>LR738713.1:653264460-653324602 GCA_902687465.1 Secale cereale
CACTGTTGTTTCAGAGGCAGCATCGACTGGCTTCAGTTAGCAGTAGTAGCAAAGGAATCGCACGATCGGGTTCAGTTAGCAGCCATCGATCGATCGCTCAGGTTCAGTAACGCGTAGCCTGTAGTGCAATCCCTCGGGTTCAGTTAGAGCCTAACTCCTCGCTCGGGTTCAGTTAGAGCCCAATGCCTCGCACCCACACTCGTGCGTGTATGAGAGAAACGCGCATCGCTCGGCCCCGACCACCAACCGTAACCAGGAACACTCCGATATTTTCCTCGCCCTCGCTTCTCCCATGGTTTTTTCCGTCATGGACGACCCAAAGAATGTCATGCAGCTGCGTCTCCGGCACTCCCAGGACAAAATGTCAGGACCGGATTTTCGGGGCATTACATCCCCAAAAATGGCCCTTGTGCTCACCGGCCCCAAGATTACTGTTAGCTGGTGAGGCACCACTTGATATAGTAAATCCAAGCAAAAATACAAAATATGTGGTACAAGACCATTCTGGTCTTTAAGTACAACACAAGGTTTTTAGTGGTTGATGGCGGAAGCGGTCTGTGACGCGTTGGCATCTGTGGGACTCCATTTCCCACGGGAACAGCTCACCAGGTTAACTCCTATCTTCGCGAGGCTGATATCACCGTTGCATAGGTTCCGGGTAGTCGTCGCAACGCTCCTCTCCATGCAAGAAATCTGGCCAAGACAATAGCCAGGGACAAGCCTGTGAGTACTTTGAATGTACTCGCAAACATTATGAATACGGGTGAGATATAATCATGCTTGAGAATATTAGATGATCACGATGTTAATTATGATACGACAGTCCATATTTCAAGCAAGTCGTTTGTATGAAAAAAAATGCATATGCACTCAGGGAGTGATAATAAAATAAATAGCGATCATGCCACAGTCGGGCGTCTGAGCGGCACCACATAAAGGGCTTATAAATAAAGAAAAATAGCAAGCATGCCACAGTCGGGCGTCTGAGCGACACCTCATAAAGGGCTTATAAGGAAAATAAATAACAGTGAATATCCAGGAGGTAGAACCATCCCAGGGATACTCAATGACATAAATAACTTAAAGGGTTAGTACAAAAATAATAATAATAGTAACAATCATCATAGATCACAAGTTATAATCCAGGTTCTGTTTCGGTAATTTCTCCTCCGAAGACCGACACTAAGACCGATACTTGACCCGCCCCAGACTGTAGTCCTAACCCATGGACACGGCTATTCGAATATATTTGACCTCTTTACCCACGAATAACGGATTCCTTTAATCTTTCTGGACTAATTCCGTCTACGGTCTTTTAATGTGAAGACACACCTGACCGCACACACCAGCCTAACTTACCGGTGTCTGGAATCACCCACGACACCCGTTAAGCCAAACTCTTAGTGGGGAGGCTACAACCTCGACTAGCATGGGATCACAAAATTTATAACGCACGCAAACTGGGGAAGTTACCCCCTTCGGCTCCAACCAAAACACCCATGCCCCCGGACCAGGTGGCCTTCCTACCGGATGCAGCCGGTATCTTCCCCCATGGCCTCTCTGTACGGTGTGTGTGTGTTAGAACAGGGGTCGACAATTTACTGAACCGTACCCTACCAGTGGCAGGGACAAGTGGTAGCACGAAACAAGTATGGGGGTTACTGGAACAAGACTCGATCTACGGTCGACTCAGGAGGTTTCAGCATAACTTGTATGATTAGCATAACCGATATATTCCACAACAACAATCGGAATCACCACCCGTATGCCTCACCAAGCCATAACAGACTCCACCGTCCCGACTGGGAGTTAGTGACAAGCTCGGATCTACACAAGACCGCGACTTTCACAGCTTTCTTCTGTTAAGCATGAAAGGCGTACTAAGGGGATTACCGTCATGCATACTAATTATTCATAGCAAGGGGTCTACCTCATGCACTCATGGGTATGATCATATCATCACATAGGAAAGAAAATGCATGCATCCATATCGTTGTGATCGTATCAACAACAACCACATGCATTAGACCAGGGTTCAGAAGTGCTTGCCTTTAAGTAGTGGGGAGGTAAAGTGCCTTCCAAAAGTTTTGGAAGTTTTCTCCCTCTTCAAAATCCTATTTGAAAGAATATGAAATCAATACATAGTTTCAAAACAGCGCAAAAAAGTTGTCTAGAAAATTTTCAAATAAATATGAAAATAAACTAGACCAAATTTGAGGAACAACACAAAAAGAATCAAGTCGTTTGGATTTATATTTAAAAAGTTATAGCCAGTCAAAGTTTTAGTCAAACTCTGATTTTAAATAAAACTAAAAAAGAAAACGTTTCGAGGCAGAATGCGTATTCTATGCGGGGGAGACGTACTTGAGATTTTACACTTTCACTTATCCAGCGTGGACTGGCGCGTGGGTCACTGACAGTGGGTCCACGGTGCCCACTGGTCAGGTTTGACCAGTCGTCTCTCCCTCCTCTTCCTCTGCCCGAGCGGAGGCGGGACTCCGGTGATCGTCGCCGGCGAACGGAGGCTCCTCGAGGGCATCCGAGGGCACGAATGGATCCGCCAGACCGGGATGGTCCACCCGGTGGTCGATGGGTCCTCGGGGGTGGAGGGAGTCGCCGGCGGCGAGCTCCGCGGCGGAGAAGGCCTTAGTGGATTTAGGGGCTCGGCCTATAGTGGTTCCTGGTTGCGGTTGAGATGCCGGGCAGCTCCGCACGGTCAAGTGGAGTCGAACGGTGGAGTCGGGAGGGCAGGTGAGGCTTTGGATGCGCCGGAATGGACCAGAACGAGGCGGCGTTCGAGCTGACCGGAGATGGAGAAGATGGCTTCCCCCTGGCGATTGCGGGCTAGTGGAGCTCTATGGGGGTGGCCTGAGGCTGCCTGAGGGCTTAGACAAGCTCGGGGGCTTCTTATATAGCGCAACCATGTCGGTTTGCGGCGGCCGTGGATAAGATCGCCGGAGACCGCCATTCTGTAGCAGCAGTGGGATGTGGCGGCGACGAGCGTTTGCGGACAAGCTTGTGGATGAGTTCGGACTGCTCCTGAGTGCAGCTGGTGCACGCTTGTGGCTCGGGCGGCGCTGCCGGGGCAGGAGCTCACTGTGGCCGGCCGCTAGCCGCCGCGGCCGACCTGACGGTGGCGCTGTGGAGCTCCAGGGGCAGGTTGGAGTGTTCTGGTGAGTGGATGAGGCTGGGGTGTGGCTCTGCAGGCGAGCTGGGGCCAGGGGCGCGACGCGGTGGCTCGGGCGCACGCACGTGCAAAACGCACGCTCTAAGCGCGCCCAGCGCACGCACGCTATGTGCTCGATGAAATGCCAGCGTGTGCTAGAGGGCATAGGAGAGGCTGGGGATTAGCAGGCCTGGATTAGGGTTAGCTAGGAACTTAGTGGACATTCTGGTTAGACAAATCAGGCTGGTCCAATGCACAAACCAGAAACTATGTCAAAATTGACCATGCACGCAAGGTGTTTGACAGAATGCCAGGAGCCTCTAGGCATCTGTTGGGGTGGCCAAAAACTCCAGGTTGGGGTCTCTTTGGATGATAAAGAGGGTGGTAAGGTCAGTTGGCCAATCTTAGAAACTTGTTAGTGTAAGTTTTGCAAAACTCCAGTTCTGGACAGAAGGAAAAGGGCATAATTGCATGGACCAAAAAAGATCCAAATGCTCCAATCTCCTGGACTTAAGTGTTTTGTAGGAAGGACTACAAGCAGGAAAAAGCTTATGGCTAAAAGAGCAAGTTAGAATAGGGCTGTAGTAGAAAGTGACAATCTGGACCAGAGAGCAAAAGAGGGTGTTCTGAAATGTTTTGGTGGAATTTTTGAACAAATCCATCAAAGGGTTGTAGAGCAAATGGGGCTTTAAAACAGAAAAAAATCACTTTAATTAATAAAGCTTAGGGAGAAAATAATAATGCAAATGAACCTACTGAGAGAAAGATTATTTTTCTTGGCGAGGGCACTTAAGTGCAAATAACATACCAAAAAATTTCACTAGGGCAAAACTCCATAATATCAAAAGAAAGGATGTTCTGAAAATCAAAGAAACCCCGGAAAAAGAAAGGTTGAAACTCCTGGTCAAATTTTTATTATTAAAACAAGGTCAAAATTTTGGGCTGTTACACAAAAAACCCATTTTCTGTCAAGAGTTTTTGTCATAGAAGTAGGACCCCACCACATCTATGATGGTACCGTGTTTTGTCACAATTATTGTCATAGAACTGTCATAAGTATGACAATTTTTTTTCGTTCGACCCAAAATGTCACGGATGTGTCTTTTTTTTGTAGTGACTTGATAATCTTGTAATATCAATACTATATAGTATTCCTCATGTACACACATTTATAGGATTGTGAGGTGCACAAAGCACATCACTCCCCCAAAATGGGATGTTCCATTAATCTCTCACAAGAGGCAAATAAGATACAAACAAGTTGCACAAAGGCTCAACACACTACACACACGTACATGATGTGCAAACCAACATACACATACTTGATTTCTCAAGATAAGCAAATTGGAAGCACAACATATACACACACATGCAAGGTACAAAACCACAACATGCAAAGGGGCAACTAACTTTCAATGTAAATAATTTAAGCACAAGTTACCGCAAGGAGGAACATTGGATATAAGATAGAAACTTGATAAGCCGAATGACTTGGCTAGAGACAATATGAATGATGAAGACCCCTTAATTCTTCATAATGTAACCAAGTCTCCAATGCACTCCAACAACACCTATTGATCAATTTTTAGCTTGTTGGTTCCCAGCCAAGTTGGGTCCTAAGAGGTTAGTCCCAATAGGCTTGGCCACCCAAATGGTTCTTTGCTTGACACCACTTTGAGTACAAACAAACTTGGCAAACACATTGCCAACCTTATCCTTCCCAAGAGAATAGATATCATCAATAATAATTGGGTTGGCTAAGTTACCACTAGTGCATGAAGAAGCGATGTGACCTTTCTCACAACATAAGTAGCAACGTCTACTCTTCATTTTCTTCTCACTTGATTTCTCAACATGAGAATCAAGAACTTGAGTCTTCTTGGGAAGTGGCATTTCTTCAACTTGAGGTTGAGCATGATATTGAACTTGTGGCATCCTCCCTTATTGCTTGTCATTAATGGGCTTCTTCTTCTATGGGCGACATCTAACACGATGCCCTTCAATTTTCCACTTGTAGCAAATAATCTTGGCCAAATTCTTGAGTTGTTCTTGGCCCTTCTTCTTGTTAATGACCTTGGACTTTTTCTTCTTGTTGGAGTTGAATCCTAGTCCACCTTTGTCATTGGGGGATTTTTGCACACTCAAGATATTGTTGAGTGTGAACTTCCCTTCATGACACTTTTCCAAGTCTTTCTTCAAAGAAGTGACTTGGGCCTTGAGTTCTTTGATTTCCTCTACATGGTTAGTATCAACACAAATACTAGAGGAAGTATACGCTTCATCATTATAGCAACAAGGCAAGGAAAGTAATTCATCACAAGAAATAGCAACATTGTGAGTAGATGAACTACGAGGACTAGCACATGGCAAGATAGCATTTTGACTTGAAGTAGTGCTAGTATCCACATGAGGCTCACTAGATGTTACCTTGATACTCATAGCCTCATGAGCTATCTTTAGCACATTATGGATACTAGAAGATCATCATGAGAGCTTGTGAGATTTACATGAATTTCTTCCAATTTCCCTTAAGTGCTAGATAGCAACTCAAGTTGAGCCCCTATCTCAACATCCTCCTTCAAAATGGATGCTTCACTAGAAATAGAGTTAGTAGAACAAGCATCATCAATAATAGCAAGAGCAGATGGCAACTTTGCAAGCTCTTTAGAATATGAAGCTTTAAGTTGAGCTTGAGACTCGGTGAGTTTGATGAGCTCACTCTTAATGACCCTTGAGCCATTTTCGAGGTGCTCAAAATCCTCAAGGAGTTTAGCATGTGCAACTTCAAGATTCTCATTTTTAGTTTCAAAATCATTAGTCACCTTGAGAGCTCTATCACGGGATTTCTTTATTCTAGATAGTTCTAGAGCAAAAGTCTCCTCAAGAGATTCCTTGGTGGTTTGTTCAAGTTCAAGAGCTTGCGAGAGGTCGGCTATCTCTTTAGCGTAATCACGCTCATGACCTTCCATTTTCTCAATGGTGACCTCATGCTCCTCTAGATGAGATTCCAACTCATCTATATATTTCTTACCCTCAATGGTAATGGACATAATTTCCATGAAGTTGGAGCGAGCAATCTTATACTTGTGAAGAGCTTTAAAAATCATTTCCCCCTTAATTTTTAAGGAGGCAGCATTATCACTCTCTTCATCACTATCGACATCATCATCATTCTTGTCATCAACACTATCATCACAAGATATATTGGGATTCAAAGTGGGAGATACCTTTGAAGCCTTAGACATAAGGCAATACGCAATAGATGATGATGTTGGATCCCTCGAAGCACCATTCAAGGCCACGTCTTGATCCATGGGGTGTTGGATTTCCTCTACATTGTTAGCACAACAATTCGAGGAAATACATGCATTTTTATCATGGCAATGAGACATAGCAAGCATATCATCATGAGATTTGGTCAAGCAATTTCTACATGATATGCAAGAACTATTCACACATGCATGTGAAACATTTAGAGTGCTCAAAGTGTTAAAGTCCAAGGTGAAGCATTGCAATAACAAAGGGATGAAGGATCATCAATAATAAGATCACTATAATCATTGCAATGAACACCACTACTCACCATACCATTACCTTGTGGCAAACCACATGTAGGTGAAGTAGAATAAGTTGAGAAGAAAACATGGCCGGAGGTGGAGGGAGAACAATCATTCCCACAATTCTTGGCCACGCCATATTTATCTTGAAGCTTTGTCCACAACTCATGAGCATCCCGGAACGACATGAGTTGAAATATAACTATATTGCTCAAAGCATCGAAAAACACATTAGAAGCTTGAGCATTGAGATAAGAGTTTTTCTCATCCTCTAAAGACAGTCTTTGGGGATCCTTTGGAGGAGAAAAAACCCATATCTACAATTCGCTCTAAATTTGGGTCCATGACCCTAAAGAGATTAAGCATGCGAAATACCGAAACATCAAAATGTGTGCCATCGAAACTAAGAGTGTCAGAGAATCCTAAGCCCCTAGTAGACATCCTTACTCTCTAGGCGGTTAAGCCCTATATAGAGATACGAGGCTTGTGATACCAATTGAAAGATCGTGGATGTTTCCTAGAGGGGGGTGAATAGGCGCTTTAAAATAATAACGGTTTAGGCTTGAATAAATGCGGAATAAACCTAGCGGTTAATTTGTCAAGCACAAAACCTACAGCAACTAGGCTCACCTATGTGCACCAACAACTTATTCTAAGCAAGATAAACAACTAGGTTATAGCAAGATATATGATAAGAAACAATATGGCTATCACAAAGTATGGTGCATTAGTAAAGGGCACGGGTAAGAGATAACCGAGGCTCGCGGAGACGACGATGTAACCCGAAGTTCACACCCTTGAGGATGCTCATCTCCATTTGGAGAGGTGTGGAGGCACACTGCTACAAGGGAACGCGACAGAAAACAAAAAAATTCCGACCTACGCACCATCCCAGGACCACTATGGAGACTGCATAGAAGGTTTGATCATTTTCGTTACCGACTCGTAGCGCAGCGGAAGTAGAGTCGATGACGATCGTCGGTGCAGATCCCCGTAGCTAGAATTTACAACCTCCCAACCGCGAGGATGTACTCCCTCATCTACCCCTCAGACAAGCCTCCGGGAGGTGGTCGAATAGTCCCTCGGACGGTGTCACGGACAGCCCTTCGGGAAGACCTTCGAAACTCGGATGGTCACTCAGAACGCACTTCGGGAGGACTCACAGAACTCGGACCGTCACTTGGACAGCCCTTCGGGAGGCACTCCCGAAAAGCCCCTCAGGCACTAGTATCGAAACTACGACCTCTCTACAGAGTTGCACACATACGGTGTCATCTATCCCGCAGGGCTTCGCCGTCCAAAACTAGTTCTTGCCGGAACCCAGACAGCCGTTCCGCTCTACGAAACTATTTCACGGGGAGGGAGAGAGAAACCAGATCAATGCAATGGCATGTATGTGAGAAAGAGTGAGTCTGGAGGGCTGCCCCTCCAGCTCTATTTATAGGAAATTCCAAGGGGTAGGGTAGTTTAACACAAAAACCCAAAATGCACATGAATGAAGTCCTTCCTCAAGGGCATAAGAGTGAAACCAAGGAACAAGAGAGGCTCCAAGGTGGAGCCCCAAGCGTGTCCAGTCACACCCCTTGCCCCCCCCCATGAGGACCTCCCAATCCATCCATGTCATCCCTAGATCTTTTGAGGAAACCCCTAAAAGGTGGCTTTCCGAAAAGTAACCCAAAAAGCACTTTCACTATTCACGATGACATTTTTCAGCGTCCGTTCGAACTGAAAATATTTATGTGGGCTTAGAACATTTCTAGTACCCACTAAAATAATTTTCAACGCGTTCTGGAATAATTCTAGTTTAGTGATCATCTGCGAAAAGCATCTGAAGCGGTTTCGGCAGCTCTGGAACATTTTCGGTTTTCATCCCGGAAAATTCCCAGAAGTTTCCAGAATGATTCTGGAACCCTGCGAGAATTATCAGGCATGTGCCGAGACCAATTTGACTTTATGGTATCCTCTGAAACAACTTTTCAGTATCACCGGAACTCATCCGGTGACCTCTCTCGTCGGAACTTTTCCGTTTCGTCCGAAACTTTTCCGGTGATTTTCTCGTAGACTCCCTGTCTAGTATTCATCAGATAGATGACCCTTAAGCATGTGAACCTATAGGTTCTCTGAAGTCTAGACATGACCCGGAACCCCTTCCGATCAATGATCAACATTGGAATCATGGACACCGATATTGACCCATATACCCACAAGAATGGATATTCGACTGAACCCCCAGTTGACGTCTGTTATTCCTGTTGCTTCACGATATGTTACGAATACCCGAGGTGAGACATGTTGGCATACTAGTGGATCAACTCCTTGTCCACTATGCCATTTACCTCGTTATCGATATTGTTCTCTTTTCTCGTTCCGTGTTCCGGCATCCCCGTGATCAAATCACCCTTTGTCTAGCCAGACGATGATGGATACTATAACACCGAGAGGGCCCGGAGATATCTCTCCATCGACGAAGGAGAAAGTCCCAATCTTGAGCTATCAAGTTACTTAACATACCTTTCCATGAACCCGTAAGCCGCCGTAATAGCCACCCATTTACGGATGACGTTTAACAAACCCCAAAGTTCATGAAGCAAGCACGAAGAAACTCGATACTCTCATGGTCTAAGGATGTATTTCATGTGTTATTAAGCATTAACTTGTGACGAATGTATTTCATAGCATAACATCAATTCGGGTCGATTCAACACAAATGTTCCTCTAACATTGTGCCCTCAAAGTTGTTGGCATAGACATGCCCGTGACCAGGAAAACAGAACCATCATGCAACAGTTCAGCTTGTCTTAGAGGCCACACTAGGAATATGTTTTATCGTTTATTATTCCACACGTGCATATGAGTCTTCCTCCGAGCCTTGTTTTATTTGCAGACTCGAGAACCATAGAAGTTATAGCATGGAACAGAAACCTAATTTTGAACAGGGAGATAATCAATAAAACTTATTATTGCCTCTAGGGCATATCCCCTACAGACTCCCACTTGCACTAGAGTCAATAATCTAGTTAATGCTAATGCACTTCACACCTGTGGCACATCGGTGTAAATATGCATCGCTTGTGGTATAGCCTGATATCCAACGGATCTGACGACTTCAATTGCGTGTGTATCTTTGCATATCCCCGCATTTTTATGCTTTCACAAAATTCATATTTTGTCTGGACTTGGCTTGGTATGTATGCGAATTATAGGTCGAACCTAGATTCCTCAGACTAAGTTATGTAGCAACTACTTGCAGAAGTGTCCCATTGACAAAAGCCATCTAGGAACCATACTAAGTTCATGAATGATCTATATGATTCAACATCTTCTCTGTCACTTTAAAAGAGGCAACATACTTTGCCTTTGTTATAGAATTCGCCAAAGTAACTTGTTTGAACAAATTACAACTAACCGTGCCACCATATTGTGTGTTACACAAAACCCTTAATTCAAATCGATAATCGCATGGAGAAATGATGAAGATTGTATTGATGTAACCTTTTACAACGAACTCTTCATGATCTCCACTTGCGAGAAAACATGTCATCAGTGCTACTATAGTGCTTGATACGTCTCCAACGTATCTATAATTTTTTATTGTCCCATGCTATTATTTATGAAGTCTTGGATGTTTAATAAGCTTTATCATTCATTTTTATATTATTTTTGGGACTAACCTACTAACACAAAGGCCCAATCCAGATTGATGTTTTTTGCCTGTTTCAGGGTTTTGCAGAAAAAGAATATCAAACGGAGTCCAAACGGAATGAAACCTTCGCGATAGATATTTTTGGAGAAAATCACGCACGAAGAACTTGAGAACCACGTCAGAAGAGCCATGAGGGTGGGTGGCACGCCCCCCTTCCCAGGGCGCACCCCCCTGCCTCGTGGAGCCCTAGTGACTCCCCCGGTGCCCTCCTTCTTCTTATATAAGTCCACGTACCCCAGAAACTCCGTGAACAAAGAGAAAACCCTAATTCCACCGTCGTACCTTCTGTTCCCATGGAGATCCCATCTTGGAGCCTGTTCCGGAGCTCCACCGGAGGGGGATCCACCACGGATGTCTTCATCATCATCATCATCGCCCTCACCATGAGTTGTGAGTAGTTTATCACAGACCTTCGGGTCCATAGCTAGTATCTAGATGGCTTCTTCTCTCTCTCTAGATCTCAATACAAAGTTCTCCTCGGTCTTCGAGGAGATCTATTCGATGTAATATCTTTTTGCGGTGTGTTTGTCGAGATCCGATGAATTGTGAGTTTATTATCAAGGTTATATATTAAATATATTTCGTTCTTCTCTGAACTTTTTATGTGTGCTCATAATATCCTTGCAAGTCTCTTTGAATTATTGGTTTGGTTTGGCCCACTAGATCTATAGTTCTTGCAATGGGAGAAGTTCTTGGCTTTGGGTTCAATCTTGCGGTGTCCTTTCCCAGTGACAGTAGGGGAAGCAAGGCACGTATTGTATTGTTGCCATCGAGGATAAAAAGATGGGGTTTATATCATATTGCTTGAGTTTATCCCTCTACATCATGTCATCTTGCTTAAGGCGTTACTCTGTTCTTATGAACTCAATACACTAGATGCATGCTAGATAGCGGTCGATGTGTGGAGTAATAGTAGTAGATGCAGGCAGGAGTCGGTCTACTTGTCTCGGACATGATGCCTATATACAATGATCATGCCTAGATAGTCTCATAATTATTCGCTTTTCTATCAATTGTTCCACAGTAATTTGTTTACCCGCCGTAGAATATCGCTATCATGAGAGAAGCCACTAGAGAAAACTATGGCCCCTGGGTCTATTCTCAACATATCAATCTACATCTACTTTACCTTTACCGCTTTTATTTGCTGTTCTTATAAACTAAAAATACCAAAAATATAAACTTTCATCTCTATCAGATCTTACTTTCACAAGTGACCGTGAAGGGCTGACAACCCCTTATCGCGTTGGCTGCGAAGTTCTTATTTGTTTGTGCAGGTGCGAGGTACTCGCGCGTGTTCTCCTACTGGATTGATACCTTGGTTCTCAAAAACTGAGGGAAATACCTACGCTACTATGCTGCATCACCCTTTCCTCTTCGAGGGAATACAACGCAAGCTCGAGAAGTAGCAGTCCTCAATGACCCTTTTTCACTGTTGTACCATGATCAGTACCTTTGATCACTTTGGTATCTATACTTGCAATAACTTTGGGAGTATTGGACATATCTGGTTGTTTTACATACCATGGAATACATGATTAATCCAAACACGACAGTGTCTGGAATCTCCATCATGTATTTTGCTCATCACTGTTTTGGGACATCGAGTCTTGCAAAAAAACTCTTTCCATGTGACTTCGGCAAGAATCAGTCCTTGACGTTTTTGATGCTAAAAGGTTTTAGCATTTTGACAATATGTATCTTGGCTCAGCCCCATTTGGTAAATCTATCTCCATAGATCATCATGCCTAATATAAAGGCTATTTAGCCCAACACTTCATCAAAAAAATATTTTCAAATGAAGTCCTAATTCGTGTCAAGAAATTTATTTCCAATTAACAATGTGTCAAGCACACAAGGTTTTTAGAAATATTATTATGCTCCCACTTACTTTCTTGAATCACAAGCATCTTTGTTACCCATTGATGAAGTCAAAACCCTTTTTGACCATTTCATCAAAGCACGATGATTTCAACTCCATTTTGCTCTCTTCTGTCCATTGCTGGAACTCTGAAGTTTGCACACTCACTAGCATCCTCTGGAATGACAAAATACCTTGGACTTTAATACATGCAAGTCCTTGTTTTCGTTTCCATCAGATGGGAATCCTATTGTCATCCATGTTTCATATCTCATGATTTGAAATATGTATTGATTGCTAGTTCAACCTGAATCGACTATAAGCATCACTACGGTGAAACAACCTCATCGTAGTCAACTCCTTGAACTTGTATATTGCAACAAGTCGAGCTTTATGGATAAATTTTTTTTATCCGTATCAGTTTTTAGTTCCATAAAATTTGTTGGACTCTAAGTCTTCCGAAAGGTGTATAAAGGTTTTAATCTTGAATCACTTATATGGGAACTATCTCGGATTGTATTGGCATTCAGCATATTCCGGAGTCAGGTCCCATCAACGCTTGCTTGTGTATCATAGGTATAATGTTTTCCAACAACAATATCTCGTCTGCGCACCTGAGAGGTTTGCACGAGCCTTGCCTACGTGGTTCAGCTGCAAGTTCGACCGAAGTCCATAAATTTTATTTTAGAGACTTCCGTATCAGTCGCAGTAGGAAACTCTGGAATTTCCTCCAAGGTCTCTTTCCTTTGATCTGATGATGAAGATACTGTTTATCTCGTCGAGTTGCACTATTCTCCCACTCACCTTTTTGAAAGAACCATTTTCTTCAAAAAGCATATTGTCATTTGTGGCAAACCTTTTTGCCTCGGTATAGTGAGGGAGGAATACCCAACATTTTGGTATAACCTACAAAGTAGCACTTATCTGATTTGGAATAGGTTTGTAACCTTTACACAAGCCCCATATTCCAAATGTTAAGAAAAGATATAACATGGTTGGGCGTACAATACCATGGCTTCATTTCAAAAGACCCGATGTATCTCTTTTCAGTGTAAAAGACGTAGTCTCTAAAGCATCACTTTAAAAGGGATAATGGCAAATTTATTTATGTCATCTTTGACCTTACAATGTCATAAATGGTTAGATAACATCTCCACGGACTTTCCACTTGCAGTGGTGTTCCAGGAGGTGCAAGTTATGAAACTCCTTTCACAAATCATCAGATATTCGCTAAACATGTAACTCAAATATTCCTTTGTGCAATCAAATTGCAGAAACATAATTTTCTTCTTACAATAACTTCTACTTCATTATTGAAAACCTTTCAAATGGTTTCAAAAGATCTGGACTTACGTCTCATCAAGTAAATATCCATATATCTACTTGAGTCATTTCTGATGATAAATAAATCCACCACTTGCAACAACATTTATTGAACTGCACACATCAAAACGTATGATCACCAATAAGTTTGTTGCCCGTTCCTTATGGCATGTGAACGGTATTTCTGTCACTTCACTTTTCGGAGGAAAGTTGAGAGTGTCATATGATTCAAAATCAAACGACTTCAAAATCCATCATAATGGAATTTTTCCACGTGGGTTTCTCCAATGTGACCAAATGTGGTGCCACACATGTGTGGTATTCTCATAGTCTTGCGACATTGAGCGTCAACATTATGGATGTATCATCTTACCATCAATATTCATAACATACATCCCATCTTGTATGGAAGCATGGCCCTTCATGTTCATAATACTGAACAACAATTGTTCTTTTATGAACAACCGTTTTGCAATAAACATTGCGTAATGGGCTAGAGTATAAGAAACTCTAAAATATATTATGAAAGTAAACACAGAGGTAATATATTAATATCATTATTCATAACATACATCTCATTCACAATGAAAGTATGGCCCTTATGTTTATTCATAATACTGAACATTAAAAGTTCTCTTATGAACAACCTTCTTGCAAGATACCTTGTGCAAAGGGCTAGAGTGTAAGAAACTCTAAATTGAATTATGAAAGAAAATACATAGGTAATACGCCAATGAAAGGTATAGTAACTTTTACTATGTTCCCAACACGTATTAAAAACTCATTCCTGGCTAGTCTTTTTAGTCCATAGTAGCTCTTACATTGATTTGCAAAGAATGCAATCGAGCGGGTATCTATGTGATTAACTCACAATACCCAAGAATTAGTGATTAACATGTTTAACCATAATTCCCAAGAACTATATCTTCGACCAGCCTACTATACATCAAAAACAGGTATGACATTCATACATGAGCTGGATATTCCAGTCATCTTTCTTTTTGCCTATATACTTCTAACAGTTTAACTTTTAGTATTTCTCCTACTCGTAAAAGAAGCACCCAACTTAAGAGTGGCGTTATCCCCGGACTTCCTAGGTGTGTAAGTCATACTAACACCCTTTGGACACTTCCTTTCTCTTTTAAGTTCTTGTTTTATTCACCTTTCATTATATGACAGGCGTTCTTCTGGATCCCTTTCCCAACAGTCAAATGCATAGTAAACACTTTTACTAATACTTGCAAACAAACATTGCTTTGTTTGAATCTGAAAATAATTTTAAGTTCCATGAATATCATATAACTATGCCAACTTTCGAAGTTTGGGTTTCATGGAAGCAAACATATTCCACTTGACCGTTACGGAATTCTATCTTTTGGATCAAAGGACGAGAGTCTCATCATCCATTGCATTTAGTGGGAGTATACGGAAAGCATGCGATAGGACAAAGTCCTTCTCAGCACTTTTGAGGACAATCCTCACATTACGTTACCAATCGTAAAGTTTTAACCAGATATTTAACAGCTATTCAATTTTAACAGGGAAGGTGGAAATGCTAGCCATTATTCTACAACTATTTTCCAAGAAACACTTAGAAAGTATTCATAATTAATTGCACTGAGAATTAAACAAGTTAATTCAACAGTGCACTCCTACTCAAATCAATATCTCTCATAATTGATTTAGGGTGATTCAAGATCCATATTTCTATTCGATGCCATTAACGGGTTCATTACTGATGACACGAATTTCAATCGGTAGGTCAACTTGCCGATGACATCACTATGTGATTCTTCTTCATCTTTCGATGGGCGTGTGCCAAGCTCAGGACTCTCCTGCCCGAACGTCAAAGACAACCAAGCCTCACCCACCTTCTTCTCGATTCGTTCGTGCTCATGTGTACATGGCGCAGCCCGAAAAGATACGAATTTCAGATGGTGCTACACTTGGGTGAACACTAACTACTTTGATATTTTAAGTGAGAGATCACCCTAATAAAAGAGACTACCGCGCAATCAAGAAGGGTGCATTAAGAGGGATAAACATATCAGGCAATTCATAATAGCATGATATGGTATAGCCTCTTCAGACGGAGATGTCAAGTACTTCTTCATCTTCGGCATTCGCGTTGGTGTTCACCTTTGCGAAGATTGCCACCACCTTGTTGAAGCACCAGATAATATTGCTATCTGCATAGCGGATAAAATAAATGCATTACTGAAGGTTGACACGCAGGTCATTTAATTACATCATATAGTCATCTCATACGTAATCAAATTGAATATGAGCATTGCTATACCACATCACATGCACATCCTGCAAAACTAAGTTAGACAGCTCTAATCGGTTTATGCAAAATTTTATTTTACGTGGCTTCTAAGGTTTCGAAACAAATCGAAGCTACCCGTCCATCATCAAGCATGATTATCCATGTCGCTAGATTAACATTGCGGGGTGTATGAAACACGAGATAACAAAATCTCAAGCTCCATACCGAACTTCGTCATACGCATGACCCCCGTGCAGATCATATCTGCATTGCCCTTTCATCTGCTAAATTTCATCTTTCTTTCTAACTATGGTGGTATTCAATGAAATGTTAGCACTTCGTTGATCAATCAGGATCGCGGATTGCCAGAACATTGAAACTCCACCATACTGTTATCAAGATCAGAAATATGCAAATTCCAGGGAAGCAACAAGAACATCGGGTAATAGATTTCATTTGTCACCTGCATAAATAATTTTCAGCAATAGATCTCATCTACTCCAAAATTATATTATGCAATACCCATACATCTCCATGTATTCTAGATCGTAACCTGCATCTACGCATAGCATGGCTCATGATGCCATTGTACGGGAACGCGACAGAAAACAAAAAAAATCCGACCTGCGCACCATCCCAGGACCATTATGGAGACTGCATACAAGGTTTGATCATTTTCGTTAACGACTCGTAGCGCAGCGGAAGTAGAGTCGATGATGATCGTCGGTGCAGATCCCCGCAACTAGGATTTACAACCTGCCAACCGCGAGGATGTACTCCCTCATCTACCCCTCGGACAGCCCTCTGGGAGGCGGTCGGACGGTCCCTCGGACGGTGTCGCGGACAGCCATTCGGGAGGACCTTCGAAACTCGGACGGTCACTCGGACAACACTTCGGGAGGAATCACACAACTCGGACCGTCACTTGGACAGCCCTTCGGAAGGCACTCTTGAACAGGCCCTCGGGCACTAAGATCGGAACTACGACCTCTCTATAGAGTTGCACACATAGGGTGTCATCAATCCGGCAGGGCTTTGCCATGCAGAACTAGTTTCTACCGGAACCCAGACAGCCTTTCGGCTCTACGTAACTATTTCGCGGGGAGGGAGAGAGAAGCCAGATCATTGCAATGGCATGTATGTGAGAAAGAGTGAGTGTGGTGGGCTGCCCGTCCACCTCTATTTATAGGAATTCCCAAAGGGGTAGGGTAGTTTAACACAAAAACCCAAAATGCACATGAATGAAGTCCTTCCTCAAGGGCATAAGAGTGAAACCAAGGACCAAGAGGGCCTCCATGGTGGAACCCCATGTGTGGCCGGCCACATGCCTTGGGGGCCCCCATGAGGGCCTCCCAATCCATCCATGTCATCCCTAGATCTTTTGAGTAAAGCCCCAAAAGGTGGCTTTCCAAAAAGTAACCCAAAAAGCACTTTCACTATTCACGATGACATTTTTCAGCGTCCGTTTGAACTGAAAATATTTATATGGGCTTAGAACATTTCTAGTACCCACTAAAATAATTTTCAATGCATTCTGGAATAATTCCAGTTTAGTGATTATATCTGCGAAAAGCATCTGAAGCGGTTTCGGCAGCTCTGGAACATTTCCGGTTTTCATCCCGGAAAATTCTCAGAAGTTTTTAGAATCATTCTGGCGTCCTCCAAGAATTATCAGGCATGTGCCGAGAAAAAATTGACTTTATGGTATCCTCTGAAACAACTTTTCAGTATCACCGGAACTCATCCAATGCCTCTCTCGTCTGAACTTTTCCGTTTCGTCCGAAACTTTTTCGACGATTTTGTCTCAGACTCCGTGTCTAGTATTCCGCAGATAGATGACCCTTAGGTTCGGTGAAGTATAGACATGACCCGGAACCCCTTCCGATCAATGATAAACATCGGAGCCGTGGACACCCATATTGACCCCTATACCCACACGAATGAATATTCGAGTGAACCCCCAGTTGACGTGTGTTATTCCTTTTGCTTCGCGATATGTTACGAATACCAGATGTGAGACATGTTGGCATCCCTTATGCCATTTATCTCGTTACCGTTATTGTCCTTTTTTCTCGTTTCGTGTTCCGGCATCCCCATGATCAAATCAAATTTTGTCTGGCCAGAAGATGATGGATACTGTAACACCGAGAGAGCCCAGAGATATCTCTCCATCGACGGAGGAGCAAATCCCAATCTTGAGCTATCAAGTTACTTAACATTCCTTTCCATGAACCCGTAAGCCGCCGTAATAGCCACCTATTTACGGATGACGTTTAACAAACCTCAAAGTTCATGAAGCAAGCATGAATAGACTCGATACTCTCATGGTCTAAGGAATTATTCAAACACTAACTTCATGTGTTATTAAGCATTAACTTGTGATGAATGTATCTCATAGCATAACATCAATTTGGGTCGATTCAACACAAACATTCCTCTAACATTGTGCCCTCAAAGTTGCTGGCGTAGACATGCCCATGATCAGGAAAACAGAACCATCATGCAACACTTGAGCTAGTCTTAGAGGCCAGACTAGGAATACATTTTATCGGTTATTATTCCACACGTGCATATGAGTCTTCCTCCGAGCCTCATTTTATTTGTAGACTCGAGAACCATAGTAGTTATAGCATGGAACATAAACCTAATTTTGAATAGGGACATAATCAATAACATTTATTATTGTCTCTAGGGCATATCTCCTACAAATACTCCCCAAGAAGCCACTAGGGCCACCGTAATCTCCTCACGCCCTTGCACAATGCAAGATGTCATGATTCCACCAAGGGACCCTTGAGGGCGGTCACCGAATCCGTACAAATGGCGACCCTTGGGTGCGTCACCGAACCCGTACACTTTGGCAACCCTTTGGGGTGGTCATCGAAACCCGTCAAATTGCTCGGGGCAATCTCCACAACCTAATTGGAGACCCCGACGCTTGCCCGGAGCTTTACACCACAATGATTGAGCTTCGAACACCACAAAGGTTGGGGGCTATCTCCCCAACGACAGCACGATGCTTCACCACAATGGAATATGGCTCCGAGGTGACCTCGACCATCTAGGGCGCCCATGCACCCAAGAGGAACAAGCTCAAGGGTACCAAGCACCCAAGAGTAATAAGCTTCTCAACTTGTAAGCTCCACGTATCACCGTGGAGAAAACAAACAGATGCACCAAATGCAATGGCAAGGGCACACGGAGTGCCCAAGTTCCTCTCTCTTTCCCCCCAAAAACTAGCAAGAATCCATTAAGGGTTTGAGAGATAGCAAGCTTGAAGAAGGTCATTAATGGGGGAAGAACACAAGCTCAAAGGATGGGGCTCATTGGGGAAGAAGACCCCCTTTTATAGGTGGGGAAAAATCCAACCGTTATGCTCACAGCACGCACCGAGCGGTACTACCGCTCTAAGAGCGGTACTACCGCTAGGGAGGTAGTAGCCCTTCGAAACACAACAGCAAGGAGGAAAAAAGGCCAGAAGAACCGTCGGAGTGGTACTACCGGTTATCCTCACGGTACTACCTCTAGGGTAGCGGTAAGACTGCTAAGGGTAGCGGTACTACTGCTTGCGAGTGGTACTAAAAAATTACATCTGTGCCTACCATCGCTGGACTTAAGACGAGTTTTTGGTCCGGAGCGGAAGTAAACCACGGAAGTAAAAAATACATCCGCTCCAAGCGGTAGTACCGCTCCATTTGCGGTAGTACCACAGCAGCCCTTTTGAGGACACCAAAACTGACACAACTTTTGCAAACGGGCTCCGAATTCAACGAAGCCAAGTTTGTTGGAAAGCTAATGACATGGCCTAAAACAATCTTGATAGAAATAAAAATAAGAAGCAAATTAGAAAATTCCCATAGGAAAATGGAGAGAACCCTTCCTCGAAAGAGATCGGTAAAACCTCCAACACCGAAAACGCAATAGAAGAAGCATGTGAACTCTATTTTCGATGAACTCAAGCCTGTCAAGAAGATGACCATAAGCTCCAAATCTCACAAGAAGAAACCAAACAAGAACCAAGAAATATGATACAAGCATGCAATGGTTTGAGGCTATCTACGAATGATACGATCAAGCTACACACTTGGGAACCCCCCTTAATAGTACGACAATCAATCCTATAACCCAGTCTCCAAACTACCACCATGAGACCGGTAAAATAGAGAACCTATCAAGGGCAAACCTTTGCCTTGCACAAAGTCCACTTGAGCTAGATGTACACGATCTTGACTTCCTCAAGTTGGACCACCTTCCTTATTTTCGTTGGCTCGGTGAAGACTAGTAGATTGCTCCCCCATACTCCATTATGGGTGAGGCACTCTTCGGCACATCTTCACAAGTTCATTGTCACCACAATGAACGACAAGCTTCAAGCACTTGATCTCTTCGTGATGCATCACTTGAACTTTCACACCACAACCTTGATTTGATGTCATCCTCCATGGGTTGTATGTGATCTACATCTTGACGCAAGCCCATGGAAGATAACCTAACCCCACATATAACTCTCACAAAGGCCATGGGTTAGTACACAAAGCATAATTGACCATGCTTACCATACTATGGGATCGCTTGATCCCTCTCGTACATCTTCTATGCTTTGTGTGTTGATCAACCTTGAATATTTCCAACTCTCTTCATTTGGATGATGTCTTGAAGGTAAACATGAATGATAACACACTCTTCTTGTTCAAGACATGCTTGTAATAAGCTCAACACTCACAAGACCAATCTTTGGATCATTCCTTAATAGCACCTTGGTCATCCCAAACTCTCCTAGAAGCCAACACATGGACTCCAAGAAAAGCCTATGGACAAACCCTTCAAATATAACTCAATACAACCATTAGTCCATAGATATTGTCATCTATTACCAAAACCAAACATGGGGCACCGCATGTTCTTTCAGAAGTGATAACATACATTCATCAAGAACATAGAACGAATACCAATTTCACATGATTACTTCTTTCAAGACTTCTCCCATATCCTCAAGAACAAAAGTAACTACTCACAAATCATATTCATGTTCAAGATCAGAGGATTATTGAATATCATTAAGAATCTATTCATATAACCTTCCACCAAATAAACCAACTAGCATCTACTACAAGGAGTAATCAGCACTACTAGCAACCCGCATGTACCAATATGACGTTTTGGGACAAAGATTGAATGCAAGAGATGAACTAGGGTTTCGGATAATGCCTGATGATGAAGAATTATCCTCCCACAATGAAAGGGTCATTGGTCATGTCAATGGCTTCGATTTTCCTATCCTCAAGGTAAGTTTACCCAGCGAGATCGCTCTGCCAAAGAGCAAAAGTGCTCATGCCCATGTTCTGGCACTTCATCCCAAAAGTATTCTCTTTTTTTGTAGCGAAAATGGCCTCATATAGCAGAACATGGGCATCAGAGGCCTGCTAGGGGGCCCATACGCTCGGTAGGCGCGCCGAGGGGGTAGGGTGCGACCCCTAAGCTTGTCACTCCCTGGTGGACCCCCTCCAGATTTTTCTTATGCCAATATTTTTTATATATTCCAAAACAATTCTCCTAAATTTTCAGGTCATTTGGAGTTGTGCAAAATACCTATCTCTATTGTAGCCTTTTCCGGTCCAGAAATCCAGCTGCCGACAATCTCTCTCTTCATGTAAAACTTTTAAAATAGGAGATAAAATGCTTAAGAATAGTATCATAAAGTTAAATAATGACCCAAAACATAATTAATAACAGTAGGAAAAATGATGAAAAATGGACGTATCGCATCACACAAGGCATCCACTACAAGACATATTTTTTGCGGGGTCACTACAAGACGTATTGCAATCAATAAATCTCAAGATGTATTTTTAATGCTTTCTTCCCGCCATCTGAATTGTTCCTTGAAGATGTCTCTTCTCTTATCCACAATCTTCTTCCCTGTAGATACCCAGGATCATGGAGATCGACCACTGGTGAGTCTAGGATCAAGAAGACTGTGAAGTGTTATAATGAACACCGTGACAATAAGGTTCGGTATGGTAACATGGATCATATCCTTGGGGATAAATGAGGTGTAGTCATTAAACACCCAAAGTGCTTGTCTGGTTTTATTTTCTTAATTATCGAGGCAACCCTGTGCGACAGATAAGGCCTGTGGTAGGACAACTGATTCTTGATGCAGGACTCATGCCGATCAAGATGTTATTTGGACACATCCCCCAATTCGATTTGTAACAAGCACATATCGATGGGTGACTTCCAGCGCACAAAATAATATCTTATCTGATCCCAGTGCAAATACAAGGACATAAGAATAATACCTTATACACGTACCTATTTTTATTATAAGTGTTTGACAAACTATTTGCTTGGTGATCTAGTCAAAAGTTTGTTTTGATACTAAAAAAAAGTTTGCTAGACCATCGCTTCAAGGCTATCATCCTATCGTGCGTAACCTCTAGGTAAATAAGTGCGGGGTACCCTTTCTGATTCAAATACCAGATCAATAAAAGAAGGTATCTCATGTTCCCAACCTCGAGGAAGGTAACCATGATGCCCACATGATGTCAACGCGTCAAATTTGGTCAATCCTAAGGCGATGGCTTCGCCACTTCATGTCACACCAATCATTGTGCCCTGCAAAACTTCAACAACTAATCTCGGCGACCTACTCCTTGCACTTGGTCCGCACACCTCCCCTCATACTTCTAGTCTATTCTCTACGATCAATCAATTATTATTATGAATTAGGGTTAGCCAGGTGGTGCGCGACACATCACCGGAGATGAAACGCTCGCCGATTGCAAAGTGAGAGGGGAGGGTAGGATGTACATGCCGGTCGTCACATGATCAGATGTAACGTGGTTGTTCCTGCTTCCCTTTGTTGGAGAGGATGTGTAGTGCCCCATTGAAATTGACGTAGTGAGCGGCAACCATGGTTTGTGTGTGTATAATCCATAGCAGTGTATGTACATGCTTCTTTTCATTTTCGTTAACGACTCGTAGCGCAGCGGAAGTAGAGTCGATGATGATCGTCGGTGCAGATCCCCGCAACTAGGATTTACAACCTCCCAACCGCGAGGATGTACTCCCTCATCTACCCCTCGGACAGCCCTCCGAGAGGCGGTCGAACGGTCCCTCGGACGGTGTCGCGGACAGCCATTCGGGAGGACCTTTGAAACTCGGACGGTCACTCGGACAACACTTCGGGAGGACTCACACAACTCGGACCGTCACTTGGACAGCCCTTCGGAAGGCACTCTTGAACAGGCCCTCGGGCACTAAGATCAGAACTACGACCTCTCTATAGAGTTGCACACATAGGGTGTCATCAATCCGGCAGGGCTTTGCCATGCAGAACTAGTTTCTACCGGAACCCAGACAGCCTTTCGGCTCTACGTAACTATTTCGCGGGGAGGGAGAGAGAAGCCAGATCATTGCAATGGCATGTATGTGAGAAAGAGTGAGTGTGGTGGGCTGCCCCTCCTCCTCTATTTATAGGAATTCCCAAAGGGGTAGGGTAGTTTAACACAAAAACCCAAAATGCACATGAATGAAGTCCTTCCTCAAGGGCATAAGAGTGAAACCAAGGAACAAGAGGGCCTCCATGGTGGAGCCCCATGTGTGGCCGGCCACATGCCTTGGGGGCCCCCATGAGGGCCTCCCAATCCATCCATGTCATCCCTAGATCTTTTGAGTAAAGCCCCAAAAAGGTGGCTTTCCAAAAAGTAACCCAAAAAGCACTTTCACTATTCACGATGACATTTTTCAGCGTCCGTTTGAACTGAAAATATTTATATGGGCTTAGAACATTTCTAGTACCCACTAAAATAATTTTCAATGCGTTCTGGAATAATTCCAGTTTAGTGATTATATCTGCGAAAAGCATCTGAAGCGGTTTCGGCAGCTCTGGAACATTTCCGGTTTTCATCCCGGAAAATTCTCAGAAGTTTTCAGAATCATTCTGGCGTCCTCCAAGAATTATCAGGCATGTGCCGAGAAAAAATTGACTTTATGGTATCCTCTGAAACAACTTTTCAGTATCACCGGAACTCATCCAATGCCTCTCTCATCGGAACTTTTCCGTTTCGTCCGAAACTTTTTCGACGATTTTGTCTCAGACTCCGTGTTTAGTATTCCGCAGATAAATGACCCTTAAGCATGTGACCCTATAGGTTCGGTGAAGTATAGACATGACCCGGAACCCCTTCCGATCAATGATAAACATCGGAGCCGTGGACACCCATATTGACCCCTATGCCCACACGAATGAATATTCGAGTGAACCCCTAGTTGACGTGTGTTATTCCTTTTGCTTAGCGATATGTTACGAATACCCGATGTGAGACATGTTGCCATCCATTATGCCATTTATCTCGTTACCATTATTGTCCTTTTTTCTCGTTTCGTGTTCCGGCATCCCCATGATCAAATCACATTTTGTCTGGCCAGAAGATGATGGATACTGTAACACCGAGAGAGCCCAGAGATATCTCTCCATCGACGGAGGAGCAAATCCCAATCTTGAGCTATCAAGTTACTTAACATACCTTTCCATGAACCCGTAAGCCGTCGTAATAGCCACCCATTTACGGATGACGTTTAACAAACCCCAAAGTTCATGAAGCAAGCATGAATAGACTCGATTCTCTCATGGTCTAAGGAATTATTCAAACACAAACTTAATGTGTTATTAAGCATTAACTTGTGACGAATGTATCTCATAGCATAACATCAATTTGGTTCGATTCAACACAAACATTCCTCTAACATTGTGCCCTCAAAGTTGCTGGCGTAGACCTGCCCATGATCAGGAAAACAGAACCATCATGCAACACATGCATATGAGTCTTCCTCCGAGCCTCATTTTATTTGTAGACTCGAGAACCATAGTAGTTATAGCATGGAACATAAACCTAATTTTGAATAGGGAGATAATCAATAACATTTATTATTGCCTCTAGGGCATATCTCCTACAAATACTCCCAAAGAAGCCACTAGGGCCACCGTAATCTCCACACGCCCTCGCACAATGCAAGATGTTGTGATTCCACCAAGGGACCCTTGAGGGCGGTCACCGAATCCGTACAAATGGCGAACCTTGGGTGCGTCACCGAACCCGTACACTTTGGCAACCCTTTGGGGTGGTCATCGGAACCCGTCAAATTGCTCGGGGCAATCTCCACAACCTAATTGGAGACCCCGACGCTTGCCCGGAGCTTTACACCACAATGATTGAGCTTCGAACACCACAAAGGTTGGGGGCTATCTCCCCAACGACAGCACGATGCTTCACCACAATGGAATATGGCTCCGAGGTGACCTCGACCATCTAGGGCGCCCATGCACCCAAGAGGAACAAGCTCAAGGGTACCAAGCACCCAAGAGTAATAAGCTTCTCAACTTGTAACCTCCTCGTATCACCGTGGAGAAAACAAACAGATGCACCAAATGCAATGGCAAGGGCACACGGAGTGCCCAAGTTCCTCTCTCTTTCCCCCCAAAAACTAGCAAGAATCCATTAAGGGTTTGAGAGATAGCAAGCTTGAAGAAGGTCATTAATGGGGGAAGAACACAAGCTCAAAGGATGGGGTTCATTGGGGAAGAAGACCCCCTTTTATAGGTGGGGAAAAATCCAACCGTTATGCTCACAGCACGCACCGAGCGGTACTACCGCTCTAAGAGCGGTACTACCGCTAGGGAGGTAGTAGCCCTTCGAAACACAACAGCAAGGAGGAAAAAAGGCCAGAAGAACCGTCGGAGTGTAACTACCGGTTATCCTCACGGTACTACCTCTAGGGTAGCGGTAAGACTGCTAAGGGTAGCGGTACTACTGCTTGCGAGTGGTACTAAAAAATTACATCTGTGCCTACCATCGCTGGACTTAAGACGAGTTTTTGGTCCGGAGCGGAAGTAAACCACGGAAGTAAAAAATACATCCGCTCCAAGCGGTAGTACCGCTCCATTTGCGGTAGTACCACAGCAGCCCTTTTGAGGACACCAAAACTGACACAACTTTTGCAAACGGGCTCCGAATTCAACGAAGCCAAGTTTGTTGGAAAGCTAATGACATGGCCTAAAACAATCTTGATAGAAATAAAAATAAGAAGCAAATTAGAAAATTCCCATAGGAAAATGGAGAGAACCCTTCCTCGAAAGAGATCGGTAAAACCTCCAACACCGAAAACGCAATAGAAGAAGCATGTGAACTCTATTTTCGATGAACTCAAGCCTGTCAAGAAGATGACCATAAGCTCCAAATCTCACAAGAAGAAACCAAACAAGAACCAAGAAATATGATACAAGCATGCAATGGTTTGAGGCTATCTACGAATGATACGATCAAGCTACACACTTGGGAACCCCCCTTGATAGTACGGCAATCAATCCTATAACCCAGTCTCCAAACTACCACCATGAGACCGGTAAAATAGAGAACCTATCAAGGGCAAACCTTTGCCTTGCACAAAGTCCGCTTGAGCTAGATGTACACGATCTTGACTTCCTCAAGCTGGACCACCTTCCTTATTTTCGTTGGCTCGGTGAAGACTAGTAGATTGCTCCCCCATACTCCATTATGGGTGAGGCACTCTTCGGCACATCTTCACAAGTTCATTGTCACCACAATGAACGACAAGCTTCAAGCACTTGATCTCTTCGTGATGCATCACTTGAACTTTCACACCACAACCTTGATTTGATGTCATCCTCCATGGGTTGTATGTGATCTACATCTTGACGCAAGCCCATGGAAGATAACCTAACCCCACATATAACTCTCACAAAGACCATGGGTTAGTACACAAAGCATAATTGACAATGCTTACCATACTATGGGATCGCTTGATCCCTCTCGTACATCTTCTATGCTTTGTGTGTTGATCAACTTGATTCACTCTTTGACTTAGTCTTGATCAACCTTGAATATTTCCAACTCTCTTCATTTGGATGATGTCTTGAAGGTAAACATGAATGATAACACACTCTTCTTGTTCAAGACATGCTTGTAATAAGCTCAACACTCACAAGACCAATCTTTGGATCATTCCTTAATAGCACCTTGGTCATCACAAACTTTCCTTGAAGCCAACACATGGACTCCAAGAAAAGCCTATGGACAAACCCTTCAAATATAACTCAATACAACCATTAGTCCATAGATATTGTCATCGATTACCAAAACCAAACATGGGGCACCGCATGTTCTTTCAGAAGTGATAACATACATTCATCAAGAACATAGAACGAATACCAATTTCACATGATTACTTCTTTCAAGACTTCTCCCATATCCTCAAGAACAAAAGTAACTACTCACAAATCATATTCATGTTCAAGATCAGAGGATTATTGAATATCATTAAGAATCTATTCATATAACCTTCCACCAAATAAACCAACTAGCATCTACTACAAGGAGTAATCAACACTACTAGCAACCCGCATGTACCAATCTGACGTTTCGGGACAAAGATTGAATGCAAGAGATGAACTAGGGTTTCGGATAAAGCCTGTTGATGAAGAATTATCCTCCCACAATGAAAGGGTCATTGGTCATGTCAATGGCTTCGATTTTCCTATCCTCAAGGGAAGTTTACCCAGCGAGATCGCTCTGCCAAAGAGCAAAAGTGCTCATGCCCATGTTCTGGCACTTCATCCCAAAAGTATTCTCTTTTTTTGTAGCGAAAATGGCCTCATATAGCAGAACATGGGCATCGGAGGCCTGCTAGGGGGCCCATACGCTCGGTAGGCGCGCCGAGGGGGTAGGGTGCGCCCCCTAAGCTTGTCACTCCCTGGTGGACCCCCTCCAGATTTTTTTATGCCAATATTTTTTATATATTCCAAAACAATTCTCCTAAATTTTCAGGTCATTTGGAGTTGTGCAAAATACCTATTTCTATTGTAGCCTTTTCCGGTCCAGAAATCCAGCTGCCGACAATCTCTCTCTTCATGTAAAACTTTTAAAATAGGAGATAAAATGCTTAAGAATAATATCATAAAGTTAAATAATGACCGAAAACATAATTAATAACAGTAGGAAAAATGATGAAAAATGGACGTATCACATCACACAAGGCATCCACTACAAGACATATTTTTTGCGGGGTCACTACAAGACGTATTGCAATCAATAAATCTCAAGATGTATTTTTAATGCTTTCTTCCCGCCATCTGAATTGTTCCTTGAAGATGTCTCTTCTCTTATCCACAATCTTCTTCCCTGTAGATACCCAGGATCATGGAGATCGACCACTGGTGAGTCTACGATCAAGGAGACTGTGAAGTGTTATAACGAACACCGTGACAATAAGGTTCGGTATGGTAACATGGATCATATCCTTGGGGATAAATGAGGTGTAGTCATTAAACACCCAAAGTGCTTGTCTGGTTTTATTTTCTTAATTATTGAGGCAACCCTGTGCGACAGATAAGGCCTGTGGTAGGACAACTGATTCTTGATGCAGGACTCATGCCGATCAAGATGTTATTTGGACACATCCCCCAATTCGATTTGTAACAAGCACATATCGATGGGTGACTTCCAGCGCACAAAATAATATCTTATCTGATCCCAGTGCAAATACAAGGACATAAGAATAATACCTTATACACGTACCTATTTTTATTATAAGTGTTTGACAAACTATTTGCTTGGTGATCTAGTCAAAAGTTTGTTTTGATACTAAAAAAAGTTTGCTAGACCATCGCTTCAAGGTTATCATCCTATCGTGGGTAACCTCTAGGTAAATAAGTGCGGGGTACCCTTTCTGATTCAAATACCAGATCAATAAAAGAAGGTATCACATGTTCCCAACCTCGAGGAAGGTAACCATGATGCCCACATGATGTCAACGCGTCAAATTTGGTCAATCATAAGGCGATGGCTTCGCCACTGCATGTCACACCAATCATTGTGCCCTGCAAAACTTCAACAACTAATCTCGGCGACCTACTCCTTGCACTTTGTCCGCACACCTCCCCTCATACTTCTAGTCTACTCTCTACGATCAATCAATTATTATTATGAATTAGGGTTAGCCAGGTGGTGCGCGACACATCACCGGAGATGAAACGCTCGCCGATTGCAAAGTGAGAGGGGAGGGTAGGATGTACATGCCGGACGTCACATGATCAGATGTAACGTGGTTGTTCCTGCTTCCCTTTGTTGGAGAGGATGTGTAGTGCCCCATTGACATTGACGTAGTGAGCGGCAACCATGGTTTGTGTGTGTATAATCCATAGCAGTGTATGTACATGCTTCTTTTTGTTTTCTGTTTTCTTTTATGTTTCTGTTTTTCCTTTTTCAAATAGTTGTTCTCAAATTTAAAATATTGTTCGGAATGCTAAAAAAATTCCTCATTTTCAAAATTTGTTAATAAATTCGAAAGATGTTTGCATTTTGTGAAATACTTTAATTTGTGAAAAGTGTTCGTGTTTTAAAAAATGTTCATCTTTTTAATTTTTTTGTTCAATTCAGAAATTTTTTCAGCGTATATCACAAAAATTTCAATGGAAATTTAAATATTGTTTAATGTATATATGGTCAATGTGTATTTAATATTTGTTCAGCTTATATTGTAAAAAATGTTCGAAATACATTTAGAAATTGTTCAATAAGTATTTAAATATTTCAAGTATATCACAAAAATGTTCAATGTGTATTTAACAAAAATCAGAGTATAACACAAAAATGTTAATTATATATTTAAAATTGCTCATCATATAAAAATCAATAATTATTTGGAATTTCAAAATTTGTTCATGTTTTCAATAATTTTTCATCTTCCAAAATATGTACTTGTTTTAAAAGTTGTTCGAAATTCTAAATTTATTCACGATTTTCAAACATTATTCAAATATTTTAAGGAAAAAATTCAAAAAAAATCCCAAAAATTGTTGGAAGAAGAAAACAGATCTGTGGGTGTACATACTACTTTAAAGCTGCTATTTAGCGGTACTCAGGCCCTGTTCGGTAATCCACTGGCTCCACAAAATCCTGCGCTCCGACTACTCCGTACGAATTGCAACTCCTCATCGATCGTGCGAGCGAGGAAAACCGATAGCTACGGAGCAGCTGTTTTCTGGCTCCGGGATTTATAACTGCGGCCCGCCCCGCTCCATGCCGCCAACTCCGCGGAGTAACATTGTTCGGGCCCGCTCCACCTGCTCCGGGAGCAGAGTTGTGGAGTGGATGGAATCCGAACAGGCTCTCACTCGCCAACTCCTCTGGTTGGCTACGGTGAAGTTATTAAGTGTTTCCGTAGAGAAAAATCGATCAGAAATGTTGAGTATCATGATTATTAGGAAAGCTAGGATAGCGTAGGATATTATTCTACCTTGCCTTGTACTCCAAGTAGATCATTGTACTCCTATATATATGCCCACGAGGCTCAAGCAATACAACAATTATTTCACCAACCTTTCTCTCCCTTCTAACATGGTATCTATCGCAAGTCGATCCTAAACCCTAGCCGTCACCGCTTCCGCACCCGCGCGCCGCCCCCGGGGCGGTCGGCCTCCATGATCGCCGCCGGGGGCCGCGCCGCCCGTACCTAGGGTTCGTCCGCCGGCCGTGTTGGCCGGCTGCCCTAGAGAGTCTTTTTCCTGAGCCCTTGCTCCAGGTTATTTCGCTCTCTCGCCGGTCGTTTTGATCGGCGTTTTTCTTTTTGGTTTTCCGATCTAATCTTGATCGGTTTGCGTCGCCCACCGCCGCCGTCGACCCAGTGCGCCTCTACTCCGACCCTGGCGCGACCAGCCGGCCTCTCCTCCGACCCGGCGACCACGCGCGCCGAGGCGGCCCGTCCGGGCCAGCCGCCGTCCGCGCGTCGGTCCGTCCGTCGTCCTGCGCCGGCCGTCACCGCCCTGCTCCGACCGGGACACCTGCATCGCCCCGACCCGGCGGCCTCGCGCCATGCGACGGCCAATCATAGCCGTCGCTCGCGCGCCGGCCCGCCCATCGATCCACGTCACCCGCCTCCGCCGCGTCTGCACGGCGGCCCGGCGGTCTACCTCGCCGGCCTCGTCCTCGGCTGCATCAGGCTCGTCGGCTGCCTCAACTCGGACGCCGCTGCTCCGTTGGTCGCTCGGGCCTCGTTGCCCAGGCGCCGGCGCTGCTTTGGCAGCCCGGGTGCCGGCGCTGACGTCCCGTTCCGTCCGCCGTCGCTGGCCTCATCCGGGACTCCGCCATCACTCCTCCATCGAGCGGCGTCCCCGACCTCGCGCGCGATCGGCTTGATCACCCGCTCGCCGCCGCGATCCACCTCATCTACGCCGCGCGATCGACCTGGCCCGTCGGTCACGCGCGTCTCCGCAGGTCCCGTGAAGATCGTCCCCGAGTTCAGCGCGCCTCTTCACCGATCGAGCATCGGGCTGCCGCTGCGTCGCCCCATCGGGCCGCAGCGCCGCCGCCCCCGTGGTTCTCCTCGCGGCTGCATCGACTCGTACTTCGCCGCTACGTCGCCCCTTCGGGCCGTAGTGCTGCGATACGCGGTCCCCGCCGCCGTCCCGAGGCCGTCCCCGCGGTTGCACCGACTCACGAACCGCCGTTGCGTCGCCCCTTCGGGCCGCAGCGTCGCGGCCCGCGGTCCCCGCCGCCGCCCCGAGGTCTTCCCGCCGTCGCCCCGACCCGCTTGCCGCCGCTGCGTCGCCCCTTCGGCCCGTAGCGCCGCGGCCCGCGGTTCACTCTGCCGTCACCGCGCGTCGACTTCTTGTGGTATGCGCCGCGCCATCTCCCTTGGCGCGGGAACGTCACCGTCCGCGCCGGTCTTCGTCACGCTGTCAGGGTTCTTCGCCTACTTCGAGCACCGCCGCCGCACTACTAACCTAGCCGCCGCCGGCGCCGTCAGGCCGCCGCCGCTGCTCTTCTTTGGCCGCCGCCGTCGCTACCTTCATAGCGCCGCCGTCGCCCGTCCACCCCCTTCGTCTTCGTCCAAGCACCAGCCCGTCGCCAGCGTCGCCGTCATCTACCCCGAACACTTCGTCTACTCCGACCACCGTTGGTGACGTCGGCCCCGCGCCGATGGACGCCGCAACCGTCGTCGAGTTCTTCTCTGCTGGCCCCTCCGACTTCTCCGACATGGCGTACAGCTCGTGCAGGTCCCTTGTCTACGCATGCCCGGTGCTGGCAACACCGATGCGTGCTTTCATCCACGACGTGTCCCCGGGCCTGGCAAGCCTGGTCGGCGCTTCGTCAACTTCGTCTTCGTCCGTCTACGCATGCCCGGTGCTGGCAACACCGGTGCGTGCCTTCGTCTACGATGTGTCCCCGGGCTTGGCAAACCCGCCGCGACGCGTCGTCAACAACATCTTCTTCCCGGCGCACCACTACTTCGACACCACTGCGCCCATGCTAACTCGGGGCCCCCATGCGCCCGCGGCTCCACGGCGACTTCCTCGACACCGGCTACCCCGACTCGACATCGACCACGACATTCTTCGCACGGCAACCTCGACAACAGCTACACCACCCTACGCTCTCGGCTACATTGACAAACGGCACAAAGGGCTACCGCCTGCTTGAGCAACCTCGTCGGTTTCCACTCCAGTCACGACTCCGCGATGCGCCGACCATTCCGACTGTGGGGGGGTGTCCGTCGGCTTGCCTTCGGATTCTTCTCCAGTCTCATCGTCTGCGTCGCTACCGTTGTGACTGCGGGGGGATGTTGAGTATCATGATTATTAGGAAAGCTAGGATAGCGTAGGATATTATTCTACCTTGCCTTGTACTCCAAGTAGATCATTGTACTCCTATATATATGCCCACGAGGCTCAAGCAATACAACAATTATTTCACCAACCTTTCTCTCCCTTCTAACAAGAAAGAAACAATTAGTTCCTGAACTTACGGGGTGTTATTCTGTGGCAATAATTTATTGATTGACTCAGCCAAGTTTGGAACCAAATTACCCAAGGGCGACATATATGCATGCAGGGGCGAAAATTATCCAGCCTTAATTAACGTAGACGTATATATAGCACCTAATAATTTTCAGAATTAATTGCCATATATCTCCTACTTAATTAAGAATCCAACCCTCTGTATATTGCTCGGTTCATCGCAGTGTTAGTACTACTTCTTCCCTTCATTTCTTTTCTTCAGTTTTTATTACGTGTATGAACTTAATTAGTACTGACAATTTGATGGTGGCGCTAACAACGCTACCATGCTCAACTCAAGATCATCGTTACTTCGTTAGATGATGGCAAGTTTAGCCTGAATTTTTGCGGGGATTATGTTTGTAACTATGGTAAATGTTACTGCTGTGACAACCAGAGGGGTTGTCCGTGTTACAGGACGTTTGCTGAGTGCAATTCTAATTGCCCTATGTGCAATCCCAAGTGCCCGCTTGAATTAACGATAGAATTACAAGCATGACAGAAGGGCACGTTCTCGTCCCTAGAAACAGGAACAATAATTGTATATTCTCATTGTACTACCTGTTGACACCTTCTATGATATATGATGCTCCTTCCAATAAACAAATATTCATATAGGTGCCATTGTTTTTTGCAAAGTTCTTGTGTAGGCCGAGCTCCGGGGTACCCACTATCCTGTCCTTTGGTTTGCATCGTGATCTGTGCTACCAGGAACATCACGACCACATCCTCGGTCAGCGCCAGCTCCATTAGCAGGAGTTCACATGCCTGTGTGAATAGTAATTCAGTGTAGGTGTAGGTCCTGCACACTAGGTCCTACAAACTAGTCACAGAGGTCTACGCATCTTTTGTCACTCTTTCGCCTTTGTGGCCGATGCCTGATGGTGGTCAGCCAGCGGTCAGAAAAAAGAACACTTGCTACTCATCTACGCATCTTTTGTCCCACGCATGCACAACATCTCTCTTCCTTCTCTCTCACAGCCCATCTATCTCCTTATTTTTTATCCGAACTGTCACACAACACCTCCTCTCCCTTCTCTTCTGCATCTCACAGCACCTCACTCTCTCTTCATTTTCTCTCTCAATGCACCTATCTCGCTCTTCCTTTTCTCTCTCTGCCTCATGCGTGTCAGTTTGTTATGGAAGATGGATGTGACATGTTTGGCATCCCATGCACCAATGCCTCTTGTGAGTCCTGTTTGCCAATTAAAAAAACAAGAAACAGAACAGGATGTTGCATCCTGCAACTTGCGGACAGCAGACATCGTTTCGAGTCACGGGACGACAGCATGCCCCAGACAAGACAGCCATGCGAAGCGTATTAAATTTTGATTGCCCTGACACAGCACATATCTCCATGCATCTGTGCCCAGTCTGAACGGTCATGATAGAAGGCGCCGTGGAGCTCGTCCTACAGAAAACTGGACTCTTTCTTGCAAAGTTCTTGTGTAGGCCGAGCTCCGGGGTACCCACTATCCTGTCCTTTGGTTTGCATCGTGATCTGTGCTACCAGGAACATCACGACCACATCCTCGGTCAGCGCCAGCTCCATTAGCAGGAGTTCACATGCCTGTGTGAATAGTAATTCAGTGTAGATGTAGGTCCTGCACACTAGGTCCTACAAACTAGTCACAGAGGTCTACGCATCTTTTGTCACTCTTTCGCCTTTGTGGCCGATGCCTGATGGTGGTCAGCCAGCGGTCAGAAAAAAGAACACTTGCTACTCATCTACGCATCTTTTGTCCCACGCATGCACAACATCTCTCTTCCTTCTCTCTCACAGCCCATCTATCTCCTTATTTTTTATCCGAACTGTCACACAACACCTCCTCTCCCTTCTCTTCTGCATCTCACAGCACCTCACTCTCTCTTCATTTTCTCTCTCAATGCACCTATCTCGCTCTTCCTTTTCTCTCTCTGCCTCATGCGTGTCAGTTTGTTATGGAAGATGGAAGTGACATGTTTGGCGTCCCATGCACCAATGCCTCTTGTGAGTCCTGTTTGCCAATTAAAAAAACAAGAAACAGAACAGGATGTTGCATCCTGCAACTTGCGGACAGCAGACATCGTTTCGAGTCACGGGACGACAGCATGCCCCAGACAAGACAGCCATGTGAAGCGTATTAAATTTTGATTGCCCTGACACAGCACATATCTCCATGCATTTGTGCCCAGTCTGAACGGTCATGATAGAAGGCGCCGTGGAGCTCGTCCTACAGAAAACTGGACTCTTTTTCGGGTAAAACACTTTATTTCTCAAATAATAGACATTATGTTTACAAGAGAATGAGAAATAAAATCTGGAATCACATATTCCCAAGAAAAAGATGATTTACTAATAAACAATTTTTTTTCTAACACATCCGCCACTTGATTTGCCTCATGGTAGCAATGCTTGAAAGAAATGCTTCCCAACTCCATCGCTAGTTGATTGCAATCAGCCACTATTGCCACATGAGGACCCACATAATCCATGGAGTTCAAGGTGTCCACAGCAAATAAGCAATATGATTCAACCTTCACTGAATTGCACCCGAGGCTGGCTGCTAGGATAAAGACCGTTTCTGAGTTCAGCAGCATCAACGTCTTGTATACGTTGGATAAACCAATTTGCAGCAGCAAAAAAAAATATCCTTTTTCATCACGAGCTATGGCTCTAGAAGCACTTGACAAAGTATCTCCATGGAACGATGCGTCCACATTTATTTTCACCACACCGTGACTTGGCTTCTTCCACATGCAACCATCCTTTCTGCTTGGCATTTTAGGTGATACCGACCTGATATAATTAGTCCCTAGGACCCTGATCGACAAAGCTGTCCTTTCTCGTGTTTGAACCTCAATACCCTTGACACGTTGACGACGTTGCCACCGGATGTACCATGCAGCGAAGGCTACGTACCAACTCGGCATTTGGTATTTCAGCCGATCTATCCGGTAATTTCATCAGTATTTTCATGGTAAATTATCTGGATCTATCATCAACTACCGTCCTCTCGATTGCTTCCATTAGGCCAAGCTGCATCCAACTTTCTTTCACTCGGTGATAGTGAAACAAACAGTGTTGTATATCACCTACCCTCACTAAACACATCGGGGATATGACGTCCAGCAAGCACACAAAAACAGGGAAGAACACCATGTAATACCTTCCATACAAAGTGCTTCATTTCCCTGGAACCCGTAGCCGCCACACATCCTTCCAAACATAATTGATATGAACACTTCCTTGCATATCTGCTCTTGTCCATTTAGAGCTGAATTGATGCTCAACCTCTCTATGGTATGCCGATCTCACAGAGAAAGTACCTTACCGAGTATAGTTCCAACCGATGAAATCGTCGCCCATCTGAACATTTATTGGTATTCTTAGAATTCTTTCAACATCCACAGGAGAGAACACATCACCTATAAGATTCTCATCCCACTATCACGTATGCGGATCAATTAACTCTATAACTTTGGGCAACATGGTTCCTCCTCTTGGAGTGATAACTGATAACCCACAAGTATAGGGGATCGTGACAGTTTTTGAGAGTAGAGTATTCAACCCAAATTTTTTGATTTGACACAAGGGGAGCCAAAGAATATTCACGAGTATTAGCAGTTGAGTTGTCAATTCAACCACACCTGAAAGACTTAATATCCGCAGCAAATTAGTATGGAAGCAACGGTAACGGTGGCAATAGTAACAGTAACAGTTTTATAATGATTTTAACAGTAGCAATGCACTACTAGGGAAAAGCCTAGCATTAGCGCGGGTTTTTGGCCTACCAGTAGCACGGGTGACCTTGCTACTGCTACGACGCTACAGTTAAAGGTTAGGAGTAGCATTGGTTTACCCGCGCTACTGCTATATCCACTTAGTAGTAGCGCTTGCTGCAAAAGGCGCTACTGGTAATTAGTAGTAGCGCATCTCATTGCCAGCGCTACTATTATTATTCCGTATTCTATTTCTTTTTTATTTCATACACCTTTCTACAAGTTTTCGTACAGTAGCAATTTAGAGATTATTTTTACATCATAATGAGTTATTACATCACTAGGTGAAAGAATCGTGGACTAGTTTCAAGTGGATGGATCCATCCACTTGAAACTAATCCGCGGTTCTTTCACCCAATGATATTGTAAATTATCATCAACATCATCATGTCATTAACAACTTATCCTGATCATCACTTACATCAATGAGACAGCGTATAGCAAGTTGTTCACTTGTCATAATCATAACTACTCATCATAATCATCAACTCTAACACATTATAGCACACAATAACACATTGTACCTAGGACCTACTCCTCTTAGGTAAGATAGCATAAAACAAGATAGGCCCTGACTCTCCATTATGGAGAATGGAGATTATCCTGTCTCCAATTCTTGCGCTTCACACAATGTTGCTTCCAATTACCTCCCTACAATTGACCATACATTTTTTCCAATCTTTGATTGTCATGTCTTCATCGGTTTTAGAAATCTGGTATGAACTTCGTAGTTAGCAATGTAGTTGAGTTTTAGAAGAATTTATGCAAAAGATGCATGAATGTCGTAATAGTAAAAAATCTTACCATGACATCTCCATGGATGTTACCATAGTTCAACACATGCACTAGTGGCACGTATTGACCATAATGTGGAGGAGTTTGATAATAGATATTGTAATTCTCACGATCATTAATAAATGAGATCGGATGATTTTTCTCCTGATAAGTAAATCCTAACACACTGTGTAGTAGGTTCTGTCTATCATCTTCCGCACATTCTTTGAAGAATTTAAATAAGCTCTCAACTATTTTGAAATAAATAATACAAATTACTTAATAATTATGTTTGAGAAACTCACATAGAGACATAATTAGAAGCGTATCAACAAGGACCCAAATGTCCATATTGCCTTCAACGATGTTAGGATCACCAAGAGGCATGGTGACAAGCATACCCTCATGAACAACACACATCTTGCAAAGTGGTTCCCAATTCAGGCAACCAAAATCGATTACGGTCTTAGAATTGTATAGATATACATCAAAATACATACCATGATGGGTCCTTAGGTGAATTATCTTTGTTTCCACACTTTCATGATCTTCAAAATCCATCCACTCCAAGACAAAGCGTCTTTCATGGCATGGGATCACTACTAGGGAAAACCCTAGTAGTAGCGCTTGAAATATGCATAGTAGTAGCGATGGGTCCAGCGCTACTGCTAGCGCGCTACAGATAAGTTGTGGTAGTAGCGCTGGTATGGGCAGCGCTACTTGTAACTATTGTTAACAGTAGCGCTTCCCTGTCCAGCTTTACTACTATAACTCTCTGTAGCGCTTAAACAAACGAAGCGCTCCTGCTAATCCAGCGCTGCTGGTAGATGCTTTCCAGCGCTATTGCTAGTATTCTTGCTTTCGCAGATTTACACCCCCTCTACTTATTTGTGATGTATTTATACATGCTCTATACAGTAGTTTCATAAGATCAAACTAAACATACACTATTCTCATCATATCATAGACATTCATTACTCTCGCCATACCATCATCATCAGTCAACACAAATATCATCACATCTTGAAAGTAGCGATACACAAGAGTGGTCATGTCATGTCTCTAATAAGTGCAAATGCATTGTCATGGCACACACACAAGTTTCAGAATCTCTATCTAAACCATGATGTAGAAGAGAAGAGCGATCAGCATGAGCAAGAGCGTGACTATGTAGTACTTGAGGCACCGGCGGTCCCGCCCCCGCTCATGTTGGAGTGTCCACCTCAAGTAACTACTTTCCGCTTCAGCTCTGGTGTCGAACCCTCTATGGCTAGCACCCGGGTACTTGTCCACATAGGCCTGAGCATCTGGCCAGTGGTCGTAGACTCCTTAAACCCTCCCAACGAACATGATGATCAGTCCTTCGCCATCTCTGATCTATGTACATGCATCGCCAGTTGATCAATTGAACGATAATATGCAATATAAAGTACGTAAGAAAACAAAGAGACACAATTAGCAAAATACAAGCAACTTATAGTGAACATAAATGACAAAGTTCCTCATACCCAAACTAATTAACAAGAGCGATCAGTCCTCCATGTCGGCGGTCCAATCTTCATAGTCAGGGAGGAAACACCCGAGCTTCGTGAAAGACTTAATTAAGGTCCAAACGTTGAGCGATTAGCAGTGCTCGGCGACATCATCCCGCGACATTGTTGGCCCATGGTAGAACATCTTGTTGGTTCGAGGACCTGCTTCTGTTGGGGAACGTAGTATTTGAAAAAATTCCTACGATCACGCAGGATCTATCTACTAGATGCATAGCAACGAGAGGGGAGAGTGTGTCTACGTACCCTCGTAGACCGGGAGCGGAAGCGTCTACTGATGCGGTTGATGCAGTCGAACTTCTTCGCGATCCAACCGATCAAGCACCGAACGAACGGAGCCTCCGCGTTCAGCACACGTTCAGCTTGATGACGTCCCACGAGCTCTTGATCTGGTAGAACTTCGCGGGAGAGTTTCGTCAGCACGATCGCATGGTGACGGAGATGATGAAACTATAGGCGCACAGCTTCGCCTAAGCACTGCAATGATATGGCCGAGGTGTGTTTCTATGGAGAGGGGCACCACACACGGTTGGGAGAGATCAACTAATCAACTTGTGTATCTAGAGGTGCCCTCCTGCCCCCGTATATAAAGGAGCAAGGGGGGAGGCCGGCCAGCCCCTATGGCGTGCCCTAGGAGGGCCACTCCTACTAGGAATAGGATTCCAATCCTATTCCTAGTAGGAGTCCACCAAGAGGGAGAGGGGGAAGGAAGGAGAGGGAGAGGGAGAGGGAAAGAGGGGCCGCGCAGCCTCCCCCTACTTCAATTCGGACTCCCCTTGGGAGGGGGCGTGCCACCTCCTGGGCTTCTTCCCTCTCTCTCCCCTAAGCCCACTAGGGCCCAATACTTCCTCGGGGGGTTCCGGTAACCCCCCCGGCACACTGATTTAATCCTAAACTTTTCCAGAACAATTCCGGTGTCCGAATATAGTCGTCCAATATATCAATCTTTACGTCTCGGACATTCCGAGACTCCTCGTTATGTCTGTGATGTCATCGGGGACTCCGAACTACATTTGGTACATCAAAACTCATAAACTCATAATACCGATCGTCATCAAACGTTAAGCGTGCGGACCCTACGGGTTCTAGAACTATGTAGACATGACCGAGACTCATCTCCGGTCAATAACCAATAGCGGAGCCTGGATGCTCATATTGGCTCCTACATATTCTACGAAGATCTTTATCGGTCAAACTGCATAACAACATATGTTGTTCCCTTTGTCATCGGTATGTTACTTGCCCGAGATTCGATCGTCGGTATCTCAATACCTAGTTCAATCTCGTTACCGGCAAGTCACTTTACTCGTTCTGTAATACATCATCTCATGACTAACTCATTAGTCATTTGCTTGCAAGGCTTATTATGATGTGCATTACCGAGAGGGCCTAGAGATACCTCTCCGACACTCGGAGTGACAAATCATATTCTTGATCTATGCCAACACCTTGAACACTTTCGGAGACACCTGTAGAGCATCTTTACAATCACCCAGTTACGTTGTGATGTTTGATAGCACACAAGGTGTTCCTCCGGTATTCGGGAGTTGCATAATCTCATAGTCATAGGAACATGTATAAGTCATGAAGAAAGCAATAGTAGTAAAACTAAACGATAAGAGTGCTAAGCTAACGGATGGGTCTAGTCCATCATATCATTCTCATAATGATGTGATCCCATTGATCAAATGACAAGTCATGTCTATGTCTAGGAAACATAACCATCTTTGATCAATGAGCTAGTCTAGTAGGGCATACTAGGGACACTCTGTTTTGTCTATGTATTCACACATGTATTAAGTTTCCGGTTAATACAATTCTAGCATGAATAATAAACATTTATCATGATATAAGGAAATAAATAATAACTTTATTATTGCCTCTAGGGCATATTTCCTTCAGTCTCCCACTTGCACTAGAGTCAATAATCTAGCTCACATCGCCATGTGATTTAATACCTACAGTTCACATCGTTATGTGAATAACACCCATAGTTTCACATCGCCATGTGACCAACACCCAAAGGGTTTTACCAGAGTCAATAATCTAGTACACATCGCTATGTGATTAATACCCAAGAGTAATGAGGTGTGATCATGTTTTGCTTGTGAGAGAAGTTTAGTCAACGGGTCTGTCACATTCAGATCCGTATGTATTTTGCAAATTTCTATGACTACAATGCTCTGCATGGAGCTACTCCATCTAATTGCTCCCACTTTCAATATGTATCCAGATTGATACTTAGAGTCATCTAGATTAGTGTAAAACTTGCATCGGCGTAACTCTTTACGACGAACTCTTTATCATCTCTATAATAGAGAAACATTTCCTTAGTCATCCAGTAATAGAGAAACTCTTTACGACAAACTCTTTCATCTGGATTTTGTCCGCTGTCCAGGGATCTACTCCTGGATCACTTTTGTACCTCCTTGCCAAACTCATGGCGAGGTACACAACATGTTTGGTACACAGCATGGCATACTTTATAGAACCTATGGCTGAGGCATAGGGAATGACTTTCATTCTTTCTGTATCTTCTGCCGTGGTCGGGTTTTGAGTCCTAGTCAACTTCACACCTTGCAACACAGGCAAGAACTCTTTCTTTGACTGTTCCATTTTGAACTGCTTCAAAATCTTGTCAAGGTATGTACTCATTGAAAGAACTTATCAAGCGTCTTGATTTATCCCTATAGATCTTGATGCTCAATATGTAAGCAGCTTTACCGAGGTTTTTCTTTGAATAAACTCCTTTCAAACACTCCTTTATGTTTTCCTAAAAATTCTACATCATTTCTGATCGACAATATGTCATTCACATATATTATCAGAAAGGCTGTAGTGCTCCCACTCACTTTCTTGTAAATACAGGCTTCACCGCAAGTCTATATTAAACTATATGCTTTGATCAACTTATCAAAGCGTATATTCCAACTCTGAGATGCTTGCACCAGTCCATAGATGGATTGCTGGAGCTTGCATATTTTGTTAGCACCTTTAGGATTGACAAAACCTTCTGGTTGCATCATATACAACTCTTCTTTAATAAATCCATTAAAGAATGTAGTTTTTTTATCCATTTGCCAGATTTCATAAAATGCGGCAATTGTTAACATGATTCGGACAGATTTAAGCATTGCTACGGGTGAGAAAGACTCATCGTAGTCAACTCCTTGAACTTGTTGAAAAACTTTTCGCAACAAGTCGAGCTTTGTAGACAGTAACATTATCGTCGGCGTCGGTCTTCCTCTTACAGATCCATTTATTTTCAATGGCTTGCCGATCATCGGGCAAGTCAACCAAAGTCCACACTTTGTTCTCATAGATGGATCGCATCTCAGATTTTTATGGCCTCAAGCCATTTTGCGGAATCTGGGCTCATCATTGCTTCCTCATAGTTCGTAGGTTCATCATAGTCCAGTAACATGACTTCCAGAATCGGGTTGCCATACCACTCTGGCGCGGAACATACTCTGGTTGATCTACGAAGTTCAGCAGTAACTCGATCCGAAGTTTCATGATCATCATCATGAGCTTCCTCACTAATTGGTGTAGGAATCACTATAACTAGTTTCTGTGATGTACTACTATCCAATTCTGGAGAAGGTACAATTACCTCATCAAGTTCCACTTTCCTCTCACTCACTTCTTTTGAGAGAAACTCCTTCTCTAGAAAGGATCCATTATTAGTAGCGAATATCTTGCCTTCGGATCTGTGATAGAAGGTGTACCAAATAGTCTCCTTTGGGTGTCCTATGAAGACACATTTCTCTGACTTGGGTTCAAGCTTATCAGGTTGAAGCTTTTTCACATAAGCATCGCAGCCCCAAACTTTAAGAAACGACAACTTTGGTTTCTTGCCAAACCACAGTTCATAAGGCGTCGTCTCAACGGGTTTAGATGTTTCCATATTTAACATAATACAGATGTCTTTGATGCATAACCCAAAACGATAGTGGTAAATCAGTAAGAGACATCATAGACTGCACCATATCTAATAAAGTACGGTTAGGACGTCCAGACACACCATTACGCTGTGGTGCTCCGGGTGGCGTGAGTTGTGAAACTATTCCACACTGTTTCAAATGAAGACCAAACTCGTAACTCAAATATTCACCTCCACGATCAGATCGTAGAAACTCTATTTTCTTGTTACGATGCTTCTCTACTTCACTCTGAAATTCTTTGAACTTCTCAAATGTTTCAGACTTGGGCTTCATCAAGTAGATATACCCATATCTGCTCAAATCATCAGTGAAGGTCAGAAAATAATGATACCCGCCACGAGCTTCAACACTCATCGGTCCACATACATCAGTATGTACGATTTCCAACAAATCTTTTGCTCGCTCCATTGTTTCGGAGAACAGAGTTTTAGTCATCTTGCCCATGAGGCATGGTTCGCAAGCACCAAGTGATTCATAATCAAGTGATTCCAAAAGACCATCACTATGGAGTTTCTTCATGCGCTTTACACCAATATGATCTAAACGGCAGTGCCACAAATAAGTTGCACTATCATTATTAACCTTGCATCTTTTGGCTTCAATATTATGAATATGTGTATCGCTACTATCGAGATCCAACAAACTATTTTCATTGGGTGTATGACCATCGAAGTCTTTATTCAAGTAAATAGAATAACAATTATTCTACGACTTTAAATGAATAACTGTATTGCAACAAACATGATGAAATCATATTCATGATCAACACAAATGCCAAATAACATTTATTTAGTCTCTACACTAATCCTGAAAGTATAGGGAGTGTGTGATGATGATCATGATATCAATCTTGGAACCACTTCGAACACACATCTGTACCTCACCTTTAACTAGTCTCTGTTCATTCTGCAACTCTCATTTCGAGTTACTAATTTTAGCAACTGAACTGGTATCAAATACCCAGGGGTTGCTATGAACACTAGTAAAATACACATCAATAATCTGTATATCAAATATACCTTTGTTCACTTTTCCATCCTCTTATCCGCCAAGTATCTAGGGCAGTTCCACTTCTAGTGACCATTTCCTTTGAAGTAGAAGCACTTAGTTTCATGCTTGAGTTTAGCTTTGGGTTTCTTCACGGGAGTGATAACTTGCTTGTCATTCTTCTTGAAGTTTCCCTTCTATCCCTTGGCCCTTTACTGGAAACAAGTGGTCTTGTTAACCATATACACTTGATGCTCTTTATTGATTTCTACCTTCGCCGATTTCAGCATCGCGAAGAGCTCGGGAATGACTTTCGTCATCCCTTGCATATAATAGTTCAACAAGAAGTTCTACTAACTTGGTGATAGTGACTAGAGAACTTTGTCAAATACTATCTTATCTGGAAGATTGACTCCCACTTGATTCAAGTAATTGTAGTACCCAGACAATCTGAGCACATGCTCACTGGTTAAGCTATTCTCCTCCATCTTGTAGGAAAAGTACTGTCAGAGGTCTTATACCTCTCGACACGGGCATAAGTACGGAAATCTAATTTCAACTCTTGGAACATCTCATATGCTCCGTGGTGTTCAAAACGTTTTTGAAGTCCCGGTTATAAGCCGTGAAGAATGACACACTAAACTATCAAGTAGTCATCATACCGAGCATGTCAAACGTTCATAACGTCTACATCTGCTCCTGCAATAGATATGTCACCTAGCAGTGCATCAAGGACATAATATTTTTGTGGAGCAATGAGGAAAATCCTCAGATCACGGAACAAGTCCGCATCATTTCTACTAACATCTTTCAACTTAGTTTTCTCTAGGAACATATCAAAAAACATAGGCGAGCTATAACGCGAGCTATTGATCTACAACATCATTTGCAAATACTATCAGGACTAAGTTCATGATAAAATAAAGTTCAATTTAATCGTATTACTAAAGAATAACCACTTAGATAGACATCCCTCTAGTCATCTGAATGATCACGTGATCCAAATCAACTAAACCATGTCCGATCATCACGTGAGATGGAGTAGTTTTCAATGGTGAACATCTTATGTTGATCATATCTACAATATGATTCACGCTCGACCTTTCGGTCTCCAGTGTTTCGAGGCCATGTCTATACATGCTAGGCTCGTCATGTTTAACCCGAGTATTCTGCATGTGCAAAACTGTCTTACATCTGTTGTATTTGAACGTAGAGCTTATCACACCCGATCATCACGTTGTGTCTCGGCACGACGAACTTTCACAACGGTGCATACTCAGGGAGAACACTTGTACCTTGAAATTTTTCTAAGGGATCATCTTATAATGCTACCGCCACACTAAGCAAAATAAGAAGCATAATAACATAAACATCACATCCAATCAAAATATGTGACATGATATGGCCATCATCATCTTGTGCTTTTGATCTCCATCTCCAAGGCACCGTCATGATCACCATCGTCACCGGCGCGACACCTCGATCTCCATCGTAGCATTGTTGTCGTCTCGCCAACTATTTCTTACACGACTATTGCTACCGCTTAGTGATAAAGTAAAGCAATTACATAGTGATTGTATTTCATACAATAAAGCGACAACCATATGGCTCTTGCCAGTTGCCGACAACTTTACAAAACATGATCATCTCATACAATAACGTATCACTCATCATGTCTTGACCATATCATATCACAACATGCCCTGTAAATCAAGTTAGACGCCCTCTACTTTGTTGTTGCAAGTTTTACGTGGCTGGTATGGGCTTAGCAAGAACCGTTCTTACCTACGTATACAAAACCACAACGATATTCCGTCAAGTATGTGTTGTTTTAACTTTCAAAAGGACAGAGCGTAGCCACACTTGATTCAACTAAAGTTGGAGAAACTGACAACCGCCAGCCACATGTGTGCGAAGCACGTCGGTAGAACCAGTCTCGCGTAAGCGTATGCGTAATGTCAGTCCGGGCCGCTTCATCCAACAATACCGCTGAATCAAAGTATGACATGCTGGTAAGCAGTATGACTAGTATCGTCCACAACTCACTTGTGTTCTACTCGTGCATATCATGTACACATAGACCTGGCTCATGATGCCACTGTTGGGGAACGTAGTATTTCAAAAAAAATCCTACGATCACGCAAGATCTATCTACTAGATGCATAACAATGATAGGTGAGAGTGTGTCTACGTACCCTCGTAGACCGGGAGCGGAACGTCTAGTGACGCGGTTGATGTAGTCGAACTTCTTCGTGATCCAACCGATCAAGCACCGAACGTACGGAGCCTCCGCGTTCAGCACACGTTCAACTTGATGACGACCCACGAGCTCTTGATCCAGTAGAACTTCGCGGGAGAGTTTCCTCAGCACGACGGCGTGGTGACGGAGATGATGAAACTACCGGCGTGATGACCGAGGTGTTTTTCTGTGGAGAGGGGCACCGCACACGGTTGGGAGAGATCAACTTATCAACTTGTGTATCTAGAGGTGCCCCCTGCCCCCGTACATAAAGGAGCAAGGGGGAAGGCCGGCCGGCATCTATGGCGCGCCCTAGGAGGGCCAGTCCTACTAGGAATAGGATTCCAATCATATTCCTAGTAGGAGTCCACCAAGAGGGAGAGGGGGAAGGAAGGAGAGGGAGAGAGAGAGGGAAAGAGGGGCCGCGCCGCTTTCCCGTACTCCAATTCAGACTCCCCTTGGGAGGGGACACGCCACCTCCTGGGTTGCTGCCCTCTCTCTCCCCTAAAGAACACTAGGGCCCAATACTTCCCTGTGGGGTTTCGGTAACCCCCTCGGCACTCTGGTTTAATCCGAAACTTTTCCGGAACACTTCCTGTGTCCGAATATAGTCGTCCAATATATCAATCTTTACGTCTCGGACATTCCGAGACTCCTCGTCATGTCCGTGATCACATCCGAGACTCTGAACTACCTTTAGTACAACAAAACTCATAAACTCATAATAGCGATCATCATCAAACGTTAAGGTTCGAGAACTATGTAGACATGACAGAGACTCGTCTCCAGTCAATAACCAATAGCGGAACCTGGATGTTTATATTGGATCCTACATATTCTACGAAGATCTTTATCGGTCAAACCTCATAACAACATATGTTGTTCCCTTTGTCATCGGTATGTTACTTGCCCGAGATTCGATCGTCGGTATCTCAATAACTAGTTCAATCTCGTTACCGGCAAGTCTCTTTACTCGTTCCATAATACATCATCTTGTGACTAACTCATTAGTCATTTGCTTGCAAGGCATATTTTTGATGTGCATTACCGAGATGGCCCAGAGATACGTCTCCGACACTCGGAGTGACAAATCCTATTCTTGATCTATGATAACACCTCGAACACTTTCAGAGACACCTGTAGAGCATCTTTATAATCACCCAGTTACGTTGTGACGTTTGATAGCACACAAGGTGTTTCTCCGGTATTCGGGAGTTGCATAATCGCATAGTCATAGGAACATGTATAAGTCGTGAAGAAAGCTATAGCAGTAAAACTAAGCGATCAGAGGGCTAAGCTAACGGATGGGTCTAGTCCATCACAACATTATCCTAATAATGTGATCATGTTGATCAAATGACAACTCATGTCTATGGCTAGGAAACATAACCATCTTTGATCAATGAGCTCGTCTAGTAGAGGCATACTAGGGACACTCTGTTTTGTCTATGTATTCACACATGTAATAAGTTTCTAGTAAAGTCAATTATAGAATGAATAATAAACATTTATCATGATATAAGGAAATAAATAATAACTTTATTTTTGCCTCTAGTGCATATTTCCTTCAGCTTCATCATCACTTGGGCAAGTTCACATTGGTGATGCATGAGGTGGAATCCATCAGACTAATTGGTGTGCGATTGTTGGATACATCAGAAGTTGGTCTTATGTCGGAAAATCAGACCGTTCTTCCTGTGCCTTGTCACCTTGATAAATCCACCAAACAGGCTGAAGGTAAACATGGCACTATCGAGAACACTCTTTACGTGGGTGTAATCATTTTTTATGTTCTTCGATGAGTCCAAGTACATAGCATGGGAGTATTCCGGGTACAGAACGATGAGCACGACGTCGCCCCTGCTGCACAAATTAAGTACACCTCAAATTAACCTCCATGATTGCAAAGGAATGATTAACACTTACGAAAGGATATGCGTTGATGACTTACGTGGGATCATAAGGCAGCAGAATCGCTTCCTTGTCCTTATTAGCGATCATGAGTTCGCCGAGGTACTTGCTCGCATAGTCACGATGCTCTTTGCAAACTGCCAAGAAGCTCTCGTGCATATAGAACGGGTCCGCGATGCAAATATATTGTATATTCTCGATCCTGTTGAAGTAGTAGAGATACAATGCCTACATGCGGATGAACTGGCAATCTAGCTTGATCATGTGGAACATGTCGTAGATGTAGTCAAATTGCAGGATGAACTGATTCACGGGCCAGGTGTCGACGTACAACATCCCACCCGTCACCCGAGCCGCGTAAAGCGGGTATGCTGGTTTTTCTGTGATCAGAAGGCTTTTCTCTCTGGCCAGCACATTAATTAGCTATTGCATTAGCTACTGCCCTAAAAAAATTGCCCTAGCTAAATTTTCTCATCTGCTAAAAAAATTGGCCCTAGCTATATTTTCAATTGCCTTAATTGGCTAATGTTTTTTATAAATTTTTTCTACTGTTTTTATATCTAATTCATATACCTACAAAAACTAATTAGCTACTGTTTTTTATAAATTTTAGGTATTGTTTTTTATACGTACTAAAACAAATTTACTACTGTTTTTTATTTATAGGTATTTTATATACCCTAAACTAAATTTCCCTAAACAAAATTTCCCTAAACTAACTTGCTCAATTGCACTAAAAAAATTGACCTAAAAAATTGCCTAAACTAAATTGCTGAATTACCAACAGAGAGAGAGAGAGAGAGGAGGAGGAGGAGGGCAGGCGAGAGCAGAGGGAGAGGCTTACGGGGCGGGGGAGAGGGCGCCGTCGTCGTGGTCGAGGGGGGTGGAGCAGGCGGCGGCATCAGGGTCGAGGGCGGCGACGGCTAGGTCGAGGGTGGGCGCAGGTGTCACGCCCAAGATGCGATTCTATCCCGATCACGTAATAAACTCGTGATTGGGGCACAACCGCATTTCGGGCGCTTAGAAAGATGGATATCATTACATCATACCATTACATAAATAGATGGGGCTACATACAAATCATACAAGTCACATGAATACAACATCATCATATACAAGACATCCGACTAGGGAAGAAAACATGAAAGCACAACGACATCCATCCTACTATCCCAGGCTGCCGACCAGGAACCTATCCCAAGATTAACGAAGAAGTAGAAGAAAGAACTCCAACAAGTAAACATCACTCTCACGTCAAGACATCCGAAAACTACACCTGCAACTGTTGTTGTAGTATCTGGGAGCCACGAGGACTCAGCAATCCCATAACCATGGGTATCAAGACTACCAAAGCTTAATGGGTAGGGAGAGGTAAAGTGGTGAGGTTGCAACAGCGGCTAAGCATTATATGGTGGCTAACTTACCAGTAGAAGAATAAGATGAGCATCTACGCAAACAGTCGCAAAGTAGTAACGATCACTAAGTGATCCTATCTAATTACGAGTCAAACATAACCCCATCGTGTTCTCTTCTCAACATGAAAAGAGACGGTCACGGTTACTCACGCGATTGGTGTATTTTATTTCGGATCATGTGATAAGTTCTCTACAACCGAATATTAAAAAATTCCCATCTGCCACATAATCACAGGCACGTCTTTCGAAATATCATAACCCTGCAGGGGTGTCCCAACTTAGCCCATAACAAGCTCTCACTATCTATAGAGGTAAAACTACCCCATATCTTAGGGCAGGCCCGATCGTCCTTGTAATCCCGGTTCACAAGTTCTTCAAAGAAAGGAAAACTAGCCCGGGGAGATCTCCCGGTGAGTCGATCCACGTGTCCAGAGCCGCGCGCTCTCCATCTACGGACTCATCCGTCTATGCAAAGTGGACGATAGCCCAAAATGGCTCGAGTTGCCCCGAGGTGGCACCGCCGACTGCTAGGTAGGTGGACCAACACTCAAAACGAGCCCTGGCCCGGGGGGTTGAATTAATAATCCTCAGGTTTATAACTCCCTCGGCAAGTTTTAGTTGTTAGGAAAATCGTAAAACCAAAGTTGGATCTCCTCGGGAAAGCTTTACTTTAGGCGAAGAAGCAAGTGGTCCACATATACCCAACCGTGTAAGGAACGAGAAATGAAGGAACATAACACCGGTTTATCGGTTCTTAAGGCGGCATGAGTGGAACAAAACACCGAGCAAAAGTCCAAGCCTTCCACCCATAGCCAAGTATATAGTTGCATTAATTTAATATAAGATATAATGTGATATTCCAACAATCCAAGAGCCGACATGGAGCAATCTTCATCTTCACCTGCAACTAGCAACGCTATAAGAGGGCTGAGCAAGCGGTAACATAGCCACATAATGGTTTGCTGGGATGGTGTCAAAAGTTAGAGGGTGTTTCTTGGCAACAATGAGAGGCTGACAACAAATAGATAGGTAGCGCGACATATAGCGATAGCATCGAGACAACTAGCATGGCAATGATAGTAATGAGATCCAAGGTGACGGTCATCTTGCTTGGAATCCCGCAAGGAAGACGAACGAGTCCATGAAGAAGACGAATAAGAAGCCACGAAGACGAACCAAGCGTAGTCGAACGAATCCTCACAATCGCAATGAAACAAGCATTATCGAGAAGAAGCAAGCAACACGGTAAACACCCAACACATGACAAGACAAGATGCTCAACAAAGTGTGATGCATAACAAGGCTACATGATGCAATTCATGGCAAGAGATGATGCAAAAAAGAACACACAACAAGGCAAGTTTAAATGTGGCCGGTAATAACATATAACAATTCAGGTAAGTCCTCATAGGCACATTTCAAAATTGGTCCAGATCTGAACAAACCTTATGTTAAATCTGTTAAACAGCAAGTTAATATGCACCATGATGATCTACTCGAAATTCTAGTTAAGTTACATATAAAGTTCATTTAATTCGGAGCTACAACCTAGAAGATATGAGCAAAACAAGTTAAGCATGGCAAATATACAAGATGCATTCAAACAACAAGCAAACACACTCCAAACAGGTATTCAACATGTTATTATGCATCTACATGCAAAAACACACAAGTATAATTTAGGACACACTTAAAACGGAGCAACGGTTCATCACATACACATGAAGCATGTTTGAAGCACAAACTGTTCAATACAGCAAGTAGGCATATAGTTGACATCAAAACACCATGATACAAGAACATTTCATGGCATCAAAGGGCATGGCAAGCATATACATGTCAAGAACTACAACATGACCTCTGAGCTACTACCAAACACCACTAGAACATGCTCAAAACATCATAGCAAGATTGCAAAATATAACAGTTTCACAGACAGTGAAATAAACTGGACATGGCAGCAACAACGACAAGTAGGCATGTTTGCAAGCGTGTGCAACTCATATCAGAGCATATCATGGCATGTGAAGGTAACCAACAGCAAGAAGACATGTTTATGAAGCTACTCATGGCAATAACAAGGTCATATGATGCATAGAACACTAGCTATTAACATGGCAAAACTGAACTTACTGTTAACAGGCTGACATCAACATTTTATAGCAATTTGAGAGTAAGAAATAAACAAGCTACATCAACCTATAATTGCAAACAAGGACATGGATGGATAGAGCATAACATGGACTTCAAGACATGGTCATTGGACATCCCAAAACATTCATGGATTTGAGTGGGGCATAAAGCAAACATGGCATCAGGATATAACAGTTTCAGACTTAGCAGTTTTCAACAAGTCTCAAGAAACAACAACAGCGAGTAGGTCACTTTGCAAGCTTGTTGCACTCACCACAAGGCATAACATGAAAAACTAATTACACCACAACAAAGATGACATGATTTTGCTTCTGAAACATATTGACATGTAGCTAAAAAAAATCACACGTAAAGATATGAAAAAGACAAATCAGCATCTCATAGAAGTTTTTAGCACTTAACAGAAATATACACTCTTGCAATAGGGATAAACATGGCAATATGGCACCTAACATGAATGCAACAACCACCATCATGTAGAGCACTTCACAATGATTATTTTGACATATCATACACTCCTTTTGGACCAACATGTGGCTGAGAGGCCGAGGGAGGACGCGGGGGCGACGTGGGGCGGCCAAGTGGCGCTTCCCCGTTGGCTGGGAGAAGACCTGCGGCGGCGGCTGGCCTATAGGGTGCCACCAAGTGGCAAGAATGAGGTGGCTACACCAGGATTTTGAGGAGGAGGGATTGGATGTGCGCGGAAAATGACGCGGGGGGCCTAGAGGTAGGGGAAGGAGTAGGTTAGGCCAAAAATGACATGGGGGAGTGGTTATATAAGTAAGGGGATGTTAGGACTAGGGTTTTGAGGGTTTCGGAGACCTCCGATCGCGATCTGACGGATCCAATTGCAGGGGGGTGGGGGGGGGGCTAGGATGACTAGGTGGGCTGCGCTGGGCTATGTAAAAGAGGGTTCGGCTGAGATGAGAGGAGAGAGGCCCGGTGGTAGTCTCGGAGTCTGAAACGTCCGATGAATAAACCGGCAGCGGCACTGCACTAGTTATCCGGTGGGCTATCAAACGAACTCCGAATGCGACGAAATTTGGCAGGTGGTCCACCTACCCTATAATAAGACCGCATGCCAAGTTTCAACCCATTCCGAGAAGATTTTTCGGCCACTTATAAAATAAATACTCGGAGGTGCCGCGGGCGCGTGTGAGTGTGTCTAGGCTCAGAACAGACAACGGAATGGACGGGCGGACTCGGATAGATGCAAGTTTTGAAAACATGATGATGACATGGCAAAGTGCAACACGCAAGCAGATGACATAGCAATGGCAACAAATAGGAGGATGACACCTGGCGCACCGGTCTCGGGGTGTCACAGCAGGGGCGACGGCCGTCGATGTCAAGGGCGGGCACTGGGCGACGGCTGGCGAGGTCGAGGGCGGGCCTAGGGGCGATGGCCTGCGAGGTCAAGGGCGGGCGCAGGGGAGACGGCCGGCGGCGGCGAGGTCGAGGGCGTTGACGGTGGGTGCATGGGCGAGGTGGAGATGGGGGAATGAGAGACTCGGGGAAATTTTGAGCCCGCACGGCGGATGGTTAACTCAAAATAGCGGTAGCGCTTGTTTGGAAACAAGCGCCATAGCTAACTTAGTTGTAGCGCTGGTCCAAAACAAGCGCTACTGCTAACTTAGCTATAGTGCTGGTCATCAGGTAAGCGCTACTGCTATTTTTCTTTTCTTTTTATTATTTTCCTTTTCTAGTTTTTAGTTTTCTTTTCTTTCATTATTTTCCTTTTCTTTTATGTTTACTTTTCTTTTTATTTTGTATTGCTTTCTCCCGACGACGGCGTCTCCCTCGCCCACACTGCACGAATATCACCGGAACCATAATGCATGTGGTGGTAACATATCAATGGACCAATAACGGTTACTTAAGTGCGTACACAAAATAGATATATATATATATAAATGATGGTTTCTGATCAGCTGCGTCGACGACATTTCACATTGAGCTTCTTCCCTTTCTTGCTCATTGCCAAGTAATTGAGCCCCTCATTGAGGCTTTTCCGGAGCCATGGAGTACGATCTTTCTTAGGTAATTTAGTATTGATTCTTCTTTTCATGTATGCTTCATCGTTGTCATCATCTTCCCTCATCGGGTTGCCGTATTGGTCGTAGTCTTCCTCATTGGCAACTCCATCCATTCCGATGATGCTCCTTTTGGATCTCCTCATGACAACATGGCTGGGATTGGCCAGTCGGTTATGAGGAAGCATTGTGTCACGTGCTTAGCGTGTCCCCATGGATCATTTCTGGCGATCACGTTAAGGTTCACGGGAGTGCTCTTCGCGTCAGGTATAGACATTGTGGTGAAATACTTGTTTTCTCTTACGATGTCCTTGGCCCATCCGACATGAAACATCGTCGCATCATGTATTCCAGCATAGTCAAGATCCCAGATCTCTTCGACCCTTACGTAGAATCTTTCATTTGTGCCGTTGGCATCGGTAACGCATTGAATTATCACCCCTGAGTTATGGTAATCAGTGACCATGTCTTTGGCCTCCGTGTAGAACATGTACCCATTGATATCGTAGGGCCGATAGGTCGCGAGCTTGGGCGCGAGGCCATGTGCTAAGGCATGTATGAGCAATCCTTCCGTACTGCCCTCTTCCGGGGATTTTCAAGAACTTGCTCTTTGAACCAACGGAAGAAAGTGGCGTTGTCCTCTACAGTAAATTCGTCGTCCATCTTGAGCACCCCTTATCACGTTACTTCTTTGCGGTGCTTTCTTTGTGCCGTGCCACATAATCATATACCACATCTAGGTGTTGTAGCACTACTAAGTTAGCCATGCCAAAGTCGTTCCGTCGATCTGAGTAGTCCACGTGCAATTCCCTCCGGCCATTGTTGTGACCATCTCCTTCGAGCTTCGCATCGTGCTTCTTGATGGGCAAACCAACAACAGGATCTCTGACGAATATATAATTCTCGCAAAAGTAGACGCACTCATGCGTAAGATACCCCTGGACAATGCTCCCTTCGGGACGGGACATGTTACGAATGAATCCTTTGATGACCCCATTCATCCTCTCGAACGGCATCATACCGTGAAGGAATGTCGGCCCGAGGTTGATGATGTCATCCACGATGTGGACACAGAGATGCACCATGACGACAAAGAACGCAGGCGGGAAGTACATCTCAAGGTCACATAGTATGACGACGATCTCTTCCTCTAGCCTTCGGAGCTGCTTTACACTTATGGACTTTCGAGAGATAACGTCGAAGAAGTTGTAGAGACCAGTAAGCGTGTCAGGGACGTGCTTATACATTATCCCTCTAATGGAAACCGAGAGTTTCTGTGTCATCATCACGTGACACTCATGAGACTTCATCCCACCGAACCTTTTCTTCTTGGGGTCTAGAAATCTGCTTTTCTTCCCACAGTAACCGGAACTAACTTTGATTCCCATAAGGAACTTGATGAATTGATCGATCTCATTCGCACTTAAGGTGAAGTAAGAAGGGGGCAATAATTCAACTCCTTCTTGTTTACTTTTCTGCCCCTTTCCGCCTCCTCCGTCTCCATCTTCGTCCTCCATCGACTTTTTATGGTGGAGATTTTTCCTGATCTTCAAATCTACCAAGTCTTTCCTTGGCTTTGCCTCATCCTTGGTCTTCTCCGACATGTCCATCAGTGTGCCAAGCAAGCTTTGGAGGTCATTTTTCGTGATATGCATTTGATCAAGGCAATGAGGCGTGTTGTGATTGGGCTAGTACTCCAAGTCCTAGAAAACAGACCTCATTTTCCATACCTTCAGCAGCGGCTTTGGCACCTTTTTGATATTTCCCAGCGCGGGGGTATTATTCCCAGTTTCTCAATAGCTTGTTGATTTCGGCACCGCTCATCTTACATGGAGGTACTCGAAGCTCAGCCAAACCATTGAATATATCTCCATGCTTTCTCCACAGGTTATCCTTCTCGAGCCATCTATGATGCCCCATGTACATGATTTTCCCGGACCCGCCATCTTTCGTTGACGTAAGCTGCTGAGACGTTGTATCTTCCAAGCACCTCGTGCATCTGCAGTATCTGTGGCACACCTGGCCTGAGGTGTACCCGTAACCGACATAGTCGTGCACCGTCGTCATCAGCGCAACTCTCATATGGAAATACTCTCCTTTTTTGATGTCCCATGTCCACGCTGGTGTTTTCCATAACGTGTCTAGCTCCTCTTGCAGAAGCCCCATATACAGGTTAATACTATTTCTCGGATGTTTACGCTCAACTATATGACGATGCTTACGCTCAGCTACACTTTTTTGCTAATGTGTATGAGGACAAGACACACGATGTGTAATTCCAAGCTTATTACAGAATGCATTGAGGTTGTGATACTCACCCCCCAATCGGACTGGACATGAATGATTTTATGACCGAGCAGACGCTCAACATGCGCTTGGAATTGCAAGAAAACATTAAACACATCAGAGTTGCATTTAAGAAGATAAAGCCAAGTGAACATACTGTAAGCACCAATGAAACTGACATAGTAATTATGACCACCAATACAGGTTTGGGCATGGCCCCATGCATCCGAAAACACAAGTTCAAGCGGTTTATTGACTACACGACTCGACTCAGAAAAAGGAAGCCGATGGCTCTTGCCTTGCTGACAGGCATCACAAATTTCATCAACATGTTTATTTGACACTACTAGAAGCTCATGATGAGGAAGTACATGGCAAACGATGGGAGTGGCAGGATGACAAAGGCGCGCATGGAAATGTGATGGAGACACACGAACACCACTTAAAGCAGTAGGAGCTGGTGTGGCACATCAAGTGCATAGAGACCATTATTGCGCAGTCGACCTCTAAGGAGTATGTCCCTCGTGTCCCTGTCCTTCACAAAAAAATGAAAAGGATGAAATTCAGCAAGAACATTATTATCATGAGTAAGTTTAGGAACTGAAAGCAAACTACATGAAACAGAGGGAACACGAAAGACATTAAGAAGACATAATTGTGTGGATCGACGTGTAAGAAGTGATGCCTGACCAATATGTGAGATGTGCATACCTTCCCCATTAGCGGTGCAAACCTGATCGTGTCCATGGTACGGCTCCTGTGTAGAGAGCTTGCCCATCTCACTCGTCAGGTGATTGGTAGCTCATGTATCCATGTACCAAGATGCATCAACTGGATAGGAAGGAGTATGCCCCTGCTCATGACTTGCCAAGGCAGCCTGCTTCTCATTACCCTTGCCATTGTTCCCGATCCCCAAGAAATCCTGCTTGAAGCGACGATCACGATGGGAGGCAAGGTGACCATCAAGTCCACACAGCTGGCAGGGGACCTGAGTACCACATGAAGGGCAACAGGCACAGACCCGACTTCCCGTGGAGGTAATGGTGTTCCATGAAGTAGGCGCGGTCGGCGGAGGTTTGCCACTAGTTGGTGGCTTTGTAGGGCTTCCACTTCCCATGTGTTGCAGCGTTGGTGGAAGGGAAGCTCGGCGTAGACACTACAAACAAAAGACACATCCGTGACATTTTGGGACAAACGAATTTTTTTTCTGTCATACTTATGACACTTCTATGATGATAATTGTGGAAAAACCCGGTATCATCATAGATGTGGTGGGGTCTCTATGACAAAACATCATGACAAAAAATGGGCTTTTCATCCTCGGCGGGCCGGAGACGCAACTGCATGACATTCTTTGGGCCGTCCATGACGGAAAAAACCATGGTAGAAGCAAGGGTGAGGAAAATATCAGGGTGTTCCCGGTTATGGTCGGTGGTCAGGGCCGAGTGATGCGCGTTTCTCTCGTACACACACGCGCGTGGGTGCGAGGTGTTGGGCTCTAACTGAACCAGAGCGAGGCGTCGGGCTCTAACTGAACCCGAGCGATTGCACTGCAGGCTATGCGTTACTGAACCCCAGCAATCGGTCAATGGCTGTTAACTGAACCCGATCGAGCGATTCCTTCGCTACTGCTGCTAAATGAAGCCGATCGATGCTGCCTCTGGATGAACAGTGAGCGTTGCTGGGCGGATTGGATGAACAGTTCCCGGTGGGGGTGGATGAACAGGACCCCGTGGTGTTGCCTCTGGATGAATAGGACCCTGATCGATCGAGCCGGTTGGGTATCGATGAACAGGACCAATGGAGGGCAGGATGAACAGGACCACCCCGTGGAGGGCAGGATGAACAGGACCACCCCGTGGAGGGCTGGATGAACAGTAGACGGTGGAGGGCTGGATGAACAGTAGCCCGTGGAGGGATGGTTGAACAGGAGCCCGTGGTGAGGGCTGGTTGAACAGTAGCTGGTGGAGTAGCGTGCGATGGAGGCGGCATGAACAAGAGCCGTAGGAGGTCCGTTTCCTCCGTTTCGACCGTAGGAGGTCCGTCTCCTCCGTTTTGTGGTACACCAGACCCCTCCCGATGACCAGGATCCCGTTTCGACCGTGGCCGGTCGAACACAAGGCCGTTTCATCCGTTCTGTGGTACGTCATGCCTCGTTTCCATCAGCTGTTCCGTCCAAGCCCTCCCGATGAACACGACGATGCATTCCGTTCCGACCCAGCCGGCTGGCTCCCCATGAACATGATGACAACACTGTTTTTCCGTTCCGACCCAGCCATGTACACAAGCCCTGGCCGTACGCATGCACGAGTAGGCATTCGAGACCCTGCCCTTATGTACATACGTGGCCATATTTTCTTTCTTGCACACTTACCGCTATACGTACGTGTACATGCTACGGCCACGCCTCTACTACGACACGTGCACGCATCTACATCCACCAGTATGTACATACACGTTCGCGACCAGAATGACAACGCTACGTACGCTTCGACCAGGTGGGTCCCGGCTATCAGGCACTTCCTTGCGTGCGAAAATGTAGCTGGACGGTCCCAGCAGTCCGGGGGGCAAATCTTTTTTTTTTGCCTGGGCGCACTTCCATATGTGCGAAGATGTAGCTGGTGGGTGCCAGCAGTCAGGGGGAAATATTTTTTTCGCGATATACGGTGGCCCATCTGGTGGGTCCCCGCTATAAGGTGGAGGAATAATTATTTTGCGTGTAATAAGGAGGCACTTCCTTGCTGTGGCCGTGTGCTACCTCTTGAGCTTGCGTTGTATTCCCTCAAAGAGGAAAGGGAGATGCAGCACAGTAGCATAATTAATTCCCTCAGTTTTTGTGTACCAAGGTATCAATCCAGTAGGAGACCACGCGCCAGTCCCTCGCACCTGCACAAACAAATAAGAACTTCGCAGCCAACGCGATAAGGGGTTGTCAATCCCTTTACGGTCACTTACGAGAGTGAGATCTGATAGAGATGATAGTTATATTTTTGGTATTTTTGGTTTAATAAAACAACAAATAAAAGCAAGAAAAGTAAAGTAGATGTAGATTGATATGTTGAGAATAGACCCGGGGGCCATAGTTTTCTCTAGTGGCTTCTCTCATGATAGCGATATTCTACGGCGGGAAAACAAATTACTGTCAAGCAATTGATAAAAGAGAATAATTATGAGACTATCTAGGCATGGTCATTGTATATAGGCATCACGTCCGAGACAAGTAGACCGAAATGATTCTGCATCTACTACTATTACTCCACACATCAACCGCTATCCATCATGCATCTAGTGTATTGAGTTCATACGAACAGAGTAACGCCTTAAGAAAGATGACATGATGTAGAGGGATAAACTCAGGCAATATGATGAAAACCCCATGTTTTTATCCTCGATGGCAACAATACAATACGTTCCTTGCTTCCCCTACTGTCACTGGGAAAGGACCCTGCAAGATTGAACCCAAAGCCAAGTACTTCTCCCATTGCAAGAACTATAGATCTGGTAGGCCAAACCAAACAAATAATTAGAAGAGACTTGCAAGGATATTATGAGCACACATAAAAAGTTCAGAGAAGAACCAAATATCTTTCATAGATAACCTTGATCATAAACTCACAATTCATCGGATCTCGAGAAACACACCGCAAAAAGAGATTACCTCGAATAGATCTCCTCGAAGACCGAGGAGAACTTTGTATTGAGATCCAGAGAGAGAGAAGAAGCCATCTAGATACTAGCTATGGACCCGAAGGTCTGTGGTAAACTACTCACAACTCATGGTGAGGGCGAGGATGATGATGAAGAAGGCCTCTGTGATGGATCCCCCTCCCGGAACAGGCTCCAAGATGGGATCTCCACGGAAACAGAAGCTACGGCGATGGAATTAGGGTTTTCTCTCTGCATATGGAGTTTCTGGGGTACGTAGGTATATATAGAAAGAAGGAGGGCACCGAGGGCCGTGTGGGCCAGCCTCGAGATATGGGGGCACGCCCTGGGAAGGGGGGGGGGGCGCCCGCCACCCTCGAGGGCAGCCCAGCTGTCCCCTAACTTGGTCCTGACGTTTCCCGAGAGTGATTTTCTCCAAAAATATATCTCGCGAAGGTTTCATTCCGTTTGGACTCCGTTTGATATTCCTTTTCTGCAAAACCCTGAAATAGGCAAAAAAAGCAATCTGGACTGGGCCTTTGGGTTAGTAGGTTAGTCCCAAAAATGATATAAAAGTGAATGATAAAGCCCATTAAACATCCAAGACTTCATAAATTATAGCATGGAACAATCAAAAATTATAGATACGTTGGAGACGTATCAAGCATCCCCAAGCTTAATTCCTGCTCACCCTCGAGTAGGTAA
>LR738713.1:653325885-653463237 GCA_902687465.1 Secale cereale
TCCTCCCATGGGACAATGCTCTAAAAATGATGATCATCACACTTTCATTACAACACAATATTACAACTCGATACTACACCAACAAAGTATGACTCTATGTGAATGCCTCCGGCTGTGTACCGGTATGTGCAATGAAACAAGAGTGACATGTATAAAAGAATTATGCATGGTGGCTTTGCCACAAATACGATGTTAACTACATGATCATTCATGGCAATATGACAATATGATGCGTGTCATATGAATGGAACGGTGGAAAGTTGCAAGGCAATACATCTCGGAATGGCTATGGAAATGCCATGATAGGTCGCTATGGTGGCTGTTTTGAGGAATATATGGTGGTTGTTTTATGGAAGGATGTATAGTGGCTTTATGGCACCGGTGAAAGTTGCGCGATACAAGAGAGGCTAGCAATGGTGGAAGGGTGCACTACTAGAAAAAGAGCTATATATGGGATTGACACTAATGGCACACCAGACAAGCGGTGCGCTATTAGTATATACTAATGGCGCACCACCTTTTGGTACGCCATTAGAGTTGAATACACTAATGGCGCACCTGGCTCAGGGTGCGCCATTAGTATCAATTTTTTTTCCTTTTCCAAACATACTAATGGCGCATCCAGACACAGTGCGCCATTACTAGTTGTAACTAGTAATGGCCCACCAGTCACAGAGTGCGCCACTATTGTTGTTTTTTTTTATTATATTTTTTATTCTTTTTTTTGCAAAACTACTAATGGCGCACTGTGGACAGTGCGCCATTACTAGTTTAAACTAGTAATGGCACACTTTGGGACAGTGCGCCATTAGTATGTTTTTTTATTTTTTATTTTTGCAAAACTACTAATGGCGCACCACCAGAAGGTGCGCCATTAGTAACCTGGGTTACTAATGGCGCATTTTGAGGTGGTGCGCCATTAGTAAGTGGGCACCAACAAGATATTTTGGACAGCCACTCCTACGCACACTCACTTTCTCCCCACTTCATTCTCCACCTCCTCCTTGTCTCGGGTGCCTCCTCTTTGTCACCTCATTTCCACCATAGATTCATTCAAATTAAGTGGTTAAATTACCTTGTTTTGATAGGTAAGTAAGGGGGGAAGCTATATTTATGTTGTTCTCCTTACAACAATGTGCACATGCACTTTTTATGGCCTAGCTAGATCTATGTATGTTCGTGGTGTTGTATATGTTTGTGGTGTTGCATATGTGTTTGTGTTTGGAGGTGTACCGGTATTTGAAATGCGATAGTTGCCAATATTTTGCCGGAATGTTGATTCATTGCCGTTTCGGCGAGAATTTTGGCATTAAGCATTCTTTTTTGTCCTATTTTTAGGGAAAGTCATGCCAAATTTTTTCTTGGTTCTAAAATATCGTTTTGCTCTACCCCGCAGGCGACCCTGGTCCGCACGATGACCGAAGGCATCGTGAATAGGTTTTTGAGCTCCGCGAAGGCCGAGATGGTTCAAAAGAACGAGACGGAGATAAGATGTCCGTGTCGAAGATGCAAGCTGAAGAGCCTTATTGCGGACCCGGATTCCGGGCAGGTGCGGGACCACCTGCTCTTGCGTGGTTTCATGGATGGCTATCGGTGGCAAGGTGATGAAGATGACTACGAAGTCGTCCATGGGGGCCGGGCAAGAAATGAGGAAGGGCAGCAAGACAACCACCGCGGCTCGGGCGGGCGAGAAGACGAAGAATCCCCAGGAGATGATCACAACGGTGATGCTGTACACAGTCATCATGTAGAAGATACAGGACATGATGACGAGGAAGATGCCGGAGCAGACGACGGGCATGATCATGAAGATGATGATGCCGGCGGAGCAGACGACGCTGGACCATCGATGGGCTGGGTGCAGGACCCTCATATTCAAGAGCTGCTTCTCAAGCAGGCGGATAACGCAAGAGCTGCAGCCCGAGAGAAAGCCAAGATGGATCAATTGGAGTTAGACGCGGTTACTCCATTGTATGAAGGATGTAGGCCCGAGGATACCCGCCTGAAAGTAACGCTCATGGCTCTGGTGATGAAGGTAAAACACAAAATGACCGACGCATGCTTTGACGAGAACATGTCATTCTGGCACGAACGTCTTCCCAAGGGGAACAAGTGCCCGACCAGTTTCGAGGAGGCGAAGAAAATCGTGTGTCCTCTGGATTTACCGCACGTGAAATACCATGTGTGCATGAACGCATCATTTATCGGGACGAGCACGCGGAGTCTAACATATGTCCGATGTGCGGCGTCACTCGATACAAGAAGAGGAAGAAAGCTCCTCGAAAAGTGGTGGGGTACTTTCCGATCACTCCTCCTCTGTAGCGGTATTTCGCGGACCCTAAGGTAGGAAAGCTCCTGCGTTGGCACACGGATAGGGAGGAGAAGAAGCGAGAAGATGACGCAAATGATCCGGAGATAGATAAAAAAGACAATATGCTGAGTCACCCTAAGGATGCGAGCCAGTGGCAAGCGTTGAACTTCGAAGACCTAGAATTTGGGAACGATCCAAGGAACATCGTGCTGGGCGCGAGCACCGATAGAGTCAATCCGTTTGGCAGCCAGAGAAGCACACATAGCACCTGGCCTGTGTTTGTGTGGATGTACAACCTTCCCCCTGGTTGTGCATGAAGAGGAAATACATTCACACGAGTATGCTAATTGAAGGACCGAAACAACCAGGGAACGACATCAATCTGTATCTGGGGTTGCTGAAAGAGGAGCTTGACACGCTATGGAAAACGTCAGCCAATACATGGGACACCGCAGAGAAAGAATATTTCCCTATGAGAGCCGCGCTGCTCACGACGGTGCACGACTATCTCGGTTACGGATATGTCGCGGGGCAGGTGGTCCACGGATTTTCTGGATGCGTCAGGTGCATGGATGACACAATGTATCGCCAACTAGATAGAGATCCCGGGTCTTCGAAAACCGTGTTCATGGGACATTGAAGGTGGCTTCGCGACGATGACTTGTGGAGAAAACGCAAGGATGTGTTCGATGGTGAAACCGAACCCCGAGGACGCCCCCATACGAGGAGCGGCGAGGAAATAGACGAGCTGTTGAAAAATTGGAAAGATTGCCCACTTCCGGGAAAGAAGCAAAAGGCGCCAGAGCCGGGAAAGAAGCGAAAGGCGCGAGAGCCACTGCTGAAGGTATGGAAAACGAGGTCTGTTTTCTGGGACTTGCCGTACTGGAAGATCCACCGTGTGCCTCACAGCCTTGATGTCATGCATATCACGAAGAACGTGTGCGAGAGTCTGCTTGGTACCCTGCTCAACATGTCAGAGAGGACCAAAGATGGACCGAAAGCAAGTGCAGACTTGAAATCAATGGGCATCAGGCAGGAGCTTCACGCTATATATGATGATGATGATGATGATGATGATGATGATGATGATGATGATGATGAGGCAAAGCAGGACACGGAAAGTCGTCGCAAAGGCCAAAAGGCCAAGAAGACCGGAAATGACTACCCTCCTGCATGCTTCACTCTAAGTTAGGAGGAGATCAAGCAGATTTTCACCTTCCTCGTAGGAGTAAAACTTCCTTACGGTTACGCGTGGAAGATAAGCAGATACCTAAACCCACCGAAGCTGAAGTTCAGCGGGATGAAGTCTCACGACTGTCACGTGCTGATAACGTCGATCAGTACTTTGCCGATCATGGGTATGGTGGCGACTTCATGGGGCCTCCTTCTCAAGAACCCAACCCTACAAAAGACCTGCGCGATCTAGCTGGTACCACGGAGAAACCAAGTTGCAATAGGTGTCGTCTGCAGTTTAGTTCTCAGGAGACGCCTCCAGTTGCCGATTTCACCGAGCCTCAGATCGGCGAGGTGCGAAATATTATCAGCCCCAACACACTCAAGAAGGCGGTCTGTGAGCAGAACTCGGTCCCATTACAGGAGAAGAAGAAGGCACGCAAAAGAAAGACTAACAAGGGTGCGAGCCAGCTGGCACCGAGTATGATCCGTGCTCAGGACGGGCCACCTTCACCTGAGGATGTAATGAGGAGGGTGCATGTGGCGGGTAGGCCGATGCTACCGAAAAATATGCTCGATGCTGCAACTGGTGCTATGCAGAGTCTGCATGACAGTGTTCTTTCTTTGGAGATGCGGCGTCTCAGAGAGAAGGATGTGGCATACCCGGTTTTCGCGGCCAAGGTGCCAGAGGGCAAGGGCTTTGTGGATAACTCCATCGGGGGTACGATCGCCCTGCGGTTTGATGACATCTACGCTATGTTGAATCTTCATCCGCTGCACTACACCTTCGTTCGGCTATTTTCGCTGAGTATGGAGATGCGGATCATTCGCGACAAGACCCCGGACATCGTGATAGTCGACCCCTTCTACAGGTGTGCCAAGATCTTGGGCAGCGCTGGGGACCGGCAAGTCGTGAGTTCTTACCTCGAAGGCGTCATTCTGGCAAACCGAGATAAGGATAACTTCCTCGTGCCTTACTTTGCCGAGTAAGTCCTCCCCTCAACCACCACGTAACATATGAATTCTTAGATTTCGATCGTTTTTCTTTTAACATACTGAGTTTTCTGTAGTGACACACATTGCACGCTCATCCTCCTAAGCCCCAAATATTCCATGGCCACGTATTTCGACTCGGACCATCAGTCGAACGTAGACTACACAAATGTCAAGAACGCTCTTGATGATGTTCTCCCCGGCTACGCCAAATCTGGAGGCACTTCACCAGGCCTATTCGTAAGACCGGCAAGCACGTGTTCTCCCACAATACGACGTTCTGCTGCGTCAAGCAGCCGCCTGGCGGTCAGAAGGGTGCCTACTACGCCATCCATCACATGCGGGCGATCGTACGAGACCATCATCAACTTCTGCTACCGAGTAAACTCAAAGATTGGGCCACGAGCGTGTCGGCAATCCAGGACGCGGACATCAGACAATAATTCTTTCGCATCCAGTCGGAGTTTGCGGAAATCATCCATCAAGATGTCCTTCGTACCTCGGGGCAGTTCTACCTCAGAAATCAACCGTCCAACAGTGACATCGACACAATGCTACAAATACAGGCTGACAACGCCCGCGATTTCATGACTCCCACGATAGACGGCGGCTTCATGCACGCTCCGGTCCCTTGAGTCGAGTCGAAAGTAGTGATGCTGTGTCTAGTTCTGAAACATCGAGTGGCTCATGTTGTAATTAAACTTTAATGAACTTGTAGTATGTCTCTTTGGTTTCGACTATCGTTCAACTTAGATGTAATTGATGCTATTAATGTCTTGCTTTTCTCTTCCGATCGTTCTGTTGCATACTTATATATTGCTTATGTATTGTCTGTGAATTGGTACTAACGTTTCGTTTGGCTAGTGCATAGCGATGCCGTCTTATGTCGTGTACAAGGGTAAGGTTCCCGAAGTCTACGACGACTAGGAGGAGTGTCGGAGACAGGTTCACCGATTCAGCGATAACAGTTACAAAGGGTACACCACTTGGGCGGAGGCGGAATCTAGATACGCCCGCTATCTAGCGCGAGAGGGGAGGGAGCGTTGGAGGAACCGGATGAAGAAGAGTTTCATCGTGACGACCGCACGTCTCTTCTATGTGATGGTAGTTTAGATGATCGATATCGACTTGTAATGTGAAGACAAACTCGCTACTCGCGGTCTCGAGACATGTAATATAATGTTCTATCTTTGTTCGGTCTTTTCAATTCGGAGACTAATAAGATGAATTGTATTCGGAGACTAATATGATGAATTGTATTCAGAGACTAATATTCTAATGTATTCGATGAATCTGTTGTTGCTGTGTGCTGGTGCTGTCTATATTCTGTCCAATAATACATTTTGTTACCTGTGCAAAAAACAGAAAATTAAAAAATAAATAAATAACCTAATATTCATACTAATGGCGCATCACATCACAGTGCGCCATTAGTATGCCAAAGGATACTAATGGCGCATCATCCAACAGTGCGCCATTAGTATGCCAAAGTTACTAATGGCGCATCTGGCAGTAGTGCGCCATTAGTATGCCAAAGCACCTGGGTATATATGGCCCCCTTGGAGGCATACTAATGGCGCACCGTGGTATATACTAATGGCGCATCTGCGGTGCGCCATTAGTATACCAGATACTAATGGCGCACCAGAGGTGCGCCATTAGTAAAATATACTAATGGGGTGGCACTAATGGCGCACCACTAATGCGCCATTAATGGCCAAAATAGGTGCGCCATTAGTAGGCCTTTTCCTAGTAGTGGTGAGAGTGCGTATAATCCATGGACTCAACATTAGTCATAAGAACTCATATACTTATTGCAAAAATCTCCGAGTCATCAAAACAATGCAATCAACGCATGCTCCTAGGGGGGGAGGTTGGTAGGAGTTAACCATCGCGCGCCCCCGACCTCCACACAAAGGTTGGCACTCTACAAATACCTCATGCTTTAACTTAGTCACACAATGGTTCACCATACGTGCATGCTACAGGAATCACTAACCTTAACACAAGTATTTCTTAATTTCATAATAACTCCACTAGCATGACTCTAATATCACTATCCTCATGTCTCAAAAAATTATCAAGCATACAACAACACTTTCTATTGAATGCACTTGGTGTGAAATGTTTTACTACATTGACATTGGATGTCTATCATGTGAAGACTAGTTTCTATAGCCTAAACACATTACCATGCTGTTTTAATAGACTCTCCAATAGATCTAAGTGAAGCATGAGAGTTCAACAATTTCTACAAAATATTACCACCACGGTGCTCTAAAATATATAAGTGAAGCACTAGAGCAAAAACTATTCAACTGAAAATATATAAGTGAAGCACATAGAGTGTTCTAATAATTTCTAGGGCATACTTAACTCTCTCAAATAGGTGTGTCCAGCAAGTATGATTGTGGAAAGCTAACAAGCAAAGACACAAATTATACAAGACGCTCCAAGCAAAACACATAGCATGTTGCGAATAAAAATATAGCTCCAAGTATAGTTACTGATGGATGAAGACGAAAGAGGGGATGCCTTCCCGGGGCATCCCCAATATTAGGCTTTTGATTATCTTTAATTAACTTGGGGTGCCATGGGCATCCCCAAGCTTAGGCTTTTTCTACTCGTTGTTCCATAGTCCATCATAGCAATAATCAAAACTTGAAAACTTCACAACACAAAACTTAGACAAAAAATCTCGTGAGCTCCGTTAGTAAGAGAAATCAAACCACCGCTCAAAGGTACAGCAATAAATTCATTCTTTGTTTATATTGGTATTAAACCTGCTGTACTCCAAGTTCTCTATGGTTCATATCCTCTAATATTACTCATAGATGCATCGGGATAAGCAAACAACACACGAAAAACAGAATCTGTCAAAGACATAATAGTCTGTAGTAATATGCAGGGTTCACCTACTTATGGAACTCCAAAAAATTCAAACTAACATTTTAAATTTGCGCAATTTTTCTACAAATCAGCAGCAAAAAGAATCAACTAAAAATCACGCTCCAGTAAAATCTGAAGACTACTTTAGTGAGCGCTAACGATTCTGTTTTTCACAGCAAGATCAAATAAATTTCACACGAGTCTTACCAAAGGTTCTACTTGGCATAAACACTAAACAAAACTTGAAAACACATCTAATCAGAGGATAGATGCAATATTTATTCCCTAACAGCAACAAAAGCAAAAAACATAAAATTGGGTTGCCTCCCAAGAAGCGCTATCGTTTTACGCCCCTAGCTAGGCACGGTATAAGATAGATCTAGGTATTGCCATCTTTGGAAGGCAATCCATAAGTGGTTCTCATGATAGATTCATATGGTAAATTTATTTTCTTTCTAGGAAAGTGTTCCATGCCTTTACTTAACGGAAATTGGAATCTAATATTTCCTTCCTTCATATGAATAATTGCACCAATCGTTCTAATGAAAGGTCTACCAAGAATAATAGGACAAGAAGGATTGCAATCTATATCAAGAACAATGAAATCTACGGGCACATAATTCCTATTGGCAACAATAAGAACATCATTAATTCTTCCCATAGGTTTCTTAATAGTGGAATCCGCAAGATGCAAATTTAAAGAACAATCATCAAGCTCATGGAACCCGAGCAAATCACACAAAGTTTTTGGGATAGTGGAGACACTTGCACCCAAATCATACAAAGCATAGCATTCATGATATTTTATTTTTATTTTTATAGTAGGTTCCCACTCATCATAAAGCTTTCTAGGTATAGAAACTTCCAACTCAAATTTTTCTTCATAAGATTTCATCAAAGCATCAACTATATGTTTAGTAAAAGCTTTATTATGACTATAAGCATGCGTAGAATTTAGCACGGATTGCAACAAGGAAATACAATCAATCAAAGAGCAACTATAATAATTGAATCCCTTGAAATCCAAAGTAGTGGGTTCATCACTATGCAAAGTTTGAATCTCTTCACTCCCACTTTTAGAATTTTAGCATCAAGATCTAAAAACTCCGAAACATTCGGACACTCTAAAGCAGAATCATCTCCAATCCTATTCTCATCAAGATTAATACTAGAAAACAAGATCTAATAGGAGACACATCAATAACTTTCAGATCTTCATCTTTATTTTCAAGATAACTAGATGAACACGATTTAATATAATCTTCTCTTTTAGCACGCATCCTAGCGGTTCTTTCTTTGCATTTATTAATGGAAATTCTCATGGCTTTGAGAGACTCATTGATATCATGCTTAGGTGGGATAGATCTAAGTTTCAAAGAATCAACATCAAGAATAATTTTATCCACACTTCTAGCCAATTCATCAACTTTAAGCCATTTCTCTTAAAGCATAGCATTGAAATTCTTTTGCGAGATCATAAGCACCTTAACACTAGTTTCAAATTCAGAAGGCATCTTTCCAGAAGAGTTGTTGTAGGAATTACCAAAATTATTAGAGGAATTACTAGGAAAAGGCCTAGGATTAAAATTACCACTATAAGCATTGTACCAAAATTATTCCTACCAACAAAATTCACATCCAAAGATTCATTGTTATTCTCAATCAAAGTGGACAAAGGCATATCATTAGGGTCAGAAGAAGCACTCTTAGCAGCAAAAAATTTCATAAGTTCATCCATCTTTCCACTCAAAACACTAATTTCTTCGATATCATGCACTTTTTTACTAGTAGATCTTTCGGTGTGCCATTGAGAATAATTAACCATAATACTATCTACGAGTTTGAATGCTTCTCCTAAGGTGGTTTCCATGAAAGTGCCTCCGGTGGCCGAATCTAAAAGATTTCTAGAAGCAAAACCGAGATAAGGATAACTTCCTCGTGCCTTACTTTCCCGAGTAAATCGTCCCCTCAACCGCCCCGTAACATATGATTTCTTAGATTTCGATCGTTTTTCTTTTAACATTCCGTGTTTTGTGCAGTGACACACATTGCACACTCATCCTCCTAAGCCCGAAATATTCCATGGCCACGTATTTCGACTCGAACCGTCAGTCGAAGGTTCTTGATGATGTTCTCCCCGGCTATGCCAAATCTCGAGGCACCTTCACCAGGATAGTTCGTAAGTACGGCAAGCACGTGTTCGCCCACAATACGATGTTCTGCTGCGTCAAGCAGCCGCCTGGTGGTCAGAAGGGTGCCTACTACGCCATCCATCACATGCGGACGATCGTACGGGACCATCATCGCCTTCTACTACCAGATAAACTCATAGATTGGGCCGCGACCGTATCGGCAATCCAGGACGCGGACATCAGACAAGAATTCTTTCGCATCCAGTCGGAGTTTGCGGAAATCATCCATCAAGATGTCCTTCGTACCTCGGGGCAGTTCTACCTCAGAAATCAACCGTCCAACAGTGACATAGACACAATGCTACAAATGCAGGCTAACAATGCCCGCGATTTCATGACTCACACGATAGACAACAGCTTCATCCATGCTCCGGTCCCTTGAGTCGAGTCGAAAGTAGTGATGCTGTGTCTAGTTCTGAAACATCGATTGGCTCATGTTGTAATTAAACTTTAATGAACTTGTAGTATGTCTCTTTGGTTTCGACAGTCGTTCAACTTAGATGTAATCGATGCTATTAATGTCTTGCTTTTCTCTTCCGATCGTTTTAGTGCATACTTATATATTGCTTATGTATTGTTTGTGAATTGGTACTAACCTTTCGTTTGGCTAGTGCATAGCGATGCCGTCGTATGTCGGGTACATGGGTAAGGTTCCCGGAGTCTACTACGACTGGGAGGAGTGTCGGAGACAGGTTCACCGTTTCAGTGGTAACAATTACAAAGGGTAGACCACTAGGGCGGAGACAGAATCTAGATACGCGCGCTATCTAGCCGGAGAGGGGAGGGAGCGTTGGAAGAACCGGATGAAGACAAGTTTCATCGCGATGATGCTCATCGTGATGACCGCAGCTCTCTTCTATGTGATGGTAGTTTAGATGATCGACATCGACTTGTAATGTGAAGACAAACTCGCTACTCGCGGTCTCGAGACTTGTAATATAATGTTCTATCTTTGTTCGGTCTTTTGAATTCGGAGAAAAATATGATGAATTGTATTCGGAGACTAATATGATGAATTGTATTCAGAGACTAATCTTCTATTGTATTCGATGAATCTGCTGTTGCTGTGTGCTGTTGTCTATATTCTGTCCAATAATACATTTTGTAACCTGTGCAAAAATCAGAAAAGTAAAAAATAATAAAAAACATAATATTCATACTAATGGCGCATTACACCACAGTGCGCCATTAGTATGCCGAAGGATACTAATGGCGCATCACCCCACAGTGCGCCATTAGTATGCCAAAGTTACTAATGGCGCATCACACAAGAGTGCGCCATTAGTATGCCAAAGCACCTGGGTATATATGGCACCGTGGGAGGCATACTAATGGCGCACCGTGGCCAATACTAATGGCGCACCAGTGGTGCGTCATTAGTAAAAAATACTAGTGGCGTGGTACTAATGGCGCACCAGTAGAGCGCCATTAGTAGGAAAAACTGGTGCACCATTAGTAGGCCTTTTCCTAGTAGTGACACACAAGCGACCAAGGAGCAAGGGAACGAAAAACACACGGCAGAAGAAGGGCGAATAAAACGGCAAGGGTGAAGTGGGGGAGAGGAAAACGAGAGGCAAATAAATGTAATGCGAGGGATAAGGGTTTGTGAGAGGTACTTGGTATATGAATTTTGCGTAAGTCTCCCCGGCAACGGCGCTAGAAATTCTTCTTCCTACCTCTTGAGCTTGCATTGTATTCTCTCGAAGAGGAAAGGGAGATGCAGCACAATAGCGTAAGTATTTCCCTCAGTTTTTGAGAACCAAGGTATCAATCCAGTAGGAGACCATGCGCCAGTCCCTCGCACCTGCACAAAGAAATAAGAACTTCGCAGCCGACGCGATAAGGGGTTGTCAATCCCTTTACGGTCACTTACGAGAGTGAGATCAGATAGAGATGATAGTTATATTTTTGGTATTTTTGGTTTAACAAAACAGCAAATAACAGCAAGAAAAGTAAAGTAGATGTAAATTTATATGTTGAGAATAGACCCGGGGGCCATAGTTTTCTCTAGTGGCTTCTCTCATGATAGCGATATTCTACGGCGGCTAAACAAATTACTGTCAAGCAATTGATAGAAAAGTGAATAATTATGAGACTCTCTAGGCATAATCATTTTATATAGGCATCACGTCCGAGACAAGTAGACCGAAACGATTCTGCTTCTACTACTATTACTCCACACATTGACCGATATCCATCATACATCTAGTGTATTGAGTTCATACGAACAGAGTAACGCCTTAAGCAAGATGACATGATTTAGAGGGATAAACTCAAGCAATATGATGAAAACCCCATATTTTTATCCTCGATGGCAACAATACAATACGTGCCTTGCTGCCCCTACTGTCATTAGGAAAGGACACCGCAAGATTGAACCCAAAGACAAGCACTTCTCCCATTGCAAGATCTATTGATCTAGTAGGACAAACAAACCAATAATTCGAAGAGACTTGGAAGGATATTATGAGCACACATAAAAAGTTCAGAGAAGAACCAAATATCTTTCATAGATAACCCTGATCATAAACTCACAATTCATCGGATCTCGACAAACACACCGCAAAAAGAGATTCCATCGAATAGGTCTCCTCGAAGACCGAGGAGAACTTTGTATTGAGATCCAGAGAGAGAGAAGAAGCCATCTAGATACTAGCTATGGACCCGAAGGTATGTGGTGAACTACTCACAACTCATGGTAAGGGCGAGGATGATGATGAAGAAGGCCTCTGTGATGGATCCCCCTCCCGGAACAGGCTCCAAGATGGGATCTCCACGGAAACAGAAGCTACGACGATGGAATTAGGGTTTTCTCTCTGCGTATGGAGTTTCTGGGGTACGTAGGTATATATAGAAAGAAGGAGGGCACCGGGGGCCGTGTGGGCCAGCCTCGAGATATGGGGGCATGCCCTGGGAAGGGGGGGGGGCGCCCGCCACCCTCGAGGGCAGCCCAGCTGTCCCCTAACTTGGTCCTGACGTTTCCCGAGCGTGATTTTCTCCCAAAATATCTCTCGCAAAAAACACCAATCTGGACTGGGCATTTGGGTTAGTAGGTTAGTCCCAAAAATGATATAAAAGTGAATGATAAAGCCCATTAAACATCCAAGACTTGATAAATAATAGCATGGAACAATAAAAAATTATAGATACGTTGGAGACGTATCACCGTGGACCCAGCTGTCAGCCTCTCCACGTACAGTACTCTTCCGATGGAAGTCATTCCTTGACCACGTTGACCATGCCGCGCCAAGAGCACCAGCGCGGTGGATGAAGGCGAGGCCTAGGAAGGGGACGACGTGAAGCCGGGGAATGTGCGGCAGTGGAAGCCCGCACATAGAGGAGTATGAGGGTTCACTGGATCGGCTGTGGTGTGAGGCTGCCGTCGCCACAGGGCCTGGCCAGCAGTGGGAATATTAGGGGGCAATGAGGCCTTCTCGGCAGCACAGCCGGCCATGAGAGGCAGGATCATGCGGGACGACCGGCGCTGCTTTGGGCGACTGGAGCAAGAAGACCAGAGATTGAAGAAGCACTAAGGCCGTTGGATGGATATCGTACGGTCACTCGAGATAGAATCGTTCATATTGACTAAGTTCACAAAGCACTCTGTCCCCATCATCTTAGTAGGCCCACAAGTCAGCCACCCACCAAGGTGGGTCCCAACTAGCAGGGGGAGTATTCAATTTTTTGTGCGTAATAAGGAGGCACTTCCGGTGGGTCCGAGCTGACACCGGGGGGAATGTTTTTTCATGAAATACGGTGACCCGTCCGATGGGTCCCAGCAGTTAGGGGGAAACATTGTTTTCATGAAATATGGTGGCCCGTCCGGTGGGTCGCCGCTGTCAGGTGGAGGAATAATTATTTTGCGCTTAATAAGGAGGCACTTCCTTGCTGCGGCCGTGAACCCAACTGTTAGCCTCTCCACGTATAGTAAACGTCCGATGGAAGTCGTTCCTTGACCATGTTTACCACGCTGCGCCGAGAGCACCAGGGCGGTGGATGACTGCGAGGCCTACGAAGGGGACGATGCGGAGCCAGAGAAGACGCGGCAGTGGAAGCCCGTGCAGAGAGGAGTACAAGAGTTCACTAGTTCGGCTGTGGTGTGAGGCTGCCATCGTCGCAGGGCCTGGCCAGCGGTGGGAATAGTAGGGGGCGGTGAGGCCTCCATGGCAGCACAACCGGCCACGGGAGGCAGGAGCATGCGGCATGACCGGCGCTGCTTTGGGCGGTTGGAGCAAGAAGACCAAAGGTTGAAGAAGCACTACGGCCATTGGATGGATATCGTACGGTCAATGGAGCTAGAATCGTTCATATTGACTAAGTTGACAAATCACTCCGTCCCCGTCAACTTAGTAGGCCCATAAGCCAGCCACCCACCAAGGCGGGTCCCAACTAGCAGCGGGAGTATTCATTTTTTTGTGCGTAATAAGGAGACACTTCCGGTGGGTCCAAGCTAACAACGGGGGGAAAGTATTTTCCAAGAAATACGGTGACCCGTTTGGTGGGTCCCAGCTGTGAGGGGGAAACATTTTTTTCGTGAAATACGGTGGCCCGTCCGATGGGTCCCTGCTATTAGGTGGAGGAATCACTACTGGAATCTGGGTTTTTGCCATCAGCCAGCTCTTTGCCATCTGCTAGCTGATGGCAAAGAACTTCTTTGCCATCTGCTTATAAAAAACATATGGCATAGAACTGACAGATGGCAAAAACATGGTTGCCATCAGCCAATTCTTTGCCATCTGCCAGCAGATGGCAAATAATCTTTGCCATCTGCCCGCAGATGGCAAAGAGGTAGCCAACTCCTGTTGCCGTCAAGGGGTTAACGGCGTACCAGCCCCACCTCTTTGCCATCTGCCAGCAGATGGCAAAGAATCTTTGCCATCTGCTGGCAGATGGCAAAGAGATGGGTAATTTTTTTTCAGGTAAAAAAACTGTGGGGTTAATTATCCCCTCCCACTCTCCCCACCCATCCACATCTACTACCCCTATATATATAACCCTATATCTACTACCCCTATAATAGATGGAGAAGGCAGATCCAACTCATAATCTGCATCGTCTAATCACAACATCAACGGCCTAAATACTTCGTTAACAAAAGTCTTCGTTAACGAAACGCTAATGCCCCGCTTTGTCTCAGCCCGCACGTCATCTAATGAACAGCCGCTCCACCTTTCAGAAAAAAAGCAAACAACGCACGCCCCCACGTCCTCTCGCCCACTCCTCCTCCTCCTCCCGCGCCGTTCCTCCCGCCGCCGGAGCCGTCCGCCACGCCATTCCCTCGGAGCCGCCCTTCGCCGTGGGAGCCACCGCCTGAGCCCGCCCTTCACCGCGGGATCCACCATCGATCCCGTCCATCGCGCCCGAGCCCCCGCGGGAGCCCCTTCACCGGGAGTCCAAGGACGAGGAGGACAACGTCGACTACGAGGACGAGGACGAGCAATGCCGGGAGGCCAGGCAGCGCCTGATCTGCACTATGCCAACCTACGACTGCTTCGACGTCGAGGGCAACGAGGTATCCGGCGCACAACCGCTCGAGGACCCTAAGGTGAGCGCCGCTCTACTCCCCGTGTGCCTGTTTTCCATCCTGCGTCCTTTGATTCCGTATGCGGCGAGGTGTTTGACGCATATTGTTCATGCCGCGCGCGTGGAATGTCGTGAGAGCTGTGACCGCCAACTGCTGCTGTTGCCGTCGAGAGCCCGAGACCACTCTGACTCTTCTCGACTGCCCCGACCATAGTGCTGCTGGCTTCTCCAAGCCTGATGTCGACTTCGCCGATTTGCTGCTCATCCATCAAGGTACGACATTTCTTCTCCCCTGCACCATCTGCATACACGGAAGTGATTTGGCTGAGGAAATTTTTCTAGGTTTTGACCTATTCTTATGGAAACTAGATTATTTTGGTTGGATTTATTAAATACACCCCCTTGCAGGATCAAATTAGTTCTCCAATGCTGAGGTTTTGGTTTGATTTCCTCGACTCGGTCAAGTCTGACTTTCCACATTGTTTTTTTTTCTCATGTCATATGAGAGATTATACAGCCATGGTGTCAGCTTGCTGCAACCTCATGAAAACAAGTAAGAGATTACTTTCTCAATAGTCATTAGATACAGTTATCAATTTAAGTACAATTTGCAGCTCCATAAGACTATACAGCCACGGTGGAGCTGGAGAACTCACGCTCCAGTGTCGAGCCTGACCTCCGCAACACTAGTGCTGCTCACATGCGAAAATCAAGCGCTGGCATCAGCAGTAATGGTGTTCACAAGTTTCTCTACACTGATGGCGACCACAGCGACGATGAAGCCCCAAGTGAGAACTTGCGATCTGCAGCTGGAGGTTTCTATAAGGAGAATGGGAGTGCATTAGGCAGAATGGCAATGGGGAATGGTGATTTGTATGCCCATGATCATGGATTTCATGAAGGGAGCATTGGCAAGGGTGAGAATGGAGGGATCGATTCAGGTATTGATCCGTACACCGACTCGATTTCGATGCTTTAGTCAGCACAAGAAGCACTTGAGAATGGTATGATTATATGATCCCCTTTTAGTTCATTCATAATGATTGACAATAGTTTACTACTAGGCCGATCATTGTGGGTCAAAGGAAGTTTGCTCTACTCTAACTTGACTAAATAAACAAGTGCCTCATAGCATGTAGTTCAGTGATACTAAGGTACTGCTAATTATTTATTGGCATAGTGTTTGTCTGCTTCTATCATCTACAAGCTCATTTTGGATTAAAATTTTGAAATGCTGAGGCATGTTCTTTGCAGAGTTTGATGCCGTTGTTGTTATCTAGCCTCACATGATTTCATAGAATTTGATGGAAGTTATGTTGTCCTCTTGCTTAAAGACTTTTTAGCAAGAAATGTAGATCCTATTTGTTTCTCATTAGTTAGAGAAAAAAATGAACAAGTGAACTCCAACTGCTATGATTTAATTTGTCTCCAAAACAACTAAAATCTTATTAAGCACCATGTAGTAGGGGTCAAGATCGGCGTCATGCTTTCTGGTGGCTAGGTTCTAGGGGGGAACAATGTGATCTGCGACATCTTTGCTAAGTGCGAGTGATCTCGAGCTGCATGTTCGTTTCGTTTAGCACTAGCTCACACCAACTGATTGTAAATAGGTGTCATAATTGAATTAAAGAGTTGTTAGTGCACTGTATCAGTCTCTATGGAAAATCTGAGGATATATCTTGTTTGATTTTGTTGCTTTGAGGTGTTTCCTGTATAATTCTTGTCGTTGACTTTGTCATGGTTGGTGGTGTGGATATGATTACCTGCGGGAGCGTGCCAAAGGCAGCACCATGTATGGATTCAAGGGAGGCCCGGCTGGTGTCATGAAGGGAAGTCTGGCGTGCTGACTGCTGATTTCGTGTACCCCTAAAGAAACCAGGTATACCAGCATAACCTTTACTAATTAAGCACACTTATTGACATTTCAGTACTTCATATAGCCTTTGGTTATCAACATTTTCAAAATGGGAAGTAGATCATCAGTAGGCATTTTGCTTAGGTACTTACATGAATTAACAGATGATATTTTTTCCTCTTCAACTATCCTTGTGTGTATAGGAAATTTATGACCATGATGTATACATACAGGTTTCTGGGTAATCTGAATTACTATTCTTGTCCTTTTTCCAACACAAGAGCTCTACCCCGGCACCGCTTCCCCATCTCTGGTCGTTCCCCTGGCATTCCTACATGGCGGCTCAGAAGATGGGCCACCGTTGAAGCCGCTCCTGGTAATCGTCAAACTGTAGCTGTGAGATTAACGAGGTCGCAGCCGAGGTCAACCGTCGTCGCGCCAGCTCATGGCCAATTTGCACCAGCACTAACAGGACTCCAGCGACCTGGGATGTAATCCATTTGGAAATGAGATGGTGGAGAATAATTTGCTCATGGTCCATGGATGCGACGCCGGTATTGGGGCTAACCCGAATGGAAGTGAGATGCATTTGGATATACCTGATTTAAGTGATATAGAAAACAGAATTGATTTGGGACTACTGGTCTTTGGTAAGCACCTATTTTTAGATGATGCATTTGATTGTTTTGGTATTCCATTTTTATGTGCATCAGATAAAATTGGTTTTTCTTTATCTCGGTTTAGTGCGATGTGGGTTTATTTGCATATTATTTACTAAATAAAATGGTTTGAGGTGAAGAGTCGAAGGCCTGAAGCCAAATGTTCCTAATCAGATCCCTTTTATCATTGTATTGCTTTATGCAGATCCCTTTATCATTCATTTTTATTGTTCAAATCTCTATATGGTTGTCATAGATGCTGTTACAGGGATGTAGAATTATATTTTTCATGCGTTGTCGTCAACAGAGCTCCCTCTGTATTGATACATATATGTTTTTTCTTTTAATTACAATATCTCTTTTTAGACTGGTCGGGTTTTCTAGATTCCTAGATCGGAAGAAGTTTGTTTGAAATCTGCCTTTGTGTTTCAGAAAATTCAGAATAAGTTCCTACACCAGTCATAACTAGATAAATCATGTATGACGCGATGCTCTGCGCAATTATTCACGAATGTTGCAGTACATGAGATGAGACAAACTCAAAATGGGAGCAAGATAGTCCTGACTACTGGCGAACTCTTTTAGCTCACCGTTTTCCCACTGCTGGCGGCATTGTAGCCGAGCCCAACAATTCAACTTGTGAAGATAACATGTAGCCCGAACCCAACAGGGAGCGAGATTTAGTTTTTCCAGGACAACTATTTTTTTATCTTTATTAAAAATTTGCATCTCTACCATGCATGTTCAATTGGGGAATACATATACTTATTATAAGTCCTTCAAGTTCAGACAAGAAAAAATAGATATCCTGAAATCTGTACTATAAGTTCATTTTGGTCTTCTTGAACTTCAAATGACATCATCAAAAGATAATTGATGGTTTGTATTAAACCCAACCTTTAGAGATGCGGGCACTATAGATATTCTTTTTCCCCAAATTTCTAGAATATGAATTTTAGGTAGTGTGATGTTCATCACTTCTGGGAATACTTTCATAGGACTAAATGAATAACAGAGCCCTTTGTGCTATATATGATTTACCAAGGGCCTATTTGGAAGACAGTGTTTTGTCTAGGAGTTTAATTTGTAAGTTAGGACAAAGATGATTCAATGATGAAACTACACTTGCTAATTCAATGTATAGATCCTACTCAATGTACACATTCACATTCTTAGTAGCAATTTAATATGTCCTATCTTTTTGACCTCGAAACAGTAGGGGAGCCCACTAAGGTATTTCAGTATGACCTATCTCATTCGCCGCTACTTCTGTTGAAGATTATTTGAAATGATCTGGCAGTGGCCCTCTTCAAGTCCTACTTTGGTGGAACTATTGATGAAGATGCTTTTAGGAATAACTTGGTGTTAATATACGAACTTCTTGATGGTAAGGGCACATCCAATTTTGGACTTTGCTTGCTGCTTCAATTTCCACCATGGATTGTTTTTTTGTTTGCAATAGTGACGCTGTGCAGCAGTACAGAGATTATGGACTTCAGTTATCCTTAGAATCTCTCACCTAAAATTTTGAAGTTATGCATAACCTAGGAACGCGCACGGTCGCCATTTTCCTCCAAGGTAAAAAATATATGAAAAATGAAGTCTGTTGTATACAAAAAATAATTATGTATGTTCCTATTTATTTTCTACGTAAGTAACTAAATCATATTTCATTTTCTCTGTAATGACAGCCTTCAGATAAGCCTGTTCTAAATGCGACCCTGCAAGTTACCGGTGTTGTTGGTTGCAGAAGAGATGGTCTTCTGTACAAGAAGAATGAAATATTTGAACTAAATTCTAGGGAGGCTTCAGCTGTATTTGGAAAAGAACATAGCACCAACATTTATAATGGTCCTAGGTTCCTATCAGAGCGGGGGCTACTAGCAATGCCATCATCTTGCATATATTTTTAAATGCATCTCAATTCTAATACAGACTGTACATGTACCAGAATTCCAGTTACAACAATGGCCCATACTTTCCTCTGTGTTTGTTTCTCTGTTGTCCTTAATGTCATCTCATTTTTACTTTCTGTTCTTCTCGCATGTTAGGTTTTTCTAGGACATTGTTGAGAATGTAGACCTTATGTCTTCTAAAGTGATTTTATAGACATCCTATTTTTTTATTTGGGATGTCTTTCTCCTATCGAGTGTCATGGCTCTTGGCATTCTTATATTCAGCTTGAAAATATATTCATAGATTTTTCAGGCTCTTGCCATTATTATATTCATAGCTTTTTCAGCGTGCGCTCAAACAATGCTAACGAGTGGTGTTGCAGGTTGCTATTGAGGCAAAGAGAGGGAAGACCCAGGCTGCTTTTGAGGAGAGGGACCGGCAGGGGACGGAGAGTGACCGACAGGGGACGGAGAGGGAGGGGAAGAATGAGGACAGGACGGCTAGGCTGTTGAAGGAGGAGAGGAACCGGAACGACTCGGCTAACCAGGCCATGTACGATCTCTTCGTGGTAAGTTTCTTCTGCATATTAGCTAAATCATGCACACAATGTTCCTTTAATTAGTAACTAATATGACTGACTCGTCAAAACCAAATGTGCAGTCCATGTGCGAGAAGAACGGCCAGACCCCTCCGTCGATGCGAGTCATTGCTCCGACGGGCACAGTGAGTTTCATTTGAACGGTCATTAGTTACTAGTCTTCACATTTGAGTTGCATCATGCTAATGATACATTGGAAATAATCTTTGGTGCAGCGTAACTCCCGACAAGCATCGACCGATCCTTCTCCGTCTGCCACTGGCGCGACCGGTCCTACACCTACACCTACACCTACACCTCCGTGATGATGGTAAGTTTTCCAAGTGTTTTGCTTAATAGAGTTTTGTTGTGATGCCATGTTGTATCTACACATATCGTGCATAATGTGTGTATGTTTGAAATGCATTGTATTTGTGGGATTCGACATCTAGTCGTGTGCCTTTGGTAGCCTTCCATACAGGGAAATGCCTCCTAGTGCTTCCACTGAGCCATGGTAGTTCGCTAATGCTCCGGAACACATGGATTGACCGGCATGTGTCCTTCTTTGCTCCTGTGTCTGTCCCTACGGGGAAATGTCACGCGGTGTATCACCGAAGTCCTTGTAGCTTGCTACGACTTGGTTGCACTCGCTGATGACCGACACGTGCATTGCTGGGTCATGTATGCATGTCCCTATACGTTTGTGTGAAAGTGCAACTAATCCCCGGGTGGTTTTGGCAATTAATAACAACATATATATCATTGGACTAATAGTTACTTGAGAATCATTTTAGAGAAGTTCAGCGATATGGGTATGGCAATGACTGAAGAAGTGGACCCCTCAAAATGCTAAGGCAAGCATTGGCAAAAGCTCAAGACTCCATTTTTGGTTTAGTGATCCAAGATCACATTGAGTCCATAGGAAAAGCCAATACTATTAAAAGGGGATGAGGTTGTGTTGATGATCTGGTTGCTCAAGTGCTTAGTGATATATCTCCTTCAACTATCAGCAACTTTCACTACAATACACACTCATAAGTAATCTCGGACCAACCGATTTTCCAAACTCAGTCACACCGAGATGAACCACCTCAGCCATAAGCCAAACCCTAGAAATATCGGTCATTCCGAGTTTGAGATCGGTCTCACCGAAACATGGGCTGCCAAGCTTCTGTAACCTTCTGTCATCAAATCGGAATAACCGAGATGATATTTTCGGTCCCACCGAAACTGGCAAGCTCCTGTCTTTGATCAAATCGGAATAACCGAGATGGTATTTTCGGTCCCACCGAAAACCCCAACGTTCACATTATTTGAACTTTCGGTCTGACCGAGTTGTCCACTTCGGTCTCACCGAGATTGCTCAATTATGTGTGTAACGGTTGGATTTTGTGTGGAGGCTATATATACCCCTCCACCCCCTCTTCATTCGTGGAGAGAGCCATCAGAAAGAACTACCACTCCTACCTTACACTTTCTGAGAAGAGAACTACCTACCCTTGTGTTGAGATCAAGTTGCTTCACTCCCACCATATGAAACTTGATTTCTAACCTTCCCAAGTTGCTTTCCACTCAATCCTTTCTTCCACCACAGCCAAATCAGTGAGGAGAGTTGAGTGTTGGGAAGATTATCATTTGAAGCACAAGAGCAGGGAGTTCATCATCATCTACAACATCTATTACCTTTTGGAGGGTGGTGCCTCCTAGATTGGTTAGGTGTCGCTTGGGAGCCTCCGTCATTGAGATGTGGAGTTGAACCAAGAAGTTCGTAAGGGCAAGGAGATCGCCTACTTCGTGAAGATCTACCCGAGTAAGGCTAGCCCTCCGTGGGCGTAGGCCATGATGGAATAGACAAGGTTGCTTCTTCGTGGACCCTTCGTGGGTGGAGCCCTCCGTGGTCTCGCGCAGCCGTTACCCTCCGTGGGTTGAAGTCTCCATCAACGTGGATGTACGATAGCACCACCTATCGGAACCAAGGGAAAAATCACCGCGTCTCCAAATTGCGTTTGATCTTCTCCACCTCTCTTTACTACAAGTGCAATTTACTTTCCGCTGCCTATACTCTAGAATTGCATGTGTAGGGTGATACTTAACTTGATCATAATTGTGAATCTGCCAAAAACTGTTCTTGATCAAAAGGCAGAATTTTTATATTTACAAGTAGTCTAATCACCCCCCCTCTAGACATACTTTCGATCCTACATTGTGCCACCTTGGTTCTATGACTAGTCATGTCGGCCCGGGTTCTCTGGCATAAGGATACTAGCGACATAATCATATACTTAGCATTTTTTTCCTCCAAATTGACTCGATATGCTTAGCTAGCTCAAAAATGACATAATAATCTTAATTAGCTCCAAAATGACATATTTTACCTAGGATTGCTCTAAAATGACCTATACTTAGCATTTTTTCCTCCAAAATGACTTAAGATGCTTAGCTAGCTTAAAAATTACATAATAAGGTTAATTAGCTCCAAAATAACCTATTTAACCTAGGATAGCTCTAAAATGACCTATACTTAGCATTTTTTCCTCCAAAATGACTTAATATGATTAGCTAGCTTAATAATTACTCCGTCCGTCCCAAAATAAGTGACTCAAAAGTGACTCTACTTTGTACTAAAATTAGTACAAAGTTGAGTCATTTTTGAGTCACTTATTTTGGGACGGAGGGAGTACATAATAAGCTTAATTAGCTCCAAAATGACCTATTTAACCTAGGATAGCTCTAAAATGAACTATACTTAGCATTTTTTCCTCCCAAATGACTTAATATGCTTAGCTAGCTTAAAAATGACCTATTTAACCTAGGATTGCTCTAAAATGACCTATACTTAGGATCTTTTCCTCCAAAATGACTTAATATGCTTAAGAAATGACATAGTTTAGCTCCTAAATGACTTCACATGCTTAGCTAGCTTCAAAATGACATAATAACCTTACTTAGCTCTAAAATGACATATTTAACCTAGGCTAGCTCTAAAATGACCTATACTTCGCATTTTTTCCTCCTAAATGACTCAATATGCTTAGCTAGCTCAATAATAATTACATAATAAGCTTAATTAGTTCCAAAATGACCTATTTAACTTAGGATAGCTATAAAATGACCTATACTTAGCATTTTTTCCTCCAAAATGACTTAATATGCTTAGCTAGCTTAAAAATGACCTATTTAACCTAGGATAGCTCTAAAATGACCTATATTTAGTATCTTTTCCTCCAAAATGACTTAATATGCTCAGCTAACTCTAAAATGACATAATAAGCTTAAGAAATGACATATTTTAGGTCGTGAATGACTTCATATGCTTAGCTAGCTTCAAAATGACATAATAACCTTACTTAGCTCCAAAATGACCTATTTAACCTAGGCTACCTCTAAAATGACCTATACTTAGCATTTTTTCCTCGTAAATAACTCAATATGCTTAGCTAGCTCAAAAATGACAAGATAAGCTTGATTAGCTCCAAAATGACTTATTTAACCAAGGATAGCTCTAAAATGACCTATACTTAGCAGTTTTTCCTCCAAAAGGACTTAATATGCTTAGCTAGCTTAAAAATGACCTATTTAACCTAGGATAGCTCTAAAATGACCTATACTTAGCATCTTTTCCTCCAAAATCACTTAATATGCTTAACTGGCTCTAAAATGACATAATGTGCTTAAGAAATGTCATATTTTAGCTCCTAAATGACTTCATATGCTTAGCTACCTCCAAAATGACATAATGACCTTACTTCGCTCCAAAATGACCTATTTTACAGATATAAGTTGCATCATAATAATCTTCACATTTTAGTTGCATCATAATAATCCTCTTATTCTAGTCTTCTTCTTCTAACTTTCTTCTTTCCCATTTTATAGATTTGCTTAAGATCACGGAAGCTTGGGTTGATGGAGTGCTTGTATTTAGTTTTTGTTTTGACATTGTGAAACTTTCTACCTATGGATGAAACTGTGTAATATTGATGAAACTATGTATATGTACGGATGAAACTTGCTACTATTGGTAACATGTGTTGGATATATATGTCTTCATGACTATTGGTAATATGTGTTGAATATGCTATATTGGTCATATAAATATATTTGTGTTTGATTTTCTGTGAAAACAAATTGATATAAGAAAACAAAATTAAATGGGGCAATATAGACACTTTGCCATCTGCTGGCATATGGCAAAGAGCTTTGCCATCAGCTGGCAGATGGCAAAGAAACCATGTGTCATCCAGAGAAAAAAATTGGACTGGCCTATTTGGGCTCTTTGCCATCTGCCAGCAGATGGCAAAGTATGCAGCCTTTGCCATCTGCTGGCAGATGGCAAAGAGCCTGCAGCCTTTGCCATCAGCCAGCAGATGGCAAAGAGCTTGCAGCCTTTGCCATCTACTGGCTGATGGCAAAGTATGCCGTTATCCTTCTAACGGGGCTAACCCCGTTAAGAGGCTTTGCCATCTGCCAGCTGATGGCAAAGGCACATGCTCTTTGCCATCAGCTAGCAGATGGCAAAGAAGCCTTTGCCCACTGGAATTCAGACAAACTGTTTTCCATCTGCTGGCTGATGGCAAAGCCTTTGCCATCCGCCGACCATGCCTTTGCCATCTGCCATGGCAGATGGCAAAGTGCCAGATTCCAGTAGTGAATAATTATTTTGCGCGTAATAAGGAGGCACTTCCTTGCTGCGATCGTGGACCCAGCTGTCAGCCTCTCCACATACAATCAATGTCCGATGGAAGCCGTAGCTTGACCATGTTGACCACGCCGCGCCGAGAGCACCATGGTGGTGGACGACGGCGAGGCCTCGGAAGGGGACGACGTGGAGCCGGGGAAGACGCGGCAGTGGAAGCCCGCGCAAAGAGGAGTACGAGGGTTCACTGGTTTGGCTGCGCTGTGAGGCTGCCGTCGCCGCAGGGCCTGGCCAGCGGTGGGATTAGTAGGGGGCGGTGAGGCCTCCGCGACAGCACAGCCGGCCACGGGAGGCAGGAGCATGCGGCATGACCGGCGCTACTTTGGGCAGCTGGATCAAGAAGACCAGAGGTTGAAGAAGCACTACGGTCATTGAATGGATACCGTACGGTCACTGGAGCTAGAATCGTTCATATTGACTAAGTTGACAAAGCACTCCATCCCCCTCAACTTAGTAGGCCCACAAGTCTGCCACCCACCAAGCTGGGTCCCAACTAGCAGGGGAGTATTCATTTTTTTGTGCATAATAAGGAGGCACTTCCGGTGAGTCCGAGCTGACAGCTGGGGAACATTTTTTTCGTGAAATACGGTGACCCGTCCGGTGGGTCCCAGCAGTCAGGGGGAAATAATTTTTTCACGAAATACGGTTGCCCTTATGGTGGATCCCCACTGTCAGGTGGAGGAATAATTATTTTGCGCGTAATAAGGAGGCACTTCCTTGCTGCGGCCTTGGACCCAGCTGTCAGCCTCTCTACGTACAGTCAACACCCGATGGAAGCCGTTCCTTGACCGTGTTGACCACTCCGCGCCGAGAGCACCAGGGCGGTGGACGACGGCGAGGCCTAGGAAGGGGACGACGTGGAGCCGGGGAAGACGCGACGTGGATGCCCACGCGTAGAGGAGTACGAGGGTTCACTCATTCGCTGCGCTGTGAGGCTGCCCTCGCCGCAGAATAAAAGGGGGTGTGGGTGAGTAGAGGGATGGTATGGCAAGCGGTGGGCATAGTAGGAGGCGGTGAGGCCTCCGCGGCAGCACATCCGACCATGATAGGCATGAGCATGCGGCACGACCGGCGCTGCTTTGGGCGGCTGGAGCAACAAGACAAGAGGTTGAAGAAGAACTATACCCGTTGGATGGACATCGTACAGTCACTGCAGCTAGACTCGTTCATATTGACTAAATTGACGAAGCACTCCATCCCTGTCAACTTAGTAGGCCCACAAGTCAGCCTCCCACCAAGGTGGTTCACAACACGCAGGGGGAGTATTCATTTTTTTTGCGTAATAAGGAGGCACTTCTGGTGGGTTTGAGCTGACAGCGGGGGGGACATTTTTGCCGAGCGGTACGGTGGCCCATCCGGTGGGTCCCAGCAGTCAGGGGGGAAATGTTTTTTTCCCGAAATAAGGTGGCCCGTCCGGTGGGTCCCTCCTGTCAGGTGGAGGAATCATTATTTTGCGTGTAATAAGGAGGCAATTCCTTGCTGTTGTCGTGGTCCTAGCTGTCAGCCTCTCCACGTACAGTCCACGTCTGATGGAAGCCGTTCCTTGACCACATTGACCACGCCGTGCCGAGAGCACCAGGGCGATGGACGACGGCAAGGCCTAGGAAGGGGACGCCGAGGAGCCGGGGAAGATGCGACAGCGGAAGCCCGCGCGGAGAGGAGTACGAGGGTTCACTGGTTCGGCTGTGGTGTGAGAATGCCGTCGCCGGAGTGCCTGGCCAGTGGTGCGAATAGTAGGGGCAGTGAGGCCTCCGCGGCAGCACAGCCGGCCACGGGAGGCAGGAGCATGCAGCACAACCAGCACTGCTTTGGGAAGCTGGAGCAAGAAGACCAGAGGTTGAAGAAGCACTACGGTCGTTGGATGGACATCATACGGTCACTAGAGCTAGAATCATTCATATTGACTAAGTTGACAAAGCACTCTATCCCCGTCAACTTAGTAGGCCCACAAGTCAGCCTCCCACCAAGGTGGGTCCCAACTAGCACGGGAGTATTAATTTTTTTGTGCGTAATAAGGAGGAACTTCCTTGCGTGCGAAGATATAGCTGTTGGGTCCGACCTGTCAGCGGTGGGAACGTTTTTTCCGCGAAATACAGAGGCCCTTCCAGTGGGTCCCAGCTGTCAGGTAGAGGAATCATTATTTTGCTCATAATAAGTAGGCATTTCCTTGCATGCAGTCGTGGACCCAGCTGTCAGGCTCTCCACGCACAGTCTACTTCCGCGCGTAATAAGGATGACGGCGAGGCCCCGGACAGCAACAAGCCGCAGATGGGAAGACGCGGGAGTAGAGTCGCAGACGGAGAGGTGTACGAGGGTTAACTCATTCTGGTGCGGTGTGGTTCGGCTGTCGGTGGAGAAGAACAGGAGGTGTGGAGGGGTGGAGGGATGGCCTTGCCAACAGTGGAGTAGCGCTTCACAGTGAAGCGTGCTAAGCAGAGCTGCTAGCAGCAGGAGGCGGGAGCAGGTGGTCCCGGCGGCGCTGGAGGAAGAAGACGAGAGATTGAAGATGGATGCCGGTCGTTGGATGTAGATCCAACGGCTAACGATGTTGGAATCATTTGTTGACTAAGTTGACAACGACTTGCATTGGCTTTGGCATATTGGCCCACATTTCAGCCTCCAAAAATGTGGCACGTATTCAACCCATTTTTTCAGGATTTACAGTCTTTTTTTGCGGGGTAGAATTTACCGTCCATTTGATCTCTTTTTTTGAATTACAGTCCATTAGCTGGGCTGGGTGAGCAAATAATGTTGCGTCCATACGGCCCATTTATGTTATTCCTAAAAAATTACAGGCCATTTGCACTTTCTCGAAATACATGATTTTGTTGGGCTGATTCGAATTATAATGTCGGGGTGGGCGCATCAATGTTATCAAAAAATAAACAGGAGCTGAGCATTTTGTTATATATATATATATATATATATATATATATATATATATATATATATATATATATATATATATATATATATAATGCCCAGCTGTGGGTCTATTATGATAACACCCCATAAGACCTTATTCTGCACATCACATTCTGATTCAGCTAACACCTGAATCTGTACCGTCTCGCGAAGAGAACCACCTCACTACCGTAAACCAAACCGCAACAAAAGGCCACCCCACCCCACCTCCCGCACGACACCGCACATCCCTCTTCCCCCGTTCCAAACGCCCGTCGATCCCCACCATCCTCGTCGATCCCCACCTTCCCCGCCGGAGCCACCACACCCACCATCTTCCTTGATGCCCCCACACCACCTTCTTCCTTGCCAAGGCCCCCGTACACCACCTTCTTCCCCGCCGGCCCTACACAGCCCATCCCGCCCACGGCCAGCAGCCCCGGATCTGGCCGCCGCGAGACCGCTGTGTCGCCAACAACCGCTTACCACGCCGAATCTGGCCGCCACCCGACCAACCCATTCTTCAGCCTCTCCATGACGACGGCACAATGGAGAGCGAGACTTGCAGTACGGCGAAGTGCTCCACCCGGTGTGCGGCCATGATCTCTGTGACGGCGATGCGGCGGACGTGGCGCCAGCACGACCCGTAGTTGGCGGTGCCCATGGTGGATCAGTTGTAGGAGAGGATCCGGCCCGACGGCAGCCGCGACCTGTTGGCGAAGGCGACGTCGTGCATGCCCAGGAACTCCTCGGCGGCCTCGGTGGAGGACAGGACGGCCACGAGGTCCACAGCGAGCGGCGCTCCATGCCTCCACGCAGGCGTTCCCTCGCACTCCTCCCTTGCTCAACTGGCGACGAGGAGCTCGTCGTCCCACTCCTCGTAGCGCGCCGAGCGACCGCGCCCCCTCCCACGCAGCCCTCCCCGTGGTCCTCGACCTCTCTGTGTCTGGACTACATCGGATCTGGCGAGATACGCGTTGTACCGAGCTTCCAGCACCGGATCTGTTGGTTTTTGATCCCTAGATCAAATCACCCAGGATCTCACACACGTAGTGCAAAGCTAGCTAGATGAATGTCTAGCCGGCGACTTGCGTACGTGTAGGTAGCTTCAGCAAGCTAGGGCTCGATATTATCGATCGACTCAGCGAGACTCACGTAGCAGCGAACGAAACAACATGAACGAAACTGATTTTGGTGATAGCTACAGGGGCGTGTCGCTCCTGGGCTTTTTTCCTTATTGCTTTGATCTTTTTCTGATCGTTACAAAGGGCAGGGTAGACGCATATATATATGCTAAATATAGCCTACTGCTAATCCTACTCGGTGTAGTAATGCTAATCCTACTCGGTTTGCAACACTAACCAAACTAAGACACATATGCACGTGCCGTGCAATCTTGAATTTGTGCTTAGCTCTAACATTCACCCCCTTAAGCACGACATCCTCGTTATCACCTGGATCCCAAACGCGAGTGTTGCTACTCATAGGCATTGCTTTTGCCGTTTCTTGTTGCACTTCAGGGATCATCATTCTTGTCGTCGGCTCGTTCATTGCTTGACACCAACGCTCCTCTTTGGTCGCGTGTTCAACCTTCACCTGTTCATTGGTGCTTGGTAGTCTGTCTTTCGCATCCTTGAGGTGACATCTTTTGAACCCAAGTGAGACCAAACTTCGGTCTAACTTTGAGTTCCAAGCTCTTGGCGCTTGCTTTAGCCCGTAAAGTGCCTTCTTGAGCTTGTAAACTTTCCCTTCTTCATCTTTCTTCTCGTAGCTGAGGGGTTGTTCCACATACACTTCTTCTTTGAGGTCACCGTTGAGGAAAGCGGATTTATCATCCATATCATGAACCTTCCAATCTTCTTGTGCTGCCAAAGCTAGGAGCACTCTCACCGTCTCGATTCGAGCAACCGGTGCAAACACCTCCTCATAGTCAACTCCTTGACGTTGCACGTAGCCCTTTGCAACGAGTCTTGCCTTGTACTTCACAATGGCACCCTTTGTGTCCTTCTTTAACTTGTAAACCCACTTCAAACCTATGGCCTTTTGGTTCGATGGTCGGGTTACCAAAGTCCACGTGCCATTGCTCTCGATCGCCTTCATCTCCTCATCCATGGCGTGCATCCAGCTTGAACTTTTGCTCGCCTCTACGAAGTTTGCCGGCTCCTCAACTCCGAGTAAACACAAATCGGAATACTCGAGCGTAACTGGCTTTGCGTACTTGTAGACTTTCTTGAGGGTCTTGTAGCGATGAGGCCCGGAAGAATCCGTTGTGGCTTGCGAAGGAGGCGACACAAATTGTGTCGGCGTCGATGCACTTGAGGAAGACGGTTGAGTCTCAGACGTGGTAGATGACGGGTCGTTGGCATCCGTGTCGTCGGCGTAGTCGTCGTGATCTTGACCATCATCTTGATTTTCATCATCACTATGCGCCTCATTGTCGATGTCGTTGTCGAGATCTCTTCCCATGTCTTGCGCGTCGTTGTCGCTATCACCTTGCGACTCATGCGCGTCCTCGTTGGTGTCGGCACCATGATGATCACTACCATTGTGGTCACCTTGGTTGGGCGTCTTGCCAACCACCTGGATATCTTCCCCTGCATCATCATCAGTTGGAAAATCAACTGTGAATATGTTACCGTTTGGAGCATCGTCGGCTGCTGTGCTCCAATTCCACGCTTTGTTTTCTTCAAACACAACGTCGCGTGAAATCCGTAGACGCTTGGTTTGTGGATCGTAGAAGCGGTATGCCTTGGTGCCGGAACTCCTCTCATACCCGATGAACACCATCTTGGTGCTACGATCGGCAAGCTTTGAGAGATGCGGCTCCGCCGTCTTCACATGCGCCACGCATCCGAACGTCCGTAGATGAGACACATTCGGCTTACGTCCGTATATTGCTTCATACGGAGTCTTGCCGATCACTGCCTTCGTTGGAGCCCGGTTGAGAAGATAGACCGCCGTCGAGACAGCTTCTCCCCAAAAGGTCCCTGGCAAGTTCTTGCTCTTGAGTAAACTTCTCGCCATGTCAACGACGGTTCGATTGCGCCTTTCAACAACCCCGTTCTGCTGCGGCGTATAAGGTGCCGTGAGGAACCTCTTTATGCCAATCTTCTCGCAGTATTCGTTGAACTCGTTCGACGTAAACTCTCCGCCGCGATCCGTCCGTAGAGCGCGAACCTTCAGCTTGTGTTCCATCTCCGTTGCAGCCTTCAGCTTCTTAAATGCTTCAAACGCCTCATCTTTAGATCGTAGGAGCACGACCCACATGTATCTCGAGTAGTCATCTACCACAAGGAAGAAATACTTCTTTCCTCCGTGAGTTGCTGGGGTGATAGGGCCACATAGATCACCATGGAGCAGCTCGAGTGCATCACTTGCACGATAGGTAGACTGAGCAGGGAACGGCCTGCGGTGCTGTTTTCCAACCAAGCACCCATCACATACTCGATCAACATGGTCGATAAACGGCATCCCAGATACCATCTCCATCTTCGACATCTTCTTCAAGGCGTAGAAGTTAACGTGTCCAAATCTAGCATGCCATAACCACGAATCATCTTCACTCTTGGCGAGCAAACACTCCGGTTGAGATTGATCAAGGTTGAGGATATAGAGCCTGTTCCGCGTGCGATTCACGCGTGCTAGTACGTTTCGGAGATTGTCGAAGATCGTCATCACTCCGTTCTCAATATCCACCTTGCATCCATTCTCATCAAGTTTCCCGACAGAGATGATGTTGTTGCGAAGCCTTGGGATGTAGTACACTCCGGTGAGTATGCGATGTTCTCCTGTGAGACCCTCGAAGAGGACAGAACCTTGCCCGCAAATCTGCACATTTGAACCATCACCAAACTTGACCGAGCCTTGAACATCATATTCCAGCTCGAGGAACTTCTCCTTGCACCCCGTCATGTGGTTACTGGCACCTGTGTCTAGATACCACGACACGTTCTGATTTCCGGGTAGCTTTGGTATTACTTTCTTCTCATGAAGTAGCACCTTCCGGCTTGGTTTCACAACCACCGTTTGGGTGAGATCACAAACTCCGGCCATTAGAAGACCTGGACGTTCGTCTTCTTGCTTTGCCAAATTTGCCTTGATCTCCTGCTTGTTAGGCTCCACGAGATCACAAACTTCGGCCATCAGAAGACCTGGACGTTCATCTTCCTGCTTCGCCAAATTTGCCTTGATCTCCCTCTTGTTAGGCTCCGGACAATCCTTTGCAAAGTGACCCATCTCGTTGCAGTTATAGCACTTGACCTCAGACATATCCAAGTTCCGTGGCTTCCGCTCTTTAGATCGGTCGGCCTTACCACGACCTTGTGGCTTGCCTTTACCTTTGCATTCTTCGGTTTGTCCGCCGCGCTTCGCGCTACTTGAGCCTTCGCCAACGTTGCGCCTTCCTTTGCTACTTGGGGACTCCCAATCTGCGCGTGAGTACATGAGTTGGTCACTACCTCCTCCGTTGCCTTTTCGACATCCACGAGCATTCTCTTCCCATGTCCGCAAGCGTCCGATCGCCTCCGTTATGGTCATGTCGTCGATGTCGTAAAGCTGCTCGAGCGTGCCGATGATGTACGTGAATTTATCAGTCACCGAACTGAAAAACTTCTCCACAATCTCGGTCTCCTCGAGTTTTGCACCAAGCGCGCGGATCTCTCCCACCAAAGTAGTCAGACGCATGGCATAGTCGTTCACCGATTCAGTTTCCTCCATCTGCAACTTGTGAAATTGGCGCTTCAGCACTTGTGCCCGAGCCTTCGTGACGCGATCTTCTCCGATCCTCATCTCTTTGAGTGCGTTCCACGCCTCTCTTGCCGTCTCGTACTCCGCCAATGTCATCAGCACGGAGTCCGGTACAGACTGGGCTATGGCGGCCATGGCACCTTCGTCGCACTCCTCGTCGACATCGTCGTGCGTGATGGCCTCCCACACTCGTAAGGTTCGGAGAATAATCTTCATCTTGACCGCCCACACGCCATAGTTGGCGTCGGTGAGCATCGGGTACTGGATGGGGATGTTGCGATGCGCCAGTACGTTGGCACCGCCCGTTCCGCCACCACTAGTCGCTGACTTGCCGCCCTTCTTCACCTTGCTGCCGTTCTTGTTCGCCTTGGAACCGCCGCTGCTGGACTTGGCCGACTCAGCGTCGCTGTCCCCCATCGTAGATCGTAGATCGTCGAGGCTCTGATACCAAATGTTGGTTTTTGATCCCTAGATCAAATCACCCAGGATCTCACACACGTAGTGCAAAGCTAGCTAGATGAATGTCTAGCCGGCGACTTGCGTACGTGTAGGTAGCTTCAGCAAGCTAGGGCTCGATATTATCGATCGACTCAGCGAGACTCACGTAGCAGCGAACGAAACAACATGAACGAAACTGATTTTGGTGATAGCTACAGGGGCGTGTCGCTCCTGGGCTTTTTTCCTTATTGCTTTGATCTTTTTCTGATCGTTACAAAGGGCAGGGTAGACGCATATATATATGCTAAATATAGCCTACTGCTAATCCTACTCGGTGTAGTAATGCTAATCCTACTCGGTTTGCAACACTAACCAAACTAAGACACATATGCACGTGCCGTGCAATCTTGGATTTGTGCTTAGCTCTAACAGGATCCCATTCCCCTCCTTTCCTCTGTCCTGTTCTAGGTCAGGTGAGGTCGCTGTCGAGCCTCCGTCATCAATGACTTGGCAAATGCCGGCGTGAAGTGCAGCCAACGATGACTTGCAGTACGGCCAATGATGGCGTGCAGTGTCACCACCAGCAGAACCTCAGGCGTGGGGGCCGCGCTGGGACACGCCGCGCCTTGCTCGTCCAGTTTGCCGGAGACGCGAAAGGAGCAGCTCCGGTGGAGGCCTCCGACCTCCTCTACTTTCAAACTAGCCGACCCCCCCCCTTCTCCACCTCCTTCATCTGCTTGCCGCTCAGCCGGTCTCCAACTTGCAGAGATGTAGTACGATTGGGCGTGCCATGCGGTTTCAGCACCGCTCTTCTGAACTTCATTGATTTTGTGATTTTTGAATAGAAAAAAATGCAAATGAAGTTCGCTGGTTTGCTATTGAGGTTCATTTTACTCAGTTTTGCAGGAAATGATCAAGTGATGCAGTACTATTGAATGGCCCGTTACTCAAATTTGTTGTTGTTGAAGAGTGCACTTCATTGGTTCATTGTAAAAATCTACAGTTCATAACCGCGATTCGGCTGGTGGAGATTGCAGATTTTGTATGCTATAAAATTTCTCCGTTGTCCACTTGGTAAACACAAAACAAAAACATCTCCAAAAGAAGCCGGCTTCTATATTAGATGTAGTTCACTCGCTCAATCCCTACGGTCCACTCATTTGGTCAGCGCGCGTAAAATATTATTAAGTACGAAAAAAAGACAACAAGATCTCATGAGGTTCACTTTCGGTAGTGTTACGGTTAACTTTCGAAAGTGTTGTGGTCCACTCTCGTTAAAAAAAATAGAAAAGACAACAAAAACTTGTGCGAGAAAGTTTATGCCCGACAAAAAGAAATCATGTAGTGCACTTGATCATCTGATTCAGTGCGGATTTCAGTCTGAAGCAGTGCGGTTTTTTGTTTGATGCAGTACATACGAGGATTTTGGTGTCGCGAAAAACAGAGTGTCCGCATTTCGGTATTTTGAAAACTACTCTTAAATTGTAATGAATTAGAGGGAGTGTTCTACATGAAAAAGTAGCGTCTCGACAATACCTTTCCAACCGTGTATCGTTTGGATCATTTCGACTAGCGGTTTGTAAAAATTTCGCGAAAAATGGCCGGTGCCACTCGTAGTCAGCCGCACGATTTTCAAAATAAACTGAAAACCGTAAAATATCTCAAAAACATTTCAACATATGAAAGTTGCGCCTCGTTCGTACCTTTACAACGACGTATCATACGCCTCGTTGCGACAAACGGTTAAAAAACTGAAGCTAAAACAGTATCGAAAATTGCAAAAATTTCGAAAAAAACACAATTCCGTGATTTAATAAATTTAAACGTGCTCTTAAACCGTAACGAATTAGAAAAAATAATACATATGAAAAATATGTTGGAAATATGCCCTAGAGGCAATAATAAATTGGTTATTATTATATTTCCTTGTTCACGATAATCGTTTATTATCCATGCTAGAATTGTATTGATAGGAAACTCAGATACATGTGTGGATACATAAACAAACACCATGTCCCTAGTAAGCCTCTAGATGACTAGCTCGTTGATCAATAGATGGTTACGGTTTCCTAACCATGGACATTGGATGTCGTTGATAACGGGATCACATCATTAGGAGAATGATGTGATGGACAAGACCCAATCCTAAGCCTAGCACAGATCGTGTAGTTCGTATGCTAAAGCTTTTCTATATGTCAAGTATATTTTCCTTAGACCATGAGATTGTGCAACTCCCGGATACCGTAGGAATGCTTTGGGTGTACCAAACGTCACAACGTAACTGGGTGGCTATAAAGGTGCATTACAGGTATCTCCGAAAGTGTCTGTTGTGTTGGCACGAATCGAGATTGGGATTTGTCACTCCGTATGACGGAGAGGTATCTCTGGGCCCACTCGGTAGGACATCATCATAATGTGCACAATATGTGATCAAGGAGTTGATCACGGGATGATGTGTTACGGAACGAGTAAAGAGGCTTGCCGGTAACGAGATTGAGCAAGGTATCGATATACCGACGATCGAATCTCGGGCAAGTGCTATACCGATAGACAAAGGGAATCGGATACGGGATTGATTGAATCCTTGACATTGTGGTTCATCCGATGAGATCATCGTGGAACATGTGGGAGCCAACATGGGTATCCAGATCCCGCTGTTGGTTATTGGCCGGAGAGTTGTCTCGGTCATGACTACATGGTTCCCGAGCCCGTAGGGTCTACACACTTAAGGTTCGATGACGCTAGGGTTATAGGGAAAGTATGTACGCGGTTACCGAATGTTGTTCGGAGTCCCGGATGAGATCCGGACGTCACGAGGAGTTCCGGAATGGTCCGGAGGTAAAGATTCATATATGGGAAGTCCTGTTTTGGTCACCGGAAAAGTTTCGGGTGATATCGGTAATGTACCGGGACCACCGGGAGGGTCCCGGGGGTCCACCAGGTGGGGCCACCAGCCCCAGAAGGCTGCGTGGGCTAAGTGTGGGAGGGGACCAGCCCCAAGGGGGCTGGTGCGCCCCCCCACCAAGTCCCTAGGCGCATGGAGAGTGGAGGGGGGCAAACCCTAGGTCCAGATGGGCCTTAAGGCCCACCCTAGGGCGCCCCCTCTCTCTCCCCCCCTTTGGCCGCACCCTAGATGGGTTTCTAGGGCTGGCCGCACCCCTAGGGATGGGAAACCCTAAAGGGGGCGCAGCCCTCCCTCCCCCCTATATATATGTGAGGTTTTGGGGCTGCTAGACACACGAGAGCGTCTCCCTCTTGGCGCAGCCCTACCCTTCTCCCTCCTCGTCTCTTGCAGCGCTTGGCGAAGCCCTGCTGGAGTCCCGCGCTCCTCCACCACCACCACGCCGTCGTGCTGCTGTTGGATGGAGTCTTCCCCAACCTCTCCCTCTCTCCTTGCTGGATCAAGGCGTGGGAGACGTCACCGGGCTGCACGTGTGTTGAACGCGGAGGCGCCGTTGTTCGGCGCTTAGATCGGAATCAACCGCGATCTGAATCGCAGCGAGTACGACTCCTTCATCCGCGTTCTTGCAACGCTTCCGCATCGCGATCTACAAGGGTATGTGGATCCGACTCTTCCCTCGTAGATGCATCTCCTAGATTGATCTTGGTGAGCGTAGGAAAATTTTTGTTTCCCATGCAACGTTCCCCAACAGTGGCATCATGAGCTAGGTCTTTGCGTAGATGCAATCACGAGTAGAACACAAAGGAGTTTGTGGGCGTTGATGTTTAGATTGCTTCCCTCTTTGGTCTTTCTTGATTCAGCGGCATTATGGGATGAAGCGGCCCGGACCAAATTTACATGTCCACGTACATGAGACCGGTTCCATCGACAGACATGCGACTTTTGTTGCATAAGATGGCTGGCGGGTGTCTGTCTCTCCTATCTTAGTTGAATCGGATTCGACGAAGGCGGTCCTTGAAGAAGGTTAAATAGCAACTTAAATATCACCGTTGTGGCTTTGCGTAGGTAAGAAGCGTTCTTGCTAGATACCCATAGCAGCCACGTAAAACATGCAACAACAAATTAGAGGATGTCTAACTTGTTTTTGCAGGGTATGTATGTGGTATGATATGGCCAGAGACATGATGAGATATATTTGATGTATGAGATGATCATGTTGTAATAGTTAATATCGACTTGCATGTCGATGTATACGGCAACCGGCAGGAGCCATAGGGTTGTCTTTAATTTTTGTATGACCTGCGTGTCAATCATTAAGTAGTAAGAGCATGGTGGGCGCGCGACAACCCCGATGGCGACCCGATGATGGAGATCATGATGATGGGGATCATGGTGTTACGCCGGTGACGATGGAGATCATGCCGGTGCTTTGGAGATGGAGATCAAAAGCACGAGTTGATGGCCATATCATGTCACTTATGATTTGCATGTGATGTTAATCCTTTTATGCATCTTATTTTGCTTAGGACGACGGTAGCATTATAAGATGATCCCTCACTAAAATTTCAAGATAAAATTGTGTTCCCCCCGAGTGTGCGCCGTTGCGAAGGTTCGTCGTTTCGAAGCACCACGTGATGATCGGGTGTGATAGACTCTACGTTCGCATACAACGGGTGCAAGCCAGTTTTGCACATGCAGAACACTCGGGTTAGACTTGACGGGCCTAGCATGTACAGACATGGCCTCGGAACACGGAAGACCGAAAGGTCGAGCATGAGTCATATAGTAGATATGATCAACATGAAGATGTTCACCATTGACACCACCTCATCTCACGTGATGATCGGACTGGGGTTGGTGGATTTGGATCATGTCACGCTCGGATGACCAGAGGGATGTCAATTTGAGTGGGAGTTATAAGTAATTTGATTAGTTAAAACTCACTTGTCATGAACAATAGTCTAAGATGTCTTTGCAAATTATATAGTAGACCAATAACTGCGTTGTAGCTCCCTATTTGATACGATCCTAGAGAAAGACTAAGTTGAAAGATATTGTAAGCAATGATGCGGACTGGGTCCGTAGTCCGAGGAGTGTCCTTACTGCTGCACAGAAAGCTTACGTCTTTGATGCACCGCTCGATGTGCAAACCCCTACAACGTTGTCTGTGGATGTTGTGAACACCTGACAGAGACGTCCTGATGACTACTTGATAGTTTAGTGCACCATACTTTACGGCTTAGAATCGGGATTCCAATGACGTTTTGAACGCCATAAAACATATGAGATGTTCTAAGAGCTGAAATTGGGATTTCAGGCTCATGCCCGTGTTGAGAGGTATGAGACCTCTGACAAGTTCTTTTGCCAAAAAGATGGAGGAGAATGGCTCAACTAATGAGCATGTGCTCAGAATGTCTGGGTGCTGAAATCACTTGAACCAAGTGGGAGTTAATCTTCCAGGTGAGATAGTGGTTGACGGAATTCTCTAGACACTATCACCAAGCTACTAGAACTTCGTGATGAACTATGACATGCAAAGGATGGTGATAATCCCGGGGCTGTCAGCGATTCTTAGTACTGCAAAAGTAGAGATCAAGAAGGAGCATCAAGTGTTGATGGTTTAACAAGACCACTGGTTTCAAAAGGGTAAGGGCTAGAAGGGAAACTTCATGAATGGCAAACCTGTTGTCGCTCTGATGAAGGAACCCATGGTTGAACCCAAACCTCGAGACTAAGTGCTTCTATTGTAAGGGGAACGGTCACATGGTAGCGGAACCACCCCAAATACATGGTAGATATGATAGCTGGCAACTTCAACAAAGTGTATTTGATATACGTGTTATTGATGTGTACCTTAGTAGTACTCCTTGTAGCACCTGGGTATTGGATACCGGTTCAGTTGCTATTATTAGTGACTTGAAGCAAAAGCTACGGACTGAACGGAGACTAGCTAAGGGCGAGGTGACGATGTGTGTTGGAAGTGTTTCCAAGGTTGATGAGATCACCATCGCACACTTCCTCTATTTTCGAGATTAGTGTTGAACCTAGATAAATGTTATCAGGTGTCTACGTTGAGCATGAAAATGATTAGATCATGTTCATCGCAATACGGTTATTCATTTAAGTTAGAGAATAATGGTTATTCTGTTTACATGAATAATATCTTTATGGTCATGCACCCAATGGTTCGTTGAATCTCGATCATGGTAATACACATAATGATAATATTAATGCCAAAAGATGTAGAGTTAATAATGATAGTACCACTTTCTTGTGGCACTGCCGCTTAGGTCATTTTGGCATAAAATGCATGAAGAAACTCCATGCTGATGGACGTTTGGAGTCACTTGATTTTGAATCGCTTGACACATGCGAGCCATGCCTCATGGGCAGGATGACTGAGATCTCGTTTTCAGGTACAATGAAACGGGTAAGTGACTTATTGGAAATCATACATGCTGATGTATGTGATCAAATGAGAATTAAGGCGTGTGGTGGATATCGTTATTTTCTCATCTTCACTGACGATTTGAGTAGATATGGTATATTTACTTAAAGAAGCAAAAGTCTGAAACATTTGAAAGGTTCAAAAAATTTCAGAGTGAAGATTAAGAATCATCATAACAAGAAGATCATGTTCCTACGATCTGATCAAGGGGATATTATCTGAATTATGAGTTTGGCAATCACTTAAGACATTGTGGAATTGTTTCGCAGTTGAAGTCCCCTGGAACACCACAGCGTAATGGTGTGTCCGGACATCGTAATCGAACCTTATGAGATATGGTGCGATCTATGGTGTGTCTTACCGATCTACCGCTGTTATTTTGAGGTTATGCATTAGAGACAGCTGCATTCACTTTATATAGGGCACCATCTAAGTCCGTTGAGACGACGTCGTATGGTTTGGCAAGAAACCAAAGTTGTCGTTTTCTTAAATGTTTGGGGCTGCGATGCTTATGGCTTCAGCCAGGAAAAGCTCGAACCCAAAGCGGACAAATACATCTTCATGGAATACACACTGGTAACGGTTGGGTATACCTTCTATCTCAGATCCAAGGACAAAAATGTTTGTCGCTGAGAATGGGTCCTTTCTCGAGAAGGAGTTTCTCTCGAAAGAATTGAGTGGGACGAAGATAGAACTTGATAAGGTTGTCGAACCCTCACTTCAACCGTAGAGTAGTGCAACACAGAAAGATGTTTCTGTGGAACCTACGACAGTTGAAGAGGAAACTAATGATAGTGATCATGAAGCTCCAGATCAAGTTGCTATCGAACCTCGTATGTCGACAAGGATATGTACTACTCCTGAGTGGTACGGTGATCCTGTCTTAGAGGTCATGTTGTTGGACAACGATGAACCTACGAACTATGGAGAAGCGATGGTGGGCCCATATTCCGACAAATGGTTAGAAGCCGAAAAATCCAAGATAGGATCCATGTATCGAAACAAAGTATGGACTTTGGTGGACTTGCCCGATGACTGGCAAGCCATTGAGATAAATGGATCTTTAAGAAGAAGACGGACGTGGACGGTAATGTCACCGTCTATGAAGCTCGACTTGTGGCAAAGAGTTTTTCACAAGTTCAAGGAGTTGACTACGATGAGATTTTCTCGCCCGTAGCGATGCTTAAGTCCGTTGGAATCATGTTAGCATTAGCTGCATTTATGAAATCTGGCAGATGGATGACAAAACAAGTTTCCTTACCAGTTTTTGTAAGGAAATGTTGTATATGATACAATCAGAAAGGTTTTGTCGATCCCAAGGATGCTAAAAGATATGCTAGCTCCAGCGATCCTTCTATGGACTAGAGCAAGCATCTCGGAGTCGGAATATACACTTTGATGGAGTGATCAAAGTTTTTGGGTATACAAAGTTTGTTAGAAACTTGTATTTGCAATAAAGTGAGTGGGAGCACTACAACATTTCTGATAAGTATATGTGAATGACATATTGTTTATCCGAAATGATGTTGAATTTCTGGAAAGCGTAAAGGGTTGTTTGAAAGGAGTTTTTCAAAGGAAGACCTGGATAAAGTTGCTTACATAATTGGGCATCAAGATCTATACAGATAGATCAAGACGCCTGATGATACTTTCAAAAGAACACACACCTTTAACATGTTTTTGAAGGAGTTCAAAATAGATCAGTCAAAAAAGGAGTTCTTGCCTGAGTTGTAAGGTGTGAAGTTGAGTAAGACTCAAAGCTTGACCACGGCAGAAGAAAGAGGAAGGACGAAGGTCGTCCCCTATGCTTTTGTCATAGGCTCTATACGGTATGCCATGCTAAGTACCGCACCTGATGTGTGCCTTGCCACATGTCTGGCAAGAGGGTACAAAGGTGATCCAGGAGTGGATCACTAGATAGTGGTCAAAATTATCCTTAGAGGAATAAGGAAATGTTTCTCGGTTATGGAGGTGATAAAGAGTTCGACGTAAAGAGTTACGTCGATGCAAGCTTAACACCTATCCGGATAACTCTGGGTAGAGATACCGGATACGTAAAATGGAGCAACAGCTTGGAATAGCTCCAAGTGGAACGTGGTAGCAGCATCTACGATATGACATAAATTTTTGCGAAGTACATAGGGATCTGAATGTTGCAGACCCGTTGACTACAACCTCTCTCACAAGCATAACATGATCAAACCCAGAACTCATTGAGTGTTAATCACATATTGATGTGAACTAGATTACTGACTCTAGTGAACTCTTTGGATGTTAGTCACATGGCGATGTGACCTATGAGTGTTAATCACATGGCGATGTGAACTAGATTATTGACTCCAGTGCAAGTGGGAGACTGTTGGAAATATGCCCTAGAGGCAATAATAAATTGGTTATTATTATATTTCCTTGTTCACGATAATCGTTTATTATCCATGCTAGAATTGTATTGATAGGAAACTCAGATACATGTGTGGATACATAGACAAACACCATGTCCCTAGTAAGCCTCTAGATGACTAGCTCGTTGATCAATAGATGGTTACGGTTTCCTGACCATGGACATTGGATGTCGTTGATAACGGGATCACATCATTAGGAGAATGATGTGATGGACAAGACCCATTCCTAAGCCTAGCACAGATCGTGTAGTTCGTATGCTAAAGCTTTTCTATATGTCAAGTATATTTTCCTTAGACCATGAGATTGTGCAACTCCCGGATACCGTAGGAATGCTTTGGGTGTACCAAACGTCACAACGTAACTGGGTGGCTATAAAGGTGCATTACAGGTATCTCCGAAAGTGTCTGTTGTGTTGGCACGAATCGACACTGGGATTTGTCACTCCGTATGACGGAGAGGTATCTCTGGGCCCACTCGGTAGGACATCATCATAATGTGCACAATATGTGATCAAGGAGTTGATCACGGGATGATGTGTTACGGAACGAGTAAAGAGGCTTGCCGGTAACGAGATTGAGCAAGGTATCGATATACCGACGATCGAATCTCGGGCAAGTGCTATACCGATAGACAAAGGGAATCGGATACGGGATTGATTGAATCCTTGACATCGTGGTTCATCCGATGAGATCATCGTGGAACATGTGGGAGCCAACATGGGTATCCAGATCCCGCTGTTGGTTATTGGCCGGAGAGTTGTCTCGGTCATGACTACATGGTTCCCGAGCCCGTAGGGTCTACACACTTAAGGTTCGATGACGCTAGGGTTATAGGGAAAGTATGTACGCGGTTACAGAATGTTATTCGGAGTCCCGGATGAGATCCCGGACGTCACGAGGAGTTCCGGAATGGTCCGGAGGTAAAGATTCATATATGGGAAGTCCTGTTTTGGTCACCGGAAAAGTTTCGGGTGATATCGGTAATGTACCGGGACCACCGGGAGGGTCCCGGGGGTCCACCAGGTGGGGCCAACAGCCCCAGAAGGCTCCGTGGGCTAAGTGTGGGAGGGGACCAGCCCCAAGGGGGCTGGTGCGCCCCCCCACCAAGTCCCTAGGCGCATGGAGAGTGGAGGGGGGCAAACCCTAGGTCCAGATGGGCCTTAAGGCCCACCCTAGGGCGCCCCCTCTCTCTCCCCCCCTTTGGCCGCACCCTAGATGGGTTTCTAGGGCTGGCCGCACCCCTAGGGGTGGGAAACCCTAAAGGGGGCGCAGCCCTCCCTTCCCCCTATATATATGTGAGGTTTTGGGGCTGCTAGACACACGAGAGCGTCTCCCTCTTGGCGCAGCCCTACCCTTCTCCCTCCTCGTCTCTTGCAGCGCTTGGCGAAGCCCTGCTGGAGTCCCGCGCTCCTCCACCACCACCACGCCGTCGTGCTGCTGTTGGATGGAGTCTTCCCCAACCTCTCCCTCTCTCCTTGCTGGATCAAGGCGTGGGAGACGTCACCGGGCTGCACGTGTGTTGAACGCGGAGGCGCCGTTGTTCGGCGCTTAGATCGGAATCAACCGCGATCTGAATCGCAGCGAGTACGACTCCTTCATCCGCGTTCTTGCAACACTTCCGCATCGCGATCTACAAGGGTATGTTGATCCGACTCTTCCCTCGTAGATGCATCTCCTAGATTGATCTTGGTGAGCGTAGGAAAATTTTTGTTTCCCATGCAACGTTCCCCAACAAAATATGCGCCTCGATGATACCTTTCCAACGGTGTATCATTCGTTTCATTCCGATGAGCGATTTAGATGAAAACGCGAAAAAATGCCTGCTGTCATTCGTTATGAGCCGCACGATTTTCGAAACTGCTCTTAAATATTATGAATTTTCAAAAGTTTTCAACATGGCGAAGTTGCGTCTACTCCATAGCTTCTCAACGGTATATTACACACATAATTTTGATAAACAGTTAAAAAACTAGAGCGAATAAGGTACCCAAAAAAACAACACGTACACTTGTGTCGAGACGAAGTTCACTGGTCGATGTGTTGCAGTACCTCAGCTACTGAGAGTGCAGTGCCCTCGCGTTGTCCGTGCAGTGCGGAAGTGTTATCAGAATAGTTATTCTGCTAATATTAGCAGAATAGACCGACTATTATTACATTGGTCCTTAAATATATTATGACAATAACAATAATATATAATAACAAACGAAATAATTTAAATATATATAATATAGTTAGAAGGGAAACTTACGTTGGACCCAGTGTTCCTATTCTTATATAGAAAAGTAGAACAGACCTATGCGATTTCTTCAAACAAAAATACATAAATTGGGTTGTCGATGTTTCAGGAAAAATAAAACCTCGGATGGGAGGTCCAGAGGCCGGTCGATACATGACGGCCCTCAAGAATATACAAACAGGCCTATGGACCTCCCATCCGAGGTCGTGGGCTATGCATGTTAAGAAAGAAAGCCTAGACGGGGCAGCCCAAAACCCACCTGATACTTGCTGCCCCAATGATAATAAATGATACCTGCCAGCTCCCTAGCTTCGTTGTGAATTTATCACCTATAGTAACTACGTTGAAGCACCTAAAAAATGTAACTATGTTAACAAACCCGTGGGCCCCAACGTCAGTATAGCATTAGGAGGAAGTATTTTTTTCGAGGAGGCATGGTGGGTGTCGACTGTCCGCCTCTGCAAGTAAAGTCCTCTCTAGATTCCTCTCGTTTGTTCAGCATGTTCCCAACGGCAGACAGCAGCATCGCTGCGAGCGCACAAAGGCGCAGGAGGAGATCCGACCACCTGAGGAAGTGCCTTATTAGTAACGAAACAACTGAACTAGCCCAGTGGCCGAGTGACACTACCCGACAGTTGTTCCACCCGGGTTCGATCCACCTGTGCAGACACAATATCTCCAAATTTTTTGCCTCTGCCTTTATTGACATGTGGGTCCCAATTGTCATCTACAAACACCACGTCCTACACTTGCCAAAACTTTGTCCCTCGTTTTCTCTACTTTTCGCACACTCGACATTGTGTGGGCATTTTGAAAATAGCATATCTTTTTGACTATGCATCATATGAAGATGTGCTATGCATGAATGTAGATCAGCATGATGTTAACTGGCTGGTAGTTCCAGTTTCGACCATGAATAAAACTTCCTGCATGATGTTAACATTGTTTGAAAAGGCCGTGTTAATATAAATGCTCTGCCTCTGAAACTTGCAGTTTCTTATCTGAAACTGAATTTGGAGTTTCTTATCTGAAACTGAAACTTGCAGTTTATTCTCTAAAAATCACATTGTCTGCACTTCTATAATCCTATGAAACTACTATTTTTTAAGTGCTAAAAATAGATCTCTAGAATTCATAAAATACTTCATATGCTCAATACTGCAAATCTGAAATTCAAAAGACATTCATATCTGAAAGTACTCTCAAAATACACAACACAAAACACAGTGCACAACCTGCAAATACTAACAACCATAAGCTCCTCCTAACAATTCACAACCTGCCCGACTATTGGTCGGGGGGGGGGGGAGGGCAGTCCCTCCTATTCCTCTACGGCAGACAGCCGCCCCGTGAGACGATGTGAACGGTGAGGGAGAGGATGGTGGGGAAGCGTCACCGGGCCAACTGTTATTCTCCTCCTGCAGTTGGGTTCGGTCGACGAAGACTCCATCGGCTCGCTCTGGCACAACACCCTCACAAACGGCACCCTGTAGATGCTCGATCCTTCAATCTCTAATGGATGCTCCATCTGGGATCGATACTTCATAGTGAGCGCCACACATCCCACTAGTGGTGGTGGATGCCAATGCTTAGAAGGAGCAGGGTTGGTGTCGGTAATTTTTACTTGGCACCTCGCACTCTGCGTATATGCCGGTTCCATCCGTACATTTGTGCAGTTCCACCAAAATGCAGCTGAATAACCCTGTTTGCACAGATAATGAAAAGGTGTGATTAAATTATAGTGGCACTACTTGATGAAACATACACTAATAAACAGAAGAAAATATTACATCATACTGTAAATCAACCCAAGTCTACCCGATACACCTTCTGCCAGTGATGAACATCAGTGTACAGCGATAGTACAAGGAGGGACGTTGAGACATTCAAATCTCTATTTTTGTGAAGATTAACTAAAATTAAGCACCCCAGTTTGCAGAAATGCTTAAACATTAACAATGGGACTACTTGATGAAACATACATTAACAAAGAGAAGCACTTTCTTTATCTACATTGAAAATGAATTGATAGAGAGGACACTCGCTCTATTTTAACTGTATTATTACTACATTTTATCAGTGACACTAGGGTCGAGCAGGTGGCAAACGAAGTGTACCGTGCATCGCAAGGATGAAGGCCGGGGGTGCTAGCGTCTCTGACTAACGGCGGTGGTGGGACAATGGCGTGGGGATCTCCGAAGAAAAAGCTTCACGGGGGGGACCTACAAGGATGGCCGGGGCGGCGGCGGACCGGTGGTGGGGAGTGTTTTCTGGGCGGGCGGGGCGGCTGTTTGGCGGTGTTGGCTGGCGGCTCAGGGAGGTGGAGGTTGAAGATGAACTGCAGGCGCTTGATTTCGTATCCAACGGCTGCAAAATCGACTGGCCATAGATGAAAAAGTCAGTCGACTAACGTGCAGCCTCACCTCTAGTGCGTTCAGTTTCGACAGTAAAATTGAGTTTCAACAGCAAAATTCAGTTTCGGCAGTTAAGTTCAGTTTCGACAGTTAAATTCAGTTTCGACAGTTAAGTTCAGAGATGAGCGGCTGATGTATACATCTAGCACTTTGTGGTTATATATTTTACGTCATCTATTGGAGATGCTATTAGAATTCCACTCAGGTTAATGTTGTCTCTCTTGTCCTGCTTCAGCCTCAGCGTCGTACAACTCACCGGAGCTGCTCCAACGACGAAACCCTCCATCACAGCGGAGCAGTACCTCGGGCTCCCTCTCTAGACGCCTAAGATCTTCTTCCCCTCCTCCGACAGCCAAGTCAGCCGGAGCATCCTCACCGGCCTACCCAATCACGCTGAAATCGACATGGCTTCGCCAAAGAGGTTGTACACTTCTTGTGGTTTGACTTAATCTCACCATGCTTCTTTGCATCCTGGGATCTTCCAATTCTTGTGAACCAAACACCCAGATTGGCAGAAATCCTGTGTTTTTAAATTCTCTATTTCGCACGTGCATTCCTATCCTATTATTGTATATTTCCTATCCCTGCATTGTTAGAATCCTCAAATTCAAACAAGCCCTTACACAATTACTTCTGTTACAGATATGTGTCAAAGAAAACCTTGTGTGGTTTGTCCTGCTCCTGCGGTGTTGTGTTCCACGCCAGCTCAGCTGCTCCAAGGATGGAAGGGTTCACCAAAGCAGGGATCCGCTCTCCAGACTGTGTTTCGCTGCCTCAGATCTTCTTCCCCGCCGTCGGTAGCCACAACAGCTGCATTACCATCATCAACTGAGCAGATGACCTTGAGGACTACACGGATCCGCAAGAGAGGTCGCACTCTTCCATGTCTGCTTACGTTATGCATCGCTTAATATGATGACATGCTACTTTACCGTCGTGTTCACCTACTAGACTCCGACTCAGGTCCAAACTTATGCTGAAACTTGTGTTTTCAAATGGTTGTGGGGTACATATTGGGGCAGCAATCAGTACTATATGTCTACTATCTGGTTAATCTCGGGTGTCTACTATGAGTTTCTTGTTGGGTGCAAACAAACATTAAAGGAGCCATTATCTGTATTTTTTAACTACAGCTATTATCTGCCTGCTATCATTTATTTTGGGTCTATCCACAGTTTGCTACCATCACTCTGGATTTGTGTATGCACTCCTTACATAATCTTAATATGTTTTATTCCTATGTATGTCAGTTATTGTACACAATGGAACTGAACATGTAGAGAAAAACAGATGAGCCTTGCGTGGAAATAAAATTTCATGCAGACGTCGCTCCATGGTGGGCGCAAAGGCAGCCCCCCTGCACCCATTTCGGATCGTAATCAAGAGGAAGATAATTGTTCTGAGGGGGATTCAAAAGCAGAAGACAACTCCTATTTACCCCATGAGGTCTTCGCTCTAACTTGGCATGCTGATGTTGGTAATATCATGCATATGGTGCCTTGCATTGCTTACTGTATACATTAAAGATGTCATCTGCTTAGTTTAGACATGCTTTGTGTCAATTCCGTCTGTTTAGTTTCTTTATCGTATATTTGAATCATGCAATGCCATCCTGTTTAGCCAGGCATCATATATGTGAATTTTAAAATGCCACCCTGGTTAGCCAGTCATCTTATATGTGAATTATATCATGGCATCATTTTTTTATTACGTGTTAAATTTGTCAACAATTTTAGTACATCCAATTACTCTTCATGTGCATCAGCCATTCGGCACGGTCGTGGAAAAATCCGGAGTGGAAACAAGGTCTTCAGAGTAGACAATGCTATCTCACGAAGCGCATGTCTTGCTGGTTACAGATAGCTCCTCAGAGGAGGATTCAGAGACAGATGACCAGTCCTATTTCACATCCGAGGTGCATGCTCTAACTTGGCAGGGTTATGATGCTCATATCGTGCGTATGGTATCTTGCATTGTTATGTCATTTGCTTAGTTTAGACATGCTTTGTGTGAATGCCACCTGTTTAGTGTCTAATTACCATATATGTGAATTATGCAATGCCATCTTGTTGCAAGACATTATATATGTGAATTATGCAATGCTATCTTGTTGCAAGGCATTATATATGTGAAATATGCAATGCCATGCTGTTTAGCCAAGCGTCACATATGTGAATTATATCATGTCGTCCTTTTTTTTATTTCTCATTGCTTTTGTCGACAATGTTTGTATATTCAACTGCTCTTCCTGTGCATCAGCCATTTGAATTGGTGATGGAGAAATCTGGAGTGATAACAAGGTCTTCAGAGCAGACAATGCTACCTGGTGAATGATATGTCTCCAACGTATCTATAATTTTTGATTGTTCCATGCTATTATATATTCTATTTTGGATGTTTAATTGGCTTTATTATACACTTTTATATTATTTTTGGGACTAACCTACTAACCCAAGGCCCAGTGCAAATTGCTGTTTTTTTGCCTACTTCACGGTTTCGCAGAAAAGGAATATCAAACGGAGTCCAAACGGAATGAAACCTTGGGGAGGGTTATTTTTGGAATCGTATCTACCCAGAAGACTTGGAGTACACGCGAGGGAGATCCCATCTTGGGGCCAGTTCCGAAGCTCCGCCGGAGGGGGGATCCATCATGGAGTGCTTCTATATCAACACCATACCCTCACCAATGAGTTGTGAGTAGTTTACTACAGACCTTCGGGTCCATAGTTATTAGCTAGATGGCTTCTTCTATCGATTTGGATCCCAATACAAATTTCTCCTCGATCTTCGAGGAGATCTATTCGATGTAACCTTTTTGTGGTGTGTTTGTCGAGATCTGATGAATTGTCGAAATATTTTATGTATGATTATAATATCCTTGCAAGTCTCTTCCAATTATTAGTTTGGTTTGGCCTACTAGATCTATAGCTCTTGCAATGGGAGAAGTGCCTGGCTTTGGGTTGAATCTTGCGGTGTCCTTTCCCAGGGACAGCAGGGGTAGCAAGGCACGTATTGTATTGTTGCCATCGAGAATAAAAAGATGGGGTTTATATCATATTGCTTGAGTTTATCCCTCTACATCATGTCATCTTGCTTAAAGCATTACTATGTTCTTATCAACTTAATACTCTAGATAGATGCTGGATAGCGGTCGATGTGTGGAGTAATAATAGTAGATGAAGGATCGTTTCAGTCTACTTGTCAAGGACATGATGCCTATATTGTCGGGGAAACTGATCGCCCATGAACACCTATGGGACCGGAGCCCCTTTTCGGTACGGCAAGGGAGCGGAGGGAGGACGAAGAGCAGATCGAGACGAGCACGCGGGCAGTTTACCCAGGTTCGGGCCGCACGAATGCGTAAAACCCTACTCCTGCCTTGGTTTGTGTTGTGTTCTTGGCTCGGCAGCAAGAAGAGCTACAGTACTTGTTGCTGGCTACACCGAGCGTGAGAGTGATTGAAAATCGGAACCCCTTCTATGTTGCGCATGGGCCTCCTTTTATAGGTCAAGGGGTCACCGACAGGTGGCAACGAAAGTGAGGGTAAAAGCGTAAAAATGGTGGTAGTTGTAACAGTGTACGTACAGTGTTTTGTACCTAACCCTGACGGTGGGGGACAAGGGCATTGAATGCCCGTCGTCGTCGCCCCAAACAGTGTAAAAAGCGTCCGTCAGGGCGTGATACGTCCAAAACGTATCTATAATTTCTGCTTGCTCCATGCCCTTTTTGTGTGATATTGCTATGATATTTATGCACTTCCATACACTTTTGATCATATTTGGACTAACCTACTAATGGTTGCAAAAGTGCACAATGTTCTTGTTTTACACTTTATTGTGTAGGAATTACTTGGAAATTGACAAAAACGCAAAAGGAGTCGTATTGGAGTAGGACTCTGACGTTCCTGAAATCTGTCTGAGAACGGTTTTTAAAGATGGTCACGTTCCAGACCGAAGACGACGTCACACGGAAAAAGTCTAGTTGCGGAAGTTGTGGGGAATTTCGAGGCGATGCTTCTGGATATAAAATTCGTCCAAATCGGAGTCCGGACGGCCAAGTAAAGCCCGTTTTACTGAGGCTCAAAATCTGATGAGGGGAATCCGAGAGTCTATATAAAGATAGGAAACCTAGGTCACCAAGGGCCACAAATTTTCCTCCCCCGAGCCGCCGTCTTGGAGGGGAGGACCAGCACCATTGCAACACCATCCACAAGGAAGAAGGGGGGCCTAGGAGCCGCTGCCCCTAGGGCTGCCGCCGCCCCCAAGGGCCGCCGCCGCCCCCTAGGGCCGCCGCCGTCTCCTCCTCGCCGCCGCCGCCTCCGTGGCTGCCGCCGGCCATCTCCTCCTCGCGGTGCTGCACCTCTCCATCAACACCATCATCAACCTCCTCCTCACCATGTCCATGTGTGAGTAGTCTTCTCCGGGGCCGAGGGCTCGTACGTGTAGCTATGTGGTTATCTCTCTCTCCCATGATGTGATCTTCGTTGTGATCATAGGCTATGTTAATCTAGGGTGATACCATGATATTTCCCCTTCCTCTATGTATTGGATTGATGTACTCACTTGTCTTTATCTAGTATAATCCCCGAGACCAAGGTGACAGCGGTCTATTGGACATGGATTAGAAAAATATTTTCATGGGTGATTTCCTCTCTTGTGTGTTGATTGAAGATTGAGAGTCTCCTGGTGCTTGTCTTTGACTATCCTTTAGATATGTTGTGGTGATTGTGGGACTCTCTTTGGATGGCCGTGGTGACATTGGGAAATCCTTAGATTGAGAACAACGAGCTTTGAGGTGTGCTTTTGTAGCCCTACATAATTCTCGTCCTCTCTTGACCACGAAGGAATGACCTCCGGGTGCGTCTCCATTGCATGTTTTATGGGAAATATCATGTGATTCGATTATGTTAATGTTGTTGGGAGTTGCCACTAGTTAAAGTATGATCCCTAGGCCTTGTTTCCACCATTGCAATACCATTTGTGCTTACGTTTACCACTTGTTTGCTTGCTGCACTTTTTATTACAGATTTATATTACTTTGCTTTGCCACTCCTATCATCCATATTTTACCATCTCTTCGCCGAACTAGTGCACCTATACAACTCCTAGTTGTATTAGGTGTGTTGGGGACACAAGAGACTTCTTGTATCTTAGTTGCAGGGTTGCTTGAGAGAGACCATCTTCAACCTCTACTTCACTGAGTTCGATAAACCTTAGGTCATCCACTTGAGGGAAATTGCTGCTGTCCTACAAACCTCTGCGCTTGGAGGCCCAACATAGTCTACAAGAGTAGAAGCGTGTGTAGACATCAAGCTATTTCTGGCGCCGTTGCCGGTGAAGTGAGTGCTTGAAGGTATATCTTTAGATCTTGCAATTAAATCTTTTTGTTTCTTGTTTTTATTTCACTAGTTATCCTTATGGACAATCTGTCTATTGGATCCTTGCTTGTGGGAAGACGCCCCACACCTATGGTGGTTGCTCGTCCCCCTACTGAAATTATGCCCTATAAAATACCAGCTGGTATTATCGATTATGTTTTGGCTAATCGTTATGCAGGAGACAGACATCCCGGTGAACACTTGCTATATCTGTCACAACTATGATCATTATTTAAGCTTGCAGGTGTATCATGGGAGTTTGTCATGAGGAAATTGTTCGCCGTATCACTTATAGATAAAGCTTCAGATTGGTATAAGCTTCTTGATAACTTGCACTTGCTTGATTGGCAAGAGCTTATGTCTCTCTTTTATACTAAGTTTTATCCTCTTCATGAAATTCATCGAGACAGGAACTATATCTATAACTTTAGGTCTCGTGACGGAGAGAGCGTAGCTCAAGCTTGTGGGAGACTGAAAACATTAATGCTAAAATGTCCTAACCATGGGCTCCCCAAAGATGCTTATGTGGAGAGTAAGAGTACCTTTTTGCATGTGGATCATGGTAACAATGCTTTATGTGATGCTTATATTGTTGAGTTTATTCGTGATCCCACTGAAAATTATTATGAGAAGGGAACATATGCTTATAGATATTTCAATAATATCAAGTTCCCTCTCTTTATGGTGAATATTTTGAAGTTATGCTTGTTCTGCCTTCCTATGCTAGTTGCTTTATGCTTCAATAATTTATTTTCTTACAAGATTCCCATGCATAGGAAGTATGTTAGACTTAAATATGTTTTATATATGCTTCTTGATGCTCTCTTTTGTTCTTCAACTCTTATTCCTACGAGAGCATCATTAAAGTCTTAAGCCTATCTTTATGGCTATAAAGAAAGAGCTCTAGGGAGACAACCCTTGTTATCTTTACTTTCAGTTTGTTCTTTCAGTTTTTAGTGGTCTTGATGTTTGTTACTACTGTAGCAACATCATTGTATCTTTATTTTTCAGCTTTGTGCCAAGTTTAGCCTCTGATTGCAAGAAAGTTCAAAAGTCGTGACGTGTTGTCCAGGAAACATATTCTGTCCTTGGACAGAAAAATTCGTATAAAATCACCAGATCATCTTTTTGGTCTGAATTGTTTCGACAGCGTGCTCTATACAATTGGCTTTCGGGCGTCTGTTCTGAGTTTTTTGATTTGAGTTGCAGAAGTGCCCCGAAAAAATTATTTACTACCTGCTGGTCTGTTTTTCACAGATTCTGTCCTGTTTTGCCTTTTCTTCGTTTTGCAAACCTTGAGCTTGCTTTTTCTTTGCAAAAACCTTTTGGCAATCTTGAGAAACAGTAGACCTTCAAGAATATCTTAATTTCCAATAGGGAAAAATTATTTTATTAATGGTACTAACCTCGCTAATCAGATTATGATTAGTTATGTATGAAGGGAGTTTTCAAGTGTGCGAGGGAAGATGATAAAAAGATTCAGGAGTGTCAAATGCTCAAGCTTGGGGATGCCCCCATGCACCCCCAAGAAATATTCAAGAAGACTCAAACGTCTAAGCTTGGGGATGCCCCCGTGCATCCCCTTCTCCATCAACATTATTAGTTCGTCTTTCGTTCCACTATATTTTTATCACTTCATGTGTTATGTGCTATGCTTGGAGCGTCTTGCTTTTAGTTTCCTTTTTAGTTTCTTTAGCTTTGCTTGCTGTTCATAACGAGTTGGAACTCAGCTTTCTTTGTGTGGAAGAGAAACACGCTCCACTTCAACCTAGAACATAACATAGAATTTTCATGTCTATCCTTGCTGTGTGTGTTCTTTGTCTTTCAATAGCTACTATCATGTTCAGCTCTTAGTTTCCATGCTTATCTTTTTAAAGAGCTTTTGTTTAGTTGGTCGCTCGAACTCTCTTTAGTATCATGCTTATCTTGTTAAGAGAGTTGGCTTCTCTTGCACTGGTCGATATGTCTATGATAAAAATGCTATGTGCATAATGGTGCTTAGTAGTTCATGTTTTCTTATGGTTAGTCTCAAATAGCTGGGGGGGTTCCCAATGTGTTATTGGAGTACCATCATGATTTGTTTGCCTATGATGTCATATGGTTTAGTGATATCTTCCTTCGATAATTTATTTTGATTGACTTGGCGTATGCTCACGCATATTTAAGACTGTAAAGAAAGTCTGTCAAGCCTTGATGATCTTTAATTTCTGAGTAGCGATATAACTTCCATGTCTGATTCAATGTTGCTTTGTCGCTCTGCATGATTATGACCGTCATTGATCTTTTAGTTGGTCGCTCCCAGTCTTTTGCTAACCTCCACCTGTACTAAGCGGACTGACTGCTTGTGCATCCAAAATCTTTTAGAACAGTTATGCCATATGAGTCCACCATACCTTCCTATACATGGTATTTACCTGCCATTCCTAACGAAGGCTTTCATGTACCATCTCGAAATTATTCAAAAAAAAGCATTTCTCTTTTGTGCCTCTGTTTCAGTTCATGAGGAAGTAGTAGTTAATTCAAGATCTTTTTAAGTTGGACAAGCTTCACCCCGGGATTGCATGTCTAATGTGCAAACCCATAATACGAGAAGGAACTGGGATAGAGTGCGCCCGGCTCATTAAAAAAATAATACAACAAACAAACCCTTCTTCACGCTTTGTTCATGAGAAATGAGAAAACTTTGGCAGTGATAAACAAAGGAGATTAAGAGGATGTGATCGTCCTCATTCGGGAGACGTTCCTCGAAACTTGTCCAGCTCAAGAAGTGATTGAGTTATCTGCTAGCATTCGTTGACGAAACATGCATATTCAAAAAAATAATTTTTACTTCTGTTTTTAAAACCAAGAGCTCTGGTACATGCTTTGTCTTTGTTTCCGACCACGGGTTTTCAACCTTGCCAACAAAAGCCCCGGTTCGAGAGTCTCCACCTTCTTTAAAGCACCAACTATTTAGAGCATGATTGTCATTCTGAGTGTAATGTGCATTGTCCCAAAGTACCATTGTCTTTTGCATGATTATGATATCGTTTATTCTGAAATCATTGTATCTAGTCGTCACTTAAACCTTGGAGGTGCCCCTGCATTTATGTTTTGCTTCACTAAAGGGGGCAAGCGAGATATCACTTTGTCATATTTGCTCACCATGCTCACTACAAATCTATTGAGTGTTTCAGTATCATATTGTAAAACTTACAGTTCTTTGTGATTTTCTAATGAGGCAACTTAATTACTACAGATTCATTGTCTCAGTAAGCACTTGTCATGTGACTGTGAAAATTTCTTATATGGTTAATAGCATGCCACCACAGAAATTATGCTTATTATCATTTACCTACTCGAGGACGAGCAGAAATTAAGCTTGGGGATGTTGATACGTCCCAAACGTATCTATAATTTCTGCTTGCTCCATGCCCTTTTTGTGTGATATTGCTATGATATTTATGCACTTCCATACACTTTTGATCATATTTGGACTAACCTACTAATGGTTGCAAAAGTCCACAATGTTCTTGTTTTACACTTGATTGTGTAGGAATTACGTGGAAATTGACAAAAAAACAAAATGAGTCGTATTGGAGTAGGACTCTGACTTTCCTGAAATCTGCCTGAGAACGTTTTTTCAAGATGGTCAAGTTCGGGCCCGAAGACGACGTCAAACGGAAAAAGTATAGTTGCGAAAGTTGTGGGGAATTTTGAGGCGATGCTTCTGGATATAAAATTCGTCCAAATCGGAGTCCGGACGGCCGAGTAAAGCCCGTTTTACTGAGGCCCAAAATCTGATGAAGGGAATCCGAGAGTCTATATAAAGAGAGGAAACCTAGGTCACCAAGGGCCATGAATTTTCCTCCCCCCGAGCCGCTGTCTTGGAGGGGAGGACCAGCACCATTGCAGCACCATCCACAAGGAAGAAGGGGGGCCAAGGAGCCGCTGCCCCTAGGGCCGCCGCCGCCCCCTAGGGCCGCCGCCGTCTCCTCCTCGCCGCCGCCGCCTCCGTGGCTGCCGCCGGCCGTCTCCTCCTCGCGGGGCTGCACCTCTCCATCAACACCATCATCAACCTCCTCCTCAGCATGTCCATGTGTGAGTAGTCTTCTCCGGGGCCGAGGGCTCGTACGTGTAGCTATGTGGTTATCTCTCTCTCCCATGATGTGATCTTCGTTGTGATCATAGGCTATGTTAATCTAGGGTGATACCATGATATTTCCCCTTCCTCTATGTATTGGATTGATGTACTCACTTGTCTTTATCTAGTATAATCCCCGAGACCAAGGTGATAGCGGTCTATTGGACATGGATTAGAAAAATATTTTCATGGGTGATTTCCTCTCTTGTGTGTTGATTGAAGATTGAGAGTCTCTTGGTGCTTGTCTTTGACTATCCTTTAGATATGTTGTGATGATTGTGGGACTCTCTTTGGATGGCCGCGGTGACATTGGGAAATCCTTAGATTGAGAACTACGAACTTTGAGGTGTGCTTTTGTAGCCCTACATAATTCTCGTCCTCTCTTGACCACGAAGGAATGACCTCCGGGTGCGTCACCATTGCATGTTTTATGGGAAATATCATGTGATTCGATTATGTTAATGTTGTTGGGAGTTGCCACTAGTGAAAGTATGATCCCTAGGCCTTGTTTCTACCATTGCAATACCATTTGTTCTTACGTTTACCACTTGTTTGCTTGCTGCACTTTTTATTACAGATTTATATTACTTTGCTTTGCCACTCCTATCATCCATATTTTACCATCTCTTCGCCGAACTAGTGCACCTACACAACTCCTAGTTGTATTAGGTGTGTTGGGGACACAAGAGACTACTTGTATCTTAGTTGCAGGGTTGCTTGAGAGAGACCATCTTCAACCTCTACTTCCAGGAGTTCGATAAACCTTAGGTTATCCACTTGAGGGAAATTGCTACTGTCCTACAAACCTCTGCGCTTGGAGGCCCAACATAGTCTACAAGAGTAGAAGCGTGTGTAGACATCAGGGCGTCTCCGTTCGTCACGATGGTGGCCTCGTCATCGTGGCTTGCCACCGTGTACCCCAGGCTGCACAGCCTTCCGCCACGTGCCCCTGGAAGGGCCCCAGGGCGACGCGTGGCCGGATGAGCTGGAGCGCGGGCACGTAGTGGAAGCTTGCCATGGCAGGCACCTTGCCGCGGTCGCCACCTTGCCGCGCCCGGAAGCTTGCCGCTTTCCGGGCTTTGCCGGGGCGTGCGAGGCGCCACGGCAAGTCTCCTGAAATTCCATGCTCTTGCCTTCCTGGCAAGCTCCTCTTGCTAGGGCCTTGTGCTAAAGGGGTGGTCTTGAGCCTGGAGCGGCCTTCCCGGCAAGCTCCTCTTGCCGGGGTCTTGCTTATTTGACTTGAATACTTTGTTCTTGACTGGCTCCAAAGGAGCCAAAGTGGGCCTAGGCGGGCGCGTGGCAGGCCCTGCCACGGGACGCTGCTACTGCCCGTGCACAAGTTGGGATACTAAGGTACCCCTACTTTAGTACACCAACAGGAACCCCCGGGCCTGGGCCACACACGGTGCCGAGCGCTGTTGGGCCAGGCCCAAAACAGTGCACGGGCACACGTGGCCCACTGCGCGCCGCAGCCTACTCCGTATCCGCCGCGTCTGTCCCTAACGGCACGCGTCGATTGCGGCGTCGTGGGAGAGATCGTGGCATGTCTCTTTAATGGGAAAATGCGGAACGTCCCCCTCTCCCCCTTAAAAGCAGAGGAAACAGGGACAGTCTCCCCCATTGCTTCATTGCGTCTTCATCCTCCAGAAACCCCCGCCGCTCTCCTCCTCCCCGAAGGTCGAAAGAGAGCAGCGCTCCGCCCCTCTTCCGCCGCCGCCAGCCTCTCCAGCGCCGTCGACCTCCCTCGCCGTCCCCGCCATGGCCCCGAAGGGCGACAAGGCGAAAGCCGCGAAGACCGACCGGGCGCAGAAATTAGCAGCAATGCGGAAGAAGATGGTGGTCTTCCCGCCGAGGCTCGGCGCGAGGGAGCTGAAGGACAAGTTCTACCTCTTCTGGTCGAGGGAGACGAAAGCTCACCCGCGCACCAGGGTACTCCCCGCTGAAGCCTGCGACATGTTTCCGGGAGGGTATGCCTATTTCGCCCTGTTCTTCCATTGCGGACTCTGCCCTCCATACTCCGAATTCTTCTGCGACGTTATGAACACCTACGGGTTTCATCTTCTTGATTTCACCCCGAACGCAGTCTTGACCATGGCCATTTTCGCACATCTGTGCAAAAACTTTGTCGGAGTCCACCCCAACGTAGCCCTCTTCCGCCAATTCTTTACGCCTCGAGTAGAGTCTGGGTCTCCTCTCTCTGGTGGGATTTCTTGGATCTTTAGGCTCAATAAGAAAGAGGCATACTTGACTGGAGAGCTCCGCGGAAAGTGGGAGGAGTGGAGGGCCGACTGGTGCTGGGTCATGGAGGATGGACCCCAGCAGTTCACTTCCCCGTGCCGAACCGCAATAGTGCGCGGCAAGGACTGGAGTGACCTGGCCCCCGAAGACGAGAAGTTGAAGATAGCTCTCACTAGGATCCTTCGCCTCCGGCAAGCCAGACTCACTGTAGGGGTTATCGGAGCAGACTTCCTTCACCGGCGCATCGCTCCCTTGCAGGAGAGGAAGAGGCATGCTTGGGATTTCGGCAATGCGGCAGACTGTATGAGGCTGCGCCCAGGCGTCAACTATAATTTCACTGTTCTGGAGCTCAAAGGGATGCTCCGTGAGCTGTTCAAGCATGACGCCAAGCACCCGAAGTGGTTTTCCTTGCCGCGGGGGGTAGTTCCACTATGCAACAACTCGTCACTTAGTGCTATCCGCGCGGCAATGCCGTGGTGTGATTCCCACGGGATTGACCCCACTTGGCTGGCGCCCTCTGACGAAGCCATGCAAACATTCTTTGACAACTTGGTGGAGCTGCCCATCGACCCCGACGAAAAGAAGGGTCTCACCCGCGACACCACCGACCGGGAGGTGGCGTATATCGCCAGCAGGATGAAGGAGGCTGCCGCAATCGAGGCCGCGGGCGAGTTTGGGTACTCCTTGGATGAGGCGGATGCAGCGGATGCGGTGAGTCGGGCCGAGGAGGAAGAGATCCTCAAATTGTTGAAGCCTGCCGGGCAACCTGCCGAGACGAGCGAGGCTGCCGGGCAGGGTACAAAGTCGAGTGAGCCTGCCGAGGAGGACGCTGAATCAAGTGATTCTGCCGAAGATTCGGGCGGGTCTCTGAACCTTGACTCTTCTTCATCCTCGGGAAGTTCGCCGACACCGCCATGTCCCCCAGCTCCAGCGAGGAGGCGCCCCCGCAAGGCTGCAGTCGTGGCGGAGCGTCCGGCAGCCCCGCGGCCGCAGCGCCGCCCGACGCGCGCCACCGCGGCGGGCAAGGCCGTCAAGGGAGCGCCCCGCGCCTCTGCAGCTGCCGGAGGAGGGTCTTCCCGCACCGGCTCCACGGCTCCTTCCGCCCCTTGGGCCTCGGCGTCGACCGGAGCGGGGTCTTCGCAGACCACTGTTCCAGCGCCCGCCAAGCGCCCGAGGGAGCCTTCTCCTCCAGCTCCTCGCGCCGGGACGCGCGAGGCGGATTTCGACTTCTCCGTTCTCAGCTCCGACGAGGAGGAGGAAGAGTAAGTGGAGCAACTCTTGTTTTCTTCAATTTGCTGTTCTTGTCTTGAATCTTCTTTGCCTGATCCTCTTTGATGTCTGTCTTCCAGGACCCTGGCCCAGAGGATGGCGAAGAGGGCCAAGATTCTGGTGGTCGATCTTGAGGACGAGCCCGTCGCAGCGGCAGGGGATGCGCCTGCGACAGGCTTGCCGGACGAGCCGGCTGCTCCGCAGGGCAGCCCCGAGCGCAGCCCCCAGCGTAAGTCTTCTGTTCACTTTTTACTTGTCAGGCGCGCGTGGGCTTCTTATATTCATTAACGTTTTGCTTGGTTGTTGGCTTGTACAGAAGCGGAGCCGCAGCCTCAGGAGCGGCTAGAGACTGCTCCCGACGAGCGGCGCGTCTCAATTTCCCCACCAAGGAGGAGCTCCCCGGCGAGGGAGAATACTCCGCCAAGGACGGGAACTCCGCCAAGGGTGAGTACCCCGCCAAGGGCAAGCACCCCGCCAAGGGAAGGCGCCAGCGGCCCTCCGCCGACAGGGGCCACCACCACGCCGCCGAGGGAGAACTCCCCGGCAAGGGACCCCGTCGATGAAGAGGCCCGCGCAGGTAACCCTTGAACTTTTCCTCTTTTGATTTCTTCTTTTTGGATATTTGCTTGACCATTCTTCTTTCTTTTTCTTGCCTTCAGACTCTTCCGTCCCAGAGCCTATGGAGACGGATGCCGCCACCGAGGAGGCCGCGCGCGGCAACACTGGCGGCGCCGCGGCCGCCTAGGAGCCTGCCGTCGAAGAGGCAGCCAGGGACGCCGACGCGGCAGCTGAGGAGGGGACCGGCGATCGCACGGACGGCCCCGAGGCCGCAGGAGCGTTTGACGCTGCGCCGACCACCGATCCTGCCGCTGCCGCGGCTGGGACTGGCGCCTACTTGGAGGCCGGAAATGGGGTCTTCATCCAACTTCCGTGGGCTTCTTCGTCAAGAGCGCCCGCGGAGGGGGAGGTCTTCGATGGGGAAGTCCTCGCCTCCGCGGGGCTGAAGTTCGTCGACGCGCCCTGCAGCAGCAATGAGCCCGAGGAGGAGCAGCTTCTGCGCCGGCTTCTGGCCCTGTACCGTGCCAGGCAGGCCAAGCTGGAGTCCCGAGAGGCTCTGGCTGCCAAGGCGAGCGTTGATTTGGAGAAGCGCGCCGAAGAGCTCCGGGCCGCCAACCAGGCGGCCCTCTGGTCCTTGGCGGAGTAGCGGGAGGAGCTCGCCGAGGCGCACCAAGCATTCATCCTCGAAAAGGCCGAGGTAGAGGAGCAGCAACGGCTTGCCGCCGAAGATCTGTCTCGGTGGGAAGGTGAGCTGAGGCAGCGGAAGGTCGACCTCGATAGTCATGAGGATGACCTTACCGCACGCGAGCAGTCCATCGGCGGGGCTCTGCAGGAAGCGAGGGACGCTGCTGCAGCTGCAGAGACCGCCAAGAGAGACTTGGAGGCGAGGGTGGCGCAGTTGGAGATCGACTTGAGGACGAGCGAGGAGAAGGTTGCCGCGCTCACATTGGAGAGGGAGAAAGACGCCCACAGCCACTCGGAGCTGCAGGTCCGTTTCTCCGACAAGGGCAAGGAGCTCGCCATCGCCAAGGATTCTGTCGCGGACTTGGAATTGAAGTTGTCCACCCTCACTGCATCACTTGACAGCGCCAGGAACCGGGAGACGAAACTGAAGGAAGATCTCCGGGCTGAGAGGGCACTGTTGGACAGTGCCGCGCTCACCCAAAACAACTTCCGGCAAATGGTGGAGGAGTGGACCGAGGAGCTTGTCGCCGCCGCCGCTTACATCGACAGGGAGATGGCGGGGCTGGGGACGGAGCACCTCGGGTACTCCCCAGATGCGAACCTCCCTCACAGCGCCAAGCTGAGCTTATTCTTCAGGCGAGTGGCGCTGGCCCTCGAGCAGCTCCGGGAAAGGATCCCCACGCAGTTGGCGAACAAGGCGCGCAGGCTTTGCACGGGAGTTGTGGAGAGAGTGCTGACGAAGATAGTCTACCGCAACCCCGGGCTCAATCTCGAGAACGTCCTCCGGACCTTGCCGCCCAACGCCGACCAGGAGGTGATGAAAGCTCTTGTTGCCCCCATCGTGGCCAAGGTGGGCAAGATCAGGAGAGTTGACGGTGACCGCGTGGATTAGACTGTCTTCCTTCTTGCTTTCCTTGTCGCTGTCTGTCACGTTATGGACAGTAGTTTGTTAGAATAGCGACAAGCTATCTTGTAATATAACTTTATTTTGGGTAGTCAATGCAGTGTTATTCCCTTTGTTCGAATTCTCTACTTTGTATGCTTTTACCCTACGCTTTTAGGGGAACTTGCCGGCAAAGGGACCCTTGCCGCGAGCGCTCAGTGCGGAACTTCAGCAGCCTGTTGGCAATGCCACCACCGGCAAGAAACCTTGCCGTAGCTAGTCGCAGCACACTTAGGTTGTTGAGCGAACTCGAAAACGAAGTAAGGGCGCGACACTTGTCGCAGCTCACTTAAGCCGTTGAGCGTGCTCGAAACAAAATAAGGGCACGGCTAGCTACGAGTAGGTTCCTCCGCGCACAGGTTTTCCATACAAAGTGTGGTCGTTCAAGGAAGATAACTTTAAAATTTAAAAAAATTGGATGCTCAAACTTTGGCAACTTAGCTTTCTTGTTGTTTGCTTCCCGGCAAGGCGAGGCTTTCTTGAACGGCACTTGGTCCATACTACAGTCTCCCTTCCCCCCCGGCAAACTTGTGCGCGAGGGAAACTTCTTCTGCTTGAGAGAAAAGAAAAAGGGAGGAAACATAGATATGGAGCCTTGGGGCTCGTTATTGCTTACCGGGGGAGTGTGCTGCACAAAGTGTCAGATAATACATGCAAGAAAAACGAGAAGGCATGAAACGACAAGTTGTGCAAGGCACAAAAGTTTTACTGATGCACGGGGTCTACACCCGGCTTTGTACAAAGGTTTACATGCAACAGCGGCAAGACTTGTACAAAAGATGGTTGCCGGAGCGGATCACGGCAACCGCGCCTTATGGGAGAAACTTGCGAAGATGCTCAATGTTCCAGGAGTTGCTCACCGGTAAGCCCTCTTCGGTCTCAAGGCGGACAGCGCCGGGCCTTCTGACTTGTCTCACCCGATAAGGGCCTTCCTACTTCGGCGTCAACTTGTTGGAATTCTTGGCGGACTGAACACGCCGAAGAACAAGGTCGCCATCCTCGAGACTTCTGGATTTAACTTTGCGGCTATGGTAGCGGCGCAAAGCTTGCTGGTATCGAGCAGCTCGTACAGCAGCCTGAAGACGGTCCTCCTCGAGGAGCAGTGCATCATCTTGCCGCAGCTGCTCTTGCTCGAGCTCATCATAAGCGAGCACTCGAGGCGACCCGTATACGAGTTCCGTGGGGAGAACTGCTTCTGCTCCATAGACAAGAGCAAAGGGTGTCTGTCCAGTGGCTCGATTTGGTGTCGTTCTGACTGACCAAAGAGCCGCCGACAACTCCTCAATCCATTTTCTTCCGCATTTGCGCAGCCTGTCGAAAGTTCTTGTCTTGAGTCCGCGCAGCACTTCAGCGTTTGCCCTCTCCGCTTGACCATTGCTTCTTGGGTGAGCAACAGAAGCGAAGCAGACCTTGGCGCCAAGGTCTTGGACGTATTGCATGAAGGTGCGACTTGTGAATTGTGTGCCGTTGTCGGTGATGATCCTGTTAAGGATTCCAAAACGGCAAACAATTGACCTGAAGAACTTGACTGCTGACTGTGCGGTCACCTTTCTCACTGGTTCCACTTCCGGCCACTTTGTGAACTTGTCGATGGCGACGTACAAGTACTCAAAGCCCCCGGCTGCGCGGGGAAAGGGGCCGAGGATGTTGAGCCCCCAGACCGAAAATGGCCAGGACAAAGGGATCGTCTGGAGAGCTTGAGCTAGCTGATGTATTTGCTTGGCATGGAACTGGCACGCTTCACACTTGGTTACTTGTGCAGTTGCATCTTGGAGGGCTTCAGGCCAAAAGAAACCTTGCCGGAACGCCTTCCCGGCAAGTGCTCTTGCGCCAATGTGGTGGCCACATATGCCTATATGTATCTCTGCCAACAGCTTTTGTCCATCTTCCCGGGAGATGCACTTCAATCTGACACCGTTGAGTCTTCTTTTGTACAGTTCATTGCCGACGAACTGATACGTACTTGACTGCCTGGTTATCCTTTCTATTTCTTCTGGCTCATCGGGAAGTTCTCCAGTTTGAAGAAAACGGACAATTTGCTGCGCCCATGCTGGAGCCTGAGGCTCAACAACAAGGAGTAAAGGCATCATTGCTGCTGCGAGAAAATCAGCTTCTACGGCAAGAACCTGTGGCTCGGTCGGAGCTTGACGCTCCCCGGCAAGCTTGCCGGGGCAAGACTTGTCGGGAACGCCTGCTTCAACTGTACAAACCCTGGGGTCCGCAGGAGCAGACTGTTCCTCAGCAACTTCGTCGTTGATCTTGGGGACCTTGGCGGCGGCTTCGGGAAGTTCTGCCGGCAAGTAGTCGCCGGAGACCAACTTTCTCTTCTTACTTTGCCCAACTGATGGTGTAACGGATGGTTGAGTTAGCTTGAGCACAAAGGTCCCTGGTTCCACAGGTAGCTTTAGTGCAGCACACTTTGACAGGCCGTCTGCAACGTCATTTTGAGCTCTTGGAACGTGCTCCATCTGTAGGCCTTCAAAGTGCTCTTCAAGCTTCCTCACTTCGTCGACGTAAGCTTCCACCAATGGGCTCTGATAGCTCTTGTTCACTTGTCGGACAACCAACTGCGAATCTCCCCGCACAATCAGCTTCTTGATGCCAAGTTCTGCTGCAATCCAGAGGCCGGCAAGCAAACCCTCATACTCTGCAGTATTGTTTGTTGCTTGCTCCATGGGAAAGTGCATCTGGACAACGTACTTGAGGTGTTCTCCGGTGGGTGCGACAAGCAGCACACCAGCACCGGCGCCTTGCAGTGAGAAGGCACCATCGAAGTACATTACCCATTCTTTGCTCGCTTCTTTGACGGAGATGTTTGTCTCTGGAATCTCTTCGTCTGGCGTTGGTGTCCATTCCGCTATGAACTCTGCCAATGCTCTGCTCTGGATAGTTGAAGTACTTTCAAACTTAAGACCAAAGCTTGACAGCTCCAGTGCCCACTCGACAATCCTGCCTGTTGCTTCTGGATTTTGCAATATCCTCTTCATCGGAAAGTGAGTGACCACTGTTATCTCATGTGCTTGGAAGTAGTGGCGCAGCTTTCTCGAGGCCATGAGGAGGCCGAAAAGCAGCTTCTGCACCCTAGAGTATCTTGACCTAGCCCCCTGCAAGAGGGAACTTACAAAATAAACCGGGCGCTGCACCATCTTCTTCCGCACTTCTTCTTCGATCTGCGCAGGCTTATCCCTGTCGGGGCCAGAGCTTGTCGGGGAAGCCCCCTGCTTGTCGCTGGATGCGCTTGCCGGGGCTGTGGGCTCCTCATCTGCCTCCCTTTCCGCTACTAACGCAGCACTAACCACTTGATTGGTTGCTGCTAAGTACAGCAGCAACTTCTCTTGTGGCCTAGGTGCGACAAGTATCGGAGTGGAGGATAGGTATTCTTTCAAATCTTGAAGCGCTGCCTCCACTTCTGGAGTCCATTTCATTGGACCTGCCTTTTCCAAGATTTTGAAAAACGGCAGGGCGCATTCTGCAGACTTAGAAATGAACCTGCTGAGGGCAGCCACACAACCAGCATGCCTCCGTACATCCTTTACGCGCTTCGGAGCTTCGATCTGCTCGATGGCTTTGATCTTCTCGGGATTGGCCTCAATCCCCCTCTGGGACACAAAGAACCCGAGAAGCTTGCGGAGGGGACTCCGAAGACACACTTCTCTGGGTTGAGCTTGAGTTGTATCTTGCGCAGATTCGCAAAGGTTTCGTCTAAGTCTTGAATCAGGGTATCCTTGTTCTTGCTCTTGACCACTATATCATCCATGTAGGCTTCTACATTCTTGTGTATCTGTGGCTCAAAAGCAGTGTGGACTACCCTCGCAAACGTTGAACCCGCGTTCTTCAATCCAAAGGGCATGCATATGAAGCAATAAGTGCCACATGGAGTAATGAACGCGGTCTTCTCTTCATCCTCTTCAGCCTTGAATATCTGGTGGTATCCGGAGTATGCATCAAAAAATGAAAGCAAGTCGCATCCAGCCGTGGAATCAACGATCTGGTCAAAGCGCGGCAAGGGAAATGGATCTTCAAAGCGCAGAAGTCTATACAAAGCCTCCACTTCCCATTTGCTTTGCGCACGACCACAGGGTTAGCTAACCACGTGGGATGGAGTACACCTCTGACAAGGCCTGCCGCTTCCAGCTTCTTGATTTCTTCTGCGATAAACTCTTGGCGCTCCACCGCTTGCTTTCTGACCTTCTGTTTGACGGGCCGCGCGTGAGGACAAACGGCAAGCTTGTGCTCAATCACTTTCCTGGGAACACCGGGGATGTCAGACGGTTGCCATGCAAACACGTCGACATTCGCCCGCAGGAAAGTAACAAGCGCGCTTTCCTATTTAGGATCGAGCGTGGCACTGATGGTGAAAGTACCACCAGTGCCGTCCTCCTTGGCGGACACCTTCTTGGTTGCAGGTGGAGCAGCCATTCCCTTCTTGCACTTGCCGGTGGAGCTCGATGGTGCGTCCTCGACGGCAGCGCAGCACTCCGAAGAGGTGCGTTTGCCGGAGTGGGCCCCAGAGCTCTTGCCGGACTTGGTCTTGCTCTTCCCCCCGGGAGCTTCAGCGGCAAGTGTCTTGCTATTCGTTGCGGCTGCTGCGTCCCGGTAAATCTTGTCGGTGCAGATAAGCGCATCCTTCTTGTCGCCGGGGACAGAGATGATGCTTATCGGCCCTGGCATCTTGAGCATGTTGTAGGCATAGTGAGAGGCTGCCATGAACTTGGCGAGTGCCGGACGGCCAAGTATCCCGTTGTATGGCAACGGGATATCGGCGACGTCAAAGGTGATCCTCTCAGTCCTGAAGTTTAGCTCTCCGCCAAAGGTTACTGGCAGTGTGATCTTCCCCTTTGGCTTGCTCCTTCCCGGGTTGATCCCTTGGAATGTTCCGGTTTCCTCGAGCTCGCTGTCAGGGATCTGCAGTTTGCGGACCACAGCAGAGGAGATCAGGTTCAGGCCGGCCCCGCCGTCAACCAACATCTTGGTGACCTTGAGGTTGCGGATGGTGGGTGAAACCAACATCGGCAAACACCCGACCGCAGTTGTGCGGTCAGGGTGGTCCTCAATGTCGAAGATGATGGGCGTGCTGGACCATTTCAGGAGTCTGCGCGACTCGACGGGTGGCTCTGCTGCATTAACTTCCCGCACCCATTGTTTGAGTTGACAGTGGGAAGTATGCAGAGAGGCACCTCCATCGACGCACAAAACTTCTGTGGCCTTCTGGAACTCTTGCTCGCTGTTGTCTCCGTCGTCCATGTCCTCGTCGTCGTCTTCGTCTTTGTCCTTGTCGCGGCCGCGGGGAGGTCTATCTCCTTGCCGCTGCTTGGCCTTGCCGCGGCATCCTCCCCGGCCATTGAATGGCCGCTTCTTGCCGGACTCTCCTCCACCTCCCTGGGCCTTCTCCTTGTCGCGTCGCTCGTACTCAGCCTTCTGCTGTTCGACGAGGTATTCGACCCTTTTGCAGTTCTGGAGATCGTGGCCCTTGGTGCGGTGGATCTTGCAGTACTGCTTGTCGGAGCCATCCTGCTTGTCGGCGGCTGCTACAGTGGCAGCTTCCTTGCCGGAGCCACCAGCCTGAGCTTTCTTGGCGCCAGCCTCCTTGCCGGACTGCTCGACAACCAGTACTTCCTTGTTCTTCTTTTTCTTGTTGTTTCGCCGCCGGTTTTTAGTTGCCGGGGCGGCATCCTCACTGTCTGTTCCTCCTGCTCCAGCATCCTCTCCGGGGAGTCTCCTCCCTTCTTCAGCGCGTGCGCACTTGTCGGCCAGGGCATAGAGCTCATTGACGTCTCGGATCTTGCACATCGCCATCTCCTCCCTCATCCTACGGTTACGCACGTTCTGATGGAACGCGCTAATAACCGCGGCAGGGTGAACGTTCGGGATGTTGTGCTGGACGCGGCTGAATTGCTGGATGTACTTTCGCAGGGATTCTCCTTCCTTCTGGGCGAGTATACGAAGGTCGCTCTCCTGGCCGTGGGGCTTGTGGCCACCCGTGAAGGCGCCGACAAACTGATGGCACAGGTCGGCCCAAGAAGAAATAGAGTTCTCCGGCAACTGCATGAGCCAAGATCTGACATTTGGCTTGAGCACTAGCGGGAAGTAGTTCGCTAATATCTTCTCGTCTCGTCCCCCAGCAGCCTGCACCGCAATGGTGTAGATGCTGAGGAACTCTGAGGGATGGGTCTTGCCGTCGTACTTCTCGGGTACGTCGGGCTTGAAGTTCTTCATGCTGGGCCACTGGACTTGCCACAGCTCACGGGTGAACGCAGGGCAACCTGCCGCGTATGGGAGGTCGCCCGGTTCTTCGGGCGCGTGCATGTCGACAGCGGTCCCAGCGCGCTGGTCGGACTGTCGTCGCGCTTCTCTTCGACGCTCGATGCGAGTTTGAGCGTCTTCTTGTCGTCTGTCGTCGAGGACTTGGCGTTGATCGCGGCGAGCTCGTGGATCCGACGACGCCGTGGAGTCGTCGTCGATGTTGATCCGGCGAGTCGGCGATTTCGACCTCCGCAGCGGGGAGTGCACGGTAGTTGCACCCCCGGCGGTCTTGTCTCCATCAGCTCGCGCATGGCTGACTTGCCTCGGCCGTGACGCTGCCGGCTGCTGCGGTGTGTCATTGTTGGCGAAGGCGATGAGGCTTTGGATGGTGGCCCTCCAGTCTTCGGCCTTGTCTGCCGCTGGAGGGAAGTCGAGGAGTAGTTGTGCTCTAGCTAGAGCTTCTGCTGGATAGGAGGGAAACGGTGGCGAGCGGTGCGAGGAGCGAGATATGCTCGGACTTCTAACTACGTTAGACGAAGCAGGGTCTCGTCCCGGCGACCGCGCCTTGCTCGTGCTGGCGAGTTGGCCTTGAGCGTCCCGCAACCCGCCAGCTTGGCCTTGTCCCAGCAAGCATATGGTACCTTGGGTACCATGCCGCTGCCGGTCCGGCACCTCCTGAGAGGGGCGTGGTGCGTGCACGGACACCGAGGTCTTGGAGTGCGCTCGGTCGTCCGTTTTGTCCTTGGACTTGGCGGCGCCGTGAGTTTCCTCGCCGGCGTCCGTCCTTCCGCCAGCGTCTACCCCACCAACCGTTGGTTCTGGTGGCGGCGGGATCAACGCGGACGGGCGTCCTACCTCCGAAGCTTTCTTCTTCCGCGGCATGTCGATGAAGTTAACGAGGTTGATGAAGTTGCTGAAGATTTTGCCCGCGTGAACGCCGGATCAGGTTCACGCAACCTCGACGCCCCCTACCTGGCGCGCCAAAGATGTCGGGGAAACTGATCGCCCACGAACACCTATGGGACCGGAGCCCCTTTTCGGTACGGCAAGGGAGCGGAGGGAGCACGAAGAGCAGATCGAGACGAGCACGCGGGCAGTTTACCCAGGTTCGGGCCGCACGAATGCGTAAAACCCTACTCCTGCCTTGGTTTGTATTGTGTTCTTGGCTCGGGAGCAAGAAGAGCTACAGTACTTGTTGCTGGCTACACCGGGCGTGAGAGTGATCGAAAATCGGAACCCCTTCTACGTTGCGCATGGGCCTCCTTTTATAGGTCAAGGGGTCACCGACAGGTGGCAACGAAAGTGAGGGTAAAAGCATAAAAATGGTGGTAGTTGTAACAGTGTACGTACAGTGTTTTGTACCTAACCCTGACGGTGGGGGACAAGGGCATTGAATGCCCGTCGCCGTCGCCCCAAACAGTGTAAAAAGCGTCCGTCAGGGCGTCTCCGTTCGTCACGATGGTGGCCTCGTCATCGTGGCTTGCCACCGTGTACCCCAGGCTGCACAGCCTTCCGCCACGTGCCCCTGGAAGGGCCCCAGGGCGACGCGTGGCCGGATGAGCTGGAGCACAGGCACGCAGTGGAAGCTTGCCGCGGCAAGCACCTTGCCGCGGTCGCCACCTTGCCGCGCCCGGAAGCTTGCCGCTTTCCGGGCTTTGCCGGGGCGCGCGAGGCGCCACGGCAAGTCTCCTGAAATGCCATGCTCTGGCCTTCCTGGCAAGCTCCTCTTGCCAGGGCCTTGTGCTAAAGGGGTGGTCTTGAGCCTGGAGCGGCCTTCCCGGCAAGCTCCTCTTGCCGGGGTCTTGCTTCTTTGACTTGAATACTTTGTTCTTGACTGGCTCCAAAGGAGCCAAAGTGGGCCTTGGCGGGCGCGTGGCAGGCCCTGCCACGGGACGCTGCTACTGCCCGTACACAAGTCGGGATACTAAGGTACCCCTACTTTAGTACACCGACATATATATAATGATCATGCCTAGATATTCTCATAACTATGCGCTTTTCTATCAATTGCTCGACAGTAATTTGTTCACCCACCATAGAATTCTGCTATCATGAGAGAAGCCACTAGTGAAACCTATGGCCCCCGGGTCTATTCTCAACATATTAATCTTCCATCTACTTTACTTTACTTTATTTACTTTATGCTCATATACCAAAAATACGAAAAATATTATACTTTCGTAAGTGACCATAAAGGGATTGACAACCCCTTATCGCGTTGGCTGCGAAGTTCTTATTTGTTTGTGCAGGTGCGAGGGACTCGCGCGTGGTCTCATACTGGATTGATACCTTGGTATTCAAAAACTTAGGGAAATACTTACGCTACTTTGCTGCATCACCCTTTCCTCTTCGAGGGAATACAACGCACGCTCGAGAAGAAGCAAGAATAATTTTTGGCACCGTTTCTCGGGAGGCTTACGCAAAAGTCATATACCAAGTACCTATCACAAACCCTTATCCTTCACACTACATTATTTTCCTCTCGTTTTCCTCTCCCCCACTTCAACTTTGCCGTTTTATTCGCCCTTTTTCCGTTCGCCTTTTTGTTTGCTTGTGTTGCTATGTGCCCTCTATTATCTTGCATCTTCGCTTGCTAAATTATGGATCCTCATCCACTTGCTAATCTGTTTAAGAGATCCAACTATGATGAACCAATTGCTAGTGAGTTTAGTGCACTAGATTATCTTTATGACGTTTTTCTTGAAATTCATGAATCTAAAAATTGTGATGAAGTGTTGAAAGAAGAAATTTATGAAGCGATTCACGATAGCTCTTTGAATAAAAAACATGATTGCAATGATGTTATTATAAATTATATTAATCTCAGTTGTGTTAATGATATGCAAAACCCTAAGCTTGGGGATGCTAGTATTGCTATGTCCACTACTTATTGCAATGATCATGATTGGGGTGATTTTTCTTATGATCTTGAAAATTTATTTAATCCCCTTGATGAATGTAAGATTCATAATAATGTTTGCAATAATATTGAAAGTGGGTTTGGAAGAGTGTCAACTTTAGATCCCACATATTTGGAGAATGTTCAATCTTATGATTTTTTTTATAAAAGTGGGTTTGGAGAGGTCATGACTTTAGTTAATGTCGATCCCACTATTTTGGAAGAGTGTCAACTTCGTATGCATGTGGATTGTGTTGAGAATATGTTTTTTGATAGCTATATTGTTGAATTTGCTTATGATCCTACATGCAATTATTATGAGAGAGGGAAATATGGTTGTAGAAATTTTCATGTTACTAAATTACCTCCCGTTATGTTGAGATTGTTATTGTTTCTTTCTTCTTCCTTGCATATGCTAGATCTTGCTTGTCTTGGTAATTTGTTTTCCTATAAAATGCCTATGCATAGGAAGTATATTAGACTTAGATGTGATTTTCACATGCTATAGGATGCTCTCTTTGTGCTTCAAGTCTTATCTTTCATGTGAGCATCATTGAATTCTCAAGCCTATCTTAATGGCTATAAAGAAAGAGCTTGTTGGGAGGCAACCCAATTTTATTTTCTTTGTTTTTGCTTCTGTTTAGGAATAAATATTGCATCTAGCTCCTGTTTAGATGTGGTTTTGTGTTTTAATTAGTGTTTGTGCCAAGTATAACCTTTGGGAATACTTGTGTGAAGTTTATATGATCATGCTGTAAAAAACAGAAACTTTAGCGCTCGCGATTTTGGCTGTGAATTCTTACTGGAGAGTTCTATTTAGTTGATTCTTTTTGAAGATGATTAATAAACAAATTCCTCACGTTTACCAATTTATTTCAATTTTTTTGAGTTACAGAAGTATTCGAAAGTTACAGATTACTACAGACTGTTTTGTTTTTGACAGATTCTATTTTTCGTGTGTTGTTTGCTTATTTTGATGAATCTATGAGTAGTATTGGAGGGTATGAATCATAGAGAAGTTGTAATATAATAGGTTAAAATCAATATAAACAAAGAATGAGTTCATTATAGTACCTTTGAGTGGTGGTTTATTTTCTTATACTAACGGAGCTCACGAGATTTTTGGCTAAGTTTTGTGTTGTGAAGTTTTCACGTTTTGAGTATGGCTTTGATGGACTATGGAACAAAGAGTGTCAAGAGCCTAAGCTTGGGGATGCCCAAGGCACCCCGAGGGAAAATTCAAGGACAACCAAAAGCCTAAGCTTGGGGATGCCCTGGGAAGGCATCCTCTCTGTCGTCTTCATCTATCGGTAACTATACTTGAGACTATATTCTTTTATTCAGCACATGATATGTGTTTTGCTTGGAGCGTCATGTATGATTTGAGTCTTTGCTTTTTAGTTTGCCACAATTATCCTTGCTGGACACATCTTTTGACAGAGATAAATATGGTTTAGAATTTATTAGAATACTATATGTGCTTCACTTATATCTTTTGAGCTAGATAGTTTTTCTTTAGTGCTTCACTTATATCTTTTAGAGCACGGTGGTGGTTTTATTTTGTACAATTTTCGATCTCTCATGCTTCACTTATATCCTTTTGAGAGTATTTTAGAGCAGAATGGTAATGTGCTTTGTCTATAAAACTAGTCTTAATATGATAGGCATCCAAGATGAGTACAATAAAAACTTTCATATAAAGTGCATTGATACTTGATGATTGTTTTGAGATGTGAGGTTGGTGATATTAGAGTCATGCTAGTGGAGTAATTATGAATTTGAGAAATACATGTGGTAATGTTTGTGATTCCCATAGCATGCACGTATGGTGAACCGCTCTGTGATGAAGTTAGAGCATGAGGTATTTGTTGAGTGTCATCCTTTGTGTGGAGGTTGGGATCGCGCGATGGTTAACTCCTACCAACCCTTCCCCTAGGAGCATGCGTTGAATACTTTGTTTTGATGACTCGTAGATTTTTGCAATAAGTATATGAGTTCTTTATGACTAATGTTGAGTCCATGGATTATACGCACTCTCACCCTTCCACCATTGCTAGCCTATCTTGTACTGCGCAACTTTCGCCGGTACCATACACCTGCTACTTCTCTAGCTTGCGTTGTATTCCCTCGAAGAGGAAAGGGAGATGCAGCACAGTAGCGTAAGTATTTCCCTCCGTTTTTGAGAACCAAGGTATCAATCCAGTAGGAGACCATGCGCGAGTCCCTCGCACCTGCACAAGAAAATAAGAACTTCGCAGCCAACGCGATAAGGGATTGTCAATCCCTTTACGGTCACTTACGAAAGTGAGATCTGATAGAGATGATAGTTTATATTTTTGGTATTTTAGTTTATAAGAACAGAAAATAAAAGTGGTAAAAGTAAAGTAGATGTAGATTGATATGTTGAGAATAGACACGGGGGCCATAGTGTTCTCTAGTGGCTTATCTCATGATAGCGATATTCTACGGCGGGTAAACAAATTACCGTCGAGCAATTGATAGAAAAGCGAATAATTATGAGACTATCTAGGCATGATCATTGTATATAGGCATCACGTCCGAGACAAGTAGACCGACTCCTGCCTGCATATACTACTATTACTCCACACATCGACCGCTATCCAGCATGCATCTAGGGTATTGAGTTCATAAGAACAGAGTAACGCCTTAAGCGAGATGACATGATGTATAGGGATAAACTCAAGCAATATGATATAAACCCCATCTTTTTATCCTTGATGGCAACAATACAATACGTGCCTTGCTGCCCCTACTATCACTGGGAAAGGACACCGCAAGATTGAACCCAAAGCCAAGCACTTCTCCAATTTCAAGAACTATAAATCTAGTAGGCCAAACCAAGCCAATAAATTCGAAGAGACTTGCAAGGATATGATGATTACACATAAAAAGTTCAGAGAAGAACCAAATATTTCTCATAGATAATCTTGATCATAAACTCACAATTCATCGGATCTCGACAAACACACCGCAAAAAGAGATTACATCGAGTAGATCTCCTCGAAGAACGAGGAGAACTTTGTATTGAGATCCAGAGAGAGAGAGAGAAGAAGCCATCTAGATACTATCTATGGACCCGAAGGTCTGTGGTAAACTACTCACAACTCATGGTGAGGGCGATGATGATGATGATGATGAACTCTGTGATGGATCCCCCTCTGGTGGAGCTCCGGAACAGGCTCCAAGATGGAATCTCACGGGAATAGAAGGTTACGGCGGTGGAATTAGGGTTTTCTCTCTGTTGTCGAAGGTTTTGGGGTACGTAGACTTATATAGGAGGAAGGAGGATACCGACGGGTGCTCGAGGGGCCCACGAGGCAGGGGGCGCACCCTGGGAAGGGGGCGGGGCCCCCACCCTCGTGGAAACCCCGAGGCTCCCCTGACGTGGTTCTCAAGTCCCCCGTGCGTGATTTTCTCCAAAAATATCTCTTGCGAAGGTTTCATTCCGTTTGGACTCCATTTCATATTCTTTTTCTGCAAAACCATGATACAGGCAAAAAACAGCAATCTGGACTCGGCCTTTGGGTTAGTAGGTTAGTGCCAAAAATGATATAAAAGTGTATGATAAAGCCGATTAAACATCCAAGACTTCATAAATAATAGCATGGAACAATCAAAAATTATAGATACTAGTCGTCAACCCGTGCAACTGCACGGGCTAGTTATTTAGATAGTAGGTTAATATAATAAGTTTTAAAATTATTGGTCATATTTTGTCTAAAATAAAACTAACTAATAATTCCTATGGTTTTTATTAAACTCTTCAAAGTTTATTATTAAAACACAACTATTTGTCCATGTGTCCATACACGCAATGAGTTTATTCGAAATCATGATAGTCTTTGGCACCACATGTAATATGAATATTTTCTTTAACATGTGCCAACAGCTAATCCAAAACAAATTATTATGCAGAATTATATTGTCACTTAAGTTTTAGAAAACATACAATTGTGGGAACATACAATATTCAAATATTAGCAAAACAAAAAACCACACACTATTTTCTTAAGTATATTAGAAGAACACATCCAGGCAACTTCAAAGAATCATTATTCAGTGAGCTGAAACAAAGGTAGTTGAATCTTACTTGTTATGGTACACATCAACTATGAGTAAAACTATTATGTTATATATTATGTACTTGTTGTCTACAAAACCAAGGGAAGAACAAAAGGTTGGGCAGCAAGAAGTGGCATCAACTTTATTCAGTCCAGATGGTGTGCTGGTACCTATATAACAAACAACTGATAAATCATAGCTATCTCCTATAACGTGCAAGTTGTTATAAGACATGCAAGAGAAAATAACAATGTGTAATATGTTATAAAACTAAAGCTTGATACTCTTGTAAATAAAATAATGCACTAAACATGTAAGAGAAAACTTGAAGTGATGTTTAAAGATAAGTAAGCTACTCACTCCATCCCGTGAAGAGTGTACATCTAGCTTCGAAATTTGTCCACAAAAGAGTGTACTTCTATCTTCCCAATGCATTTAAAAGTAGGAAAAAAATACTTCTCTCTCATCACACGGCAATCAAGACCAATAGCAATCTACACATTGTATTCTTAATTTCTACATGCACTTAGCTCATTGGGGATTAGGTAATTAAAGAGGAGAGAGATGATGGCTTGCACATTTCCAATGCATTTTTTACTCAACTTCATAATTTGTTCTAAAATTTCTAGATGTACACTCTTCACCGGACGGAGGGAGTTTCTAGTTGCAGTAACATAGTAAAAAATGTGGAATAACCTCAAAGTGATTAGTCTGAGGTTTGGATCGTCACCAAGGGCAAGCGAACCTTAGTATCATACAATATCCAGATTTTCCTCAAAGGAGAAAAATGGAGCACATCAAGTAGAAAAGGATGGCTGCAAACTAAATCTAGGAACATTATTGCAAAATCATGATAGCTGTGTAATGTCATAGCTGAATATTTCCTTTGTAATAGCAGATATGCACACTGTTACACATTTATAGGATCCTATGGAACATATAGAATTAGCAATGCATGCCTGATCTTCACAAGATATAGAATCGGCAAAGCATGTCCGATCTTAGCAAGATATGTGTAACAATCTGCTATATTTTGCTGCATCTAGGCACATTGTTACACATTTATAAAATCATGGGCGTACGGGACAATATTTGGACCCTGATAAATATACTTGCTTTACTCATGTGATGTACCAATGTGATCCTCTTATGTTGGTAATATAGAATTTAAGGGCTGAAACTAATGTTCAATTACTGGTTAGACGCTTAGGTAAATTATAGCTGGAAACATGCGTGTAATATTTTTTCATGGTATATAATCTTTACGACAAAAAAAGTTAAATACTTTCAGTTAGTTCATGATTGGATGCTTCACATGTGTTTATTTGTTTGGACCTTTTTCTGCCTAGTCTTTTGACTCGTATGAAAATTTATCCACATTATATTTTTTTTGTTAGATTCTCGTTTAAATCAAAAGGCCTTCTATGCAGCACTGTATTGCACATGCAATCCCTCCATTCATTTCACATAACACAACTTCTATTCTATTTTTATGGATATATACGTGAATAGGCTGAACTAAATCCATCGCACATGTATAAGCGTGTGAGTGTTAGATATAAGTCGGTGTCCATTATTACTTTTTGAAAAGAAAAAGGAAAAGACACATACTTCTCTACATTGTTGTACGTAGTGCAGTTATAGCTGTTAACAAAACTTAATCTACTTCACCGTCATTTTTGAAGACTACTTGACTTTAATAAAAAGAGTAGGTCATATGGGTCAGTACTTACTTTAAGATACTTCGACACCAGTCCCGACGCTTTATTATTCCCAGATAACTGAACACTCATATCGAACAGTAGTTCTTCAGCTGATTAATTTTTTTCAACGTCTTGATTCTAGGCCACTGCATGCTCATATTGTTCAGAAATTGCATCCAGCAATAATAAGTTTTCAGTCCACCATCGCACACTTGAAGTGGCAGTTTATAATAAACATACGTGGCAAATACGAATTTGCATATCGCATCTCATAAGAAAGGTTCTGCACTCGGCACCAGCTACTATTCCATCAGTGTTTTTGTCGAAAGCATAATATTTTGATTCAGGATATTAGTTAATTCAACGTTACCGCCAAGGAAATACAACCCATAGGTGATTTCAGTACACATTACGTAAAAAATGTGTGCAGCTCGGAGAGGAATATGGATGGGTGAAGATAGGACTTGGGCAGAGAAAAAAAGGGCACTTTGCATATGTTGTTGTTGTGCTGAAAGAAGTTCCATCGGTTTGATTTTGTCCTCATAGGAGTTTAGCTGATGTTACTTCAAGTCACATACCACTGATGGTTCAGGCCACGCTAATGTCTCTGGCTCGGGCACTTAAGAAGGTCATGGTCGAATTTAGTGCAGACTTCTCCTCCTCGTCTAGATACTCCTCCACGGGGAGCTGTCTTGCGATTGGCATAACCGACATCTCTCCCGGCAGCCGTGTGGGTCACTCAGTGTAGGACACACTGCTTGCCTGCAGCCGCCCAACGTGGTGGCGGCGCTGCATGCGGACCGACGCCGACTTGTGAACGTCTCCAGTGCTCGATGCTCCATGATCCCTAAACAAACAAACGAACTAATGTTTGGTAATATGAGGTCACTTAAAATCGGGGAAACAACCAGCTAGCAAGCCAGACAACATTATATATGCAGAATTGGCGGGGAGGCAACATGTATAACAGATTGCCAAAGTATAATCATGGTGACACTATGATGTAGAAAACCAAGCATGGAAGTGGTGCTCTACAAAATCAGTCACCGCAAATTGGATCCTACTATGCATGCAATTTTATCAGCGAAGATTAAACCTTGGTTGGAAGAATCAGATAATCAGAGAGCCAGTGAAGCAATTAATCAATAGTTGTTGAGAATCTAACAAATCTCTTATTGTAAAATTGGATTGCTCACCTAGTTACGTACAACTGTCCAATATTGCAGCTGATTTCAGCCATGGCACAAAGTTTGGCTACCCCATGACTTACAGAAGGCAAAGAGGTCACGTACAAATTGTACAGATCAATCAGAGGCACTTCAAAAGGTGGGCATAGCTGCTACATCAATTGCACATGCCTGCCAGATCGAAAGAAAGAAGATGAGCCTGTAGCGACATGGGGGAAAACCAGAACTCATGAAAGGAGAGGTGTCGAGAGAGGTTGGGACTGCCATAACGTGGAGGACTCATGAGTTCTTTTTTTCAAAGGAGAGGACCCGTGAGAGGTTTGGGCTGCAATAACGTGGAGGACTCTTGAGAGTTTTATTTTGTAGAATCGTAAGAAGTTGGGACTACTATTTTAGTTATGAGTCGTGAGAGGTTGCGACTGCCATAACGTACTATATATAGGAATAATAGATATATGATTTAATCCACACCATCATAATTCGGTCCCACCGGATGAACGGCTCGTAAAATCTGATTAACGTGGGAATTTCTAGGGAGTCTCAAATTAGTATAAGTATAGATGTTGGAGACGTATCAAGCATCCCCAAGCTTAATTCATGCTCGTCCTCGAGTTGGTAAATGATAAAGAAAGAATTTTTGATGTGGAATGCTAACCAACATAGTTTCTCAATGTAATTCTCTTAATTGTGGCATGAATGTTCACATCTAAGATTGTAACACCCCGATTTTTTTGAGTTGGTTTTGCTTTCAAACTTTTGGCCTTTTGGAAAGGGGTTTGTTGATCTTCTCTTAAAACCCTTCTAAAATCCCTTCTGGCCAAAGTTTGTGTGTTTTCTCAAGCTTGGTTTTTGGCCTTGAAGTTTTTCTCTTGTGTTTGGCTCAAGCACAAGTTGAGTTTCAAAAGTGTTTGTTTCAATTCTCCCCCTCTTGATTTAAACCTCTCAAGTTTGATCTTAGACCTATCCTTCCCTCCAACCTTCATCTTGCCATGACCCCAACAGAAATATTTCTCTCCAAGACTCTCTTCACACCTTAGGACAAGTCTCTCATGAATTCCAGCAAGTTTTGACCTTATTGGGATTTTTCGTCTATTTATTTCACTCCAAAACTATTTCTGCCTTTTATAGTAGACCTTGGTGATTTACATAGGAGCCACCATTTTCATCTAGTTATTTGACTCCAAACTAACTCTCCTAGATAGTATTTAGTACCCACAACCTAGATCCATCTTGTTTCACTGGTCCATAGTTCGAAATTTTCAAATTTCACCTACTGCAAGTTTGGACTAGATTTGCAAAATTTGGTGAAATTCATATTTATCTTCTTCCAAAAATTCTGTGAAAAATCAGGCAGCCTCTAGATACATCGAGAGGCCACTCCACCAAAAATCAGCTCCAGAAGCTTTGCACACATACCAGAATCATTTCATCAAACACCTAGCCTACACTGTTCTGTCAAGTTCAGAACTGTTAACTGAAAGTGTCGACAGTTCGATAGTTCGTCAGTTTTGACAGTTCGTCAGGCGCAGCGACAAAACTCGCCAGTATCACCTTGGCTCGATGCTGCACAGCTCCTTCTTCTTATGCCGTCGCCGCACGCTCGCTTGGCACTTCTGGGCGTCGGTGGCGCCCTGGCCCGACCACGCCGGTGACTGCCACGGCAACAGCGCCTCCCATGGCGGCTGACAGAAGCCACCACCACAGCGCAACGCCGTTTAGCGCCGCCCAAACCACCCCAGCACTTCGCGTGTCCCTTTCCAGTGCCAGCACACGCTTGGCACGCCCTCACCGAGGCCTGGCACGCGCAGAGCGCCGTTTCTGCCGTCGACGTGCCGCGCGGCCGTTTCGTCGGGGACAGCCCGTAACTCCCTCTCCCCGGCTAGGTTAGGCGCGGGAATGGAACCGCAACAGCTCCTAGATGATGCTCAAGCTCCTAACTCCGCTGTCCGACCACTGCAGCGCCGTAATCGACTCGCCAGACTTATCCGTTCACGGCAGCTACCTCGAGCCGCCTATAAAAGGCACCCCCGAGCTCGTGCTCGAATACACACACCTTCACTACCTCCCTAGACCACGCCCAACCTCTGGAAGAGCCTCGAGGGGCCCTTCTTCCCCAACTCCGGCCAGCTACCTCCGCCTCGGGCTCCAGCTTTGTTCACTCCGGTGAGGGTTTCTCCGCCGCCGTGGACTCGGGCGTAGCACCCTGGCACCCACCTAGACCTAACCCCCACCTCAATTTCATCCCAGGAGCTCTCTCCGACGAGGTCCACGACCACCCGAGCCGCCGTCCGCCGGAGATAGGGTCGCCGTCGACGTGGGGCTCGCCGACACCCAACTCCACCACCGTTCGACGCGGAAGAGCACCGAGAATCCGTACGTATCTCTCCCCTCCCCTAACTCGCTGTGGATCGACGCCGACGATCACCGCAGCACCGGCGCCGGCGCGACTCAGCTTCTGTTTTTCAAACCTAACGCGTGGGGCCCTCTGTCAGCCTCACACCTCTCCCCTCTGAATCGTTTTCTGTTAGCGCATTCGGCAAAATACGTCTCCCCTCTGCGGTTGGCGTACTGCGTACCGATTCGCTTTGTTGTTTTCTGTTCTAGCCCCTGGATATTTTCTATTTCATTACAGATGGGTCCCTGGACAGAAACTCTAATATCTATTAAACTAAAAGTGATTTTGAGTTGATTCTTTTTCTGTCCACTTTATTTTTCTGCCTAGTTTTTTGTCATATTTATGTGGAAATTTTTGGAGCAACTTTATTTACACGCGCGGTATTTATGTTAGTATGTATTTTGTTTGAATACATAGATACCGGAGGCCGTGACGGAGACGCGAACAACACCGAGTTAGGCTTCGACTTTTCAGAACCAGGCAAGCATGTTTGAACTCTTGATATGATGAGTGTGTTGCATGTTTGCTCGAGTAGTTCGTTTCATAAGCATGATCATATGGGCATATGTGTATGGCATATTTCATGCAAGTAAGCTTCGGGTGAGTCCCGAATGATAATGTTTGAACCGCCTCGATCATATGGTGATATGATGGGTGGAATACTGGTATTGTTGGAGCATGCCAGTAGTTGGTTATCTCAGTATCAACGGAGATCATGTCATGACTCCGTTCGTCTCCTTTTTCTGTACTATCATAGGCCGTCCGTTGGGATTACGGACTAGTCAGTTGTAAACCACTTCCCGAATACACACCAAGTAGAGGGACCGGGATGAGGGTTCCATGGCCCTGGATTAAAGCCCGTCATCTGGTCAGGGGGCATGGGTGTTTCCGGTTGGGACCGAGAGGGGGGCACCACTTAGAGCGCGCATATATAAATTTGATCCCATGCTATTCGAGGTTGTAGCCTCCCCGTCTTAAAGTTTTCCGTGAATGTCGTCGCGGGTGATTCCGGACGACAGGATGTTAAATGGGTGTGTACTGGTTAGTTGGGTTTCTACTAAAACACTGTAGACGGGACTAGCCCACGTGGCTAGTAGAACCCGTTGGCTATGAGTTCATAGTACAAGCTCTGCAGAGTAATGGCCTAGGGTCAATCTTCATGTCAACCCGGTGACCGTCTCTAGTTTATTCTTGTTAGTAATCAGAATAGTGTTTTCGTCAAGTTCATTTGGTAGATGAACTCACCAACTATCTCTGTAATAATTTTTCCTTCAGAAGTATTTCATCATTATACTACTGTCATTTATAAGCCCTTTATGTGATGTCGCCCAGACGTCCGACTGTGGCATTCTTGTTATTTACAAGCCCTTTATGTGATGTCGCCCAGACGTCCGACTGTGGCATTTCTTTTATTGATAAGCCCTTTATGAGATGTCGCTCAGACGTCCGACTGTGGCATTTCTTTTATTTATAAGCCCTTTATGAGATGTCGCTGAGACGTCCGACTGTGGCATTCTTTTTATTTATAAGACCTTTATGAGATGTCGCTCAGACGTCCGACTGTGGCATTTTTTATATTTATAAGCCCTTTATGTGATGTCGCTCAGACGTCCGACTGTGGCATTCTTTTTATTTATAAGACCTTTATGTGATGTCGCTCAGACGTCCGACTGTGGCATTCCTTTTATTTTTATAAGCCATTTATGCGGTGTCGCTCAGACGCCCGACTGCGGCATGCTTTCATTTATTATTTCACGAGGCGTCATTCAGACACTCGTTTGGTCTACTTCTTTTATCTTATGGATTGCGGGAGGATTACCGCCCGACTTCTATCGTTGCTTACATTACATTAATATCTTATTCCGGTCGCATTATTGCTAGAATACTCATTTGCATCATGTTGGCATTTATTATATCTTAAGTCCGAACTGTCTTGCGAGTACATTCAAAGTACTCACCTGGCTTGTTGATTTGGCCAGATGTGGACGAAGGCGATCTCATGGTTGAGGAATTCGATAGCGAGTCCGACGCTTAGAGGGGTCCCAGTCAGTCCCTTGCGATCCTGGAGTTGATCACTGTTTTAGAACCGCTTCCGCCTACCACCAAATAAATTCATCGGGTCTCACTCCGAGACTCGATGAACTGTAATATGTTGGAGTCACATCACCCACTTCACTGTGACATATTCCACCACCTTTTATTATGAGTTAGTAGTATGTCACCCTGCCTTGTGTCATATCCGTCTCTATGTAATATATTGGCGCGCTTGTAATAAAATTGTTGAGCAACCCAGCTCAACCTTGTATAATATTCAGTGTACTAGAACTTTGTATCAAGGATATTTCTACCAGCAGGTAATAATATTCCTCGCTGGTTTAGCAAAAAGGTTGGTCTTCCGGTAATCAGTTTACTGAAGGACCGGTCCTGACAACCTTGGTATCAGAGCCAGGCTGACTGTAGGAAGCCTTGGTATCAGAGCCTCGCTGGTTTCAACATTTTTACATCTGTAGCAATTTTCTGTTGGTCAGCATAAATTTATGGCCTGACTATTCGGAATTTTTGTCTACTTTTGTAGATGGCCAGCAACGACTGTGATGCATAGGTGTTCGCCAACATTCCAGAGGGGTTTGTCAAGCTCCTCTTCGCCGTCACCAAAGTCGCGATCGGGCCATCCACCCGTCCCGAGTTTACACTCTACCGTCACAAGCTGAATGACAGCGTGTCTATGCATCAGGCTGTGGTACACTTCAAAGGTGGGCGTTCCGAAGCACGCCGCCTTCGATTTGTGGGCAAAGCCATGCCTACGGGGAGGCATGCCATGCAGATGGCTGCCCGTGAGGCGATAGCTCATCTTCGGGACATCCTTCCTTCGATGAAGACTCGTCTCTTCCGTTACCTCCCATGCCACGTGCCAAATACGTGTCACTATGCATTTGCATGCGCAAATGGGGAGCGTGACGAAGCCATTGAATCAATGGTTGAGTACCTCAAGGCACTTGAGGCAGCCTTTGATAATCTGGTGGACGACCTGGTGGCCACCCGTATGGAGTTGGTCCAGACTGGCTCCGCCAACAGGAGGGAGCTGCTCCATACTGCACCACCAATGACATTTGTCTCGTCCGCTGCATCCTATGCGCCTTCCATCATAGCCACCGCTCGCCGTCTGCCTACCACTGAGGAGTTTGACCAAGTCATTGCTCCTACTCCAGTGAGAGCTGCACCGCCTGCTGCTCCTGCTTCGACACCTCGTACTCTTACTCCGCGCCTGGAGCCCATCAGTGAGGAGGAAGTTGAGTCTCCAGCACCACTGGGCCTTACCGTTGGCAGGCCGAGGGAAATCTTCAACATCTCCAACTAGCGTGTTATTCCGCGACGCGCCGTGCTCACTTGTAATATTTGTGTGATATGTAAAATAGGATGATGGGAGTAGTCTGCTTGCGCATCCTGTAGGATCCTGGAGGAGTGCACTAGTTTTAAATAACATGTCAGGATGTGTACGCACACCTTGAGTGTCGTGTGTATAATTAGTACCGGCGTGTAATATATGTACTAGCAGCCTTCTCCGTGCGCAATCAACCAGTTTATTTCAAAAATCTTTTTCGAGCTCGTGTTTGATCGCTTTTGCAAAACCTTGGTTTATTTTGCTGCTCGGTTCTTCCCAGGTTTTCTGCTTTATTACACCAAAGTAAGAAATGACTTGTCCATGGACACGTTCCATGCCAAGTCCGCCGAAAGAAAATTATGGCACACAGACAAACAACAATTTCTCACAGGGGCAGTCAAGTCAGCAGGGCAGTGAGATGGCATTTTCACAAGTGTGCCGTCTTTACGAGCAAAGTGAGCAACAGCACCAAGAAATGATGAACCATGTCATTAACATGGGAAATCATCGTGAACCATACCAGCAGCACTCCAAATTGTCTGAATTTCAGAAGACACGACCAACAACGTTTTCGCACACAGACAAACCTCTTGAGGCCGATGATTGGCTTCGAGATATTGAAAGTAAATTAATTGTGGCACAATGCTCAGACCAAGAAAAGGTGTTGTACGCACCACATTACCTTACTGGAGCAGCCGCGTCCTGGTGGGAAAATTTCCTGCTTATGCATCCCGACGTAAATAATATCACCTGGGAAGATTTCAAGGAAGGCTTTCATGGGGCACACATCCCTAAGAGTATTATGAAGATCAAGAAAAGAGAATTTGATGACCTCAAGCAAAGAGGCATGACATTACAGGAGTACAACAGTCAGTTTGCGCAGTTATCACGCTATGCCAACGAAGAGCGAATGACAGAAAATAAGAAGATAGAGAAATTCCTGGACGGACTGGCACCAGCACTAAAATGCCAGTTAGTCGTACACACTTTTCCAGATTTCAAGACACTGGTAAACAAAGCCATTACATTGGAAAATGAACGTCGCAGTCTGGAGGACATTCGCAAGAGAAAAAGGGAACAGACCAACCACCCCCGCAACAACAAAAATAAAGTGAGTTTTCAGAGGAATGGGACGAACAGACCCACAACCAATGACACTCGTCCAAATAAGAATTTTCATGCAAGAGACAAGGATTTCACCTATCGCCCGGGGGTTACCTGCTACGCATGTGGAGAAGAGGGACACTATGCTAAAAAGTGACCAAAGCCAAGAAACTCGGCACCGAAGCCGAACGGCAACGGGAACAATTCCGCGCCCGAGCGCAACAACTTCAACCCCAATAAAAATCACAGGAAAGGCCACCTGAACCATGTGACCAAGGAGCAAGCCCAGGATGCCCCAGATATCGTACTCGGTACGTTTCCTGTCAACACAATACCTGCCACGGTTTTGTTTGATTATGGAGCTTCTCATTCGTTCATTTCGAAGAGTTTCGCTTTGCAACATGGTTTTTCAATGCTTCCCTTGGGAAAATCAATGACTATCAAGTCCCCCGGAAGTAAGCAGATCACTCAAAATTACTGCCAAGGTTTGACCATTGAAATTGAGGGATTAAAATTTCACGCAAACCTAATCGTGTTGGAAAACAAGGGACTGGACGTTATCCTGGGTATGGATTGGCTAACCAGCAATAAAGGATTTATCGACTGTTTCAATAGGACAGTGATTCTTACACATCATCATGGAAAAACAATAAGGGTCGCAGCACAAGAAATACCGGTGTCGCGACAACCAAAATTAAACAAAGTTAATACATCTGAGTTAAGCAAGGTTCCAGTTGTATGTGAATTTCCGGACGTATTTCCCGAGGAACTACCAGGCATGCCGCCAGACAGAGAAATAGAATTCATTATTGAACTAGCACCAGGAACCACCCCCATATATAAGAAACCATACAGAATGGCACCATCCGAGTTGGTTGAAATGAAGAAGCAAATAAAGGAACTACTAGACAATGTATTTATACGGGCCAGCTCCTCACCTTGGGGTTCGCCAGTATTATTTGCCAAAAAGAAGGATGGGACCATGAGGTTATGTATAGACTACCGAGGACTCAACATGGTCACAATCAAGAACAAATATCCGATGCCACGGATAAATGATTTATTTGACCAGCTCGCGCAAGCCAAGGTTTTCTCAAAGGTTGATCTAAGGTCAGGTTATCATCTACTGAAAGTACGGACAGAAGATATCCCGAACACAGCATTCACCTCAAGATACGGACTTTATGAATTTACAGTAATGCCGTTTGGACTGACCAACGCCCCCGCATGTTTCGTCCACCTTATGAACAAGGTATTTATGAAATTCATGGACAAATTTGTGGTGGTATATATTGATGATATCTTTGTATATTCAAAGACACCAGAAGAACATGCTGAACACCTCCGCATTGTACTGGGAGAATTAACGAAACACCAACTTTACGCCAAATTCAGCAAATGTGAATTTTGGTTGAGACAAGTGGGTTTCCTAGGACACGTATTAACACAAAAAGGAATTGCTATGGACCCAGATAAAGTCAAGGCTGTACTTGGCTGGAAGTCTCCAGCTAGTATAACGGATATACGCAGTTTCCTCGGTATGGTCGGATATTATAGAAGGTTTATTGAAGGATTTTCCACCATAGCCAAACCAATGACATAGCTACTCAAGAAGGATAAGAAATTCGTGTGGACCGAAGCATGTGAAAAAAGCTTCCAAGAGCTCAAAAAGAGGTTAACAACAGCCCCTGTATTCATTGTACCAGACATACACAAGAGTTTTGAAGTATATTGCAACGCATCCCGGAAAGGCCTTGGATGCGTACTAATGCAAGAAGGCAAAGTAGTCGCCTACGCTTCCCGGCAACTGCGAAAACATGAGGAAAATTATCCAAATCACGATTTGGAGTTGGCATCAGTCATTCATGCACTCAAGGAGTGGAGGAAGTTTTTGCTGGGAAATCCCTCTGAATTATATATGGACCATAAGAGCCTCAGATATATTTTCACACAGCCAGAGCTCAATTTGCGACAACGACGCTGGCTGGAACTGGTACAAGATTACGACGTTGGTATCCACTATCACCCAGGAAAAGCAAACGTGGTAGCAGATGCTCTCAGCCATAACCCCAGCCCGAATAACGGCATCATACAGAACGTGAGACCCTAATTTCAGCAAGAATTCGCCAGACTCAACCTAATGATGGTTACAGAAGGCGAAGTATTTAAGCTAGAAATACAGCCTACACTGATAGAGCAAATAAAGAAGGCTCAAATTGGACACCCCAGTACCGAAGGGATAAAAAGAAAAGTAAGTCGGGGCAAGGCCTCAGAATTCACCATAGACAGTGAAGGAATATTATGGTTCGGAGACAGACTTTGCGTACCGAATAGCAACGACCTTAAACAGCAAATTCAAGCGGAAAGTCACACCGCTCCATACTCAATCCACCCTGGAGGTATGAAAATGTACAAGGATATTCAGGAAAGATTTTGGTGTTACGGCATGAAGAGGGATACAGCCACATTTATTGCATGCTGCGATTCATGTCAACGCATTAAAGGCGAGCACCAAAAACCCGGAGGGCTATTACAGCCAAACAAGATACCAGAATGGAAATGGGACGATATTGGAATGGATTTTATTGTTGGACTACCACAGTCACAACACGGTAATGATGCCATATGGGTCATCACGGATAGACTAACCAAGGTGGCACAATTCATACCCGTCAAGACAACCCACACCACCCAAAAGCTCGCCAAGCTTTACCTCGCCCGTATAGTATGCCTACATGGGGTCCCCAAGACTATAATATCCGACAGAGGCACTTAGTTCGTCTCCAAATTTTGGGACCAGTTGCAGCAAGCCCTCGGAACACAACTAACGTTTAGTACGGCTTACCACCCCTAGACTGGAGGACAAACGGAACGAGTAAACCAAATTCTCGAAGACATGCTAAGGGCATGCGTTCTCACCTATGGGACCAGTTGGGAGGAAAGCTTACCAGATGCCGAGTTTGCATACAACAATAGTTACCAAGCTAGCTTGCAGATGGCACCTTTCGAAGCCTTGTATGGACGAAGATGCCGTACTCCATTGAACTGGTCAGAAACAGGGGACAGTCGCATATTCGGCCCAGATATGTTAAAAGAAGCCGAGGAAAGAGTAAAAGTAATACGGGATCGACTCAAAACCGCCCAAAGCCGACAAAAGAGCTATTATGATCAAAAGCATCGGGAAATAAGTTTTGAGCCCGGTGAAGACGTATACTTACGTGCGTCACCTATGAGAGGACTGCAACGATTCAAAGTCAAAGGGAAACTAGCACCACGATTCATCGGACCCTTCCGTATAGTTACACGGAGAGGCACAGTAGCTTATCAGCTGGACCTTCCCAAGGAACTGTCAGACGTCCACGATGTGTTCCACGTCTCGCAACTACGGAAGTGTGTGATCAACCCAGAGAAACATGTGTCACATGAAAACCTTGATGTGCAACCAGATCTCACCTACCGAGAACACCCAGTGAAGATTTTGGAGGAGTCTGAAAGGAGAACCCGTCAGAAGTCAATCAAATTCCTCAAGGTTCAGTGGAGTAATCACAGAGAGAATGAGGCAACATGGGAAAGGGAAGATTTTCTTCGGGTAGAACATCCACACCTATTTGAGGATCAGCTGAAATCTCGGGGACGAGATTTTTCCTAAGGGGGTAGGTGTTGTAACACCCCAATTTTTTTTTAGTTGGTTTTGCTTCCAAACTTTTGGCCTTTTGGAAAGGGGTTTGTTGATCTTCTCTTAAAACCCTTCTAAAATCCCTTCTGGCCAAAGTTTGTGTGTTTTCTCAAGCTTGGTTTTTGGCATTGAAGTTTTTCTCTTGTGTTTGGCTCAAGCACAAGTTGAGTTTCAAAAGTGTTTGTTTGAATTCCCCCCCTCTTGATTTAAACCTCTCAAGTTTGATCTTGGACCTATCCTTCCCTCCAACCTTCATCTTGCCATGACCCCAACAGAAATATTTCTCTCCAAGACTCTCTTCACACCTTAGGACAAGTCTCTCATGAAAATCCAGCAAGTTTTGACCTTATTGGGATTTTTCCTCTATTTATTTCACTCCAAAACTATTTCTGCCTTTTATAGTAGACCTTGGTGATTTAAATAGGAGCCACCATTTTCATCTAGTTATTTGACTCCAAACCAACTCTCCTAGATAGTCTTTAGTACCCACAACCTAGATCCATCTTGTTTCACTGGTCCATATATAGTTCTAAATTTTCAAATGTCATCTACTGCAAGTTTGGGCTAGATGTGCAAAATTTGGTGAAATTCATATTTATCTTCTTCCAAAAATTCTGTCAAAAATCAGGCAGCCTCTAGATACATCAAGAGGCCACTCCACCAAAAATCAGCTCCAGAAGCTTTGCACACATACCAGAATCATTTCATCAAACACCTAGCCTACACTGTTCTGTCAAGTTCAGAACTGTTAACTGAAACTGTCGATAGTTCGACAGTTCGTCAGTTTCGACAGTTCATCAGGCGCAGCGACAAAACTCGCCAGTATCTTCTTGGCTCGATGCTGCACTGCTCCTTCTTCTTATCCAGTCGACGCACGCTCGCTTGGCCGCTTCTGGGCGTCGGTGGCGCCCTGTCCCGACCACGCCGGCGACTGCCACGGCAACAGCACCGCCCGTGGCGGCTGACAGAAGCCACCACCGCAGCGCGATGCCGTTTAGCGCCGCCCAAACCACCCCAGCACTCCGCGTGTCCATTTCCAGTGCCAGCACACGCTTGGCACGCCCTCGCCGAGGCCTGGCACACGCAGAGCGCCGTTTCTGCCGCCGACGTGCCGCGCGGCCGTTCCGTCGGGGACAGCCCATAACTCCCTCTCCCCGGCTAGGTTAGGCGCGGGAATGGAACTGCAACAACTCCTATATGATGCTCAAGCTCCTAAGTCCGCCGTCCGACCACTGCAGCGCCGTAATCGACTCGCCGGACTTATCCGTTCACGGTAGCCACCTCGAGCCGCCTATAAAAGGCACCCCCGAGCTCGTGCTCAACACCTACACTACCTCCCTAGACCACGCCCAAGCTCTGGAAGAGCCTCAAGGGGCCCTTCTTCCCCAACTCCGTCCAGCTACCTCCGCCTCGGGCTCCATCTTCGTTCACTCCGGTGAGGGTTTCTCCGCCGCCGTGGACTCGGGCGTAGCACCCTGGCACCCACCTAGACCTAACCCCCACCTCAATTTCATCCCAGGAGCTCTCTCCGACGAGGTCCACGACCACCCGAGCCACCGTCCGCCGGAGATAGGGTCGCCGTCGACGTGGGGCTCGCCGACACCAACTCCACCACCGTTCGACGCGGAAGAGCACCCAGAAGCCATACGTACCTCTCCCATCCCCTAACTCGCCGTGGATCGACGCCGGCGATCACCGCAGCACCGGCGCCGGCGCGACTCTGCTTCTGTTTTTCAAAGCTGACGCGTGGGGCCCTCTGTCAGCCTCACACCTCTCCCCTCCAAATCGTTTTCTGTTAGCGCATTCGGCAAAATACGTCTCCCTTCAGCGGTTGGCGTACTGCGTACCGATTCGCTTTGCTGTTTTCTGTTCTAGCCCCTGGATCTTTTCTGTTTCATTACAGATGGGTCCCTAGACAGAAACTCTAATATCTTTTAAACTAAAAGTGATTTTTAGTTGATTCTTTTTCTGTCCACTTTAGTTTTATGCCTAGTTTTTTGTCATATTTATGTGAAAAGTTTTGGAGCAACTTTATTTGCACGCGCGGTATTTATGTTAGTATGTATTTTGTTTGAATACATAGATACCGGAGGCCGTGACGGAGACGCGAACCACACCGAGTTAGTCTCTGACTTTTCAGAACCAGGCAAGCATGTATGAACTCTTGATATGATGAGTGTGTTGCATGTTTGCTCGAGTAGTTCGTTTCATAACCATGATCATATGGGCATATGTGTATGGCATATTTCATGCAAGTAAGCTTCGGGTGAGTCCTGAATGATAATGTTTGAACCACCTCGATCATATGGTGATATGATGGGTGGAATACTGGTATTTTTGGAGCATGCCAGTAGTTGGTTATCTCAGTATCAACGGAGATCATGTCATGACTCCGTTCGTCTCCTTTTTCGATACTATCATAGGCCGTCCGTTGGGATTACGGTCTAGTCAGTTGTAAACCACTTCCCGAGTACACACCAAGTAGAGGGACCGGGATGAGGGTTCCATGGCCCTGGATTAAAGCCCGTCATCCGGCCAGGGGGCATGGGTGTTTCCGGTTGGGACCGAGAGGGGGGCACACCTTAGAGCACGCATATATAAATTTGATCCCATGCTATTCGAGGTTGTAGCCTCCCCGTCTTAATGTTTTCCGTGAATGTCGTCGCGGATGATTCCGGACGACAGGATATTAAATGGGTGTGTACTGGTTAGCTGGGTTTCTACTAAAACACCGTAGACGAGACTAGCCCACGTGGCTAGTAGAACCCGTTGGCTATGAGTTCATAGTACAAGCTCTGCAGAGTTAAATTTTTCCAGTAGCCATGTATATGGCCTAGGGTCAATCTTCATGTCAACCCGGTGACCGTCTCTAGTTTATTCTTGTTAGTAATCAAAATAGTGTTTTCGTCAAGTTCATTTGGTAGATGAACTCACCAACTATCTCTGTATTAATTTTTCCTTCATAAGTATTTCATCATTATACTACTGTCATTTATAAGCCCTTTATGTGATGTCGCCCAGACGTCCGACTGTGGCATTCTTCTTATTTACAAGCCTTTATGTGATGTCGCCCAGACGTCCGACTGTGGAATTTCTTTTATTTATAAGCCATTTATGAGATGTCGCTCAGACGTCCGACTATGGCATTTCTTCTATTTATAAGCCCTTTATGAGATGTCGCTCAGATGTCCGACTGTGGCATTATTTTTATTTATAAGCCCTTTATGAGATGTCGCTCAGATGTCCGACTGTGGCATTTTTTTATTTATAATCCCTTTATGTGATGTCGCTCAGACGTCCGACTGTGGCATTCTTTTTATTTATAAGCCCTTTATGTGATGTCGCTCAGACGTCCGACTGCCCCATTCCTTTTATATTTATAAGCCCTTTATGCGGTGTCACTCAGACGCCCGACTGTGGCATGCTTTCATTTATTATTTCACGAGGCGTCATTCAGACACTCGTTTGGTCTCCTTCTTTTATCTTATGGATTTCGGGAGGATTACCGCCCGACTTCTATCGTTGCTTACAGTACATTAATATCTTATTTCGGTCGCATTATTGCTGGAATACACATTTGCATCATGTTGGCATTTATTATATCTTATGTCCGAACTATCTTGCGAGTACATTCAATGTACTCACCTGGCTTGTTGATTTGGCCAGATGTGGACGAAGGCTATTTCATGCATGAGGAATTAGATAGCGAATCCGACGCTTAGAGGAGTCCCAGTCAGTCCCTTGCGATCCTGGAGTTGATCACTGTTTTATAACCGCTTCCGCCTACCACCAAATAAATTCATCGGGTCTCACTCCGACACTCGATGAACTGTAATATTTTGGAGTCACATCACCCACTTCACTATGACATATTCCAACACCTTTTATTATGAGTTAGTAGTATGTCACCCTGCCTTGTGTGATATCCGCCTCTATGTAATATATTGGCGCGGTTGTAATAAAATTGTTGAGCAACCCCAGCTCAACCTTGTATAATATTCAGTGTACTGGAACTCTGTATCAAGGATTTGTCTGCCAGCAGGTTATAATATTCCTCGCTGGTTTAGCAAAAAGGTCGGTCTTTCGGTAATTATTTTTCTGAAGGACCGGTCATGACAAAGATTCAAGATAAAAGTCTATATTGACATAAGAAATAATAATACTTCAAGCATACTAACAAAGCAATCATGTCTTCTCAAAATACTATGGCTAAAGAAAGTTATCCCTACAAAATCAAATAGTCTGGCTATGTTCCCTCTTCATCACACAAAATATTTATATCATGCACAACCCCGATTTCAGCCAAGCACTTGTTTTCATACTCTATCTTTTCAAACCTTTCAACTTTCACACAATTCCCGAGCGTGAGCCATGGACATAGCACTATGGGTGGAATAGAGGTGGATGTGGAGAAGACAAAAAGGAGGGAGATAGTCTCACATCAACTAAGCATATCAACGGGCAATGGAGATGTCCATCAATAGGTATCAATGTGAGTGAGTAGGGATTGCAATGCAACGGATGCACTAGAGCTAAATATGAATGATAGCTCAACAAAAGAAACTAGTGGGTGTGCATCCAGCTTGCTTGCTCACGAAGACCTATGGCATTTGAGGAAGCCCATCGTTGGAATATACAAGCCAAGTTTTATAATGAAAATTCCCACTAGTATATGAAAGTGACTAAACATGAGACTCTCTATCGTTAAGAACATGGTGCTACTTTGAAGCACAATTGTGGAAAAAAAGATAGTAGCAATTGTCCCTTCTCTCTTTTCTCTCCTTTTTTTGGAGGGGCTTTTCTCTTTTTTTTTATTTGCCCCTCTCTATATTTTTTTTGGGCCAACTCTTTTTTTTATTGGCCTTTCCTCACATGGGACAATGCTCTAATAATGATGATCATCACACTTTTATTACAAATCGAAATAACAACTCGATACTACAACAAGTATGACTCTACATGAATGCCTCCGGTGGTGTACCGGGATGTGCAATGAATTAAAAGTGACATGTATGAAAAAATATACATGGTGGCTTTGCCACAAATACGATGTCAACTACATGATCATGCATGTCAATATGACAATATGATGCGTGTCATATTAACGGAATGTTGGAAAGTTGCATGGCAATGTATCTCGAAATGGCTATTGAAATGCCATGATAGGTAGGTATGGTGGCTGTTTTGAGGAATAATATGGTGGCTGTTTTGAGGAAGGATATATAGTGGGTTTATGGCACCGGTGAAAGTTGCGCGGTACAAGAGAGGCTAGCGATCGTGGAAGGGTGAGAGTGCGTATAATCCATGGAGTCGACATTAATCATAAGAACTCATATACTTATTGGAAAAATATACGAGTCATCAAAACAAAGTAATCAACGCATGCTCCTAGGGGGGAGGTTGGTAGGAGTTAACCATCGCGCGCCCCCGACCTCCACACAAAGGTTGACACTTTACAAATACCTCATGCTCTAACTTCGTCACATCGCGGTTCACCATACGTGTATGATACGGGAATCACTGACCTTAGCACAAGTATTTCTCAATTTCAAAATAACTCCACTAGCATGACTCTAATATTACTATCCTCATATCTCAAAACAATTATCAAGCATCCAACATCTCCTCATATTCAATGCACTTAGTGTGAATTTTTTTACTACATTGACATTGGATGTCTATCATGTGAAGGCTAGTTTTTTTAGCCTAAACACATTACCATGCTGTTTTAATAGACTCTCAAATATATATAAGTGAAGCATGAGAGTTCAACAGTTTCTAAAAAATATTACCACCGCCGTGCTCTAAAAGATATAAGTGAAGCACTAGAGCAAAAAACTACTCAACTCAAAAGATATATGTGAAGCACATAGAGTGTTCTAACAATTCCTAGGCCATATTTAACTCTCTCAAATAGGTGTGTCCAGCAAGGATGATTGTGACAAACTAACAATCAAAGACTCAAATTATACAAGACGCTCCAGGCAAAACACATATCATGTGGTGAATAAAAATATAGCTTCAAGTATAGTTATCGATGGATGAAGACGAAAGATGCCTTCCCGAGGCATCCCCAAGCTTAGGCTTTTGATTATTCTTGAATTTTACTTGGGGTGCCATGGGCATCCCCAAGCTTAGGCCTTTTCTACTCTTTGTTCCATACTCCAACAAAGCAATACTCAAAACTTGAAAACTTCACAACACAAAACTTGGACAAAAGTTCTCGTGAGCTCTGTTAGTATAAGAAAACAAATCACTACTCAAATGTACTGCAATGAATTCATTCTTTCTTTATATTGGTGTTAAACCTACTGTATTCCAACTTCTCTATGGTTCATACTTGTCAATACTACACATAGATGCATTGAAATAAGTAAACAACACACGAAAAACCGAATCTGTCAAAAACAGAACAGTCTGTAGTAATCTGCATGTTTCGCCTACTTATAGAACTCCAAAAAATTCAAACTAAATTGGTAATTGTGAGGAATTTTTCTATTAATCATCTGCAAAAGGAATCAACTAAATAGCACGCTCCAGTAAAATATGACGACCACTTTAGCGAGCGCTAACGATTCTGTTTTTCACAGCAAGATCACATAAACTTCACACACATCTTCCCAAAGGTTCCACTTGGCACAAACACTAAAAAAACATGAAACCACATCTAAAAAGAGGATAGATGCAAAATTTATTCACTAACAGCAACAAAAACAAAAACAAAATATTGGTTTGCCTCCCAACAAGCGCTGTCGTTTTACGCCCCTAGCTAGGCACGATACAAGATAGATTTAGATATTGCCATCTTTGGAAGGCAATCCATAAGTGGATCTCATGATAGATTCATATGGTAACTTGATTTTCTTTCTAGGAAAGTGTTCCATGCCTTTCCTTAATGGAAATTGGAATCTAAAATTTCCTTTCGTCATATCAATAATTGCACCAATCGTTCTAAGGAAAGGTCTACCAAGAATAATAGGACATGAAGGGTTGCAATCTATATCAAGAACAATGAAATCTACGGGCACATAATTCCTATTGGCAACAATAAGAACTTCATTAATTCTTCCCATAGGTTTCTTAATAGTGGAATCCGCAAGATGCGAATTTAAAGAACAATCATCAAGCTCATGGAACCCTAGCAAATCGCACAAAGTTTTTGGGATAGTGGAGATACTTGCACCCAAATCACAAAAATCATAGCATTCATGATCTTTTATTTTTATTTTGATAGTAGGTTCCCACTCATCATAAAGCTTTCTAGGGATAGAAACTTCTGACTCAAGTTTTTCTTCATAAGATTGCATCAAAGCATCAACTATTTGTTTGGTGAAAGCTTTATTTTGGGATATTAGTACGGATTGCAACAAGGAAATACAATCAATCAAAGAGCAATTATCATAATTGAATCCCTTGAAATCCAAAGTAGTGGGTTCATCACTATGCAAAGTTTTAATCTCTTCACTCTCACTTTTAGCAATTTTAGCATCAAGATTTCAAAACTCCGAATCATTGGGACACCTTAAAGCAGGATCATCTCCAATCCTATCTTCATCAAGATTTATACTAGAAAACAAGGATCTAATAGGAGACACATCAATAACTTTCACATCTTCATCTTTATTTTCATGATAACTAGAAGAACATGCTTTAATATAATCCTCTCTTTTAGCACGCATCCTAGTGGTTCTTTCTTTGCATCCATCAATGGAAATTCTCATGGCTTTGAGAGACTCATTGATATCATGCTTAGGTGGGATAGATATAAGTTTCAAAGAATCAACATCAAGAGTAATTCTATCCACACTTTTAGCCAATTCATCAATCTTAAGCCATTTCTCTTCCAGCATAGCGTTGAAATTCTTTTGCGAGATCATAAACTCCTTAACACTAGTTTCAAGTTCAGAAGGAAACTTTCCATAAGAGTTGTTGTAGGAATTACGATAATTATTACAGGAATTACTAGGAAAAGGCCTAGGATTAAAATTACCTCTATAAGCATTGTTACCAAAATTATTCCTACCAACAAAATTCACATCCAAAGATTCATTGCTATTTTCATTCAAAGTGGCCAAAGGCATATCATTAGGATCTGAAGAAACACTCTTAGCATCAAACAATTTCATAAGTTCATCTATCTTTCCTCTCAAAACACTAATTTCTTCGATAGCATGCACTTTTTTAATAGTAGATCTTTCGGTGTGCCATTGAGAATAATTAACCATAATATTATCTAGGAGTTTGGTTGCTTCTCCTAAGGTAGTTTCCATGAAAGTGCCTCCCGCGGCCGAATCTAAAAGATTTCTAGAAGCAAAATTTAAGCCAGCATAAAAGTTCTGAATAATCATCCATAGATTCAAACCATGTGTAGGACAATTACGTATCATCAATTTCATTCTCTCCCAGGCTTGTGCAACATGCTCATGATCTAGTTGGTTAAAATTGATAATATCGTTTCTAACAGAGATGATCTTAGGAGGAGGGAAATACTTAGAGATAAAAGCATCTTTGCACTTATTCCATGAATCAATACTATTTCTAGGCAAAGAGGAAAACCAAGTTTTAGCACGATCTCTAAGTGAAAACGGAAATAACTTCAATTTTACAACATCATTATCTGTATCCCTTTTCTTTTGCATATCACACAAATCAACAAAGTTGTTTAGATGGGTAGCGCCACCTTCACTAGGAAGGCCGGACAATTGATCTTTCATGACTAGATTCAACAAAGCATCATTGATCTCACATGATTCAGCATCGGTAATAGGAGCAATCGGAGTGCTAATAAAATCACTGTTGTCGGTATTGGAGAAGTCACACAATTTGGTATTGTTCTGAGCCATAGTGACAAGCAAGCAATCCAACACACACAAGCAAACGATAAACACACGGCGGAGGAAGGGCAAATAAAACAGTAAGGGTGAAGTGGAGGAGAGGAAAACGAGAGGCAGAAAATGTAATGCGAAGGATAAGGGTTTGTGATAGGTACTTGGTATATGACTTTTACGTAAGCCTCCCCGGCAATGGCGCCATAAATTCTTCTTGCAACTTCTCGAGCTTGCGTTGTATTCCCTCGAAGTGGAAAGGGAGATACATCACAGTAGCATAAGTATTTCCCTCAGTTTTTGAGAACCTAGGTATCAATCCAGTAGGAGACCACGCGCGAGTCCCTCACACCTGCACAAGCAAATAAGAACTTCGCAGCCAACGCAATAAGGGGTTGTCAATCCCTTTACTGTCACTTATGAAAGTGAGATCTGATAGAGATGATAGTTTACATTTTTGGTATTTTAGTTTATAAGAACAAAAAATAAAACAGGTAAAAGTGAAGTAGATGTAGATTGATATGTTGAGAATAGACCCGGGGGCCATAGTGTTCTCTAGTGGCTTCTCTCATGATAGCGATATTCTATGGCGGGTAAACAAATTACTGTCGAGCAATTGATAAAAAAACGAATAATTATGAGACTATCTAGGCATGATCATTGTATATAGGCATCACGCCCGAGACAAGTAGACCGACTCCTGCCTGCATCTACTACTACTACTCCACACATCGACTATCCAACATGCATCTAGTGCATTGAGTTCGTAAGAACAGAGTAACACCTTAAGCAAGATGACATGATGTAGAGGGATAAACTCAAGCAATATGATATAAACCCCATCTTTTTATCCTCGATGGCAACAATACAATACGTGACTTGCTGCCCCTACTTTCACTGCGAAAGGACACCGCAAGATTGAACAAAAAGCCAAGCACTTCTCCCATTGCAAGAACTATAGATCTAGTAGGCCAAACCAAACCAATTATTCGAAGAGACTTGCAAGGATATTATGAGCACACATAAAAAGTTCAGAGAAGAACCAAATATTTCTCATAGATAATCTTGATCATAAACTCACAATTCACCGGATCTCGACAAACACACCGCAAAAAGAGATTACATCGAATAGATCTCCTCGAAGACGGAGGAGAACTTTGTATTGAGAGAAGAAGCCATCTAGTTACTAGTTATGGACCCGAATGTCTATGGTAAACTACTCACAACTCATGGTGAGGGTGATGATGAGGATGATGAAGAACTCCGTGATGGATCCCCCTCTGGTGGAGCTCCGGAATAGGCTCCAAGATGGCATCTCACGGGAACAGACGGTTACGGTGGTGGAATTAGGGTTTTCTCTCTGTTGTCGAAGATTTCGAGGCACGTAGACTTATATAGGAGGAAGGAGGACACCGAGGGGGTGCTCGAGGGGCCCACAAGGCAGGGGGCGCGCCCTGGGAAGGGGGCGCCCCCCCCACCCTCTTGGACACCCCGAGGCTCTCCTGACGTGGTTCTCAAGTCCCCCGATTGTGATTTCCTCCAAAAATATCTCTCACGAAGGTTTCATTCCGTTTGGACTCCGTTTGATATTCTTTTTCTGCAAAACCCTGAAACAGGCAAAAAACAACAATCTGGATTGGGCCTTTGGGTTAGTAGGTTAGTCCCAAAAATGATATAAAATTGTATGATAAAGCCCATTAGCTTCTTTTGTTGAGCTTTCATTCATATTTAGCTCTAGTGCATCTGTTGCATGGCAATTCCTACTCACTAACATTGATATCTATTGATGGGCATCTCCATAGCCCATTGATACGCTTAGTCGATGTGAGACTATCTACCTCCTTTTTTTCTTCTCCACAACCACCTCTATTCCACCCATAGTGCTATATCCATGGCTCACGCTCATGTATTGCTTGAAAGTTGAAAGGTTTGAAAAGATAGAGTATGAAAACAAATGCTTGGCTGAAATCGGGGTTGTGCATGATATGAATATTTTGTGTGATAACGAAGGAGCATAGCCAACACTATATGATTTTGTGGGGATAACTTTCTTTAGCCATAGTATTTTGAGAAGACATGATTGTTTTGTTAGTATTGCTTGAAGTATTGTTATTTCTTATGTCAATATAGACTTTTATCTTGAATCTTTCAGATCTGAACATTCATGCCACAATTAAGAGAATTACATTGAAAAACTATATTGGTTAGCATTCCACATAAAAAATTCTTTCTTTATCATTTACCTACTCGATGACGAGCAGGAATTAAGCTTGGGGACGCTTCATACGTCTCTAACGTATCTATAATTTTTGATTGTTCCATGCTATTATTTATGAAGTCTTGGATGTTTGATGGGCTTTATCATTCACTTTTATATCATTTTTGGGACTAACCTACTAACCCAAAGGCCCAGTCCATATTTCTGTTTTTTTGCCTATTTCATGGTTTTGTAGAAAAAGAATATCAAACGGAGTCCAAACGGAATGAAACCTTCGCGAGAGATATTTTTGGAGAAAATCACGCACGCGGAGGTTGAGGACCAAGTCAGGGGACAAAGAGGTGGCCCTCGAGGGTGGGCGGCGCGCCTCCCTTCCCAGGGCGCGCCCCCCTGCCTTGAGGCCCCCTCAAGTGGCCCCTGGTGCCCTCCTTCTTCCTATATAAGTCCACGTACCCTAGAAACTCCGAAGACAGAGAGAAAACCCTAATTCCACCGCTCTAGCTTCTGTTCCCGTGGAGATTCCATCTTGGAGCATGTTTCGGAGCTCCACCGGAGGGGGATCCGTCACGGAGGCCTTCATCATCATCATCGCCCTCACCATGAGTTGCGAGTAGTTTACCACAGACCTTCGGGTCCATAGATAGTATCTAGATGGCTTCTTCTCTCTCTCTGGATCTCAATACAAACTTCTCCTTGGTCTTCGAGGAGATCTATTCGATGTAATCTCTTTTTGCGGTGTGTTTGTCGAGATTTGATGAATTGTGAGTTTATGATCAAGGTTATCTATGAAAGATATTTGGTTCTTCTCTAAACTTTTTATGTGTGCTCATAATATCCTTGTAAGTCTCTTCGAATTATTGGTTTGATTGGCCTACTAGATCTATAGTTCTTGCAATGGGAGAAGTGCTTGGCTTTGGGTTCAATCTTGCGGTGTCCTTTCCCAGTGACAGTAGGGGCAGCAAGGCACGTATTGTATTGTTGCCATCGAGGATAAAAATATGGGGTTTATATCATATTGCTTGAGTTTATCCCTCTACATCATGTCATCTTGCTTAAGGCGTTACTCTGTTCGTATGAACTCAATACACTAGATGCATGCTGGATAGCGGTCGATGTGTGGAGTAATAGTACTAGATGCAGACAGGAGTCGGTCTACTTGTCTCGGACGTGATGCCTATATACAATGATCATGCCTAGATAGTCTTATAATTATTCACTTTTCTATCAATTGCTCGACAGTAATTTGTTTACCCGCCGTAGAATATCGCTATCATGAGAGAAGCCACTAGAGAAAACTATGTCCCCCGGGTCTATTCTCAACATATCAATCTACATCTACTTTACTTTTACCGCTTTTATTTGCTATTTTATTAAACCAAAATACCAAAAATATAATTATCATCGCTATCAGATCTCACTCTCGTAAGTGACCGGAAATGGATTGACAACCCCTTATCGCGTTTGCTGCGAAGTTCTTATTTGTTTGTGCAGGTGCGAGGGACTAGCGCATGGTCTCTGTCGGGGAAACTGATCGCCCACGAACACCTATGGGACCGGTGCCCCTTTTCGGTACGGCAAGGGGGCGGAGGATGCACAAAGAGAAGATCGAGGCAAACGCGCGAGCAGTTTACCCAGGTTCGGGCCGCACGGATGCGTAAAACCCTACTCCTGCCTTGGTTTGTATTGCGTTCTTGGCTCGGGAGCGAGAAGAACTACAGTGTTGATCACTAACAGGACCGAGCGTGAGAGTGATCGATGATCGGAACCCCTTCTACGTTGCGCATGGGCCTCCTTTTATAGGTCAAAGGGGTCACCGACAGGTGTCAACGCAGTCGAGGGTAAAAATGTAAAATGGGTGGTAGTTGGAACAGTGTTTGTATAGTGCTCTATACCTAACCCTGACGGCAGGGGACAAGGGCATTAAATGCCCGTCGCCGTTGCCCCAAACAGTGCAAAAAGCGTCCGTCAGGGCGCCACCGTCCGCCACGACGGTGGCCTCGTCATCGCAGCTTGCCACCGTGTACCCCAGGCTGCACAGCCTTCCGCCACGTGCGTCTGGAAGGGTCCCAGAGCGACACGTGGGTGGATGCGCTGGAGCGCGGGTACCTAGTGGAAGTTTTCCGCGGCAAGCACCTTGCCGCGGTTGCTACCTTGTCGCGCCCGTAAACTTGTCGCTCTCCGGGCCTTGCCGGGACGCGTGGCGCGTCGCGGCAAGTCTCTTGAAATGCCATGTTTGGCCTTCCCAGCAAGTTCTTCTTGCCAGGGTCTTGTGTCAAAGAAGTGGTCTTGAGCCTTGAGTGGCCTTCCTGGCAAGCTCCTCTTGCCGGGGCCTTGTTTCTTTAACTTGAATACTTTGTTCTTGAATGGCTCCAAAGGAACCACAGTGGGCCTTGGCGGTCGCGCGGCGAGCCTTGCCACGGGACGCTGCAACTGCCCATGCACAAGTTCGGGATACTAAGGTACCCCTACTTTAGTACACCGACAGGAGCCCCCAGTCCTGGGCCATACACGGTGTCGAACGCTGTTGGGCCAGGCCCAAAACAGTGCACGGGCACGCGCGGCCTGCGGCACGCCGTATCCCACTCCGTATCCACCGCGCCCCTCCCTAACGGCACGCGTCGATCGTGGCGTCGTGGGAAAGATCGTGGCCTGTTTCTTTAATGGGGAAATGCGGAACGTCCCCCCTCCCCCCTTAAAAGCAGGGGAAACAGGGGCAGTTCCTTCCATTCGCCCGTTGCTTCTTCATCCTCCAGAAACCCCCGCCGCTCCCCTCCTCCCCGAAGGTCGAAAAAGAGCAGCGCTCCGCCCCCCCTTCGCCGCCGCCAGCATCACCAGTGCCGTCGACTTCCCCCATCGTCCCCGCCATGGCCCCGAAGGGTGAGAAGGCGAAGGCCGCGAAGTCTGCCAAGGCGCTGCGGCTAGTAGCAATGCGGAAGATGATGGCGGTCTTCCCGCCAAGGCTTGATGTGGAGGAGCTGAAAGACACCTTCTACCTCTTCTGGTCGAGGGAGACGAAGGCGCACCCGCGCACCAAGGTACTCCCCGCCGTGGCCTTCGAGATGTACCCGAACGACTATGCCTTCTTCGCTCTGTTCTTCTACTGCGGGCTCTGCCCGCCCTTTTCGGAATTCTTCTGCGACATCATGAATACCTACGGGTTTCATCTCCTTGACTTCACCCCAAACGCCGTCTTGACCATGGCCATTTTCACACATCTGTGCGAAAATTTCGTCGGAGTTTACCCCAATGTAGCTCTCTTTCGCCATTACTTCATACCTCGAGTCGAGTCAGGGTCACCTCTGTCTGGCGGAATCTCTTGGATCTTTAGGACCCATAAGAAAGAGGCTTACTTGACGGGGGAGCTCCGCGGAAAGTGGGATGAGTGGTGGGCCAACTGGTGTTGGATTATAGAGGATGACCCGCAGCCGTTCACTTCCCGGCGCTAAGTCGCAGTAGTACGCGGCAACGACTGGAGTGACCTGGCCCCTGAGGACGACAAGATGAAGATAGCCATCACTCGGATCCTTCGCCTCCGGCAAGCCAGGCTCACTGTAGGTGCAGTCGGGGCAGACTTGCTCCGCCGCCCCATCGCTCCCTTGCAGGAGAGGAAGAGGGCTGCTTGGGAGTTCGAGAACGCGGCAGACATCATGAGGCTGCGCCCAGGCCTCAATTACAATTTCACTGTCCTGGAGCTCAATGCAATGCCCCAAGCGCTATTTAAGTATGACTCCGCCCATCCTGAGTGGTTTGCGTTGCCGCCGGGCGTAGTTCCATTGTGCAATAGCTCTGCGCTCAGTGCTATTCGCGCGGCGACGCCGTTGTGTGATTCCCACGGGATCGACCCCACCTGGCGGGAACCTTCCGACGAAGCCGTGCAGACGTTCTTCGACAACCTGGTGGAGCTGCCAATCGACGCCGACGAGAAGAGGGGCCTCACCCGCGACACCACCCACCAGGAGATGGCATATATTGCCACCAGGCTGGAAGAGGCAGCGGCAGCCAGGGCCGCGGGCAAGTTCGGGTATACTGTGGAGGAAGCGGAGGCCGCGGAGGCGACAAGCCTCGCCAAGGAGGAAGAGCTTCACAAAGCGGGAAAGCTTGTCGGGCGACTCGCCGGGACAAGCGAGCCCACCGAGCAGGGCGCCGAGTCGAGCGGGCCCGCCGAGCAGGTGGTCGGGTCAAGCGACCCTGCCGATGGCTCGGGTGCCTCGCTGGGCCTCGACTCCTCTTCTTCGTCCTCGGGTAGCTCACCACCGCCAGCAAGTCCTCCAGCTCAAACAAGGAGGCGCCTTCGCAAGGCCGCAGACGTGACGGGGCGGCAGGCGGGTCAGCAGCCGCAGCGCCGCCCGACACGCACCGCTGCGACGAGCAAGGCCGCCAAGGGAGCGCCCCGCGCTTCAACGGCAACAGGAGGGGGATCTTCCCGGACTGGTGCCTCTGCTCCTACCGCCCCTCGCGCTTCGGTGGCAACCGGAGCGGTGTCTTCTCAGACCACGGTCCCTGCTCCCGCCAAGCGGTCGAGGGAGCCCACTCCTCCGCCTCCTCGCGCCGGGGTGCGCGAGCCGGATTTTGACTTCTCCGCGCTTAGCTTCGACGAGGAGGAAGAAGAGTAAGTCTTCGCGATTCTTGTTTCTCTTTGATTTTCTGTTGATTCTTGCCTTGTATCCCTCTTGCCTGATTCTGATCCTGTCTTTCTTCCAGAACTCTGGCCCAGAGGGCGGCAAAGAGGGCCAAAGTCCCAGTGATCGTTATTGAGGACGAGCCCGTAGCAACGGCAGGGGGTGCGCCTGCGACAAGCTTGCCGGATCCGGCAGCTGTTCTCCAGAGCAGCCCCCAGCACAGCCCCCAGCGTAAGTCCTTTGTCCACTTTCCGCTTGTCGGGCGCTTGGGCCTTCTATCCTTGTTGATGTTTTGTTTGTTGACTTGTGCAGGAGCAGAGCAGCAGCATCAGGAGCGCCAGGAGACCGCCCCCGACGCGCCGCATGCCTCGACCGTACCGCCAAGGGGGAGCTCCCGGCAAGGGAGGACACTCCGCCGAGGGCGAGCACTCCGCCAAGGGCGAGCACCCCGCCAAGGGATGGTGCTAGCGGCCCTCTGCCGGCGGGAACTGCCACGACGCCGCCGAGGGAGAACTCTCCGGCGAGGAACCTCACCGAGGAGCCGGCCCGCGCAAGTAAGCCCTTGGACTTTTCTTCTTTGGATCTTCTCTTTTTTGGATATTTGCTTGACTATTTTTCCTTCGTTTTCTTTTCTTTCGTCAGACCCGTCCGCCACAGAGCCGATGGAGATGGAGGCCGCCGTCGAGGAGGACGCATGCGGCAACACTGGCGACGCCGCCACTACCGAAGAGGCGGCCGGTGCTGACGAGCCTGCCGCCGACGAGGCCGCCAAGGCTGCTGGCGCGGCAGCTGAGGAGGGATCCGGCAGTCGCCCTGACGGCCCTGAGGCCGCAGGAGCGTCAGACGCCGCGCCGGCTGCCGATCCCTCTGCTGCCGCGGCCGAGCCAGGCGCCTATCTGGAGGCCGGCAACGGTGTCTTCATTCAGCTCCCGTGGGCGTCCACATCCAGGGCGCCCGTAGAGGGAGAGGTCTTCGACGGGGAGGTCCTTGCCTCCGCCGGACTAAAGTTCGTCTACGTGCCAAGCAGCAGCAGCGAGCCCGAGGAGGAGCGGCTGCTGCGCAGGCTTCTGGCTTTGTACCGCGCACGGCAGGCCAAGCTGGAGTCCCGAGAGGCTCTGGCCGCCAAGGCGGGCGCTGACTTGGAGAAGCGCGCCGAAGAGCTCCGAGCCAACAACCAAGCAGCTCTTCGATCCTTGGCGGAGGAGCGGGAGCAGCTCGCCGAGGCGCATCAGGCCTTCATTCTTGAGAAGGCTGAAGCAGAGGAGCAGCAACCGCTCGCCGCCGAGGAGTTGTCCCGGCGAGAAGGCGAACTGACGCAGCGGAAGGTCGACCTTGACAGCCACGAGGACGAGCTTGCCGCGCGTGAACAGTCTCTTGGCGGAGCTCTGCAGGAAGCGAAGGACGCTGCTGCGGCTGCCGAGACCGCCAAGAGGGACTTGGAGGCGAGGGTGGCGCAACTGGAGGCCAACCTCAAGACGAGCGGCGAGGAGGTCGCCGCACTGAAGCTCGAGAGGGAGAAGGACGCCCACAGCCATTCCGAGCTGCAGGTCCGCCTCTCCGACAAGGGCAAGGAGCTCGCCGTTGCTAAGGATTCCGTCGCCGATTTGGAGTTGAAGCTGTCCACCCTCACCACAACGCTTGACGGCGCCAGAGAGCGGGAGGCGAACCTGAAGGAGGAGCTCAGGGCCGAGAAGGCTCTGTTGGACAGCGCCGCCATCTCCCAAAACAACTTCAGGCTGACGGTGGAGCACTGGACAGAGGGTCTCGTTGCCGCCGCTGCCGACGTCGACAAGGAGCTGGCGGAGCTGGGGGCGGAGCACCTCGGGTACTCCACCGACGAGAATCTCCCTCATAGCGCCAAGTTGAGTTTGTTCTTCAGGGGGGTGGCGCTGGCCCTCCAGCAGCTCCGGGAAAGGATCCCAAAGAAGCTGGCGGACGAGTCGCGCAGGCTCTGCGCGGGGGCCCTCGAGAAGGTGTTGATGAAGATAGCGCACCGCAACCCAGGCCTCAACCTCACCAACGTCCTGAGGTCTTGCCGCCGGACGCTGACCAGGAGGCGCTCAAGGCCCTTGTCGCGCCTATTGTGAACAAGGTGGGAGGCATCAAGAGGGTCGAGGGCGACTGCGCGGATTAGTCTTGTTCACCTTCTTCTTTCCCTGCCGCTGCCAACCATGTTATGAACAATAGTCTATTAGAACTGCGACAAGTTGCTTTCTAATATAACTTTATTTTGGGTAGTTAATGCAACGTTATTTCCTTTACTTGACTTCCTTGCTTTGTATGCTTTTACCCTACGCTTTTTGGGAACTTGCCGGCATAGGGACCCTTGCCGCGAGTGCTGAGTGCGGAACTTCAGCAGCCTGCTGGCAATGCCGTTGCCGACAAGAAACCTTGTCGCAGCTAGTCGCAGCACACTTAGGTTGTTGAGCGAACTCGAAAACGAAGCAAGGGCGCGACATTAGTCGCAACACACTTAAGTCGTTGAGCGTGCTCGAAACAAAGTAAGGGCGCGGCTAGCCACGAGTTGGTTCCTCCGCGCACAGGTTTTCCATACTAAGCGAGGTCGTTCAAGGAAGATAACTTAAAAATTAAAAAATTTGATCGCTCAAACTTTGGCAACTTAGCTTTTGTGTCGTTTGCTTCCCGGCAAGGCAAGGCTCTCTTGAACGGCACTTGGTCCATACCACTATCTCCTTCCCCCCTGGCAAACTTGTGCGCGAGGGAAACATCTTCTGCTTGAGAGAAAAGAAAGGGGAGAAAACAGAGATATGGATTCTTGTGGCTCGTTATTGCTTTCCGGGGATAGGTGCTGCACAAAGTGTCAGATAGTACATGCAAGAAAGTAAAAAGGGCATGAATTAACAAGTTGTGCGAGGCAGATAGGCTTTACTGATGCACGAGGTCTACGCCCAGCTTTGTACAAAGGATTACATGCAACAGCGGCAAGACTTGTACAAAAGGTGGTTGCCGGAGCGGATCACGGCAACTGCTCCTTACGGGTAAAATTTGCGAAGATGCTCAATGTTCCAGGAGTTGCTCACCGGTAAGCCATCTTCGGTCTCTAGGCGGACTGCGATAAGGGCCTTCCCACTTGGGCGTCAACTTGTTGGAATTCTTGGCGGACTGAACGCGCCGAAGAACAAGGTCGCCTTCCTCGAGACTTCTGGCTTTAACTTTGCGGCTATGGTAGCGGCGCAAAGCTTGCTGGTAGCGAGCAGCTCGCACAGCGGCCTGAAGACGGTCTTCCTCGAGGAGCAGCGCATCATCTTGCCGCAGGTGCTCTTGCTCGAGCTCATCGTAAGCGAGCACTCAAGGCGACCCGTATACGAGTTCCGTGGGGAGAACTGCTTCTGCTCCATAGACAAGAGCAAAAGGTGTCTGCCCGGTGGCTCGATTTGGTGTCGTCCTGATTGACCAAAGAGCCGCCGGCAACTCCTCGATCCAGTTTCTTCCGCACTTGTGTAGCCTGTCGAAAGTCCTTGTCTTGAGGCCATGCAACACTTCAGCATTTTCCCTCTCCGCTTGACCGTTGCTTCTCGGGTGAGCAACAGAAGCGAAGCAGACCTTGGCGCCGAGGTCTTGGACATATTGCATGAAGGTGCGACTTGTGAATTGCGTACCGTTGTCGGTGATGATCCTATTAGGGATTCCTAAACGGCAAACAATCGACCCAAAGAACTTGACTGCTGACTGTGCGGTCACCTTTCTCACTGGTTCCACTTCTGGCCACTTTGTGAACTTGTCGATGGCAACGTACAAGAACTCAAAGCCCCCGGCTGCGCGGGCAAAGGGGCCGAGGATGTCGAGCCCCCAGACCGAAAATGGCCAGGATAAAGGGATCGTCACTACAAGAAATATGTCAACTTGTGACCACCACTATTGGTCACTGAATGGTCACAAATTTCCATTTGTGACCTTTTTGTGACAAAAAACATAAGGTCAAAAGCTGGCCGTCATAAACTGAATATAGCGACCTTCTCTGTGAGAAGGTCATAGACGTTTATGACCAAAATATGCCTACTGTCGTGTTTTGGTCACTAGCAGCCTCCCCACGCCACGTAGGCATCCAGCGTGGCAAGCTGATGTGGCACAAGATTCAGCCCGGTCCAATTGGCTGTTCTACATGGGCCTAGCCCAACAATTCAGCCTTTCTAATATTTATTTTTTCCGTTAATTTTCGCTAGCTACATGGGCCAGGCCCAATAATTCGGCCTTTTTATTTCTAGATGCGGCCTTTTACAACGTATGATCTTTTATTTTTTTGCCATTTTATTTTCCACTGTTTTACATTTGTCCCAAATATCATAATATCATACACTGGTCCCACACGTCAGAAATTTCAAATGTGCTCAAATTATTTTGATAAGTGGGTCACATGAGTCATGTTTCCATTGCACACATTTTCAAACCACATACATAATTACTATTTCATATGTAACAGAAATTGTAATTCTGAAACATACATGAAATTCACAAAGAGAAGATACATTAAATCAAATACATAATTACTATTTCATTCACAAACAGAGAGAAGATACATTAAATTCCCAGACAACCCAGCTATTATTACATAACTTGCTATATAAGAATGTCTTGGAGCTTCTTTGAACATCTTTCGTCTTGAATTTACTCAAAATATCTGCCAACAAGAAAACAGAACAGCAAGGATAGGGTGATTAACAACAACAACAACAACAACATGTGATGGGGTGCTATTTTGTAGTAAGATCAAGTCTGGAAAGAAACATGCATGAAAATTAAGAATTGCTAGAGCAAGTCTACATGAAAGCAGCAACACATGCTTTTCCTATTAGCATCTCCGGTCAAACAAACAGGATGCAACAAGTGATTACATTGACCCCGATTAAAACATTTTAAGTACTGGACAATCATAAACATCCAACAGTAGGCAAATCTAGCACTGTCATACCAACAACCAACAGTATTTCTATCTAGTAGTGAAGATTGAAGTTGCAACAGTAGGCAAATCCCACATCCAGTCAACATCCAGCAATGGAATCCAAACAAAAGTCTAAGAATGTACCCCTAGAATACATCTGACACTGAAGTAAAAAAGCAAGCCGAGATGTGCTCACCATCTGATGAAGTCGATATGTCCGGTGCCGTCGTCGAGCGTGAAGGACACGTCCGTGTTCCGCTCCGCCTTGCCGCTGACCACCCAACAAGCCGGACCTGCTCATGTAGTAATGTTATACATAGCAAAACTTCAGTATTTCCGATTTCGTGGTACAATGAAAGAGCAGTTCAGTTGAAGAATTTAGCTTGCCATTCTCAATTTTACTACTTAAAGACATAATGTAACAAATACTGGAAACTTCACAGCATGCAAATAGTGCAATAAATTCACTGGTCTATGGATACGATCATAGATTCACATGAGGCGTGTGTGGAATATAGTGCAAATAACAACGAAAATTTAAAGAAGCTCGCTTGTTAACGAAGGCCTACCAATCACTTCAACCTAACCTAAGAATAACAGTACACAGACTGTACCATTACATAGTACTGCTATGTAATTGATATGCAAAAGAAGATACATGTCCCATGTTCAGCAATGAGGATCAACCATGAAGCTTTCACTACTCCTACATCAGTAAGCTTTTAACACTCCTGTTGCTAGTGTTCTAAACCAACAGAGCAATGCTATAGGAGTAGAAAAGAGAACTAGAGGTAGGAGAGGGAGCTGCTCACCGGAGAGCTTGTGGTCACCGCCATACACAGTCGCCGTCACGCCAGTCACCTCAAGAAGCACCGCTGCGCCGGAGACGCCACCAGACATGCGCAAGAGCAGAGCACCTGCTGCATCCAAATACAAATCGAACAAGAACAAAAAATTAGGAATGGTTGCAACCATGCTTTTCAAGGCACACAATAGAAAAAATCGGAAAGAAAAAATCGGTGCTCTCCGTACGCCTTTACAAGTTCAAATCATGTCCTAGAGTATTTATTTATGTGTAACTTTAGCGGTCGATGTTAATCTGCACTTGAAACGTCACATCCATTTCCTAATGCACCTACATGCATGGGCTGCTGGAATTGAAGGTTTCGCATAATCCACTAATATATATCCCGCTTCATATGAACACACAAATGCAAGATATTCTACTCTTCACGCAAGAAGTTTCTCCTGTTATACGAGTGTGATCTATGGTAAGTTAGCAGGTATGTTCTATAATTCACCAAACGCAGCCTCAACTGCTGGTTCGACGGAGCCTGCGACCTGTAGGGAAGCATATGGAGTATAAAGATTAGAGCACTAGACTAATATAGGCTCCTGCCACAAAAGGAATGATCAATTGGTACAGGATAATCATGGAGAACAAATAGCATTCCACTTCTGTCTTATCCATGTTAAGAACAGGACACAACCTACCTAGGTGGAAAATCAAAATGTGTACGAAAGCACATCAGATAGATTCAGCTAGCCTTTTAGATGGTGACTAGTCAACATTTGTACTGCCCATGGACGACCACAAGATAGTAGTAGGTCTGGCTAACCATGTATTTTAGTTGACATTTTAGACAAGCATTTGGTAGTGCAGCCTCGTTGTTAATGAAATGTTCCTTTTCAGCTGTCCCTGGCGCGGGAGAACAAACATAGCAAATGCAGATATCCCCACAAATGCCCGTGCAATTGATATAACAGAGCATACCGGAGATTCCCTTCAAAATCGGCGCTGTTTGGCAGCCGATGCTGATGATTATTTATGAAGAGCAGAAGAAGATATAGACTAGTGAGATAAGAGAATGTGAAACATACTAAAATCGTTTTATACAACTATAGTTTGGTACATGTTTTAGGTGTGTCCTGTTAGGTGAGAAAGAAAACATTCTGAAATTGTTTTGCAAAAGCAGCTTGCCATCAATACATCTAATGGTGGACACATCTCCTGGCGATTGCATGTCCCCATTGGTTGAGTAGCAGCTAGCATTCATCATTATCATCCACTAGTCGACCAGAGAAAAAGAAAAAAAATAAGAGGGGGTGGGGTTGGGGTTTGTAGCAAGCAGGTTGAAATACTGGCACATACAACTTACGTTGCTTGAGGATCCTCATGGCGCGCGCCTTGACGGCCTCCTGGGCGGGGGCGGGCCTGGTCTTCTTGATCTGGTCCTTGTAGCGCGCCAGCTCCACGTCCAGCTTCTTGATCTTGTCGTCCACTGTGTCCCCCCGCTTGTATATCTGCCCAGCCATGGATTCATTCGGTGAGAAGGGGATCGAATCCAACCCTAGCTACCACAGAATCGAATCGAAGATAGGAAGCGTGCGTACCCGGTCGGTGGCGTCCTGGTGGCGTACACTGTTCAACACACGCACGCACAAACGCATCCGGAAGAGTCTCCCATCTACAAAGCAAAGTTATCACAATTCGGTTCACTCCAATCAAGCGATGTGCTAAGAGCAGAGAGAGACTGTTGTATTGAACAAGTAATTCTGGGCTAGACTAGAACAGGGCAATGAAGGGTGACAAATTATAGAATAAAGCAGCAGATCCTGGGCTGTAAGGAAGCAGTGTAACCATGGGGCCAAGAAAAAGAGCACCAACTAGTCTGGAGCAGGCAGAGTAGAGCACAGGAGAAAATCATCAAAACAACAGTGACAAGAATAAAGGAGGTTCCATAATCAACACCGCCTACAAACTTTTTAGATGTTATTAGGCGATGAGAGTGAAACCCCCACATTTCAAACACCACTGTGTGCATGAATCGATGCAGAGGCTGGGGGTGGGGATGATGCATCCTTTATCTAGGAAAGTTCAAACACCACCCCATTCTACAACTGTGGACAAACCTCAAAGTTCCCAGTACATCAGCGTGGAATGTGTGGAATGAGCTATTTAATTCAAGCTCTCCCACAAGTCACGGCTCCAAAATTGACCAAATCACAATTTGAGAACCGGATTCGAACTCTCACGGATCAAATCCGCACCACAGGCCAATCGAACTACGAGAGAGAAATCACATCTTGGGATCACTCCTACCTCAGTTTCAGATCGCAATCACACCATCATCACGGGACGAATTGGATACAGTAGAGGGGGGAGGCAGTAGCTACGACTACGCACGCACCTTGGTCCTTGACGAACTCGGCGAGCGCGTTGCAGTCGGAGTAGAGGGCGAGGCCGGTGAACCCCAGCTCCTCGCACTCCCTGCGCTGTCGTGTGGTCTCCGAGGTTTCTCCGCCGCCGTGCCGCTCTCCCGCACCGCACGGGATCATAGTGCGCGGGTCCGCCCGGATCGCCATTGACCGGATCTCAGCCACCGCCGGGGGCGCGAGCGCGAGCAAGGCGAGGGCGAGGGCGGCCAGGAGCGCCGCGGCGTGCGGCGGTGGCCATTGAGGTGGTTGGTGCGATCTTGGTGGAGGGGATGGGGAGAGGGCGGAGACGGTGAGATTTGGGATTTGGTGGGCACGCGGTCGCGTGTTTTGTCGGTAAAGGCAGGCGACCGGCTAAGTGCTCCTCGCCGTCGACGGGCTGAGGGTCGACCAAGGTGCGGGGGCGGCGGCGGCTAGGGTTTCGGCGAGCGGGTGCGGGTGCCGGTGCGGGTTTGGAACGGTGGTGAGTGCGTTTGTGGGGATGGAAACGGTGGTGAGTAGGTGCATCGGGTCTGCGGGTACGGTGGGGTGAGGGGGCGTGGGTGAGAGGGTCAGGGGTGAGGGCTGCCGTTGGATACGCGAGCATCCGACGGTGTCTGAGGCATGATCCGCGTGATATCCTCCTAGACCAATCAAAACGCAGCAAGCAATTTGAAGACTTTTTGACCATCTAAATTTGTCGTAATCGATTAAAGATAAGTTATTTCATGAAAACTTCATTCTTCATTTTTTGCGTGCTCAAAATGAGTTTTTTTTGCAAAGGATCAACCAAATATTTGTTCAAATGATCTCATATTGTGCACAAGGGTGCATCTTGGAATGGCAAACAATGTTGCCTAAGGGAGTTTTCACTTTCTTTGGACGAAAAAATCATTTTCCATTTTTCGAGTGCCTAAAAGGAGGTTTTTTTGTGAAGGACCTCCCAAATAATTGTTGCAAAATTGGACCAAATCAATTTTATAAAATACTAGGACATATTTAATGCACAATTGACAAAATGGTTGGGTGTAAAAAGTTTTGATCCACCTCTCGTGAAAAAGACAAATTTCCACCGATTCAGTTGGAAGTGGGTCAAATTTGAACTGTAGATGCCTTGTAGTTTGCTCTTTATTTTTTACAAAAATCATTTCTAGGTACAAAAGTATCTATTTAATCAGAGAAACACCAAAAAAATACTAAGATTCAACCACTAGCTAGGAACGGTCATTCCCGCCGTTTTGACCGCATTTTGAAACGGGCATAAAAAATTCAAAAAAAATAAAAAAATAGGAAAACCTTCGCATTGTGTCATTATATATGACCATGTTACCAGAAAAAAATATAAACTTGTAATACGGCCATTCTTTTAAAAAAGTGTTCACAGAAATGAGCTATCATGCGTGAAGATTCATGGCTTTCAAGCCAAATGATCAATCGTATGGCCACATTCATGGCATAGTTTGTTCAAATGATCTCATATTGTGCACAAGGGTGCATCTTGGAATGGCAAACAATGTTACCTAATGGAGTTTTCACTTTCTTTGGACGAAAAATTCATTTTCCATTTTTCGAGTGCCCAAAAGGAGGTTTTTTTGTGAAGGACCTCCCAAATAATTGTTGCAAAATTGGACCAAATCAATTTTATAAAATACTAGGACATATTTAATGCACAATTGACCAAATGGTTGGGTGTAAAAAGTTTTGATCCACCTCTCATGAAAAAGACAAATTTCAGTCGATTTAGTTGGAAGCGGGTCAAATTTGAACTGTAGCTGCCTTGTAGTTTGCTCTTTATTTTTTACAAAAATCATTTCTAGGTACATAAGTATCTATTTAATGAGAGAAACACCAAAAAAATTCCAAGATTCAACCACTAGCTAGGAACGGTCATTCCCGCCGTTTTGTCCGCATTTTGAAACGGGCATAAAAAATTCAGAAAAAATAAAAAAATTGGAAAACCTTCGCATTGTGTCATTATATATGACCAAGTTACCAGGAAAAATAATAAACTTGTAATACGGCAATTCTTTTAAAAAAGTGTTCTCAGAAATGAGCTATCATGTGTGAAGATTCATGGCTTTCAAGCCAAATGATCAATCCTATGGCCACATTCATAGCATAGTTTGTTCAAATGATCTCATATTATGCACAAGGGTGCATCTTGGAATGGCAAACAATATTGCTTAAGGAAGTTTTCATTTTCTTTGGATGAAATAATCATTTTCCATTTTTCGAGTGCCCAAAAGGAGGTTTTTTTGTGAAGGACCTCCTAAATAATTGTTGCAAAATTTCACCAAATCGATTTTCTAAAATACTAGGACATATTTATAGCACAATTGACAAAATGGTTGGGTGTAAATAGTTTTGATCCACCTCTCCTGAAAAAGACAAATTTCCGCCGATTCAGTTGGAAGCGGGTCAAATTTGAACTGCGGCTGCCTCATAGTTTGCTTTTTATTTTTTCCAAAAATCATTTCTAGTTACATAAGTACCTATTTAATCATAAATACATGGTTTGGTGGCGATACGTCGAGGTTTGGGCGGTGGTCGAGGGCCCCAACTCTAGAGCGCGTAAACTCGCATGCCCGCCGCATGGTCACCGCGTGACTGTGGCGTTGCCATGTGTTCTGGGCGGCCTAGGCATGTCTAGTGGGTTGGCCACTCCCCAGGTAGGTGCTAGGAAGAAAATTACAACATAAGATTCTCACGAGGAGACCGATCGATGCTCAAACATGAATTAGCAGCCAAGTGTTTGATTAGCGGTACAGAATATGCACATGGCTAATGGGCGTGAGTTTTGGTTGAGGATGATCAGTTACTAAGAAGACCGTCTTCACAAATTTTCAGCTCAAAAGGAGGAGTCTAGGTGGTACTTGCTTTGCAAAGTACCACACTGGACATAAATACGAATGTTGAAGATGGGCTCAAAAAAATGAATGGATTGAGCTGGCATTTGGTGGAGGATAGTTATTTGGGCATAGGAAAGCACTATAGAAAATGGATACCATTTGGACATGCCAAAGTGGTACTTCCTTCACAAAGTGTTTTTTTGAACAGAATAGGAAAATGAATATTTTTGAATTATTTTTGAACTAGGCAAGGAAGGTTTTTTACATATTTGACGAAGATATGACCCAAAGAATTTATGAGATTTTTTGGGGAATTTTGGGAATGACAGAAATATAGGTTGCTTCACAACCTAGGGCAAAAACTGCCACATGGACATGACACATAGGCAAAACTGATGAGGTAGCGCCTAGTCGTAGCAACCCACCACAATTTTTAAGGTTATGACCATCTATATTGGTCATGAACAGCTAGAAATAAGGCAGCGAACCAGTGCTATCTGCTTTGTGACCATTTCGTTTAAGGAAGTTATGACCTTTCTGACCAAAATGGTCGTTATAGTTTAGGGTTTGGAGCCCCCCAAACAGATTTTGACCAATTGGTCTGAAATGGTCATAGATCTATGACCAATTCTTCCAGGGTCACTAACAAAAGGTCATAAGTTGACATATTTCTTGTAGTGCGTCTGGAGAGCTTAAGCTGGTTGATGTATCTGTTTGGAATGGAACTGCCACGCTTTACACTTGGTTACTTGTGCAGTTGCATCCTGGAGGGCTTCTGGCCAAAAGAAACCTTGTCGGAACGCCTTGCCGGCAAGTGCTCTTGCGCCAATGTGGTGACCACATATGCCTCCATGTATCTCTGCCAACAGCTTCTGTCCATCTTCCCGGGGAATACACTTTAATTTCACACAGTTGAGTCTCCTTCTGTACAGTTCGTCGCCGACAAACTGGTACATACTTGACTGTCGGGATAATTTTTTAGCTTCTTCTTGCTCTTCGGGAAGTTCTCCTGTCTGGAGGAAACGGACGATCTGCTGTGCCCATGCGGGAGACTGCGGCTCGACGACAAGGACTAAAGGCATCTGTGCTGCTGCGGGAACGTCGACTTCCACGGCAAGAACTTGCGGTTCAGCCGGAGCTTGACGTTCCCCGGCAAGCTTGCCGGAGCAAAACTTGTCGGGAACGCCTGCTTAAACTGTACAAACCCTAGGGTTTGCAGGAGCAGACCGCTCCTCAGCAATCTTGTCGTTGACCTTGGGGACCTTATTGGCGGCGGCTTCGGGAAGCTCCGCCGGTAAGTAGTCACCAGAAACCAACTTCCTCTTCTTACTATGTCCAGTAGATGGTGTTACGGATGGTTGAGTTAGCTTGAGCACAAAGATCCCTGGTTCCACAGGTAGCTTTAGTAGAGCACACTTTGACAGGCCGTCTGCGATTTTGTTCTGAGCTCTTGGAACGTGCTCCATCTGTAAGCCTTCAAAGTGCTCTTCAAGCTTTCTCACTTCGTCGACGTAAGCTTCCATCAACGGACTCTGGTAGCTCTTGTTCACTTGGCGGACGACCAATTGCGAGTCACCCCGCACAATCAGCTTCTTGATGCAAAGCTCTGCCGCGATTCTGAGGCCGGCAAGCAAACCTTCATACTCTACAGTATTGTTCGTTGCTTGCTCCTTGGGAAAGTGCATTTGGACGACGTACTTGAGGTGCTCTCCGGTGGGCGCGACAAGCAGCACACCGGCACCGGCGCCTTGCAGCGAGAAGGCACCATCAAAGTACATTATCCATTCCTTGCTTGCTTCCTTGACGGGGATGCTCGTCTCTGGGATCTCTTCGTCTGGCGTTGGCGTCCATTCTGCTATGAACTCTGCCAACGCTCTGCTCTGGATAGTTGAAGTACTTTCAAACTTAAGGCCAAAGCTTGACAGTTCTAGGGCCCACTCGACAATCCTGCCTGTTGCTTCTGGATTTTGGAGTATCCTCTTCAGCGGAAAGCGAGTGACCATTGTTATCTCATGTGCTTGGAAGTAGTGGCGCAGCTTTCTTGAGGCCATGAGAAGGCCGAAAAGCAGCTTCTGCACACCAGAGTACCTTGATCTAGCCCCCTGCAGAAGGGAGCTGACAAAGTAGACTGGGCGCTGCACCACCTTCTTCCGCACTTCCTCTTGCATCTGCGCAGTTCCATTCTTGTCGGGGCCAGAGCTTGTCGGGGTAGCCCCCTGCTTGTCGCTGGATGTGCTTGCCGTGGTCGCTGGCTCATCGTCCGCCTCCCTCTCCGCTACTAACGCAGCACTAACCACTTGATTGGTCGCCGCTAGGTACAGCAGTAACTTTTCTTGCGGCTTAGGTGCGACAAGTATTGGAGTGGAGGACAGATACCTCTTCAAGTCTTGCAGCGCTGCTTCCGCTTCCGGAGTCCATTTCACTGGACCTGCCTTTTTCAAGATTTTGAAAAATGGCAGGGCGCGTTCTGCAGACTTAGAAATAAACCTGCTGAGAGCAGCCACGCAGCCGGCAAGCCTTCGTACATCCTTGACGCGCTTCGGTGCTTCGATATGCTTAATGGCTTTAATCTTGTCGGGATTGGCTTCAATCCCCCTCTGGGACACAAAGAACCCGAGAAGCTTGCCGGAGGGGACTCCAAACACGCACTTCTCGGGGTTAAGCTTGAGTTGGATCTTGCGCAGATTTGCAAAGGTTTCTTCTAGATCTTGCACTAGGGTAGCCCTGTCCTTGCTCTTAACCACTATGTCATCCATGTATGCTTCCACGTTTCTGTGAATCTATGGCTCAAAAGCAGTGTGGACTACTCTTGCAAAAGATGAACCAGCATTCTTCAATCCAAAGGGCATGCGTATGAAGCAGTAAGTGCCACATGGAGTAATGAATGCGGTCTTCTCCTCGTCTTCTTCAGCCATAAAGATCTGATGGTATCCTGAATATGCATCAAGAAATGAAAGCAACTCATCCAGCCGTGGAGTCAACGATCTGGTCAATGCGCGGCAAAGGAAATGGATCTTTGGGACAAGCTTTATTCACATCGGTGAAGTCAATACAAAGCCTCCACTTCCCGTTTGCTTTGCGCACGACAACAAGGTTGGCCAACCACGTGGGATGGAGTACACCTCTGACAAGGCCTGCCGCTTCCAGCTTCTTGATCTCTTCTGCGATAAACTCTTGGCGCTCCACCGCTTGTTTTCTAACCTTCTGCTTGACGGGCCGCGCGTGAGGACAAACGGCAAGCTTGTGCTCAATCACTTTCCTGGGAACACCGGGGATGTCAGACGGTTGCCAGTCAAATACGTCGACGTTCGCCCGCAGGAAAGCAATGAGTGCGCTTTCCTATTTGGGATCGAGCGTGGCACTGATGGTGAAAGTACCACCAGTGCCGTCCTCCTTGGCGGACACCTTCTTGGTTGCGGGTGGAGCTGCCATCGCCTTCTTGCACTTGCCGGTGGAGCTCGATGGTGCGTCCTCAACGGCAGCGCAGCACTCCGAAGAGGTGCGTTTGCCGGAGTGGGCCCCAGAGCTCTTGCCGAACTTGGTCTTGTTCTTCCCCCCGGGAGCTTCAGCGGCAAGTGTTTTGCTATCTGTTGCGGCTGCTGCATCCCGGTAAATCTTGTCGGCACAGATAAGAGCGTCCCTCTTGTCGCCGGGGACAGAGATGACTCTTATCGGGCCTGGCATCTTGAGCATGTTGTAGGCATAATGAGATGCTGCCATTAACTTGGCGAGCGCTGGACGGCCAAGTATTCCATTGTAAGGCAAAGTAATATCGGCAACGTCAAAGGTGATCCTCTCGGTTCTGAAGTTCAGCTCTCCGCCAAATGTCACTGGCAGTGTGATCTTCCCCTTCGTCTTGCTCCTTCCCGGGTTGATCCCTTGGAATGTGCCGGTTTCCTCGAGCTCGATGTCGGGGATCTGAAGTTTCCGGACCACAGCAGAGGAGATCAGGTTCAAGCCGGCCCCTCCGTCAACTAACATCTTGGTGACCTTGAGGTTGCGGATGGTTGGTGAAACCAACATCGGCAAACACCCGACCGCAGTGGTGCGATCAGGGTGGTCCTCAATGTCGAAGATGATAGGCGTGCTGGACCACTTCAGAAGTTTGCGCGACTCAACGGGTGGCTCTGCTGCATTAACTTCCCGCACCCATTGCTTGAGTTGGCGGTGGGAAATATGCAGAGAAGCATCTCCATCAACGCACAGAACTTCTGTGGCCTTCTGGAACTCCTGCTCGCTGTTATCTCCATCATCCATGTCTTCATCGTCGTCTTCGTCTTCGTCCTTGTCGCGGCCGCGGGGAGGCATGTCTCCTTGCCGCTGCTTGCCCTTGCCGCAGCGTCCTCCCCGTCCGTTGAACGGCCGCTTCTTGTCGGACTCTCCACCACCTCCATGGGCCTTCTCCTTGTCGCATCGCTCGAACTCAGCTTTCTGCTGCTCGACGAGGTACTCGACCCTTTTGCAGTTCTGGAGGTCGTGGCCCTTGGTGCGGTGGATCTTGCAGTATTGCTTGTCGGCGGCTGCCACAGTCTGGCAGTTGGTGCACGCGGCAGCCTCCTTGCCGGACCACCAGTCTGGTCTTTCTTGGAGCCAACCAGCACTTCCTTGTTCTTGTTCTTCCTGTTGTTTCGCCGCCGGTTCTTCTTTGCCGGGGCGGCATCCTCACTATCCGATCCCCCTGCTCCAGTATCCTCTCCGGGGAGTTTCCTCCCCTCCTCAGCGCGTGCGCACTTGTCGGCCAGGGCATAAAGCTCACTGACGTCTCGGATCTTGCACATCACCATTTCCTCCCTCATCCTGCGGTTACGCACGTTCTGGTGGAACACGCTGATAACCGTGGCAGGGTGGACGTCTGGGATGTTGTGCTGGACGCGGCTGAATCTCTGGATATACTTTCGCAGGGACTCTCCTTCCTTCTGGGCAAGTATGTGAAGGTCGCTCTCCTGGCCATGGGGCTTGTGGCCACCTGTGAAGGCGCCAACAAACTGATGGCACAGGTCGGCCCAAGAAGAGATGGAGTTCTCCGGCAAGTGCATTAGCCAAGATCTGACGTTTGGCTTGAGCACCAGCGGGAAGTAGTTGGCGAGTATTTTCTCGTCTCGTCCCCCGGCAGCCTGCACCGCGATGGTGTAGATGCTGAGGAACTCCGACGTATGTGTCTTGCCGTCGTACTTCTCCGGTACGTCGGGCTTGAAGTTCTTCATGCTGGTCCACTGGACTTGCCGCAGCTCACGGGTGAACGCAGGGCAGCCCGCCGCGTATGGCAGGTCGCCTGGTCCCCCTGGCACTTGCATGTCAACAGTGGGCCCAGCGCGCTGATCTGATTGGCGCCGCGCTTCTCTTCGACGCTCGATGCGAGTTTGAGCGTCCTCTTGCTGTCGGTCGTCGAGAACTTGGCGCTGATCGCGGCGAGCTCGCGGATCTGATGACGCAGTGGAGTCGTCGTCGATGTTGATCCGACGAGTCGGCGATTTTGGCCTTCGGGGCGGGGAGTGCACGGTGGTTGCACCCCCGGCAGTCTTGTCGCCATCGGCCTGCGCCTGGCTAGCTTGCCTCTGCCGTGATGTCGTCGGCTGCTGCGGAGTGTCGTTGTTAGCGAAGGCGATGAGGCTCTGGATGGTGGCCCTCCAGTCGTCGGCCTTGTCTGCCGCTGGAGGGAAGTCGAGGAGCAGCTGACCTCGAGCTAGAGCTTCTGCTGGAGTGGCGGGAAGCGGTGGCGAGCGGTGCGAGGAGCGAGATATGCTCGGACTTCTAACTGCGTTAGAAGGAGCAGCATCTCGTCCAGGCGACTGCGCCTTGCTCGTGCCAGCGTGTTGGTGCTCACGCTGGCCTTGAGCGTCCCGAGACCCGCCAGCTTGGCCTTGACCCAGTAAGCGTATGGTACCTTGTGTACCACGTCGCTGCCGGTCCCACGCCTCCTGAGATGGGCGCGGTGCATGCACGGACGCCGAGGTCTTGGAGTGCGCCCGGTCGTCCGTCTTGTCCTTGGACTTGGCGGCGCCGTGAGTTTCCTCACCGACGTTTGTCCTTCCGCCAGCGTCTACCCCACCAACCGTTGTCTCCGGTGGTGGCGGGATCGACGTGGACGGGCCTGCTGCCTCCGAAGCCTTCTTCTTCGGCGGCATGTCGATGAAGTTGGTGGAGATTTCGCTCGCGTGAACGCCGGATCAGGTTCACACAACCTCGACGCACCCCCTACCTGGCGCGCCAAAGATGTCGGGGAAACTGATCGCCCATGAACACGAATGGGACCGGAGCCCCTTTTCGGTACGGCAAGGGGGCGGAGGATGCACAAAGAGCAGATCGAGGCAAACGCGCGAGCAGTTTACCCAGGTTCGGGCCGCACGGATGCGTAAAACCCTACTCCTGCCTTGGTTTGTATTGCGTTCTTGGCTCGGGAGCGAGAAGAACTACAGTGCTGATCGCTAACAGGACCGAGCGTGAGAGTGATCGATGATCGGAACCCCTTCTACGTTGCGCATGGGCCTCCTTTTATAGGTCAAAGGGGTCACCGACAGGTGGCAATGCAGTCGAGGGTAAAAATGTAAAATGGGTGGTAGTTGGAACAGTGTTTGTATAGTGCTCTATACCTAACTCTGACGACAGGGGACAAGGGCATTAAATGCCCGTCGCCGTCGCCCCAAACAGTGCAAAAAGCGTCCGTCAGGGCGCCACCGTCCGCCACGACGGTGGCCTCGTCATCGCAGCTTGCCACCGTGTACCCCAGGCTGCACAGCCTTCCGCCACGTGCGTCTGGAAGGGTCCCAGAGCAACACGTGGGTGGATGCGCTGGAGCGCGGGTACCTAGTGGAAGTTTGCCGCGGCAAGCGCCTTGCCGCGGTTGCTACCTTGTCGCGCCCGGAAGCTTGTCGCTCTCCGGGCCTTGCCGGGACACGTGGCGCGTCGCGGCAAGTCTCTTGAAATGCCATGTTTGGCCTTCCCGGCAAGTTCTTCTTGCCAGGGTGTTGTGTCAAAGAAGTGGTCTTGAGCCTTGAGTGGCCTTCCCGGCAAGCTCCTCTTGATGGGGCCTTGTTTCTTTAACTTGAATACTTTGTTCTTGAATGGCTCCAAAGGAACCACTGTGGGCCTTGGCGGTCGCGCAGCGAGCCCTGCCATGGGACGCTGCAACTGCCCCTGCACAAGTTCGGGATACTAAGGTACCCCTACTTTAGTACACCGACAGTCTCCTACTGGATTGATACCTTGGTTCTCAAAAACTGAGGGAAATACTTACGCTATTGTGCTACATCTCCCTTTCCTCTTCAAGGGAATACAACGCAAGCTCAAGAGGTAGCATGCATGATATGAATATTTTGTGTGATGAAGAGGGAGCATAGCCAGACTATATGATTTTGTAGGGATAACTTTCTTTGGCCATGTTATTTTGAGAAGACGTGATTGCTTTGTTAGTATGCTTGAAGTATTATTATTTCTTATGTCAATAAATATAGACTTTTGTCTTGAATCTTTCGGATCTGATCATTAATGCCACAATAAAGAAACTACATTGAGAATTATGTTGGTTAGCATTCCACATCAAAAAATCTGTTTTTTATCATTTACCTACTCGAGGATGAGCAGGAATTAAGCTTGGGTATGCTTGATACGTCTCGAACGTATCTATAATTTTTGATTGTTCCATGCTATTATATATTTTATTTTGGATGTTTAATGGGCTTTGTTATACACTTTTATATTATTTTTGCGACTAACCTACTAACCCAAGGCCGAGTGCAAATTGCTATTTTTGTGCCTATTTAATGGTTTCGCAGAAAAGGAATATCAAACAGAGTCCAAACGGAATGAAACCTTCGGGAGAGTTATTTTTGGAACTGTATCTACCCAGAAGACTTGCAGTACACGCGAGGGAACGAAGGAGGTGGCCACGAGGGTCTAGGGCGCCCACCTCCCCCTGGGCGCGCCCCCACCCTCGTGGGCCCCCTCTGGCTCCCCCGATGCCCTCCTTCCTCCTATATATCCCCATGTACCCTGAAAACGTCGAGGCAACAGAGAAAACCCTAATTCCACTGCCGCAACCTTCTGTTCTTGTGAGATCCCATCTTGGGGCCTATTCTGAAGCTCCACCGGAGGGGGGATCCATCACGGAGTGCTTATACATCAACACCATAGCCTCACCAATTAGTTGTGAGTAGTTTACCACAAACCTTCGGGTCCATAGTTATTAGCTAGATGGCTTCTTCTATCTTTTTGGATCTCAATACAAAGTTCTCCTCGATCTTCGAGGAGATCTACTCGATGTAATATTTTTCGGTGTGTTTGTCGAGATCCGATGAATTGCCGGTTTATGATCAAGATTATCTAAGAACAATATTTGATTCTTTTCTGAAATCTTTTATGTATGATTATAATATCCTTACAAATCTCTTCGAATTATTGTTTTGGTTTGGCCTACTAGATGTATAGTTCTTGCAACGGAGAAGTGCTTGGCTTTGGGTTCAATCTTGCACTGTCCTTTCCCAGTGATAGCAGGGGAAGCAAGGCACGTATTGTATTGTCGCCATCGAGGATAAAAAGATGGGGTTTATATCATATTGCTTGATTTTATCCCTCCACATCATGTCATCTTGCTTGAAGCACTACTCTGTTCTTATGAACTTAAGACTCTAGAAGCATGCTGGATAGCGGTCGATGTGTGGAGTAATAGTAGTAGATGCAGAATCGTTTCGAGACGTGATGCCTATATATAATGATCATGCCTAGATATTCTCATAACTATGCGCTTTTCTATCAATTGCTCGACAGTAATTTGTTAACCCACCGTAGAATTCTTCTATCATGAGAGGAGCCACTAGTGAAACCTATGGCCCCCGGGTCTATTCTCAACATATTAATCTTCCATCTACTTTACTTTGCTTTATTTACTTTTTATTCTTATACCAAAAATACCAAAAATATTATACTATCCTATCTATCAGCTCTCACTTTCGTAACTGACCGTAAAGGGATTGACAACCCCTTATCACGTTGGCTACGAAGTTCTTATTTGTTTGTGCAGGTGCGAGGGACCCGTGCATGGTCTCCTACTGGATTGATACCTTGGTTCTCAAGAAATGAGGGAAATACTTACGCTACTATGCTGCATCACCCTTTCCTCTTCGAGGGAGTACAACGCAAGCTCGAGAAGTAGCAGTGAAGTGGATATCTTGCTGGTTACAGATAGCTCTTCAGAGGAGGATTCAGAGGCAGATGACCAGTGCTATTACTCCCCCTGAGGTGTATGCTCAAACTTGGCAGGGTTATATTACTCATATCATGCAAATGTTGTATTGCAATGTCAGTTTTTACATCATATACACGATATTGAATGCCATCTCCTTAGTTGACACATCATATATGCGATTGCCGTCTGCTCACTTCCTTAGTATATAAACCATCTATATGAATTATATCATGCCATGATGTTTACATAGACAGCATGTATCTGAATTATGGCATGCCAACCCATTTTCTAAAGACATAATATAGTTATATCATCTCATCCTGTTCACATGGTGATCATATTTCCAATTATGTCATTCTATCCGTGAATTATATCATGCCATCATGTTTCCATCGACGACATGTTTGTGATTTATGGCATGCCAACCACTTTAATAGACACTTCGTATAGTTATATCATGTCATCATGTTTACATAGTCGTCATATTTTGAAGTTTGTCATTCTATCCTGTTAGTTAGCCATCATACATGTGAAATTGTGTCATGCTATCCTGTTTAATTAGCCATCATATATGTGAAATTATGTCATGCTATTCTGTTTGGTTAGACAACATAAATGTGAATTATTTCATGCCCTGTTTTCTTCCCTACTATCCATTGCACCTGTCTATCTTACACTGTCTGTACATTCAATTACTTTTCTTGTTAATCTGCCATTTCAATTGGAGGGGGTGATGGCAGTATCTATGGGAGTAAAAACATGATCTTTAGAAGAGATCGTGCTACCTGTCGATGGAGATAGAACCACGGTTGTACTTGCCCAAAAACAAGCCCCACCACACATAACCCAGACTCACGCAGAGTGGACCCCTACCCACACTACTAGGAAAAGGGCTATAGATGGAATTGACACTAATGGCGCACTAGACATGCGGTGCGCCATTAGTATATACTAATGGCGCACCATGTGTTGGTGCGCCATTAGTATCCAAATACTAATGGCGCACCGTTGACGTGGTGCGCCATTAGTAACAATTTTTTTTTTCATATTTTTCTCAAAACTACTAATGGCGCACCAGTGGGTAGTGCGCCATTAGTAGTTCAACTACTAATGGCGCACCACATCCACGGTGCGCCATTAGTAATTTTTTTTTCAAATTTTGTTTTTATTTTTTTTAAATTTTATTTTCAAAAAATACTAATGGCGCACTGTGGGAGTGGTGCGCCATTAGTAAGTTGAACTTACTAATGGCGCACAACTCCCACGGTGCGCCATTAGTATTTTTTTTTTCAAAAAATACTAATGGCGCACCTTGGTGGTGGTGCGCCATTAGTAGTTCAACAACTAATGGCGCACCACTACCACGGTGCGCCATTAGTAACTTGGCCATTACTGCACCCCCCCCCCTGGACCGCCTTTTTCAGTTGAAAAATAAATAAAAGAAAATGATGTAAATGTCAAAAAAATAAAAGAAAATAAGTTTCCCATGTGATATGTGGTCTACTTGTTGGGAAAATTTACAAATATGAATTTTGACTTTATTTGCAAAATATCTCTGGAATTTAGTAAAACGGGTATAACTTTTGCATACGAACTCGGATTAAAAAGTTTTTTATATGAAAAATCATCTACTCGAAAAGTTACATCCGAATTTTCTAAATCCCCAAAAACCTAACAGAAAAAAAGTTACGGGGCTTTTAAGATATACAGGCAAAAAAATTCAAAAAAATTCAAACTTACTAGTGGCGCACCGTTTCCTAGGTGCGCCACTAGTAATAGAAAAGAAAATAAAAAAATTTCGAAAAAAAAAATTTATAATTTTTTTCCAAAATATGATACGTAATATGACCGGGAACTTTGAAATATATTTTCAAAATTTCATCATACTCATGAACATTAACAAACTCCTAGACATCAAGAAAGGTTAATAGGATTGATATGATAGATATATCAACAAGTGCGTGTGAAGTGAGCTGGTGCTGGGGTTGGATAGAACTACGAAGTTAAGCGTGCTCGGGCTGGAGTAGTGTGAGGATGGGTGACCTTATGGGAAGTTTGACCACAGAGTGCAATTTGACTTGAGATTAAGCAAATTGACCCCAGATTAAGCCATAATGATCTGAGATTAAGGAAAAAAAATAAAAAAAAGAAAAAAAATTTGAAAAAAAATTTAAAAAAAATTAATAAAAAATTTGAAAAAAAATTACTAATGGCGCACTTCTACGTAGTGCGCCATTAGTATGCCAGATACTAATGGCGCACTAGTGGTGAGCCACTGGTGCGCCATTAGTATCCAACTACTAATGGCGTGCTAGTAATGGCGCACCGGTAGTGCGCCATTAATGGGCAAAACCGGTGCGCCATTAACAGCCCTTTTTGTAGTAGTGCCAGTTGGACAGAGAACTAGCTACACCCCTTCTAACCCCGACCCCAGCAGATAGTAACCCAGTTCCCGTTGACGCAGCACCGTCTCCACCATAGAGCACCCAAACACAAGCAGTTAGTAAGTCAACGCTTAAAGCAGAAGAAGAATTTTTCTCACGTCAGGTTCCGTAGCTATGGTTGATTCTACTTTGCTCTTGCATCATTGTATTTACTCATACCAACTAAATTCAAATTTTAAGGATGAAATTGAAACTCCAATGTCGCAACAGGTATATTTTAAATCTGTTTCTTTAACGTGTTTGCCGTTGTAATTTGCTCTATGTTGATTTCAGTTTCAATTGAATAAACAGTTATATTCTCATGCCATGCACCTTACAAGTGTTGTTATTGCTGTGTAGTTTCCCACACTTATATTATGTCTAAGCTGCTTTGTCTTAAATAGATATGATTCGAACTGTATCTATCTTGATTTGGCAACATAAACTAGAATGATATAGACCATACAGTGAACATACTACATAGATATATGTATGTTTCATGCTTTTATCTTGTCCACCTTACTGCTGAACTGGTTTACGAAAATGAGTTTCATATAATACATTGTAAACATGTGATGTGTTTGTTTGTTTCTCTTTTAAAATGCGGATAAAATATTGGAGAAGAGTACCCCGTTATGCAATGGTAAAAGAAGTAATGGAGACAAGGTTGAAGATAGTGAGACATCCCTGTTGGTCTCCAAGAAAGCTGATAAAAACTATATTGAAGACACTGAGACAAACCGAAAGTCCTGTCTTGATGTAGTGTTCGAGTTAATGGCTACAACTGCTGGCACCAGCTCTACGAACTCGTTGCCTGAATCAGTTCGGCTTCTTGAGACTCAACTTCAAGTTGAAATACATCGATTAGATGTTATGCGACAGGAAGCCAAAGGACTGAGGAAGTCCCTACATAATTCAGATGCATACTTTCTAGTGCAACAGCAAGTGCTGGAGGATTTAAGCGCCAAACAAGAGAAAGTTAATAAACTTGCTAAGAATCTTGCCAGCATTATGGGTACCCAGGATATTGTTTCTTGAGCTCTTCTAAAGTGGTTTTAGTTCTGGACTTGTTCTGCTGCGCCGTTTATATGCTGCTTTGTTCCCTATATTTGTACTGGTGGCGAACTTTTATGCCCAATGGATGTAATATGTGTAATAGACGTGATAGCCTAGCATAAGTAGCTTGCCTTTTTATTTCCTCATTGTCTTTTTTATTTGTTTTCTTGTAGTCCGTGCAGTTCTTTTTCTGCGATTTGCTAGTGGCCGCAATAGCCTATTTTCTAAAACTAGGCCACATTAACCATGGGCTTCATATTTACTGTAGTTAACATGGGCCTCTTACAGGCCGTAGAAACAATGGGCCTTCTAAGGGTCGTAAAAACAATGGGCCTTCTAAGGGCCGTAGAAACAATGGGCCTTATACGGGCCGTAGACACAATAGGCCTTCTACGGGCCGTATCATCAATGGGCCTTCTACGGGCCGTATGATCGGTTGGCCAAACATGGGCCAATAACAGACAACATTATTGTCGTAAATGGGCTAGAGTTGAAATCGTCCGTTCATGGGCCGACCATAACGGGCCGTCGTTAATCGGCCATATTGGATGATGCTATGTAAACGGCGCAACGTAATAACGGGCCAGAAATGGGCCTACTGTAACCACGGGATGAATTTGGCCCATAAGCAGAAAATGACAGTAACGGGCCGAAAGTAAACGAATGGTGGAAATAAGCCCAAGAATAAATGGGCCCTGAGAAGGCCGAAAGATAACATGGGCTAGAAATGGCCCAACGGAATAATGGGTCGTTAATGGGTATAAAGTGATACACTGTTCATTACGGGCCAGTTTAACCACGGGCCATTAATGGGCCGAGGGTTATTAAGGGCCTCACATGGGGCGAAAGACGTCATGGGTCATACGTGGGCCGGAAGTTAAAACGGGTTGGAATTATATTGGACGGCCCAGATGACGCTACTGCGCCTAATTCGGATAGGCCGTAAACGGGCCCTGGGTTAGCGGGCTGTAAATGGGCTATATGCGAACATGCCGTTCATAGGCTTGCCGTGGGCCGGCCCGCCACCTTTTGACAAATTCAAATGGGTCGGCCTTTTCACAGGAATGGGCCTCTGTTGGGCCGTATCATAGGCGCTTTGGGTCCAATGAGTGGATGACATCTGTCCCAACGGTGAGCCGACACGTGTTTCCTCCAGCCAATGATGATTTTATATGTGGAAAATCCCCATTGGTCGGTGTCGTGGTTCTAGGTCTGACAGTGAGGGTAGGGGGTACGAATGGAGAGGCAAGGTTCTAGCTATGGCGAGGTTGTACACAGAGTGTTTTTCGTGTTCAGGCCCTTCTCGGAGGAAGTAAAAACCCTACGTCTTGTGCCCGGGGGCTTGGTCGACTGATATGTGTATGTATGTGTTACAGAGGTGCGAACCCTTGTTCTGGAGGAGGGGGGTGTCTTATATAGCATGCCAAGACCCCAGCCATGCTCCACGTTACCAAGGGCTTAAAGGTACATTAAGGCAGGCGTTACTGATAACGCCTGCAGTAAAGGGTAGTTAAGGGGTTTACTACAGTGAGTAAATCTATGAACGTTGCCGTTCGAGAGGCGTTTAGTCTTCGGGAGTCGAGTTCCTGATCCATTCGAGTGGAGTTGAGTCGTCCTGAGTACCTGAGTCAGTCGAGTGAAGTGTCATCTTGGACCGTCTCAGTCGACTGTCTCCACCGTCGTGGGTCTTGTCTTTTGATATCCTAGGATAGTGACCTTGGGAGGGGCCTTTAGGTCAGGCCTATGACCCTACCCTAGGTCTGTAACCTCGTCAGTAGCCCCCGAATGGATCGGGGCTTGAGCAAGGGGATGCTGAGGGAAGCTCTGGTACTGACTCGACGTCCTCGGGGCAGATTGCTTTGGAGCTCATGACCCGGGCCCTCAGTTGTGTCTTGGTCGCCTCGATCGATTCTGAAGCCCTTGGTGAATCAGTTGCCTTTGCGTCGACTGGACGTCTTGTGTCGACTGGGTGTCCTGCGTCGACTGAGTTTTGCGCGAGGCGTCGGGCGCCATGAGCGCGTGCCGTTTTCGACGGAATCGGTTGCCTCCTGTCGCCGGATTCGGCGGGGCTTTCGAAATTTGGGGAAGCGCTTGGGACGGGGCGTGCCGCATCAATCGGAGGGGTGAGGTTCGAACGCCTCGATTCCCGCGCCCATTTTTCGCCACGTATCGCATCCGCGCCTGTTACGGAATCAGATAATATCGCCTGGGGCCACTGGTCAGCCACTCGACCGAGCTGTTATAAAGGCGCGTCGAGTCTTCTGCGGGGTGTACTGTGCACCTAGCCTTCTCCCATTCGCCCTGTCTTCTCCGCGGCGCCCTTGCTTCTTTGCCGCGCCCTCAATCCTTCCTGCTTCTCTCCGCCGCAACCGCCACCTCGCGAGCCATGGTGAAGGACAAGACTGCGGCCTGATACATCCAAAACGTATCTATAATTTCTGCTTGCTCCATGCCTCTTTTGGGTGATATTGCTATGTTATTTATACACTTCCATACACTTTTGATCATATTTGGACTAACCTATTAACTCAGTGCACCCCAGTGCCAGTTTCTGTTTTCGGCTATTTTTGTATTTCAGGTTTTCCCATTACGTGAACTGCCAAAAAAATCACGGAAAAATTATATAAAAAATCAGCGTTCCAGAAGCTTCTGGGTAGCCAAAGTATAGCCGGGGGGGCCACCAGGGCTCCAGGCGCCCTGGTGGCACGGCCCCCCCTGGCCGCACCGGGGGGGCGCCTGGGCCCCCCGAGCCTCATCTGATGCCCCCCTTTGGCATATATTTATATCGTTCCCCGAAACCCTCGAGAGGGGAACTCTTTTTCGCGATCTCATCTCTATTCCGCCGCCGCCGCCGCTTCCAAGATCGGGAGCACCAGGAGAACTCTTCCCGGCACCCTACCGGAGGGGAGGATCACCATCGGGAGCCTCTCCACCACCATGGACGCCTCCCGGATGAGTTGTGAGTAGTCTCCCTTGGACCATGGGTCCATGACCAGTAGCTATGTGATGTTCTCCTCCCGTTCTTGTGCTTCACTAATTAGTCCTCGTGAGCTGTCCTACAGGATCGAGGCACATATGTAATCCTTATGCTGTTGCTATGATGAGTTTGCTGGGATCCGATGGATTGTGAGATTATGTTCAGATTGTGTTTGAGTAATATATTTGATCTACCTCTTTTATATTTATGTTCGTAAGTAATTCTTGCATGTTCTCCGTTGTTATTTATTGCTTTGGCCAAGTAGTAGGTAGTGACTCCAAGAGGGAACGTTATGCTTGATTGTGGGTTCATGCCCCTCGATGACTAGATTGAGTGACAGAAACATGAGTCTAGGGGATGTGCTGTTGCCACAAGGGGGAAACCAACGGTGCTTGTGCCCGTGGGTGCAAGGATTGTTTACTTTACGCAAAGTTCTTTTAATGCAGTTGTCTGTTGCTTTGAGTTTACACTATGGGTGGGACTCGCAACTTAATACCAGCGAGATGTTCTGGATAGATATCTCAAGGTGGATGATTAGTAGTAGATGCAGATGGATTTCGGTCTACTTACTTTGGCGTACCGCCCATGCTTTGAACCTCTACCTTTCTTGCAACATAGTTAGCATTGGTTTGGGCACATAATTCTGTCAATTGCCTAGCTGTAATTCATTTACCTCACATAGCTGTTTTATCGTCTTTTGGGAGAGAGACATCACTAGTTAACATCATGAGACTCCGGTCAATATTACCATCATTGATCACATCCGCTATTTACTTTCTGTTTTACTTACTATTGCAGCAATACCTATCACTATTATCACTTATGTTTGATCCTTTGTAAACTACAAGGCCGGAGGGATTGACAACCTCTCTGTACTCGTTGGGAGCAAAGTTATTTGTATCTGTGTGCAGGTCCACGTTGATTGCTAATATCTGGCGCTGTTAGCAGTTGACACCTTCTTGTTGAAATTGGGAGTCTTAAGGAAATCGTTCCTTGGTATCTTTGCCAAGGGAAAACTTCCGCTACACTTCATCTCAAACCTTCCACTTGGGGTAACCAACGAGGGACGAGAAGCCATCAAGCAAAGTTTTCTGGCGCCGTCGCCGGGGACTCCACTCTTCAGGATAGGGGAGTTGCATGCTATCTTTTACCTTTGCTTTTTAGTCTTGTTAGTTTACCTTTCAGGTTTTTGCTTTATTATCTTTTATCGAAAATCACAAAACTAGTTATCTTGCTTGCTTGCTGCTATGGGTTCCACCGAGAACACCAAGTTGTGTGACTTCACTAGTCACAACAACGATGACTTTATCTGCACACCTATAACTACACCTGCCACTTCAGCACCTTCGTATGAAATTAAACCTGCTTTACTGAATCTAGTTATGAAAGATCAATTCTCCAGTGCTGGAGATGATGCTGCTTTACACTCAAACAATTTTGTTGAACTTTGTGATATGCAAAAGTACACTGAAATAGACGGTGATATTGTTAAGCTTAAGCTTTTTCCTTTCTCCTTGAGTGGAGGAGCTAAAATTTGGTTTCAGTCTTTGCTTAGAAATAGCATAGATTCATGGGACAAGTGCAAAGATGCTTTTATTGGAAAGTACTATCCACCTGCTAAAATTATCCAACTAAGAAGTAACATAATGAATTTTAAACAATTGGATAATGAACACGTTCCCAAGCTTGGGAACGTATGAAATCTCTTATCAAGAACTGCCCTACTCATGGTTTGACTACTTGGATGGTTATCCAAACTTTTTATGCAAGCTTGAACTTTACCTCGCGGAACTTGTTAGATTCGGCCGCGGGAGGAACCTTTATGTCAACTACACTTGGTGCTGCCACAAAGCTTCTCGATGAGATGATGACAAACTATTCCCAATGGCACACCGAACGCGCTCCAACAGGTAGGAAGGTAAACTCTGTCGAGGAGATTTCCTCCCTAAATGAAAAAGTTGACTTGATCATGTCTATACTTTCAAAGCAATCTTCTGTTGATCCTCGTGATGTTCCTTTAAATTCTTTTATTGCTCAAGAACAAGTAGATGTGAACTTTATCTCTAGAAACAATTTTAATAACAATGCTTATAGGGGTAATTTTGGTAGCAATCCTAGACCGTTCCCCTCTAATTCTTATGGGAACAACAATGCTTATCCTAGCACCAAGAACTCCACTACTGAACTTGAGATTATGCTTAAAGATTTCATCACTATCCAAAAAGCTTTTAATAAGAGTGTAGGAGAAAAACTAGCCAAACTAGATGATCTCTCTTCGAAGGTAGACAATTTAGCCAATGAGGTAGAATTGCTTAAAATTAAAACTTCTCCTCTTGAGGAGAGGAAGGTCACTCCTATGAATGCTATTCAAGTGCAAATTAATGAAAACATTAGGATGATGGCTAAACTTAAAGAGATATGGGCTAGAGAAAGGGAGGAAGAAGATAGAATTAAGAGCCTTCCTACCCTATTAATGGTGATTCTATGACTATAGAAACTACCAAACAAGTGAACCTAAAGGACACCACTACCACTTTACTTGATAGTAGTGACCTTGATTTTGATAATTGCACTCTTACCGAAGTTATTGATTTCCTTCACAAGATGTCTAGAGATCCCCGCACTAGCACGCTTAACCTTGCCTTCACAGAGCATATCACTAATGCTCTCATCAAAGCTAGGGAGGAGAAACTTAGAGTAGAAGCCTCCATACCTAGAAAGCTAGAAGATGGTTGGGATCCTATGATAAAAATTAAGTTGAATAACTTCTCTTGCTATGCTTTATGTGATGTTGGTGCTAGTACCTCTGTTATGCCCAAAAGAATATATGATATGCTTAAATTGAAACCTTTTGATTCTTGTTCTTTTGGTGTTCGTCTCGTTGATTCTTCCATAAAGAAACCTTTGGGGAGGATCGACGATGTTCTTATCATTGTCAATGACAATTACGTTCCCGTTGATTTTACTATTATGGATATTGAATGTGAACCTTCTTGTCCATTTATTTTGGGACGCCCGTTTCTACGCACCGTTGGTGCTATCATTGACATGAAAGAGGGGAATATAAAATTTCAGTTTCCTCTCAAGAAAGGGATGGAACACTTCCCTCGAAAGAAGATTAAGTTACCTTTTGAGTCCGTTGTATGGGCTAGCTATTCTTTTACTCTTGATAAAACTTGATCTCTTTGCATTATGCCTAGCTTAAAGGCATAAAAGAAAGCGCTTTTGGGAGGCAGCCCACATGAATAAACTTTTATTTTGCTTTTATTGTGTCTTGGTGTTGTTTACTACAGTAGCATCATCATTGTATCTTTGCTTTCCAATTTTGTGCCAAGTGTAGCCTCTGATTGCAAGAAAGTTCAAAAATCGTGACGTGCTGTCCAGGAAACAGATTCTGTCCTTGGATAGAGAAATTCGTATAAAATCACCAGATCATCTTTTTGGTCTGAACTTTTTCGACAGCGTGCTCTATATAATTGTCTTTCGTGCGTATGTTCTGAGTTTTTTTATTAGAGTTGCTGAAGTATCCCGAAAATATCATTTACTACCTGCTGTTCTGTTTTTCACAGATTCTGTCCTGTTTTGCCTTTCCTTCATTTTGCAAACCTTGAGAAACAGTAGACCTTCAAGAATATGTTTATTTCCAGCAAGGAACAATTACTTTATTAAGGGTACTAACCTCGCTAATCAGATTATGATGAGTTATGTATGAAGGGAGTTTTCAAGTGTGCGAGGGAAGATGATAAAAAGATTCAGGAGTGTCAAACGCTGTAACACCCCAAAATTTTGGTTTGGTTTTTACCAAATTCTTTATTTGATTTAAAGGAGGTTATTTGAATTTTTTTTTGAGAGACCCTCCTTCCCAAATTTTGTTTATGACAAATTCTTTTGAGTCCTTCTCAATCTTGATTCTGGTCTTGAGGGTCTTTCTACTTATGTGGGTTCAACACAAATACTCTTGGATTGTTTTGCTAACTCCTTTGTTAAAAAGAACTCCTATCTTTTCTTTTTATTATTCCCTCCCTACTCAAAAATACACCCTTGCCATGACCTATGTTGAAAATTTTCTTCCAAAACCTTCCTCCCTATTTTGGGACAATGTCAAGCATCAAGTCCAGCAAGTTCAACCTTTCCTAGTTTTTATTTCTATTTATTTAAACCACAAAATCTTTTTCTGTCATTTATTTGGGCCTTAGTGGTTTACAAAGGAACTACTAGTTTTCCTTTGAATCTTGGCCCCAAATAAATTCCTATGGCTAGTCCTTAGTGCCCTCAACTGATATCCATCAAGACCTACTAGTCATCAGTTCAAAATTTTCAAAATATGCTTGCTGCAAGTTTGGAGCAGATTTGCCATTTTTGATGAATTTCATTCTTTCTTCTTTCCAAAAATTCTGAGGTAATTCAGGCAGCCTCCAGATGCATCAAGAGACCCCCTCACCAAGTCCCAGCCCTAGAAAAATTTTCCACGTGCGTCAAACATTTCATCGAGCAGCTTGCATGCACTGTTACTGTCATATTCAGAGTTCAGTGCTGCAGTTCAGTCGCCAGTGTCGTTTTCTTCAGACGATCGTCGCCAATCTCGCCAGTTCCTTGCTTGGCCTCTTGCTCACTGCTCCTCCTCCTTATCCTTGCGCCGCACGGTCGGTTGGCTGGACGTGGGCGTCGGTGCTGAGCCATCCCATCGTCTCCGGCGAGTGCAGCGGTGACAGAGCCACCCGCCTCGGCCGTCAGGCGAGCTCAGCAAAGAGCACCGAGAACCAGCACCGCCCAAGCCTCCTCAAGCCTCCGCGTGGCCATCTTATCCCCAGAGCGCGCTAAGGGACACTCGCCGTGGCCTGAGACGCGCAGAGCACGTTTCCTGCCGCCGACGAGCCCGTGAGCTCCGTTCCGTCGAAACCGCGGGAGCAGGCCAAATGCGATCAAGCTTAGCTGTTGACTGGAGCCAGTGGACCAATCCGAAGATGCCCAGTCACCTAAACCACCAGCCCGACCACTGCCTCGCCGTAATCCCTCGCCGGAGATATTTTGCTCACGGCACCTCCCTCGCCCGCCTATAAATAGGACCTCAGAGGCGTTGTGAAGCCACCGCATCCACCACACCCCACCACAGCCTCGCCAAAACCCCTCAGAGGGCCTCGGAAGGGCCTTCTTCCCCGACTCCGGCCGCCCCGATCCGCTTCGGGCTCCGGCAAGATCCGCTCTGGTGAGAGCACCCCCGCTTCCCGAACTTGGTCAGCAACCTTCTGGTCCACCACCTCGTCTAACCCAAGCATCAATTTGGTGTTGGCAGCCTCCTCCGGTGAGACCCACCATCGCCCGACGCCGCCGTCCGCCGTAGAGGAAGTAGCCGTCGCTGTGGTGCTTCCCGTCGGTCTCTTCCACCACCCACCAACGTGGAAGAACCTCCTGAACACGCCGGTACTTCCCTCCCTCTCTGCCTCGCAGAGGTTCGTCGCCGGCGATCATCGCAGGTCTCTGGCGCCGGCGAGCTCTGTTTTCCCCTTTCAAACCTGACATGCGGGACCCCCCTTGTCAGCCTTTTCTTTTTATTCGAAACGTTTTTTTGAAAGCGCCTTCGGGCATAGTACGCTTTCTATTCGGCTAGGCGTATTTCATCCGAAACGTTTTCTGTCTATTCAAACTACCCCCTGGATAGTTTCTGTTTTATTACAGACTAGTCCCTGGGTTTGTTTTCTTTATAACTTTTAAACTAAAAATGATTTTTAGTTGATTCCTTTTCTGTCATCTTCATAAATCTGCCTAGTTTTTTTTATCATATTTATTTGAAAAATATTTGGAACACTTTTTACGCACGCACGGTATTTACGTTAGTATCCGATTCTTTTTATACCGTAGATACCGAAGGAGGTGACGGAGCCGCAAACTTCGCCGAGCTAGACTCCGACTACTCCGAACCAGGCAAGCATGTTTGAACCTTTGATATGATGAGTGTTTTTCATGTTTGCTAGTGTGGTTTTCTTATGGCATGTTTATATAAGCATTTGTTGGATGTTATATTCCATGCAAGGTAAGTTGCAAGTGAGCTACAAAACTTGATGAGATCATAAGATGGAGAAACAACCTGATCATGTGGTGGCATGATAGGTTGTAAGCTGGTATTGTTGAAGCATGCCAGCTCTATATCATCTGTTTAACTCCGGTGTCGACGTGGATCAAGTCTCGATCCCGTCCATTTCTTTTTTTTGTGCTGCCACATGTTTTCTGCAAAGAATACGGTTTAGTAAGTTGCAAACCTCTTTCTTGGTACACACCAAATAGAGAGGCCGTGATGAAGGTTCCATGGCCCTGGATTAAAGCCGTCATCCGTTCAGGGGGCATGGGTGTTTCCGGTTGGGACCAAGAGGGGGGCACCCCTTAGAGCGCGCGATATAAATTTGATCCCATGCTATTCGAGGAGTGACCTCCCCGCCTCAGGAGTTTTTCTTGAACGTTGCCTAGGGTGATTCCTGGCAACGGAATGTGGAATGGGTGTGTACTGGTTAGATGTGTTTTCTTCTAAAATACCGTGAACGGAACTAGTCCTTAGTGACTACTGAAATCCGTTGGCTGTGGTAAAGTACAAACTCTGCAGAGTCAAAACCATTCGCATAATCAAGTCCTTGGTCAAGGACGTTGGTTAGCAGATCAGTGCCAGTCTCAGCGTCAGTCTCTGTAGAACTAATACTTCTGACAGAGGTAAACCCGGTTGAATGTTACTTCAGTGAATGGGCTAACCTGTTTACTTTTATGTGCCGAGTATTCCTTAGGATGGTGCTACCTCCAGGAACTACTCAATTTTTTTCTTTGTATGATATAAGCCCTTTATGTGATGTCGCTCAGACGTCCGACTGTGGTATTCTTGTCATTTACTTTTGATATAAGCCCTTTATGTGATGTCGCTCAGACGTCCGACTGTGGCATTCTTGTCATTTACTTTTGATATAAGCCCTTTATGTGATGTCGCTCAGACGTCCGACTGTGGCATTCTTGT
>LR738713.1:653463247-653473320 GCA_902687465.1 Secale cereale
AACCCGGTTGAATGTTACTTCAGTGAATGGGCTAACCTGTTTACTTTTATGTGCCGAGTATTCCTTAGGATGGTGCTACCTCCAGGAACTACTCAATTTTTTTCTTTGTATGATATAAGCCCTTTATGTGATGTCGCTCAGACGTCCGACTGTGGCATTCTTGTCATTTACTTTTGATATAAGCCCTTTATGTGATGTCGCTCAGACGTCCGACTGTGGCATTCTTGTCATTTACTTTTGATATAAGCCCTTTATGTGATGTCGCTCAGACGTCCGACTGTGGCATTCTTGTTATTTACTTTCGATATAAGCCCTTTATGTGATGTCGCTCAGACGTCCGACTGAGGCATTCTTGTTATTTACCTTTGATATAAGCCCTTTCTGTGGTGTCGCCCTGACGCCCGACTGCGGCATGTTTATTCTACTTTACCTTTCGAAGCGTCGCTTCAGACACCCGATCGGTCTTCAGCTATTTTATTCATGTTGCAGTACCCATTGAACTACTTGTGTGTGTATTACCAATCTGCTCGTATGCATCATGTTTGCATTTGTTATATCTTATGTCCAAACTGTCTTGCGAGTACATCCCAAGTACTCACCTGGCTTGTTGATTTGGCCAGATGTTGACGAAGGCGATCTTATGGATGAAGAGTTTGATAGCGAGTCCGACGCCTAGAGGAGTCCCAGTCAGTCCCTTGCGATCCTGGAGTTCGTCACTTGTATTATATACGCTTCCGCAACCCGAATAAAATCATCGAGCCTCACTCCGGCGCTTGATGAGTTGTAAGATTTTGGAGTCATATCACCCACATCGTTGTGACATATCCACCACCACTATTAATACGAGTTAGTAGTTATGCCACCATACCCTTTGTGTCATATCCGCCTTTATGTGTAATATTGGCGTGCTTGTAATAAATTGTTGAGCAGCCTCAGCTCAACCCTGTATAATATTTAGTACTTCTGGATTTTCTGTATCAAGGATTTGTCTGCCAGTATGGAGGATTTCTCTATACTAGTTTGACGAAAGGGGCGATTTTTCAATAAAGGTTTTATTGGAAAACCGGTCCTTACAACCTTGGTATCAGAGCCAGGCTGACTGTAGGAAGCCACTAGGCGCGATCGCTAATCGGTTATTAGCGTAATAGATGGCATTTTAGCAATTGGCAAATTGTAGCAATTTTTCTGTTAGTCATCATAAATTTATGATTTGACTATCTGGAATTTTTGTCTACTTTTGTAGATGGCTGGCCGCGACTGCGAATCACAGGTGTTCGCCAATGTGCCTGAGGGGTTTATCAAGCTCCTCGCCTTCATCACCAAGATCGCGATCGGGCCATCAACTCGTCCGGAGTTCACACTCTACGAGCATAAGATCAGCGACAGCGTGTCTATGCACCAGGCTGCGGTGCAATTCAAGGGAGGACGTTCTGTATCACGCCACTTCCGATTTGTTGGGAGGGCCATGCCTACGGAGAAGCATGCCATGCAGATGGCTGCCCGTGAGGCAATAGCTCGTCTCCGGGATGCTCTTCCTTCGATGAAGGCTCGTCGCTACCGCTACCTCCCATGCCACGTGCCATACACTTGTCACTATGCATTTGCTTGCACTAGGGGAGAACGAGATGATGCTATTGAGATGCTTGTTGAGTATCTCAAGGCTCTTGAGGCAGCTTTTGATAACCTCGTGGACGACTTTGTGGCTGCCCGTATGGACTCAGTTCAGGGCTGTGTTGCCAACAGGAGGGAACTGCTCCATACAGCACCACCACTGTCATACATCTCGTCCTCAGCATCCTATGCACCTACCATCCGAGCCACCGCTCGCCGCCTGCCTACCACTGAGGAGTTTGACCAAGTCATTGCTCCTACCCCACTTAGTGTTGCACCACCTACCACACACGCTTCAGCCGCACAACCCAGTACTCTGCGCCTAGAGCCCATTAGTGAGGAAGAAGTTGAGTCCCCAGCAGTACTGGGACTTACCCTCGGCAGGCCAAGGGAAATTTTCACCATCTCCGACTGAGTGCGCCGAGCAGCCGTGCGTTGTACCTGCTTGTATGATATGTTTATATGTATATAGGCTTGGTGAGAAGTAGTTTGTGTGCGCATCATGTAGGAACTCGGAGAAGTGCACTAGCCTAAATAACATGTCAGGAATGTGTACGCACATCCTGAGTGAGATATTGTATAATTATGGCTTGCTTGTAAGATACTGAGCGGTCCTTCTCCATGCGCAATCAAGTATTTTCTTGAAAAGTCTTGGAATTTTTAAAATTCCTGCCTTTGCAAAATTATTTATTTTTGTTACTCGGTTTTTCTAATGAGTTCTGCAAAAATACCCCAGAGTGGAAAATGCATCGTCCCTGGACTCGTTCCATGCAAAGCCCGCCGGAAGAAAATTATGGTACCCGGACAAGTAACAATTTCACACAGGGGCAGTCAAGTCAGCAAGACAGTGAAGCAGCTTTTTCTCAAGTATGCCGCCTTTATGAGCAAAGCCAGCAGCATCATCAAGAAATGATGAACCATATTATCAACATGAGAAATCACCGCGAACCATACCGGCAGCATTCCAAATTGGCTGAACTACAAAAGACACGTCCCCCAACTTTCTCTCACACGGATAAACCTCTTGAGGCTGATGATTGGCTTCGAGACATTGAGAGGAAAATAATTATTGCACAATGTTCAGACCATGAGAAAGTACTGTATGCACCTCACTACCTTACAGGAGCAGCTGCATCGTGGAGGGAAAAATTCCTACACATGCATCCCAATGAAAACAACATCACCTGGGAGGAGTTTAAGGAAAATTTTCGTGGGGCGCACATTCCCAGAAGTGTTATGAAGATTAAGAAGAGAGAGTTTGATGACCTCAAGCAAAGAAGCATGTCAGTGACTGAGTACAATAGTCAGTTTACTCAACTATCTCGTTATGCCAACGAAGAACATATGACTGAAAATAAAAAGATGGAAAAATTTCTGGACGGTCTAGCACCAGCACTTAAATGCCAGCTGGTCATGCACACCTTTCCAGATTTCAAAACACTTGTGGACAAAGCTATTACCTTGGAAAATGAACGCCGCAGCTTGGAGGATTTTCGCAAGCGCAAGCGGGACAAGACTTCTCAATCTCGCAACAACCGGAACAAGATTGATTTTCGGAAAAATGGGGCGAACAAATCCGCAACCAGTGTTCCACGCTCAAACAAGAATTTTCATGCAAGGGATAAAGATTTTACGTATCACCCAGGCGTTACTTGCTTCGCTTGTGGAGAGGAAGGACACTATGCCAAGCAATGCCCAAAGCCAAGAAACTCGGCCCCCAAGACAAACAATGGTGGAAATAATTCAGCCTCCAAGCGTAACAACTTCAATCCCAGCAACAATCACAAGAAGGATCACGTGAACCATGTGACCAAGGAAGAAGCGCAGAATGCTCCGGATATCGTACTCGGTACGTTTCCTGTCAACACAATACCTGCCACGGTTTTGTTTGATTCTGGAGCTTCTCATTCGTTCATTTCAAAGAAATTTGTTTGCAACATGATTTTCCGATTCTCCCCTTGGAAAATTCTATGACCATCAAGTCCCCCGGGATTAAGCAAATCACCCAGAGTTATTGCCAAGGTGTGGTTATTGAGCTTGAGGGATTAAAGTTTCAAGCAAACCTCATTGTGTTGGAAAATAAGGGACTGGATGTTGTCCTAGGAATGGACTGGTTAACCACCAACAAGGGATTTATCGACTGTTTCAATCGGACTGTGATCCTCACTCATCACCACGGGAAGACGATAAAAATTGCAGCTCAAGTAAGACCAATATCACTTCGACCAAGATTGAACAAGATGGATATTTCAGATTTAAATAAAGTTCCAGTGGTGTGTGAGTTTCCTGATGTATTTCCTGAAGAGCTGCCAGGCATGCCACCAGACCGAGAAATAGAATTCATTATTGAACTAGCACCTGGAACCACTCCCATTTACAAGAAACCTTATAGAATGGCACCGTCCGAGTTGGTAGAATTGAAGAAGCAAATAAAAGAATTACTGGACAAAGGATTTATCCGGGCCAGCTCCTCACCTTGGGGTTCGCCAGTATTATTTGCCAAGAAAAAGGATGGGACACTGAGATTATGTATAGACTATCGAGCACTCAACATGGTTACCATCAAAAACAAATATCCGATGCCACGGATAAATGATTTGTTTGACCAGCTTGCACAAGCCAAGGTTTTCTCAAAGATTGATTTAAGGTCAGGATATCATCAATTAAAAGTACGGCCAGAAGATATCCCTAAAACAGCATTCACTTCCAGATACGGATTATATGAGTTTACAGTAATGCCGTTTGGACTGACAAACGCCCCCGCATATTTTGTTCACCTCATGAACAAAGTGTTCATGAAATTTATGGACAAATTTGTTGTGGTGTTCATTGATGATATTTTGGTATATTCTAAAACACCAGAAGAACATGCTAAACATCTCAGAATTGTGCTGGGAGAATTAAGGAAGCATCAATTGTACGCCAAATTCAGTAAATGTGAATTTTGGCTAAAACAGGTTGGTTTTTTGGGCCACGTATTAACCCAAGAAGGCGTTGCCGTGGACCCAGAAAAAGTCAAGGCCGTACTCGACTGGAGACCACCAGCCAACGTAACCGATGTACGAAGTTTTCTGGGAATGGCTGGATATTACAGAAGATTTATTGAGGGATTCTCCACCATAGCAAAACCTATGACACAGCTACTCAAGAAGGATAAGAAATTTGTGTGGACTGAAGATTGCGAGAAAAGTTTCCAAGAACTCAAAAAGAGATTAACAACAGCACCAGTATTGGTCATACCAGACATACACAAAAATTTTGAAGTGTATTGCGACGCGTCCCGGAAGGGCCTCGGATGCGTATTAATGCAAGAAGGCAAAGTAGTCGCATATGCTTCCAGGCAACTGCGAAGGCATGAAGAAAACTATCCCACTCATGACTTGGAATTAACAGCAGTTATTCATGCACTCAAAGAATGGAGGCACTTTTTGCTTGGAAATCGTTGTGAAATATATACAGACCATAAAAGCCTCAAATATATTTTCACACAACCAGAACTCAATTTGCGACAACGACGCTGGTTGGAATTAGTAAAAGACTATGATGTCGGCATCCACTACCATCCAGGAAAGGCAAATGTAGTGGCAGATGCTCTCAGCCGCAATCCAAGCTCGAGCAACGACAGTTCACAAAACTTGAGACCTGAGTTTCAGAGGGAGTTTGCCAAACTCAACATGGTGTTGGTCACTGAAGGCACTATGTCAAATTTGGAAATACAACCCACCCTAATGGAACAAATTAAGAAAGCTCAGCATGGACACCCCAGCATCGAAGGCATAAAAAGAAAAGTGAATCTGGGCAAAGCCTCCGAATTCGTCGTAGACAGTGAGGGAATACTATGGTACAGAGACAGGCTTTGCGTGCCAAATGTAGAAGACCTCAAACAACAAATTTTGACCGAAGGCCATACCGCTCCATATTCCATCCACCCTGTAGGAACTAAAATGTACAAGGACATTCAGGAAAAATTTTGGTGGCACGGTATGAAGAGGGATATAGCCACATTCATTGCCTGTTGTGATTCATGTCAGCGCATTAAAGCCGAGCACCAAAAACCAGCAGGACTATTACAGCCAAACAGGATACCTGAATGGAAATGGGACGAAATTGGAATGGATTTTATTGTCGGACTACCTCGGTCACGACACGGAAATGACGCCATATGGGTCATCACAGATAAGTTGACCAAGGTGGCACATTTTATTCCAGTAAAGACAACCCACACCACTCAGAAGCTTGCCAAGCTTTATCTCTCCCGTATTGTTTGTCTACATGGAGTTCCAAAGACCATAATATCCGACAGAGGTACTCAATTCGTCTCTAGATTTTGGGAGCATTTACAACAAGCTCTGGGAACCCAACTAGTATTCAGCACAGCATATCACCCCCAGACTGGAGGACAGACTGAACGTGTAAACCAAATTCTAGAGGACATGCTAGGGGCATGTGTTCTCACTTATGGAACCAGTTGGGAGGAAAGCTTACCGTATGCCGAGTTCGCGTAAAATAACAGTTACCAATCCAGTCTACAAATGGCACCTTTTGAAGCTTTGTATGGGCGAAGATGCCGTACCCCATTAAATTGGTCAGAGACAGGAGACAGCCGTATCTTCGGCCCAGACATGCTCAAAGAAGCTGAGGAGAAGGTTAAATTAATCAGGGATCAACTCAAGACAGCCCAGAGCCGACAAAAGAGTTATTATGACCAGAAACATCGTGAAGTCAGTTTTGAACCCGATGACTATGTGTATCTAAGAGTGTCCCCTATGCGGGGCCTACAGCGATTCAAAATTAAGGGAAAGCTAGCACCACGTTTTATTGGACCTTTCCGTGTGACTGCACGAAGAGGCACAGTAGCCTACCAGCTAGACCTACCCGAAGAACTGTCAGACGTCCATGACGTATTCCACATATCACAATTGAGGAAGTGTGTAAGCAACCCAGAAAAGCGTGTATCTCATGAAAGCATTGACGTGCAACCGGACCTCACCTACAGGGAACATCCAGTGAAAATATTGGAGGAGTCTGAAAGAAGAACCCGTCAGAAGACAATTAAATTTTTCAAGGTTCAGTGGAGCAATCACACCGAAGATGAAGCAACTTGGGAAAGAGAGGATTTTCTTCGGGCAGAGTACCCACACCTATTTGAGGATCAGCTGAAATCTCGGGGACGAGATTTTTCCTAAGGGGGTGGGTGTTGTAACACCCCAAAATTTTGGTTTGGTTTTTACCAAATTCTTTATTTGATTTAAAGGAGGTTATTTGAATTTTTTTTTGAGAGACTCTCCTTCCCAAATTTTGTTTATGACAAATTCTTTTGAGTCCTTCTCAATCTTGATTCTGGTCTTGAGGGTCTTTCTACTTATGTGGGTTCAACACAAATACTCTTGGATTGTTTTGCTAACTCCTTTGTTAAAAAGAACTCCTATCTTTTCTTTTTATTATTCCCTCCCTACTCAAAAATACACCCTTGCCATGACCTATGTTGAAAATTTTCTTCCAAAACCTTCCTCCCTATTTTGGGTCAATGTCAAGCATCAAGTCCAGCAAGTTCAACCTTTCCTAGTTTTTATTTCTATTTATTTAAAACACACAATCTTTTTCTGTCATTTATTTGGGCCTTAGTGGTTTACAAAGGAACTACTAGTTTTCCTTTGAATCTTGGCCCCAAATAAATTCCTATGGCTAGTCCTTAGTGCCCTCAACTGATATCCATCAAGACCTACTAGTCATCAGTTCAAAATTTTCAAAATATGCTTGCTGCAAGTTTGGAGCAGATTTGCCATTTTTGATGAATTTCATTCTTTCTTCTTTCCAAAAATTCTGAGGTAATTCAGGCAGCCTCCAGATGCATCAAGAGACCCCCTCACCAAGTCCCAGCCCTAGAAAAATTTTCCACGTGCGTCAAACATTTCATCGAGCAGCTTGCATGCACTGTTACTGTCATATTCAGAGTTCAGTGCTGCAGTTCAGTCGCCAGTGTCGTTTTCTTCAGACGATCGTCGCCAATCTCGCCAGTTCCTTGCTTGGCCTCTTGCTCACTGCTCCTCCTCCTTATCCTTGCGCCGCACGGTCGGTTGGCTAGACGTGGGCGTCGGTGCTGAGCCATCCCATCGTCTCCGGCGAGTGCAGCGGTGACAGAGCCACCCGCCTCGGCCGTCAGGCGAGCTCAGCAAAGAGCACCAAGAACCAGCACCGCCCAAGCCTCCTCAAGCCTCCGCGTGGCCAACTTATCCCCAGAGCGCGCTAAGGGACACTCGCCGTGGCCTGAGACGCGCAGAGCACGTTTCCTGCCGCCGAAGAGCCCGTGAGCTCCGTTCTGTCGAAACCGCGGGAGCAGGCCAAATGCGATCAAGCTTAGCTGTTGAATGGAGCCAGTGGACCAATCTGAAGATGCCCAGTCACCTAAACCACCAGCCCGACCACTGCCTCGCCGTAATCCCTCGCCGGAGATATTTTGCTCACGGCACCTCCCTCGCCTGTAGGACCTCAGAGGCGTTGTGAAGCCACCGCATCCACCACACCCCACCACAGCCTCGCCAAAACCCCTCAGAGGGCCTCGGAAGGGCCTTCTTCCCCGACTCCGGCCGCCCCGATCCGCTTCGGGCTCCGGCAAGATCCGCTCTGGTGAGAGCACCCCCGCTTCCCGAACTTGGTCAGCAACCTTCTGGTCCACCACCTCGTCTAACCCAAGCATCAATTTGGTGTTGGCAGCCTCCTCCGGTGAGACCCACCATCGCCCGACGCCGCCGTCCGTCGTAGAGGAAGTAGCCGTCGCTGTGGTGCTTCCCGTCGGTCTCTTCCACCACCCACCAACGCGGAAGAACCTCCTGAACACGCCGGTACTTCCCTCCCTCTCTGCCTCGCAGAGGTTCGTCGCCGGCGATCATCGCAGGTCTCTGGCGCCGGCGAGCTCTGTTTTCCCCTTTCAAACCTGACATGCGGGACCCCCCTGGTCAGCCTTTTCTTTTTATTCGAAACGTTTTTTTTGAAAGCGCCTTCGGGCAGAGTACGCTTTCTATTCGGCTAGGCGTATTTCATCCGAAACGTTTTCTGTCTATTCAAACTACCCCCTGGATAGTTTCTGTTTTATTACAGACTAGTCCCTGGGTTTGTTTTCTTTATAACTTTTAAACTAAAAATGATTTTTAGTTGATTCCTTTTCTGTCATCTTCATAAATCTGCCTAGTTTTTTTTATCATATTTATTTGAAAAATATTTGGAACACTTTTTACGCACGCACGGTATTTACGTTAGTATCCGATTCTTTTTATACCGTAGATACCGAAGGAGGTGACGGAGCCGCAAACTTCGCCGAGCTAGACTCCGACTACTCCGAACCAGGCAAGCATGTTTGAACCTTTGATATGATGAGTGTTTTTCATGTTTGCTAGTGTGGTTTTCTTATGGCATGTTTATATAAGCATTTGTTGGATGTTATATTCCATGCAAGGTAAGTTGCAAGTGAGCTACAAAACTTGATGAGATCATAAGATGGAGAAACAACCTGATCATGTGGTGGCATGATAGGTTGTAAGCTGGTATTGTTGAAGCATGCCAGCTCTATATCATCTGTTTAACTCCGGTGTCGACGTGGATCAAGTCTCGATCCCGTCCATTTCTTTTTTTTGTGCTGCCACATGTTTTCTGCAAAGAATACGGTTTAGTAAGTTGCAAACCTCTTTCTTGGTACACACCAAATAGAGAGGCCGTGATGAAGGTTCCATGGCCCTGGATTAAAGCCTTCATCCGGTCAGGGGGCATGGGTGTTTCCGGTTGGGACCGAGAGGGGGGCACCCCTTAGAGCGCGCGATATAAATTTGATCCCATGCTATTCGAGGAGTGACCTCCCCGCCTCAGGAGTTTTTCTTGAACGTTGCCTAGGGTGATTCCTGGTAACGGAATGTGGAATGGGTGTGTACTGGTTAGATGTGTTTTCTTCTAAAATACCGTGAACGGGACTAGTCCTTAGTGACTACTGAAATCCGTTGGCTGTGGTAAAGTACAAACTCTGCAGAGTCAAAACCATTCGCATAACCAAGTCCTTGGTCAAGGACGTTGGTTAGCAGATCAGTGTCAGTCTCAGCGTCAGTCTCTGTAGAACTAATACTTCTGACAGAGGTAAACCCGGTTGAATGTTACTTCAGTGAATGGGCTAACCTGTTTACTTTTATGTGCCGAGTATTCCTTAGGATGGTGCTACCTCCAGGAACTACTCAATTTTTTTCTTTGTATGATATAAGCCCTTTATGTGATGTCGCTCAGACGTCCGACTGTGGCATTCTTGTCATTTACTTTTGATATAAGCCCTTTATATGATGTCCCTCAGACGTCCGACTGTGGCATTCTTGTCATTTACTTTTGATATAAGCCCTTTATGTGATGTCGCTCAGACGTCCGACTGTGGCATTCTTGTCATTTACTTTTGATATAAGCCCTTTATGTGATGTCGCTCAGACGTC
>LR738713.1:653482971-653506090 GCA_902687465.1 Secale cereale
GAACCGCCTTCTATTTGTGACGTAGCTCGGAGGACCGCAACTAAGCCCCCGAGTGAGAGGGTTGCTCTTCACTTGGAGTAGATAGTTGTAACTTAGGCGAGTCACGGGGTCGCAGCTAAGCCCCCGAGTGAGAGGGTCGCTCTTCACTCGGAGTAGAATGTTTATAACTTAGGCGATTCCAAGCTACGCTGTACTTGTGGCGGAGTTCGGAGGACCGAACCGCCTTGTATTTGTGACGTAGCTCGGAGGACCGCAGCTAAGCCCCCCGAGTGAGAGGGTTGCTCTTCACTCGGAGTAGATAGTTGTAACTTAGGCGAGTCGCGGGGCCGCAGCTAAGCCCCCGAGTGAGAGGGTCGCTCTTCACTCGGAGTACAATGTTTATAATTTAGGCGATTCCAAGCTACATTGTACTTGTAGCTCGGAGGACTGCAGCTAAGTACCCACTGGGGGATTTAGAGGACACCATTTGTTAGGGAATTATTGCTATCTTGCTTTTGAAACAAATTGGGGAATCTTTATTACAACTCGACCGTCGAGTGCTTCAAGTGAAAAAACGGCGGAGTAGGTCCGCATTCCACGAATGAGGTTCGTCTTTCTTCTGGGCTACATTGTAGAGGTGGTAAGCTCCATTGCGCAGCACCTTCGTGATGATGAACGGGCCTTCCCATGCTGGGGCGAGCTTGTGCGGCCGTTTCTGATGCGCTCGGAGGACCAGGTCTCCTTCCTGGAACGATCGACTCCTCATGTTGCGAGCATGGAATCGACGCAGGTCCTGTTGATAGATGGTCGACGGGATCAGGGCCATCTCTCTTTCCTCTTCTAAAAGGTCGACTACATCCTGACGAGTTTGCTCTGCCTCAGCTTCGGAGAAGAGTTCTACTCTGGGGGCATTGTGTAACAAGTCACTCGGCAATACAGCTTCGGCCCCATAGACCAGGAAGAAATGGGTACGGCCAGTCGACTGATTCGGAGTTGTCCACAGACCCCATAGGACGGAGGGCAGCTTGGTTACCCAAGCCCCGACGGCATGCTTGAGGTCACGCATGAGCCGTGGCTTTAAGCCTTGGATAATCAGCCCATTAGCTCTTTCCGCTTGTCCATTCGACTCAGAGTGTGCTACGGAGGCGTAGTCGACTCGCGTCCCTTGAGAAGCACAGAAAGCTCTGAATTCATCCGAGTCAAAGTTGGAGCCGTTGTCTGTGATGATGCTGTGGGGACCCCATATCTGAATATTAGTTCCTTAATGAAGCTGATGGCGGTGCTCGACTCGAGGTTCGTGATGGGTTTGGCCTCAATCCACTTGGTGAACTTGTCGACTGCCACCAGAAGGTGAGTGAATCCGCTCCTGCTTGTCCTGAAGGGGCCGACCATATCTAAGCCCCAAACAGCGAAGGGCCAGACTAGTGGGATGGTTTTGAGGGCGGATGCTGGCTTGTGCGACATGTTGGAGTAGAACTGGCACCCTGCGCATTTATCCACAATATCCTTGGCCATCTCGTTGGTGCGGGGCGAGTAAAATCCGGCTCGGTATGCTTTGGCCACGATAGTCCGAGAGGAAGCGTGGTGGCTGCAAGTCCCCGAGTGGATTTCATCCAAGATCAGTCAACCTTCCTCTGGATCGATGCAGCGCTGGGCGACTCCAGTGACGCTTTCTCTGTAGAGCTGACCTTGAATGACTGTGAATGCTTTGGATCGGCGGACGATTTGGCGCGCTTCTTATTCATCTTCTGGGAGTTCTTGCCTGAGCAGATATGATATATACGTCACAGTCCAATCGGGTGTGATTACCAGGACCTCCATGATCAAGTCGACCACAGCAGGCACTTCGACCTTAGTTGGATCGGTTGCACTGACTGGCTGCGGGGGTTCTTCCGTGAAGGGGTCTTCCTTGACAGAGGGAGTGTGCAGATGCTCTAGGAACACATTCTTGGGTATGGACCTCCGAGTCGACCCAATTTTTGCGAGATCGTCGGCTAGCTGATTCTTTGCTGTGGGCACATGATGGAGCTCTAAGCCTTCGAACTTCTTTTCAAGCTTTCGCACTGCACTGCAATAACTGTTCATTGCCGGGCTCCTGACGTCCCATTCTTTCATTACTTGGTTCACTACTAGGTCGGAATCGCCGTAGACCATCAGGCGATGGACGCCGAGTGAGATGGCCATACGCAACCCATACAAAAGTGCTTCGTATTCAGCCTCGTTGTTTGATGAATCAAAATGGATCTGAAGGACGTAGCTGAGCTTGTCGCCCCTAGGAGAGATCAGGACCACGACTGCACCGGATCCGTTCAGCATTTTGGACCCATCGAAGAACATAGTCCAATGGTCCGACTGGACTTGTGTCGGAAGCTCTTGTTCTATCCACTCAGCCACGAAATCCTCTATGGCCTGAGACTTGATGGCTTTCTTCGCTTCGAACTTGATATCTAAAGGAAGAAGTTCAATCGCCCATTTTGCCACTCGACCGGTTGCATCTCGGTTGTTTAGTATCTCTGATAATGGGGCGTCGCTGACGACTAAGATTGAATGATCCGAGAAATAATGGGCAACCTGTTTTGCAGTCAAGTAGATCACGTACACAAGCTTTTGGTAATGTGGATACCTTTGCTTGGAGGGAGTCAAAACTTCGGATATGTAATAGACCGGGCGTTGAACCTTATATGCCTTGCCCTCTTCTTCCCGCTCGACCGTGCGTACAGTACTAACGACTTGTCCGGTGGCAGCAATGTATAGCAGAAGAGGCTCTCCGCTGACTAGTGCAGCGAGCACCGGGTGGGTGGACAGCGGGGCTTTGAGTTCCTCAAACGCTGCTTCGGCTTCGAGATTCCACTCGAACTTGTCGGATTTCTTCATGAGTCGGTAGAGAGGCAGTGCCTTCTCCCCGAGCCGAGAAATGAATCGACTCAATGCGGCCAAGCAACCAGTAAGCTTCTGGACGTCGTGTATACGCTCGGGGCATGTCATTCGGAGGATGGCGCCGACCTTCTCTGGGTGGCGTCGATTCCTCGTTCAGAAACGAGAAAACCGAGCAACTTGCCACCACGAACTCCGAATGTACACATTGACGGGTTGAGCTTGATATCGTAACTTCTGAGGTTCGCGAATGTCTCAGCAAGGTCAGTCAGTAGGTCGGAACCTTTCCGTGACTTAACCACGATGTCATCCATGTACGCCTCGACGTTTTGACTGATTTGCTTTATCAAGCATTTCTGGATCATACGCATGAAGGTGGCGCCGGCATTTTTGAGGCCAAAAGGCATGGTGACATAGCAAAAACACCCGAAAGAGGTGATGAAGGTTGTCTTTATTTCATCGGGCCCGTACATACGGATCTGATGGTATCCGGAATATGCGTCCAGAAAGGACAAACCCTCGCATCCCGCAGTCGAGTCAACTATTTGATCGATGCGGTGAGAGGAAAGTGATCTTTCTGGCAGGCCCGATTGATGTGTTTGAAATCGATGCAGATGCAGAGAGACTTGTCCTTCTTGGGGACCATGACGACGTTGGCGAGCCACTCGGAGTGGTATATCTCGCGGATGAACTCTGCTGCGAGGAGTCGAGCCACCTCTTCGCCAATCGCCTTTCGCTTCTCCGCAGCGGATCGACGAAGATGTTCCTTCACAGGTTTCACCCTCGGGTCGACTCGCAAATGGTGCTCAGCCAGCCCCCTGGGCACACCTGGCATGTCCGATGGTTTCCATGCAAATATGTCCCAGTTCTCACGGAGGAACTGGATGAGCGCTTCTTCCTATTTGCTGTCGAGGGTGGTGTTGATGTGGGTCGGCGCTGCGTTGGGGTCGGTGGGGTAGATGTGCACGGGTTTTGTGTCCCCGGCCGACTGAAAGGCTGACTCGGAAGCCGGCTTCTTTGCCCTTAGCAGGTCGCCTGGATCCACTTGCTTCTGGTACTCCTCCATCTCTACTTCTGCCATCTTCTCGTCGGCGTTCTTCGAGCCTTTCTGGAAGCATTCTACCGCTTTCTGCAGGTTCCCAGTGGTTGTTATGACACCGTTGGGTCCCGGCATCTTCAGCTTGAGGTAGACGTAATATGGTCGAGCCATGAACCTGGCGTAGGCTGGCCTACCCAGGATGGCGTGATAGGCGCTGTTAAAGTCCACCATTTCGAACGTCAGCTTCTCCTTTCGGTAGTTCTTGGACTCACCAAAGACGACGTCGAGTGAGATCTGACCAAGTGAGTCGGCCTTCTTCCCTGGGATTACCCCATGGAACCTCATGTTACTTTCCATTAGCTTGGACATCGGAATGCCCATATCCCGGAGGGTTGCTGCATACAGGATATTCAAGCCACTGCCTCCATCCATAAGAACCCTGGTCAGTCGAGTGCCTTCGACCACTGGGTCGACCACCAACGCCTACCGCCCAGGGGTGGCGATGTGCGCTGGATGATTGAACTGGTCAAATGTGATGGGGGTCTTCGACCATTTCAGCAATGTGTGGGTGGCTGGAGCAACCATGTTCACTTCTCTGTTGATGATCTTTAGTCGACTCTTGCTCTCGACGTCTGCGAAAATCACCAAGGTGGAGTTGATGCGGGAGTATCCTCCGTCCCCTTCCTTGTCTTCAGACTCTACCGACTCCTTCTCTATCTCAGTGGACTGGTCCTTCTGGAAACTCTGGATCAAGAGTCGACACTGTTGAGTGGTGTGCTTGGGGTACACCAAGTTTCCCTCTTCGTCCTTCTTAGTGTGTATGGGACACGGCTGGTCGAGCATATCATCTCCAGCCTGACCCTTTCCTTTCTTGGGGGCCCAGGAGCCTTTGGGCTTTCCTTTGCCCTTTCCTTGGTTGACCACTGCGGCCTCTCCCTGAGCAGCTGGGTCGGCCTTACGCTTGTTATTCCGATTGTGATTCTGGTCGTCCTGCCCAACTGGTTTCTTGACGCTACGGAGCCGATCGGCCTCTTCACCATTGGTGTATCGACTGGCAATTTCCATCATTCGCGACAGGGACATGTCGCCTGTTCACCCAAACTTCAGATTCAACTCCCGATTGCGCACGACTTCCTTGAAAGCGCACACCGCCTGGTGCTCGGAGACGTTTTCCACCGTGTGATGCAAAGTGGTCCACTGCTAAATGTAGTCCCTCAAAGTTTCACTCGGCTTCTGCGTGCAATGCTGAAGCTCGGCGAGCCCGGCAGGTCGTTTGCAGGTGCCTTCGAAAGTCCGAACGAACACCCGAGCGAGATCTTCCCAACTATATATGCTCCTGGGGGCTAACTGGTTGAGCCACGCCCGAGCGGAGCCTCCCAGCATCAAGGGGAGGTGCTTCATGGCCACGTCGTCGTTGCCTCCTCCGATCTGCACGGCCACTCGGTAGTCTTCCAGCTACCTGTCCGGCTTTGACTCACCGGTGAATTTGCTTACACCGGCCGCCAGCCTGAAGTTCGGGGGGATCTCTGCAGCTCTGATTGCGCTGCAGAAGCACTCGGGCCTGGAGGCCGGCGCTCGGCTGCCGGAGGGTTGGTCTCCGCCTCGCTCATCCCTGGATGCCCGGTTACGGTCGACCCGGCCCTGCACAAGGATGGACCTCGCGTCGAAACCCGGCCACCGTGCTCGTCGTCTCGCAGGCGCCTGCCCACGTGCCGCGGAGGCGAATGTGACCCACTCCCTAGAGGAGGGGTAAGCGCTCGACGGCGGTCATTGCGTCCGTGTCGACGGTCGAGTGGGTCGTTGTTCCGGCACGGGTGCCGGTCGTGCCGCGGACCACGTTCCTTACACCTCAGGGGCAATCTTGGACTGTGGGCCGACCATACGGTGTCTGCAGCCACCGATCTGCTGTGAATCCTGTTGCGCGACTGAGAGACAGCCGCGTTTTGCTTTTCAGCTGTTCGAAGCAAAGCTCGGATCTGCTGAAGGCCTCTTCCAGCTTCCGACTGGGAGGGCTAAATCGACTCCGCGATACGGGCCGCTGCTTCGAGGTTTTAGACTGGTTTGCGGAACACCTGAGTCTCACGCTGACCTGATTGCCGCGGCCGTCGACTGGACTCGGGGGCCAGTCGGCGGGCCTGTTCGTCGAGTGAACGTTGGATGTTTTCCAGGCGCGCGCGCTCGGCCAAGGTGGCCACGCGCGTGGCTTCGAGGGCCAAAGCTTCTGGGGAATCTCCCACGATGGGGGTGAAAAGCGCATCTCCGTTGCGGTGACAGAGCTCAGCTCTCTGCTCGGAGGTGAGGGGCTGAGGGATGTAGCCGTCGTTGTCGTGCGCCCGATCGCCACCGCTGCCGCCGTTCTCCCCGCGAGGAAAACTTGGCGGGCTACGGCGCGGATTGACCATGAGGATTTCCGCCGTGGGGTCGCTGCTTCCACACTCGGAAATAGAATCTTCGAGCCCGGTCGACTGATCGGCCGGCCCGTAAAGGTAACCATCGGGCTCAATGGCCGCGACTTGCGGGGTGGCCGTTTGACGAGCCACCGCGTGTTTTACCCACCGCTGGAGCCGTGAACGACCGGATCGCTTACGGTGATGTCCAGCGGGGGTGGTAGACGATGAGTACCGGGTCGACGGCTCCAGAAGGAGGACGCCGCCGGCTCCGGCGCGAAAGTGAGTGGCTCCGCGGGTGGGTAGAGCCTCAACGTCGAGTGGGTCTTCCTTAAGCCACGCGGAGTCGTCGACGACGAAGACCAGTGCGCCGAGCCGGATCTCGTGGCCCGACGCCGAAGCACCGCATGACACCATGATGAAAGTGGTCGGGGAATGGATTGCAACTTCACCAAATGTTGCTAAGACGCCTTGCCCCACGGTGGGTGCCAACTGTCGTGGTTCTAGGTCTGACAGTGAGGGTAGGGGGTACGAATGGAGAGGCAAGGTTCTAGCTATGGCGAGGTTGTACACAGAGTGTTTTTCGAGTTCAGGCCCTTCTCGGAGGAAGTAAAAGCCCTACGTCTCGTGCCCGGGGGCTTGGTCGAGTGATATGTGTATGTATGTGTTACAGAGGTGTGAACTCTTGTTCTGGAGGAGGGGGTGGCTTATATAGCATGCCAAGACCCCAGCCATGCTCCACGTTACCAAGGGCTTAAAGGTACATTAAGGCAGGTGTTACTGATAACGCCTGCAGTAAAGGGTAGTTAAGGGGTTTACTACAGTGAGTAAATATATGACCATTGCCATTCGAGAGGCGTTTAGTCTCCGGGAGTCGAGTGCCTGATCCAGTCGAGTGGAGTTGAGTCGTCCTGAGTACCTGAGTCATTCGAGTGAAGTGTCATCTTGGACCGTCTCAGTCGATTGTCTCCACCGTCGTGGGTCTTGTCTTTTGATCTCCTAGGATAGTGACCTTGGGAGGGGCCTTTAGGTCAGGCCTATGACCCTACCCTAGGTCTGTAACCTCGTCCATCGGGGCTGTTAACGGGTTATCGGATCCAAAACCGGACCCGTTAGCTTAACGGCGTTCCGTTACTATGGATGCCATGTGTCGTTCACCCTTGACGAAAGCACTTCTGTGACGCGCGATTTATCGTCATGGAAGTGGATACTTGCGTGATGATAATTCTGGTAATGTAATGGAACACTTCTATGACAGCACAGGTATGACTATCTTGATTCTGTCATAAATTTGTCATGGATGTACATGCATGACAGAAACAGTGACCTACTGTGACAAACACGTATCATCACGGAAGTGTATTTCTTTGTAGTGAGAGCGGCCAGCTTGGATGCGATGTTCCTTAGGGAGGAGACACGTGTACAACTCACGCGGCTGGAACGGAGTGTCACGACCATTGATATCCCCCACCAAATTATCATAGTCGTCACTCAGTCCATTGATTACATAAGAGGTGAGCTCCTCCGGACCAAGCGCCTTGCCAATGGAAGCAAGTAATGGTGTGATCACGAAGCTTTATGTCCCCAACCGCAGTGCGGATGGCGTGGGCCCGCGCCTGAGACTGTGAAGCAAAACCAGTATGAAGGGCCATCCACGCGGATCGAGACATAGTGGGGAAGATGACCAATTACGAGACTCCCTTCACGAGGGTGGACCAGATAGCATAGAGGATGGCTTGATCCTGAGCCACCCAAGCATGATGTGCCGGATGATATGGCAGAGGGCACGTCAGTGTGCCATTAACATAACCCGCCAAATGGCGATTGCAGAGAAGCGGCAACACCTGCGAACGCCACAACAGATAGTTATCCATCATGAGTTTCACCGGGATGAGGTGCGTGATGTAGAACGGTGCAGCAGCGGCAACATGATCCGACTGAGGTGGTGCGTAGTATCTCTGATGCGGACCACCACCATGCGTCGACGATACGTGGACCAGCTCCATCAAAGGAGCCACTGCCGGCAGAGGATACGGTGCCTGAGAAACACCGTACGACAGAGCAGGCGTATCGCCGTACGGTTCGATCGGAGGAGCCGGCTGGTACTCACCGTAGATCGCCGGTACTCTCTATGGCGCCATAGGTGTGTTGCAGGGAGCCTGTTACTTCTCGAGCTTGCGTTGTATTCCCTCGAAGAGGAAAGAGTGATGCAGCATAGTAGTGTAAGTATTTCCCTCGGTTTTTGAGAACCAAGGTATCAATCCAGTAGGAGACCACGCGCGAGTCCCTCACACATGCACAAACAAATAAGAACTTCACAACCAACATGATAAGGGGTTGTCAATCCCTTCACAGTCACTTACGAAAGTGAGATCTGATAGATAGGGTAGTATAATATTTTTGGTATATTTGATATAAGAACATAAAGTCAATAAAGAAAATAAGCAAAGGCAGCAGAAATTGAAGTAAAGCAATATGATAAAGATAAACCCGGGGGCCATAGGTTTCACTAGTGGCTTCTCTCATGAAAGTAGAATTCTATGGTGGGTGAACAAATTATTGTCGAGCAATTGATAGAAAAGCGCATAGTTATGAGAATATCTAGGCATGATCAATATATATGGGCATCACGTCCGTGACAAGTAGACCGAAACGATTCTGCATCAACTACTATTACTACACACATCGACCGCTATCCAGCATGCATCTAGAGTATTAAGTTCATAAGAACAGAGTAATGCTTTAAGCAAGATGACATGATGTAGAGGGATATCCTCAAGCAATATGATATAAACCCCATCTTTTTATCCTCGATGGCAACAATACAATACGTGCCTTGCTGCCCCTGCTGTCACTGGGAAAGGTAAACACAACATTGAACCCAAAGACAAGCACTTCTCCCATTGCAAGAACTATAGAACTTGCAAGGATATTATAATCATACATAAAAGATTTCAGAAAAGAACCAAATATTTCTCATAGATAATCTTAATCATAAACCCAAAATTCATCGGATCTCCACAGACAAACCGCAAAAAGATTACATCGAATAGATCTCCTCGAAGATCAAGGAGAACTTGGTATTGAGATTCAAAAAGAGAGAAGAAGCCATCTAGCTAATAACTATGGACCCGAAGGTCTGTGGTGAACTACTCACAACTCATTGGTGAGGCTATGGTGTTGATGTAGAAGCACTCCATGGTAGATCCCCCTCCCGCGGAGCTCCGGAACAGGCCCGAAGATGGGATCTCACAGGAACAGGAGGTTGCGGCGGTGGAATTAGGGTTTTCTCAGTTGCCTCGATGTTTTAAGGCTACATGGATATATATAGGAGGAAGGAGGGCATGGAGGGAGCCAGAGGGGGCCCATGAGGGTGGGGGCGCACCCTGTAGGAGGGGGCACACCCTGGACCCTCGTGGCCACCTCCTCCGTTCCCTCGCGTGTACTCCAAGTCTTCTGGGTAGATACAGTTCCAAAAACAACTCTCTCGAAGGTTTCATTCCGTTTGGACTCCGTTTGATATTCCTTTTATGAGAAACTCTGAAATAGGCAAAAAAACAGCAATCTGCACTGGGCCTTGGGTTAGTAGGTTAGTCCCAAAAAACTATAAAAGTGTATAATAAAGCCCATCAAACATCCAATACAGAATATATAATAGCATGGAACAATCAAATATTATAGATACGTTGGAGACGTTTCAGAGCCGCGGGCGACGAAGCCGCAGGCGCTACCGTGTAGTGCCCCATAGATGGCGCTTGGTAGTGCCAGGTTGTGGCTCCTGATGGCGACACAGCATATGGCCCTGCGGGCGACGCGCCGTGTTGCATGGTGCCGTAGACGTTTGGCCCGTAGCCATGCGCGCGCGACGGGGTAAAGCTAGTCATCGGGAACGGTGCAACATCATGCAGCCTGTTAGCAACCTGACAATAATCCTCTTGATGTACTACTCTTCGCACGAATTCGTCTAGCGATTTAGGAATTACAATCACAGGATACAAGAATTTTTGGAAGAAATAAGAAAGGGAAGATGTTAGCCGCCGCCGCGTGGTTCGTTGATCCACTAGATGTGCAAAACATTGCCTTCTCCCTGGTAGTTGTATTCTGCAGTGCTCAATGGTCCCACGATGGGTCAAGCCCACGTACCAGTCAGGAGAGGGCTCTTGACATCTGTTAGCAACCTGACGATAATCCTCTCGATCTACTACTCTTCTCACGAATTCGTCTAGCAATTTAGGAATTACAATCAAAGGATACAAGAATTAGGGAAGGAGGAAGAAAGGGAAGAAGTTAGCCACCGCCCCCTGGTTTGTTGATCCACTGGATGAGCAGAAAATTGGCTTCTCCCTGGTACTTGTATTCTGCAGCGCTCAATGGTCCTCCGATGGGCCAAGCCCATTTACCGTCCCAGAGGCAAGCCCATGTTCTAGTTAGGAGAGGGTGCCTGACATCCCTCCCTTCTTGAATTCGGCTTGACCCCAAGCCGACAACACCCAAAACCGCCTCGATCCCATTGCAGTTGCAGATGCACGACTTGGTTGTAGTCAGAATGGTAGTCGAAGCTTGGGTAGACTTCAACTAAGTAGGAGCAGTAGTTGTGGCTGATGGAAGCCCCACCAAAGAAGACGTCAAAGGCAAAGGCATTGTCAGCACCGTCATGGTCAAAGCCAAGATGGTACTCCTAGTCGACAAAGCCTTGTGCGAAGACAGTGGCGACGACGATGACACACCTCCCTTCTTGAAAATGCCCTTGATTGTAGCAGGTAGAGGACACCATACACGTCGCCGATTGAAGATTAGACTCTACAGAATTACCCTTCTAGGCATCACCAGATGTAGGCCCAGATGATGTTCTTTCCCCTTCAGGTTCAGATACAATCCCTACACGGGCAGACTCACTGTTGCTATGCCGATAAGCATCTGATGTACTAGAAGATCTATAGTCGACTTGATTCTCATTCACACCATTTTTTAGGATTTTCATTATGAACCAATGGTATGTTGCCTATTTAATTTGGAAGAATCTCAGCGGAATGCCTGTCGCCTGTTCCAGCCTTGGTATATTCAAAAAGGAACTTAGAGTCAGCTTGAGACACCACTGCTGCCTCTTTCTTAGCTTGCTCTCCATCAGAACCGTTGCTGCTTGCATTGACCTGATCTGCATTAATGGATCCATCACTTCACGCTTCTTCTTCATGGGATACATCATCCCCTAGAACATGCTTCTATCATCATGGGAAAGTTGCTCCTCAGTAGCATTGTAGTGCTCATTTATCTTATCATTAGAATGCTGCTGCACCCGATTAACAAGCCAAACACCTTCATGTAACGGCTGCTTAGTGAAACAAGAATCTTCATTGTAGCGTCTTAGAGACCACAGGCACAATAACTAGCCTAGAAGGATCCTTATGCCATTTTCAAGGGAATTGGAGCACCATCCCCGTGTACTGCTAATGTGAAAGATGATTGAAATATGACCAGTCCCATGAAATTTTTCCTGGCTAAAAAAATTCTAGTGCACTGAGATAATATGAAATATTCCCTGCAATTTATCAGAAAGTGGAATGCCACCGATAACATCATACTCCAAATCCAATACTTGATGCTCATAATTATTACTCTGCTCTAGGCATTTATACGCAAGATCGCCAATGTTCCCCAACTTGAGACCAAGGCACCCAGCCAACTGGCTAACTTGATCCACTCATGATTCCAGAAAAACATGCAACTGATTGTCCTGTAGATATTGCTGCAATGTGCTCCCCATCATTGGGTGATGGTCTGGTGGCAACCAAATAGAGCTAGAGTGATCACTCCCATGTATGCCAAAGACCTTAATAGCAATGTTCACTGCAATCTGTACTTGAATAGGGGAAGGCCACGGTTGCTGACTAATTTTGTCCCGCAACAGTGGTAGAAGCAACTTTTTGCTCTAGACCACAATACGAACTACACGCCTTAGGGATAGAATAGGCTTACTCATCGACTCATGTCCAGATTAGACTGTACCGTACACTTGAATAGCAGCAAGAAATGACTTGCGGCCTGTAGCAATAGTTTCTTCTTATGTTTTGTCTCGCACGGGTTCCCTGACCAATAGTTTTCAATCTGGTCGGAACTTGAAGCAGCAGTACTCCAAACTGATTAGTACAACAAGTTGAATTCCAGCTCTTACCAAACCAAATAAATGTTCAGGCATGCATCGTCCACTCCCCTTAAATTCTTCTTGACGACAAAATTGCGAAAGCACAAAGATACTCATAATCCGTATTGTTCCCAGCATTTTTCCATTAATAGGAATTCCCCAAACAGCAGCACACACCAGTATGAGATGCGACCAATCTCTAATGCTCCACAACTTCTCAAGACAAAAACGACTAGCTAACTCACTGATGTGCACATGAATAATAAACTGATGCTCACTAAATTCCAGAATTTGTAGTTCAGACCAAAGTTGTACTACTCGAGAAGTGTCGAATGGTAACATCAACGGAAACTTGTGCATGAGGCAGGGCCTTGGTTCCCTCACAAAACTGAGAGTCCATGCAACTGTCCTTTCTAATTGTTCAAAAGTGTTGTGCAGAGCAGATTGGATGGTGCACTCCCTGCTATTCGTTCCAGCATGAGCAGAAGCACAAATCATCTCACTATGAGAAGTGGAAACCAAGAAAGGGACCTTCCGAGAATGCCATGGATGCAACTGAGTAGGAAGATGCCATTCTGGCAACTTAATTTTCATCTTTGGCTTGTGGTTAGGTGTGTTGGGGAACGTTGCATGGGAAACAAAAAATTTCCTATGAACACCGAAGATCCAATCTGGGAGATGACCGTCTACGAGAGGAGAGATTGGATATACATACCCTTGTAGATCGCTAAGCGGAACGGTGGAGATGGGCAACTTGGAGGTGAGGCCGCATCGGCTGAGGCACGCTGACGGGACATGGCAGAGGAAAGATGGAGGCGGCTCGGCGACGGAGCGTGAGGTGGTTCCATGTGATGGCGGGCCATAACAGCGGATGCGCGCCCAGCCACGGCAAGGTAAAACTACGACGACTGATACGCACCTAGTGAGATGAGGTCTTGGTTGTAGCTTGGAGGCGAGGCGGGTGCGTGGAGTTGCAGTTGCGGCTCGGGAGACTCGTGGCAGCTTGAGAGCGAGGTGACCTTGTCCTGGTACTAGGCCTGATAGTGAGAGTAGGGGGTACGTAGGAGGAAGCAAGGTCCTAGGTACGGCAGGGTTATGCACATGAGTTTGACGAGTTCAGGCCCCTCGGAGGAGGTAAAACCCCTACATCTCGGTGCCCGGAGGCTGTCAACTGGAATATAGGTGTATGTGTGTTACAAGGCGTTTAAACCCTTGTACCGGAGGAGGGGTGGCTTATATAGAGTGCGCGAGGACCCCAGCCGCCCCATGTTACAGATGGTTCAATGTACATAAAGTGAGGACATTACTGATAACGCCTATAATAAAGAGCAATAAATGCCATTAAGACTGCGGAGTGAATGCCTGACCGTTGCTGGCCTTGTGTGACCTTAGACCTTCTGTGTGTCGAGTGGTTTCTTGTACGGCCGAGTGGCTTCATTCTGTCGAATGGAATTGGGATATCCGAGTGAGGTATATGGTCGAGTGGATTGCTCTCCTTGGTCATTTCAGTAGCTATCTTTTATCATCCTTGGAACGTCTTTGATCCCAGAGCAGTGACCTTGGGTAGGGTACCTAGGTCAGGCCTGTGACCCTACCCTTGGTCCATGGTATCATTAGTATCCCCCGAATGGATTGAGGTCCGAGTGAAAAAGAGGGTTGAAGTTGATTCCAACCCGATTCTGGTGCCCCGGAGGCATCCTCTTTGAACCGGGGAATCAAGCTGACCCTTCAACCTTATTTCAATCGCCTTGATCAATTCATAAAACTTCGAGTGTATTTTTGCGAGTAACTCTCGAGTTCTGATGCGGTGCGAGGTTGTTGCTGCAATTAGCTGCTCTGCGGTTCCCGGATTTTGAGGGATTCGAATTTGGGGGAAGCGTGCGGGATGGAACGAGCCGCGGTAATCTGACCGGATATACACGGATGCCTCGATCCCCGAGCTGAATTTTTTGCCATGTATCGGGCGTGCGACTGTTGCGGGATTTGACAGGATTGCATGGCCCCACAAGTCAGTCACTCGACCGTTGGGCTATAACAGGGCATCGCGGTCGTTGCGTAGGCACTGTGGGTTCATACTTCTTCTTCCTCCTCTGCTTCTCCATCGCATCACTACTCCCCGCCCACCGCTGCTCCGCCCGCTCGCTGTTCGCCACCATGGGAAAAGACAAGACGGCGGCCCTGGAGCGCGCAAAGTAGGCGCCGACGACGGGGAAGGGCAAGAAGGTGAACCAGGGGTCAACGTCAAGAATCGTGCTGCCGCCCGGCTGGATCCAAGGGGACTGGATCCGGTCTTTGATGCAGCTGGAGGACATGACGACCTGGTTGACGAGGGCCTGATCACCCAGAAATCTTGGAGGTTGCCAGGGGACGAGCTCGAGCCGCAACCGCAGGAGGGCGAGTGTGTCCTGCTCGCGACCCACGTCGACCAAGGTTTCTCTTTGCCACGACATCCTTTCTTTCTAGGGTTTTTGAACTTCTACGACGCCCAGCTGCACTACTTTTCCCCCAACACTAACACATATCTTGCTGCCTTCATCTCTGTGTGTGAGAATTTCTTGGGGTGTCGACCGCACTGGGTCTGTTCAAACACATTTTCACTTGCCGCTCCCAATCCGTCAAAAAGGCGAACTTGACTGACGAGAATACGGACGAGATTCAGTTGTCCAGCGTCTTAGGCATACAGACTAGGGGTAGGAGCACATTTCCTTCCATGACTCTTCCTGAGTCGGTCAAAGGGTGGCAGTCGACCTGGTTCGATTACAAGGATATCCAGACCCCTGGTCAGTCGACCGGTCTTCCTCCTTTCACCTTAGATCGAGTCAGTCAGCCTCCTACGTTAGTTGTGAGTCGGGCTGAGAAAGTAGAAGTAGATATGTTGGTTGAGCGAGTGGTCCAACACGTCCGCGACGGGGTGACTGGGATGGACCTGCTGGAGGTATTCCTTAGTCGATGGATTCAGCCCCTTCAAACCCGTGATCATCCGATGTGGATGTACTCGGGCACCAATGACACTGCTCGGGTCCACCTAGAGGAGGACACTAAGAAGACGATCACTACTAGGAAAAGTCCTACTAATGGCGCACCTAATTTGGCCATTAATGAAGCATTAGTGGTGCGCCATTAGTGCCACGCCATTAGTATATTTTACTAATGGCGCACCTTAGATGCGCCATTAGTATATACAACAGTGCGCCATTAGTATGCCTCCCAGGGGCCATGTATACCCAGGTGCTTTGGCATACTAATGGCGCACAACAACAAGATGCGCAATTAGTAACTTCGGCATAGTAATGGCGCACTGTTTAATGATGCGCCATTAGTATCCTTTGGCATACTAATGGCGCACTGTGATGTGATGCGCCATTAGTATGAATATTAGGTTTTTTATTTTTTTATTTTCTGTTTTTTGCACAGGTTACAAAATGTATAATTGGACAGAATATAGATAGCACACATGAACAACAGATTCATCGAATACAATACAAGATTAGTCTTTGAATACAATTCATCATATTAGTCTCCGAATAAAATTCATCATATTAGTCTCCGAATTGAAAAGACCGAACAAAGATAGAACATTATATTACAACTCTCGAGACCGCGAGTAGCGAGTTTGTCTTCATATTACAAGTCGATATCGATCATCTAAACTACCATCACATAGAAGAGAGCTCCGGTCATCACGATGAAACTCGTCTTCATCCGGTTCCTCGAATGCTCCCTCCCCTCTCCCGCTAGATAGCGGGCGTATCTAGATTCGGCCTCGGCCCTAGTGGTGTACCCTTTGTAACTGTTACCACTGAATCGGTGAACCTGTCTCCGACACTCCTCCCAGTCGTTGTAGACTCCGGGAACCTTACCCTTGTGCATGACATACGACGGCATCGCTATGCACTAGCCAAACGAAACGTTAGTACCAATTCACAGACAATACATAAGCAATATATAAGTATGCAACAGAACGATCGGAAGAGAAAAGCAAGACATTAATAGCATCGATTACATCTAAGTTGAACGACTCTCGAAACCAAAGAGACATACTACAAGTTCATTAAAGTTTAATTACAACATGAGCCAATCGATGTTTCAGAACTAGACATAGCATAACTACTTTCGACTCGACTCAAGGGACCGGAGCGTGGATGAAGAGGCTGTCTATCGTGGGAGTCATGAAATCACGAGCGTTGTCAACCTGCATTTGTAGCATTGTGTCGATGTCACTGCTGGACGGTTGATTTCTGAGGTACAACTGCCCCGAGGTACGAAGGACATCTTGATGGATGATTTCCGCAAACTCCAACTAGATGCGAAAGAATTCTTGTCTGATGTCCGCGTCATGTATTGCCGACATGCTCGCGGCCCAATCTTTGAGTTTACTCGGTAGAAGAAGTTGATGATGGTCCCGTACGATCGCCCGCATGTGATGGATGGCGTGGTAGGCACCCTTCTGACCGCCAGGCGGCTGCTTGACGCAGCAGAACGTCGTATTGTGGGAGAACACGTGCTTGTCGTACTTACGAATAGGCCTGGTGAAGGTGCCTCCAGATTTGGCGTAGCCGGGGAGAACATCATCAAGAACCTTCTTGACATTTGTGTAATCTACGTTCGACTGACGGTCCGGTTCAAAATACGTGGCCATGGAATATTTGGGGCTTAGGAGGATGAGCGTGCAATGTGTGTCACTGCAGAAAACACGGAATGTAAAAAGAAAAACGATCAAAATCTAAGAATTCATATGTTACGGGGCGGTTGAGGGGGAGGACTTACTCGGGAAAGTAAGGCACGAGGAAATTATCCTTATCTCGGTTTGCCAGAATGACGCCTTCGAGGTAAGAACTCGCGACTTGCCGGTCCCTAGCGCTGCCCAAGATCTTGGCACGCATGTAGAAGGGGTCGACTATCACGATGTCTGGGGTCTTGTCGCGAATGATCCGCATCTCCATACTTAGCGAAAATAGCCGAACGAAGGTGTAGTGCAGCAGATGAAGGTTCAACATAGCGTGGATGTTATCAAACTGCAGGACGATCGTACCCCTGATGGAGTTATCCACAAAACCCTTGCCCTCTGGCACCTTGGCAGCGAAAACCAAGTATGCCACATCCTTCTCTCTAAGACGCCGCTTCTCCAAAGAAAGAACACTATCATGCAGACTCCGCATAGCACCGGTTGCAGCATCGAGCATATTTGTCGGTAGCATCGGCCTACCCGCCACATGCACCCTCCTCATTACATCCTCAGGTGAAGGTGGCCCGTCCTGAGCACGGATCGTACTCGGTGCCGCCTGGCTCGCACCCTTGTTAGTCTTTCTTTTGCGTGCCTTCTTCTTCTCCTGTAATGGGACCGAGTTCTGCTCACAGACCGCCTTCTTGAGTGTGTTGGGGCTGATAATATTTCGCACCTCACCTATCTGAGGCTCGGTGAAGTCGGTAGCTAGAGGCGTCTCCTGAGAGCTGAACGGCAGACGACGCCTGTTGCAACTTGGCTTCTCCGTGGTACCAGCTAGATCGCGCACATCTTTTGTTGGGTTGGGTTCTTGAGAAGGAGGCCCCATGAAGTTGCCACCGTACCCACGATCGGCAAAGTACTGACCGACGTTGGCAAATGTATCGTCGTCGTCGTCGTTCTGATCGTGTGCCATATGCATGTTTGGATCCAGTGGCATAGGGATGTCCGGCACCGTTGCGGCGGTCTTGCCATGGGGCCGACTTGGCGCCGGCACGACTGGCGGTGTTGTCTTTGGGGCGGTGTCCCCCACCCCCAAATGAATCTGGCTCTTCGGCCAAAGCAGGGGCCAGCTCAGGCAGGCGCTGAGGGTCATCACGTCATCATCGTCGGCCCCGATGGGTCAAATCGGAGGTAACACCTCGTCGCAGCCTGGCAGCACCCGAAGCAGTTGAACCCTAAACAAGTTGGGTGGCATCTGGGTACCGTGGAACAAGGGGTTGCCCGGTTGAACGATTTTGCCCTTCGCGACATCGACCAACTCGTTTTTCACGAAGTGTAGGAGAGTGCACGGAACGTCGGCGGCGCCCTGCGAAAACATGTAGGGCGTCAAAGATGCCCAGTCAAAGGCAAGGAGATGAAGTCCTTGGCCGAGAGAGGCTTAATTAGTTACCGTGATGATGGCATCAAGCTCGGCTAATGTCGGGGTGCAGTTGACGTAGGGGGCGCTTGCTGCAGAGGTGCCGGCCGGCGTACACCCGGGTGCATTAAGATCCCGTGCCGGCGCCGGAGACACCAATGCCGCCTTCGCCGGAGACACCAATGGCCTCGCGATCGCGTTCTGCGAGTTCCTGGCCGTGAAGCTAGGAATTGGGGGCAGCCCCTGTTGGCCGCCTACAATCCACGCACTCAACCCCTCTATCAAGGAAGGCACAATGGCGGTGATCGTCGCTCCGAGCTGTTGTTGCACTTGCTCTTGGACAATCTCCGGAATCCTCACCAACTGTGCCTTGAGTTCTTGAACCTCGCGCGCCTGGCTTTCCAAGCTGGTCTTTTTCTCCTTTCGCCCACCAGCGTTATAGTATGACGACCATTTTGTCGACAAGCCTTTGCCGGCCACACGACAAGCTCACGTCGGCTTACTGAGCTTATCCTTGTTCATCATTACATTCAACGCCCTATTTAGAGTCGTGTCCCAAGGGTTGCTCTTAGTCGACCCCGCGCTACTGCTTTCAGTCACCTACGGAAGGAATGTGAACCATTTAGAAATTTAGCTTGATTAATTAGAATGCAACCATATGGAGCTAATTACGCGGGGGTTTATTCCTTACTAGAACAAGCTCAAGCGCCCTGGTCTTCGGATCCGTGGTAAGCTCCTTTGTTTTCGGGTCCTTCTTGGACCGGGCCCTGACAAAGTTCCTGGTCTGCTTGTCACCGTATTTATCGAAGAGGGGCGGTAGGCCTTGCTCGGCACGGTCCGCCTCCTCCTTGTCCCATATAGGCTCCGCCACTTTGTAACCGCCGGGACCGAGTGTGTGTTCCCCTAAGTTCAGCTCCTGCATTTCTTTCCCCCACTGACTTGATTCGAAGTTTGCGTTGCTCGAGCAATTGATCTTGAAGTCGTTGTAGTCATCTTTGGTGGTGGAAGGATTTTTCTCCTTGATCTTCTCATAACTCTCACCTTTCTCGATCATTCTCTTCACATTGCTTTTCCAAGTAGACAGGGCCTTGCTCATCTTCGTGAGGGCAGCATTGTTCACTTTATTCCCTTTGAGGCTTGTGTTTTCAAATTCAGCGGGGAACTTGTATCATTCGTGCAGCTTCGTGAAGAGGAGGTTGCGCAAATTCCCTCGGTCAGGATGCCTCAGGTTCTCGGTGTTGATTGAGATGGTGCTCCGGAAAATGCACCCGAGCTGAAGCGAGTACCCCTTGACTATTCGTTCGGGCGCCGTTGGATTCCCGTCGGAGTCCACTTCAGTAACTTCCTCCTTGAGGGTGCGGAGCACGGTCGGGCGCCGGTCCTTCCGTTGCCTCTTCGGTTGGCTGCAATTTGTGCGTGCGCCGCCAGCATCAGTGGTGGCATCCTCGGCGGCACCATCAGTTGTGGCATCAGTGGGGTCATCCTCGGCGGTACCATCAGTGGTCTCTGGATCGGTGGGGAAGGCGGCGTCCTCATACAAGTGAGGTTGTTCCTCCATCTCCTAGGACAGCTCCCGGAATGCCTTGCCTCCCGAACCCCCGGCCTCATCGTTGTTGGCCATGTTTCTCTCTAAATAGGAACAAAGTTTGGTCAAAAAGTTGGTTATTGTCAAGGAACAAGATCATGGTCTCATCATTTAGGGTTTGTCGACACTGAGGCATCCTAAATGCTAAGCTTTTATCATAGAGGGTTTTTCGACGCCGAGGCACCCTAAAAGCCTAAGCTTTCATCATTTCGGTTTTTATCGACACCGAGGCACCCTAAAAGCCAAGGTTTTATAATTAATGGTTTGTCGACACCGAGGCATCCTAAAAGCTAAGCTAGGAAGGAGAATTCTAAGTTGGGCCTAATCACTTGGCTCTATTGCCGCCTATGGTTTAATGCAGCTAGAATAAAGGGGCACTTGATCCTACTTAATTAACTACTAAGATACCCCGGCCCATGGATTAGTCACAAGTACCCCATATGTCTTATTTTTAGCAAAGTCATGCTAAAATTCACGGCAAATTTCAGCATGACCTTTGCTGAAAATATGACATATGGAGTACCCGAATTTGCCGGAACGGAAGTTAATTGACATTCCAGCAAACTCAAGGGCCTCTCGGGGTACCTGCAAAACCATCACGACACGATGGTCGGAGACAAAACCCAGCAGTGCAAAGTGGGGAAATCTGCCATGTCTAAACATGGATATTTCCAGTAGCTGATTGGACCAATGAAGCTTTAAGATGTTACAGTACAAACAAATTAAAGCAGCAGCAATAAGACAAGCACATGTATAGCTTGCAAAATCATATATTTCAAGTTTGATTTCGCAGTTACATCATGAAACAATCCGATATCATTGGACAGAATATCATTAAGACAAAAGGAGATGCAGTGTGCATTTAAGTAAAGAAAATGCATGTCGAAGGCTTGCAGTCATTTAAGGATGCCCGTTTGCATGTATGTTATCTTAGATTTGGATCAAACTTCAGAGACCCACATTTTAAAATATGCAATCTTTGTATTCAGAATAAAATAACTGCTTTATTTGCAAATTGGTAGAATAGAGTAAAAGCGCACAGATGCCTAGTGTATTTTTAATATTAAACATACAACTAGCTGACAGACATACCATATCTAATTTGCTAGCTCAGCCCAATGGCTCTATGATGGTCATTTTTAGATATTTTATCTACCAATTTTAGTAAGGTTGCTTCTACTAGCATTTGATGAGATTAAATAGCAGGATTTATCTGCGCTTACTCACACGACAAAAACAAGTTTTCTTGTCCTGATTAACACTAGCCACCAGAGCTCTTTGCTTACCTTGACAATGTAGATGCACTTTATTTATACTACTGTGTTCATCAGAGCAGTACGTAGGAGGGAGGCAGCTTTGCCCAGTGGACTGTTGTCTCTGTGGAGTGTGACACAAAGGAAAAGATTGATCCAATCAATCTCTTTTATTTACTGGTATAGTCCAAATGCATCCATCTTACTAGTGCTACTCCCACAGACCCACACCCTCAGGCCCTTTCAAAATTCAAATAACATGGCACTTTTGTTGCTCCAGTGGAAAAATATCCATCATCCTCCCACTCCATTCTAAATAATGTTACTTCTAACTGGTTTTATTATTTTCTTCTTCTTTATTATTTTCAAAATTCAAATAACATGGCACTTTTATTTACTAGTGATGTCTCTGCTGGTTTTATTATTTTCTTCTTCTTTCATGCGTTCTAGAAATTGAAATGTGTATCTAGACTAGATAATAAGAAGTATAAAACAAGTAGCATGTAGTGGTACTTCTGCTTGTAGACTTGTAGTGATATGATGGATATTTTTCCGCATATGGCTAGATCATATTGCCTAAAACTTTTGACTTTATTGTCTCACTTATCTAACAAAATAGGTGGCGATTCATCTAGTTAAAAATAGAACTGGCAGAAAAGTAACTTAAATAGATGGAGTCAAACTAGGGAATTAAGGAACCCTCTATCACATAGCTAGATTTGATACACATTTTTCCTAAGAAATAATAAAACCAGCAGAAACAGCACTAGTAAATGCTCTCTCCCTATAGTCTAGAAAATTTTCTTAGGAATACTACTAATTTCCTGTGTTTTCAAAGGAAGCAACACATCCACTCTTTTTATTTTATTTTTTACATAGAAACGAGGCAAGAAAATTCCTTAAAGTAGCATGATGGATGAACTAACCGAGAAGAGGCAGAGGGAGACGGCGAGCTTGGGGAGGCAGGGATAGACGGCGGCTCCAAGTCTCCGGAGGCGGCTCCGAGGACGTGGGGCGGCTCCGAGGCTCCGAGGCTCCAAGTCTCCGGCGGCGGGGGCGCGTGGGGCGGCGTCGAGCGCTAGGGCTAGGGCTCAGGGGCGCGGGGGGCAGCGGCGTCGTCGAGCGCTAGGGCTAGGGCTCGAGGGCGCGTGGGTCGGCGTTGGCACGGGCGGCGGCGAGCGCTACGGCTCGGGGGCGCGTGGGGCGGCGGCGTCGGGGGCACGGGGGCGGCGGCGTCGGGGGAGGAGAGGGGAAGGGGATCGAGGGCGAGGCGAGGGAGAGCGAGGGGGGAGGTGTAGTGGGCCGGGGCATCAATATGGATGGGGCACAATACTAATGGCGCACCGCGCCCTGGTGCGCCATAAGTACGTCCATACTAATGGCGCACCTCCCCCTGGTGCGCCATTAGTATTTCTTTTTTATTTCTACGCGAGCCAACAGGTTATCTCCCACCATACCTCATACACATCATGTCCCTCTACTAGCTAGACTGGTCAGCACCCAGTTCTCCCACCAGGAGGTCCTGGGTTCGATTCCCAGGCTCCACAATTTTTTTACGCATTTAAAATGCTGTTTGATACTTATTTGTGTTTAAATATGTTCAAACTTGTTTAAATCATAACAGTAATATTTTTTTTATAAGACAGAAATAATTTTTTAAAAAATATCATCAAATTTCCTATTTGAATATATTTATGAATCATGTGAGTTCATGGGTCGGCGGCGGCGGCCGGTGGAGCGGGGGAGGGTGCGGGGGGTCGGCGGCGGCGGTTGAGTA
>LR738713.1:653514722-653530579 GCA_902687465.1 Secale cereale
TAAGCACCCGAGTTAGAGGGTTGCTCTTCACTCAGAGTGTAACTTAGGCGATTACGGGATCACAGCTAAGCCCCCGATTGAGTGGATTTCTCTTCACTCGGAGTGTTTTGAAACTTAGGTGATTACAGGGTCGCAGCTAAGCACCCGAGTGAGAGGGTTGCTCTTCACTCGGAGTGTTTTGAAACTTAGGCGATTACAGGATAGCATCTAAGCCTTCGAGTGAGAGGGTTGCTATTCACTCGGAGTGTTTTGAAACTTCGGCGATTACGGGATCGCAGCTAAGCCCCCAAGTGAGAGGGTTGCTCTTCACTCGAAGTGTTTTTGAAACTTAGGCAAATCAGATTCGCGGCTAAACCACCCATTGGGGGATTTGAACACGTCTGTCTTTGGAACAACAATCATTATGATACTGCCACAAACTTGTCTTTGAAAAGAAAACTGTAGGATTCTTATTACAACTCGTCTGTTCGAGTGTTTTAAGTGTAAAAGCGGCGGAGCAGTTCCGCATTCCATGAGCATGGCTCGTCTATTTCCTTGGCCACGTTTTAGAGGTAATACGCCCGGTTGTGGAGCATTTTGGTGATGGTGAAGGGGCCCTCCGAGGCGGGTCGACCTTGTGAGGTCGTTTCTGTCATACTCGGAGCACAAGATCTCCTTCCTCGAATGCTTGGGCTCGGCCATTGCGGGTGTGGAATCGACGTGGGTCTTGTTGATATATGGTCGACCAGATCAGAACCATCTCACACTCTTCCTCCAGGAGGTCGACTGCATCTTGGCGTGCGTGTTCAGCTTCAGCTTCTGAGAAGAGTTCCACCCGGGAAGGGTTGTGCAGTAAGTCACTTAGAAGTACGGCCTCAGCACCATATACCATGAAGAAGGGGGTCTGATTAGTCGAACGGTTCGGAGTTGTTCTCAGTCCCCACAAAATAAATGGCAACTTAGTCACCCAAACTCCAGCGGAATGCTTGAGATCGCGCATCAGACGTGGTTTCAGCCCTTGAAGGATCAAAACGTTTGCCCTTTCTGCCTGCCCATTCATTTGTGGATGTGCAACGGATGCGTAGTCGACTCGAGTGCCCTGGGAAGCGTAGTATGCTTTGAATTCATACGGATCAAAGTTGGAGCCATTATCTATGGTGATGTTGTGCGGGACTCCATATCTGAATATCCGCTCTTTGATGAAGCTGACGGCGCAGCCTGCACTAAGGTTCTTGATAGGCTTGGCTTCAATCCATTTGGTGAACTTGTCGACTGCCACAAGCAAATGAGTGAAGCCGCGTCTGCCAGTCCCGAAGGGTCCAACCATGTCTAATCCCCAAACAGCAAACGGCCAGACCAACGGGATAATCTTCAAGGAAGACACATGCCTCTGGGACATGTTTGAGTAGAACTAAAAGCCTTTACATTTGTCGACTATATCTTTCACGGTCTCATTCGCATGTGGCCAGTAGAATCCGACTCGGTATGCTTTGGCAACAATGGTTTGAGAGGACGCATGGTGACCACAGGTCCCCGAGTGGATTTCATTCAAAATCATTCGACCTTCCTCCGGGGTAATGCAATGTTGGGCGACTCCCGTGACGCTCTCTCCGTAGAGCTGCCCTTGTATCACCGTGAAGGCTTTGAATCGACGGACAATTTGGCGTGCCTCATCCTCATCCTCTGGAAGTTCCTGTCTGAGTAGGTACGCGATATACGGCACTGTGCAGTCAGGTGTGATCGCTAAAACCTCCATGATCAAGTCGACCATAGCCGGGACTTCCATTCCAGTCGGGTTGGATGCACTTATTTGTTGTGGGGGCTCTTCCGTGAAGTGGTCTTCCTTGATTGAAGGGGTGTGTAGATGTTCCAAGAACACATTCTTGGGGATGGGTTTCCGAGTGGAACATATCTCGCCAGGTCGTCAGCAAGCTGGTTCTTGATTCTAGGCACATGGTGGAGCTCCAACCCTTAAAACTTATTCTCCAAATTTCTCACTCCATTGCAATAACAGGTCATCGCTGGGCTCCTGACATCCCATTCTTTCATCTCTTGATTGACCAATAAGTCTGAGTCGCCGTATACCATCAGGCGACAGACGCCAAGTGAGATGGCCATACGCAACCCATACAAAAGTGCCTCATACTCAGCTTCATTGTTCGAAGAATCAAAGTGAATTTTAGGGACATATTTGAGCTTGTCACCTCTAGGGGACACCAAAACCACACCTGCACCGGATCCACTCAGCATCTTGGAACCATAAAAAACATAGTCCAATGATCCGACTAAACTTGAGTCGATTGTTCTTGCTCAATCCAGTCGGCGACGAAATCTACAATTGCCTGAGACCAGATTGCTTTCTTTGCTTTGAACTTGATATCTAATGGAAGGAGTTCAATTGCGCATTTAGCCACTCGACCGGTTGCATCTCGATTGTTCAGAATTTTAGATAACAGACCGTCGCTGACGACTAAAATTGAGTGATCTAAGAAGTAATGAGGAACTTTCTTGGCGGTCAAGTAGATCCCATACACAAGCTTCTGACAATCCGGATATCTCTGGGTAGATTGGGTCAAGACTTGAGAAATGTAGTAGACTGGGCGTTGAACTTTATAGGCCTTGCCTTCTTCTTCCAGCTCAACCTTGAGCACTATGCTGACAACTTGTCCAGTGGTTGCGATATATAATAACAAAGGATCTTTGCCGACTGGGGCAGCAAGCACCGCCTAGGTGGAAAGTAGGGTCGTGAGTTCCTCAAACGCTGCTTCAACTTCAGAATTCCACTCGAACTTGTCAGACTTCTTCATCAGTCATCAAAGAGGTAATGCCTTTTCACCTAGACGTGAGATGAATCGAGTCAATGCAGCCAAGCAACTAGTAAGCTTCTGAACGTCATGCACGCGCATAGGGCGTTTCATTCGGAGGATTACACTGACCTTATCTGGCTATGCGTCGATTCCCCATTCGGAAACGACAAAACTGAGTAACTTTCCGCCTGGGACTCCGAATGTGCACCTCAACGGGTTGAGCTTGATATCATAACTTCTCAAGTTTGCAAATTTTTCGGTGAGGTCAGTCAGTAGGTCGGAACCTTTACGTGACTTGACCATGATATCGTCCATGTATGCTTCCACATTCCGACTGATTTGCTTCAGCACACACTTCTGAATCATGCGCATGAATGTCGCGCCAGCATTCTCGAGGCCAAAAGGCATGGCAATGTAACAGAAACACCCGAAAGGGGTGATGAAGGCTTATTTTTATTTCGTTGGGCCCAAACAGTTGGATCTGATGGTATCCGGAATATGCGTCCAGAAAGGACAAACGCTCACACCCCGCGGTTGAGTCGACAATTTGATCGATGCGAGGGAGAGGGAAGTGATCTTTCGGGCAGGCCCGATTGATATGTTTGAAATCGATGCACATGCGGAGTGAATTGTCCTTTTTGGGGACCATGACAACATTGGCGTAGCACTCGGAGTTGTATATCTCGCAGATGAACTCAGCTGCAAGAAGCCAAGCCACCTCTTCGCCAATTGCTTTTCTCTTCTCAGCTGCAGACCGACGGAGATGCTCTTTGACAGGTTTCACTATAGGGTCGACTCGCAAACGGTGCTCAGCCAGATCCCTGGGTACACCAGGCCTGACGGATGGTTTCCATGCAAAGATGTCCCAGTTCTCATGGAGGAACTGGATGAGCGCTTCTTTCTATTTGCTATCAAGCGTTGTTGAGATGTGTGTCCGAGCGGCATTGGGGTCAGTCAGATGAATGTGCATAGGCTTCGTCTCCCCGACCAACTGAAATGCTGACTCAGAAGTAGGTTTCTTGGTTCGCAACAAATCATTCGGATCTGTGTTTTCTGGTACTCTTCCATTTCCACTGCCGCCATTAGCTCATCAGCAATTTTCGAGCCCTTCTCGAAGAACCATTCTGCTTTTTGCCGATCTCATGTGACTGTGATCACGCCATTGGGGCCTGGCATCTTTAGTTTGAGATACACATAACACAGTCGAGCCATGAAACAGGCATTGGTAGGTCTGCCCAGGATAGCATGGTAAGCACTGTGGAAATCCACCACCGCAAATGTCAACTTTTCTTTGCGGTAATTAGTCGAATCACCGAAAACTACGTCAAGAGTGATCTGATCGAGTGAGTCGGCCTTCTTCTCGGGGATGACTTCGTGGAACCTCATGTTGCTCTCGCTCATCTTGGACATCAGAATGCCCATCCCATGGAGGGTTTCATCATACAAGATATTCAGACCACTACCGCGATCCATCAGAACCTTGGTCAAGCGTGTGCCATCAACGACTGGGTCGACAACCAATGCTTGCGCCCGGGGGTAGCAATGTGTGCCGGATGGTCTGACTAGTCGAATGTAATGGGAGTCTTCGACCACTTCAGATATGTTGTCGTTGCCCGAGCAACCATGTTGAATTCTATGTTGGTAACCTTCAATCGACTCTTTCTCTCAACGTGAGCAAAAATCACCAAAGTGGAATTGATATGGGGATGACCTCCATCTTCTTCTTTGTCCTCGTTCTCCTCAGATTCCATCTTTTTCTCATTCGGCTGGTCCTTCTGGAAGTTTTGAATTAGGAGTCGACACTGTCGAGTGGTATGCTTGGGGTAAATGAAATTCCCCTCCTCATCCTTCTTGGTATGTATAGGACACGACAAATCAAGCACATCATTTCCTGCTTGATCCTTCACTTTCTTGGGGATCCAGGGGCCTTTGGGTTTCCCTTTGTTTTTCCCTGGTTCACGACTGCAGCCTCTCGTGGAGTCGCGGGTTCTGCTTTGCGCTTTGGTTTCCGATTGGAATTTCCATCATCTTAGCCGACTAGTTTCTTGTCGCTACAGAGTCGATCCGCTTCTTCTCTGTTAACGTACCGACTGGCTATTTCCATCATCCGAGTCAGGGACATATCTCCTCTCCGACCGAATTTCAGTTTCAGCTCCCTGTACCGTACACCCTCTTTAATGGTGCAGACTGCCTGATGCTCTGACACATTCTCCACTGCATGATGTAGAGTGGTCCACCTCTGGATGTAATATCTCCAAGTTTCATTTGGTTTCTAGACGCAATGTTGTAATTCCGCCAGTCTGGTAGGCCGTTTGCAGGTGCCCTAAAAGGTCCTGACAAACACTCGGGCCAATTCTTCCCAGCTGAATATGCTACCAGGGGCCAACTAATTCAGCCAAGCTCTTGCTGAGCCTCCCAGCATCAGGGGGAGGTGCTTCATGGCCACATTGTCGTTGCCGCCGCCAATCTGTCCACTCGGTAATCTTCCAGCCAAGTATCTGGCTTCGACTCACAAGTGAACATACTCACCCCCGCCACCAACCTGAAGTTGGGGGGAATCTCTACTGCCCTAATGGCACTGCGGAAACACATGGGCCCAGAAATGTACGCTCTCCTGCCACTCGGACGGTCTCTGTCTTGCCCTTCTCTGTGGGCCCGGTTCCTATCGACCAAACCTTGCACAAGAATCAATCACCCACCAAAGCTAGGTCTTCGGGAATCGACCGGGATCCTTCGCTCGTCACCATGCGGGCGTCTGCCATCATACCACCAAGGCGAGTACGATCTGCTCCTCGGAGGTGGCGTAGGCACTCGATGGCGGTCATTATGACCGAGTCGACGGTCATATGCTCATAATTTCGACCCAGATGTTGCTCTTTGCGGGCCCACGACCTTCACGCCACTGGGGCGACCTTGGGCTGTGGGCCGACCAAACTATCTCCGCTGCCATGGACCTGCTATGAATTATGTTGCGCGAATGGGAAACGGCTGCATTCTGCTCACCAGCTGTTCGGAGCAGTGCCCGAATCTGCTGCAGACCTCTTCCAGCTTCCGATTGGGAGGGATGGATCGACTCTACAATACGGGCCACAGCTGCAAGGTTCTGAATCGGAGTGCGGAATACCTGTGGCTCAGCAGGAAACAACTATTGAGGCCGTCGCCTGGATTCGGGAATCAGTCGGTGGGCTCGATCGTCGAGTGAACGCTGAAGATTCTCCAGACGCGCGTGTGATGTCTACTACACAACCTTCTTCTTGTAGACGTTGTTGGTCCTCCAAGTGCAGAGGTTTGTAGGACAGTAGCAAATTTCCCTCTAGTGGATGACCTAAGGTTTATGAATCCGTGGGAGGCGTAGGATGAAGATGGTCTCTCTCAAACAACCCTGCAACCAAATAACAAAGAGTCTGTTGTGTCCCCAACACACACAATACAATGGTAAGTTGTATAGGTGCACTAGTTTGGCGAAGAGATGGTGATACAAGTAAACGGTGTTGCAATGATAGTAGACAAGGCCTAGGGTTCATACTTTCACTAGTGCAAGTTCTCTCCACAAGGATAACATAATTGAATCATATTACTAGCCCTCAACAGGCAACAAAGAGTCACTCCAAAGTCACTAATAGCGGAGAACAAACGAAGAGATTATTGTAGGGTACGAAACCACCTCAACGTTATTCTTTCTTATCGATCTATTCAAGAGTCTGTAGTAACGTTCAATCTATCATAGAGCTCGTACTAGAATAACACCTTAAGATACAAATCAACCAAAACCATAATGTCACCTAGATCCTCCATTGTCACCTCAAGTATCCGTGGGCATGATTATACGATATGTATCACACAATCTCAGAAACATCTATTCGACCAACACATAGAACTTCAAAGAGTGCAACCCCTATTGCATAGATTCCCAAGGTGACGGAACCCGCAAGTTGGTCACCAAGACATAAATCAAGTAGATCACATGATATCCCATTGTCACCACAGATAAGCACGTGCAAGACACACATCAAGTGTTCTCAAATCCTTAAAGACTCAATCCGATATGATAACTTCAAAGGGAAAACTCAATCCATTACAAGAGAGTAGAAGGGGAGAAGCATCATAAGATCCAACTATAATAGCAAATCTCGCGATACATCAAGATCGTGCCAACTCAAGAACACGAGAGAGAGAGAGAGAGAGAGATCAAACACATAGCTACTGGTACATACCATCAGCCCCGAGGGTGGACTACTCCCTCCTCGTCACGGAGAGAGCCGGGATGATGAAGATAACCACCGGAGAGGGATCCCCCCCTTCGGCAGGGTGCCAGAATGGGTGTAGATTGGTTTTCGGTGGCGACAGAGGCTTTCGGCGGCGGAACTCCCGATCTAGGTTATTTTCCGAAGGTTTCAGTATTTATAGGAATTTTTGGCGTAGGTCCCACGTCAGGGGGGTCTCTGGGCTGTCCAGAAGATAGGGGGCGCCACCAAATGGAGTGGGCGTGCCCCCCACCCTCATGGGCAGCCTGTGGCTCTCCTGGCCCAACTCTTTTACTTTGGGGGCTTCTTTTGGTCCAGAAAAAATCATCAAAAATTGGCACGTCAATTGGACTCCGTTTGATATTCCTTTTCTATAAAACTCAAAAACAAGGAAAAAAATAGAAACTGGCACTAGGCTCTAGGTTAATTGGTGAGTCCCAAAAATCATATAAATGTCTATATAAACGCCCATAAAACATCCTAGAATGATAATATAATAGCATGGAACAATAAAAAATTATAGACACGTTGGAGACGTATCAAGCATCCCCAAGCTTAATTCCTGCTCGTCCTCGAGTAGGTAAATGATAAAAACAGAATTTTTGATGTGGAATGCTAACCAACATAGTTTTCAAAGTAGTTCTCTTAATTGTAGCATGAATGTTCAGATCTGAAAGATTCAAGACAAAAGACTATATTGACATAAGGAATAATAATACTTCAAGCATACTAACAAAGCAATCATGTCTTCTCAAAATACTATGGCTAAAGAAAGTTATCCCTACAAAATCATATAGTCTGGCTATGCTCCCTCTTCATCACACAAAATATTCATATCATGCACAACCCTGGTTTCAGCCAAGCAATTGTTTTCCTACTCTATTCTTTCAAACCTTTCAACTTTCACGCAATACATGAGCGCGAGCCATGGATATAGCACTATGGGTGGAATAGAGAGGTGGTTGTGGATTAGACAAAAAGGTGGAAGATAATCTCACATTGACTAGGCGTATTAACGGGCTATGGAGATGACCATCAGTAGATATCAATGTGAGTGAGTAGGGATTGCCATGCAACGGATACACTAGAGCTAAAAATGTATGAAAGCTCAACAAAAGAAACTAAATGCGTGCGCATCCAACTTGCTTGCTCACGAAGACCTAGGGCATTCGAGGAACCCCATCGTTGGAATATACAAGCCAAGTTCTATAATGAAAATTCCCACTAGTATATGGAATTGACAAAACAAGAGACTCTCTATCATGAAGATCATGGTGCTACTTTGAAGCACAAGTGTGGAAAAAGATAGTAGCATTGTCCTTTTTTTTTCTTTTTTCTTTTTTTGGGCCTTTCTTTTCTTGGCCTTTCCTTCTTTTTTTTCTTTGGGACAATGCTCTAATAATGATGATCTTCACACTTATATTGATTTACATCTCGATATTACAACTCGATACTAGAACAAAGTATGGCTCTATATGAATGCCTCTGGCGGTGTACCGGGATGTGCAATGAATCAAGAGTGGCATATATGAAGAATTATGCGTGGTGGCTTTTACACAAATACGATGTCAACTACATGATCATGCATGGCAATATGACAATATGAAGCGTGTCATATGAATGGAACGGTGGAAAGTTGCATGGCAATATATATCGGAATGGCTATGGAAATAGCATGATAGGTAGGTATGGTGGCTGTTTTGATGAAGGTATATGGTGGGTGTATGGTACCGACGAAAGTTGCGCGGTACGAGAGAGGCTAGCAATTGTGGAAGGGTGAGAGTGCATATAATCCATGGACTCAACATTAGTCATAAAGAACTCATATACTTATTGCAAAAATTTACGAGTCTTCAAAACAAAGCAATCAACGCTTGCTCCTAGGGGGGAGGTTGGTAGGAGTTAACCATCGCGTGCCCCCGACATCCACACAAAGGATGACACTCAATAAAGACCTCATGCTCTAACTTTGTCACATAGCGGTTCACCATATGTGCATGCAATGGGAATCAAAAACTTTAACAAAAGTATTTCTCAAATTCATAATTACTCCACTAGCATGACTCTAATATCACTATCCTCATATCTCAAAACAATTATCAAGCATCCAAATTCTCTTCATATTCAATGCACTTAGTATGATAGTTTTTACCACATTGATCTTGAATGTCTATCATGTGAAGGCTAGTTATATAGCCAAAGCACATTAACATGTTGTTCTAATAGACTCTTAAAAAGACATAAGTGAAGCATGAGAGATCAACAATTTCTACAAAATAAAATTACCACCGTGCTCTAAAAGATAGAAGTGAAGCACTAGAGCAAACTATTTAACTCAATAGATATAAGTGAAGCACATAGAGTCTTCTAACAATTCGTAGGCCATATTTATCTCTTTCAAAAAGGTGTGTCCAGCAAGGGTAATAGTGGCAAACTAACAAGCAAAGTATCAAATTATACAATACGCTCCAAGTAAAACACATATCATGTGGTGAATAAATATATAGCTCCGAGTATAGTTACCGATGGATGAAGACGAAAGAGGGGTTGCCTTCCCGGGGCATCCCCAAGCTTAGGCTTCTGGTTGTCCTTGAATTTTACCTTGGGGCGCCATAGGCATCCTCAAGCTTAGTCTCTTGCCACTCTTTGTTCCATAGTACATCAAAGCAATACTCAAAACTTGAAAACTTCACAACAAAAAACTTAGACAAAAATCTCGTGAGCTCCATTAGTATAAGTAAGCAAACCACTACTCAAAGGTACTACAATGAATTCATTCTTTGTTTATATTGGTGTTAAACCTACTGTATTCCAACTTCTCTATGGTTCATACTTCCCAATACCACTCATAGATGCATTGAAATAATCGAACAACACACGAAAAACATAATCTGTCGAAAACAGAACAGTCTGTAGTAATCTACAGGTTTCGCATACTTTTGTAACTCCAAAAAATTCAACCTAATTGTTAAACGTGAGGAATTTGTATATTAATCATATGCAAAAGGAATCAACTAAATATCATGCTCCAGTAAAATCTGATGACCACTCTATCGAGCGCTAACGATTCTTTTTTTCACAACAAGATCACATAAACTTCACACAAATCTTCGCAAAGGTTCTACTTGGCATAAACACTAAACAAAACACAAAACCACATCAAAATAAAAGCTAGATGCAATAGTTATTCCTAAATATAAGCAAAAGCAAAGAAAATAAAATAAAGTTGGGTTGCCTCCCAACAAGCGCTATCGTTTAGCGCCCCTAGCTAGGCATAATGATGCTCACATAAAAGATAAGAATTGAAACATAATGGGAGCATCATGAAGCATATGAATAGCACATTTAAGTCTAACCCACTTCCTATGCATAGGTATTTTGTGAGCAAACAACTTATGGGGACAATAATCAACTAGCAGAGGAAAGCAAAATAAGCACGACTTCAAAACTTTAAGCACATAGAGAGGAAACTTGATATTATTGCAATTCCTACAAGCATATGTCCCTCCCTCATAATAATTTTCAGTAGCATCATGAATTAATTAAAAAATATAACCAGCACATAAAGTATTCTTTTCATGATCTAATTGCATAGAAATTTTACTACTCCCATCATAAGCAAAATTCTTCTCATTCAGAATAGTGGGAGTATCCTAAGAGACTTGAAAACTATAGATTGTCTCCACATTAAAAGAGTAATGTTCAGAAAAGGGATAATCATAATCATGACAAGTTTGATAAATATAATCATCACTACTTTTTATAGCGTAAGTATCTTCATAATAATCATCATAAATAGGTGGCATGCTTTCATCATAATAGCTTTGCTCATCAAAACTTGGGAGGCTAAAAATATCATCTTCATCAAACGTAGCCTCCCCAAACTTGGGACAAACATTAATTGCAGCTATTAAATTCTCAAATATATCATTCTCATCAAATATAGCATCCCCAAGCTTGGGCCTTTTCATATCATAAGCATAATCACTCTCATCATTAATAGTATGGATAGCACCGATATTATAGCAATTATCATCATCACGATGAGTAATAGAAGCAACATCATTTGGAAGGGATACCTTTTTATCTTTGCTTCTCCGTCTTTTATTTTTGTTCTTCACTTTATGTGTGTGTTCAATCTTATTTTCGGATCTCTTTATAAATGAGATTGGTTGAATAGAAGGCTCCTCCTCGTTACCTGATTCATCATAAGAAATAATAGGAGGATATTGGGAAATCTCTTCCCTTTCATTAGTATTCTCTTCATCTCCTATTTGTTTTCTCTTCTTAAGGTAATTGGCAATATAAGGATTTTCAATGCAATTCACCGCACAGTATGTATATATATTTCCTGTATATCAAAATCAAGAAGTTTATCAAGGGAAAATCCTGCAAGATACTTAGTTCTACATTTAATTTCTTCATAAGCCAAAAGCAAGATATGTTCATTATGATGTGCAAGGTAAATCAAGTCATCACAATTTTTGGGCACGATTCGATCATGAAACAACTCGCATTGGGTAATGAAATGACCACGTTCATTACAAAGTTCACAAGTACGACTAAGATATTTTAAATTTTCAGCACAATCATCTAGCATCTGTAGCAACCATTTAGTTTCTAAATACTTATGCCTCTTGCAAAATCTATCTTCCCTATTTGGTATGTACTTGCAAACTCTATGCACTCCACAGAAATCAACATGCTTATATGAGATATTTTCATCATGACTAGTGCAATCATCATTACTACCATGGATATTCAAAGGATTCACACTAACAACATTGCAAGCATGCTCATCATTCAAGTCTTTAGTGCCAAGCATTCTATGTAATTCTTCTTCTAGTGCTTGAGCACAATTTTTCTTTCCATCATTTTCACGAAAGATATTAAAAAGATGAAGCATATGAGGTAACCTTAATTCCATTTTTTTGTAGTTTTCTTTTATAAACTAAACTAGTGATAAAACAAGAAACTAAAAGATTCGGTTGCAAGATCTAAAGATATACCTTCAAGCACTAACCTCCCCTGCAACGGCGCTACAAAAGAGCTTTATGTCTACCACACAACCTTCTTCTTGTAGACGTTGTTGGGCCTCCAAGTGCTGAGGTTTGTAGGACAGTAGCAAATTTCCCTCAAGTGGATGACCTAAGGTTTATCAATCCGTGGGAGGCGTAGGATGAAGATGGTATCTCTCAAACAACCCTGCAACAAGATAACAAAGAGTCTCTTGTGTCCCCAACACACCCAACACAATGGTAAATTGTAATGGTTTTATTACAGGGACAGTCCGACTCCGGGTCAGTCGACTGGCCTTCCTCCATTTACCCTAGGTCGAGCCAGCCCGCCTCCTTCCATGGTAGTGAGCAAGGACGAGAGGGCCGAGGTAGATATGCTGATGGAGAGGGTCGTCCAGCTAGTCCGCGAGGGGGTCACGGGGATGGACTTGTTCGAGGTGTACATCACGTGGAGGATTCAGCCGCTTCAAGCCCGGGACCACACGATGTGGCTGTACTCCGGCATTGACGACTCGTCGCGAGTCCACCCGGAGGCGGCCCACCCGGAGTACGTGGTGCGATGCTTGAAGAGCATCACCGGGAACAAGGACAACCCCAGGGGGTCGGGGAGGATCATCCCCTTCGACACCGACCACCTGCCAGACAAGGTTAGCCATCCGCTTCCGAGTGACGTATCTGTCGATTGACTTGTGATCTTTATTGATGATTCCGACTGGTATTTGGCGAACTTCCTTTCTTCGCAGATATATACTGAGATGTACTCGCTGCCCAATGGAGACTCAGGCCAGGAGGTCGAGGAGGGCACGGGCGATGCCGCCGAGTGGAAGCCGGAGGAGGAGACCGAGGAGAGTGAGGAGTACAGCAGCGGGGAGGAGGTCGAGTCGCCTCCCCGTGTCGAGCGCCGGTCCAAGGAGAAGAATGACCCAGGGGCCGCTCGACCTCATCTGGGTCCCTCGGGGTCCCGGACACCCAAGCGTACTCGCACGACCACCCCCGAGCCAGCTGAGAAGACGCCCAAGCAGCCCAAAGTCACCACCACCAAGCCCCGGAAGGCCCTGCCAAGGATCAAGGTGGACGTACCCATCGCCTCCACGTAAGTGTTGCTCGGGCTTGCTTTTCTTTGTTTCTTGGGTGTCGACTGCAATTTTGCTTGACTCATTTCTTGACTTAACCTTCCAGAGCCGCCGCTTCCACGACCTCGATGGACATCGACCGGGGTTGAGATGACGAGGAGATCGCGGATGCCGCGACATCTCGAGCGGGTATCGGCTCTATGAGATTCGTTTTTGTCTTTCTTTTCTTTCGCGGGCGATCGTCGATTGACTTGGTTCCCTGTTTGATCCGAAGTGCCGCGCCTTGTCATAGAGCTGCCGGACGACGACGAGGACGAGGAGCGGCTGGGGGAGGACTATCGGCGCGCAAGGAGGAAGGGCCGGAAGGCGCCTTCTGGCTTGGGGGCCCAGCGACCCGAGGACGCGGCTCGAACCGCGGTCTCATTTGCTGTCCCTGTGTCGACCGCGCTCGTCGTCGACCCACCGTCTACGCCGGGCGTCGACCCAGCGCCTGCCTCGGTTGTCATCCCAGCGTCCACTTCGGTTGTCGACTCAGCGCCGATCCGCGCCGTCGACCCAGCGCCTGCGTCTGCGGCTGGCTCGACACCTGCTGCTTCGTCTGTCCTTTTCTCCACCTATCACCTCCCGGAGGACCCTGTGGGGGTGGCACAAGAGGCCGTTCGCCAGGCGGAGGTGATGATGGGGCGGACGAAGGCGGCGTATGAGGCCAGCATGGCGGCTTACGACGCCAGCTCTGCTCTTCGGGCCAACGTCCAGGTATGTTGTCGGAGTACTTTCTGATTTCGAGAAAAATCTGCTTGTTTTGTTTTGTGAGGTATCACACCCACTGGGTGTTCTTCTTTTCCTGTCTTCCTAGAGCTCGCGCCGGACTGATCTCGGCCGAGTGAAACCAGTAGGGGCACGCTCAATGCACCCACTTGGTGTAGCCCCCGAGACCGTGGTCGACTGATTGCAGTCGGCCATGGTCTTACTATAGAACTTCAATGTTTTTTTTCCTCGCGCCAGACTGATCTTGGCCGAGTGAAACCAGTGGGGGCATGCTCAGTGCACCCACTGGGTGTAGTCCCCGAGGCTGTGGTTGAGTGATCTGACTCGACTGTAGTCTTATAATTTTTGCTTTGTCTCGTTGATGCAGAAATCTTGCGAGTTCGGGGCCAAGTTTGCGGATCTTGAGCAGAAGCAAATTCCACTCAATATTGACTTGCAGTTGGCCCGGGACCATCTGAAGAAGACGCAAGACGATGCGGCTGGTAACTTACTTCTGTCTCCTATCGATTGACTTTTCGCTTAGAGTGTTCCTTCATGTTCATCTGTCCAATGGCGGCCTTGGTAGGTCAACTGAGAGCAGCTTTGGAGCAAAAGGATCTTGACTTGGCGGCGGCGCAGCAAGCGGTCCAGGAGAAGTCGGAGCTGGCGGAGAAGAAGCTGGCTTCTGTGGGCGCACTCGAGGCGGAGATTATCCGACTGAAAGGTTCACTCGACACGGCCAACAAGGAGGTGGCTCAGCTGAAGAAATCCAGGGCCAACTTGAACGACAAGTATGAGGCTCTGTTTTGGAAGAGGCTTGATCTTGAGGCGTATCTGGGCGACCTAACTAAAAAATGGTACCTCGTGCTCGAAGGTATGTCCTCTTTGGATTGGTTGAAATTGGGCTGGTCGACCCATGTTGCATCTGCTAACTCGACTGCTGTTCTTGGTGCAGAGTTCTGTCGTAACTTCGGAGAGGAGACTAGCCGGGTCGAGCCTGGCTTCGACCCCACCAACTCCATTGTGAAGGACGAGGTTTCCATGAACATACTGAGGCTGGAGTCTCGCCTTACTGCGGCCACTGATTATCTGGGACGACTGAAGGCGATGATGGCCCGAAACAATGCTGCACTCTGGAGGGGAGTTGTGCAGGAGAACGACCTCGAGTCCTTGATGACTCGACTCAATGAGGTCCCCGACCGAGTGCAAGAATGGAAGAAGTGGGCCGCCCGGGGAGGAGCAGACGTGGCGCTGGCTTTGGTCCGTGTGCACTGCAGGGAGGTGAAGGAGAGGAAGCTTGCTGCGCTGAAGGTCGCAAACACGAAGGAGCTCCAATTCCAGTCCTTCATGGAGACTTTCTTGGAGGCTGCCACTCGTATCGCCGACGGGATTGATTTGGACGAATTTGTCGCGCCTACAAGCCCGCCTCCTCCCGAGCCATGACTTTGATACATTGACTTTATTTGTCGCGGAATGCCGCGTGGATTTGTACTCGTTAAACTCTGGTGGGTCTGTGGCCCAAGTACTCTTGCCCGAACCTTGCGGGGCTTTTATTTGATTTTGATCCTTTGGTTTGACGCTCTTCTTCTGATTGCTTGGAATCTTTGAGTCGACGTCTGTAGTCGGGTTCCCGAGTGAGAGGGTTGCTCTTCACTCGGAGTAGATAGTTGTAACTTAGGCGAGTCACGGGGTCGCAGCTAAGCCCCCGAGTGAGAGGGTCGCTCTTCACTCGGAGTGGAATGTTTATAACTTAGGTGATTCCAAGCTACGTTGTACTTGTCGCGGAGTTTGGAGGACCGTACCGCCTTGTATTTGTGACGTAGCTCGGAGGACCGCAGCTAAGCCCCCGATTGAGAGGGTTGCTCTTCACTCGGAGTAGATAGTTGTAACTTAGGCGAGTCACGGGGTCGCAGCTAACCCCCAAGTGAGAGGGTCGCTCTTCACTCGGAGTAGAATGTTTATAACTTAGGCTATTCCAAGCTACATTGT
>LR738713.1:653530845-653557408 GCA_902687465.1 Secale cereale
TTTATAACTTAGGCGATTCCAAGCTACGTTGTACTTGTGGCAGAGTTTGGAGGATCGAACTGCCTTGTATTTGTGACGTAGCTCGGAGGACCGCAGCTAAGCCCCCGAGTGAGAGGGTTGCTCTTCACTCGGAGTAGATAGTTGTAACTTAGGCGAGTCACGGGGTCGCAGCTAAGCCCCCGAGTGAGAGGGTCGCTCTTCACTCGGAGTGGAATGTTTATAACTTAGGTGATTCCAAGCTACTTTGTACTTGTCGCGGAGCTTGGAGGACCGAACCGCCTTGTATTTGTGACGTAGCTCGGAGGACCGCAGCGAAGTCCCCGAGTGAGAGGGTTGCTCTTCACTCGAAGTAGATAGTTGTAACTTAGGCGAGTCACAGGGTCGCAGCTAAGCCCCCGAGTAAGAGGGTTGCTCTTCACTCGGAGTAGAGTGTTTATAACTTAGGCGATTCCAAGCTACGTTGTACTTGTGGCGGAGTTCGGAGGACCGAACCGCCTTGTATTTGTGACGTAGCTCGGAGGACCGCAACTAAGCCCCCGAGTGAGAGGGTTGCTCTTCAATCGGAGTAGATAGTTGTAACTTAGGCAAGTCAAGGGGTCGCAGCTAAGCCCCCGAGTGAGAGGGTCGCTCTTCACTCGGAGTTGAATTTTTATAACTTAGGCGATTCCAAGCTACGCTATACTTGTGGCGGAGTTCGGCGGACCGAACCGCCTTGTATTTGTAACGTAGCTCGGAGGAACGCAGCTAAGCCCCCCGAGTGAGAGGGTTGCTCTTCACTCGGAGTAGATAGTTGTAACTTAGGCGAGTCGCGGGGCCGCAGCTAAGCCCCCGAGTGAGAGGGTCGCTCTTCACTCGGAGTAGAATGTTTATAACTTAGGCGATTCCAAGCTACGTTGTACTTGTCGCGGAGTTCGGAGGACCGAACCGTTTTGTACTTGTGGCGTAGCTCGGAGGACCGCAGCTAAGCACCCACTGGGGGATTTCGAGGACACCAATTGTTAGGGAATCATTGCTATCTTGCTTTTGAAACAAATTGGGGAATCTTTATTACAACTCGACCGTCGAGTGCTTCAAGTGAAAAAACGGCGGAGTAGGTCCGCATACCACGAATGAGGTTCGTCTTTCTTTTGGGCTACATTGTAGAAGTGGTAAGCTCCGTTGCGCAGCACCTTCGTGATGATGAACGGGCTTTCCCATGCTGGGGCGAGCTTGTGCGGCCATTTCTGATGCGCTCGGAGGACCAGGTCTCCTTCCTGGAACGTTCGACTCCTCACGTTGCGAGCGTGGAATCGACGGAGGTCCTGTTGATAGATGGTTGACGGGATCAGGGCCATCTCTCTTTCCTCTTCTAAAAGGTCGACTGCATCCTGACGAGCTTGCTCTGCCTCAGCTTCGGAGAAGAGTTCTACTCTGGGGGCATTGTGTAACAAGTCACTCGGCAATACAGCTTCGGCCCCATAGACCAGGAAGAGAGGGGTACGGCCAGTCAACTGATTCGGAGTTGTCCACAGACCCCACAGGACGGAGGGCAGCTCGTTTACCCAAGCCCCGGCGGCATGCTTGAGGTCACGCATGAGCCGTGGCTTTAAGCCTTGGATAATCAGCCCATTAGCTCTTTTCGCTTGTCCATTCGACTCAGGGTGTGCTACGGAGGCGTAGTCGACTCGTGTCCCTTGGGAAGCACAGAAAGCTCTGAATTCATCCGAGTCAAAGTTGGAGCCGTTGTCTGTGATGATGCTGTGGGGATCCCATATCTGAATATTAGTTCCTTAATGAAGCTGATGGCGGTGCTCGACTCGAGGTTCTTGATGGGTTTGGCCTCAATCCACTTGGTGAACTTGTCGACTGCCACCAGAAGGTGAGTGAATCCGCTCCTGCCTGTCCTGACGGGGCCGACCATATCTAAGCCCCAAACAGCGAAGGGCCAGACTAGTGGGATAATTTTGAGGGCGGATGCTGGCTTGTGCGACATGTTGGAGTAGAACTGGCACCCTGCGCATTTATCCACAATATCCTTGGCCATCTCGTTGGCGCGGCACGAGTAAAATCCGGCTCGGTATGCTTTGGCCACGATAGTCCGAGAGGAAGCATGGTGGCCGCAAGTCCCCGAGTGGATTTCATCCAAGATCAGTCGACCTGCCTCTGGATTGATGCAGCGCTGGGCGACTCTAGTGACGCTTTCTCTGTAGAGCTGACCTTGAATGACTGTGAATGCTTTGGATCGGCGGACGATTTGGCGCGCTTCTTCTTCATCTTCTGGGAGTTCTTGCCTGAGCAGATATGATATATACGGCACAGTCCAATCGGGTGTGATTACCAGGACCTCCATGATCAAGTCGACCACGACAGGCACCTTCGACCTTGGTCGGATCGGTTGCACTGACTGGCTGCGGGGGTTCTTCCGTGAAGGGGTCTTCCTTGACAGAGGGAGTGTGCAGATGCTCTAGGAACACATTCTTGGGTATGGACCTCCGAGTCGACCCAATTTTTGCGAGATCGTCGGCTAGCTGATTCTTTGCTCTGGGCACATGATGGAGCTCTAAGCCTTCGAACTTCTTTTCAAGCTTTCGCACTGCACTGCAATAAATGTTCATTGCCGGGCTCCTGACGTCCCATTCTTTCATTACTTGGTTCACTACTAGGTCGGAATCGCCGTAGACCATCAGGCGATGGACGCCGAGTGAGATGGCCATACGCAACCCGTACAAAAGTGCTTCGTATTCAGCCTCGTTGTTTGATGAATCAAAATGGATCTAAAGGACGTAGCTGAGCTTGTCGCCCCTAGGAGAGATCAGGACCACGCCTGCACCGGATCCGTTCAGCATTTTGGACCCATCGAAGAACATAGTCCAATGGTCCGACTGGACTTGAGTCGGAAGCTCTTGTTCTATCCACTCAGCCACGAAATCCGCTATGGCCTGAGACTTGATGGCTTTCTTCGCTTCGAACTTGATATCTAACGGAAGAAGTTCAATCGCCCATTTTGCCACTCGACCGGTTGCATCTCGGTTGTTTAGTATCTCTGATAATGGGGCGTCGTTGACGACTGAGATTGAATGATCCGAGAAATAATGGGCAACCTGTTTTGCAGTCAAGTAGATCCCGTACACAAGCTTTTGGTAATGTGGATACTTTTGCTTGGAGGGAGTCAAAACTTCGGATATGTAATAGATCGGGCGTTGGACCTTATATGCCTTGCCCTCTTCTTCCCGCTCGACCGTGCGTATAGTACTGACGACTTGTCCGATGGAAGCAATGTATAGCAAAAGAGGCTCTCCGCTGACTGGTGCAGCGAGCACGGGCTGGGTGGACAGCGGGGCTTTGAGTTCCTCAAACGCTGCTTCAGCTTTGGGATTCCACTAGAACTTGTCGGATTTCTTCATGAGTCGGTAGAGAGGCAGTGCCTTCTCCCCGAGCCGAGAAATGAATCGACTCAATGAGGCCAAGCAACCAGTAAGCTTCTGGACGTCGTGTATACGCTCGGCGCATTTCATTCGGAGGATGGCGCCGACCTTTTCTGGGTTGGTGTCGATTCCTCGTTCGGAAACGAGAAAACCGAGCAACTTGCCACCAGGAACTCCGAATGTACACTTTGATGGGTTGAGCTTGATATCGTAACATCTGAGGTTCGCGAATGTCTCAGCAAGGTCAGTCAGTAGGTCGGAACCTTTCCGTGACTTGACCACGATGTCATCCATGTACGCCTCGACGTTCCGACTGATTTGCTTTATCAAGAATTTCTGGATCATACGCATGAAGGTGGCGCTGGCATTTTTTAGGCCGAAAGGCATGGTGACATAGCAAAAACACCCGAAAGGGGTGATGAAGGTTGTCTTTATTTCATCGGGCCCATACAGACGGATCTGATGGTATCCGGAATATGCGTCCAGAAAGGACAAAACCTCACATCCCGCAGTGGAGTCGACTATTTGATCGATGCGGGGGAGAGGAAAATGATCTTTCGGGCAGGCCCGATTGATGTGCTTGAAATCAATGCACATGCGGAGAGACTTGTCCTTCTTGGGGACCATGACGACGTTGGCGAGCCACTCGGAGTGGTATATCTCGCGGATGAACTCTGCTGCTAGGAGTCGAGCCACCTCTTCGCCAATCGCCTTTCGCTTCTCCGCAGCGGATCGACGAAGATGTTCCTTCACAGGTTTCACCCTCTGGTCGACTCGCAAATGGTATTCAGCCAGCCCCCTGGGCACAACTGGCATGTCCGATGGTTTCCATGCAAAGATGTCCCAGTTCTCACGGAGGAACTGGATGAGCGCTTCTTCCTATTTGCTGTCGAGGGTGGTGGAGATGTGGGTCGGCGCTGCGTTGGGGTCGGTGGGGTGGATGTGCACGGGTTTTGTGTCCCCGGCCGACTGAAAGGCTGACTCGGAAGCCGGCTTCTTTGCCCTTAGCAGGTCGCCCGGATCCACTTGCTTCTGGTACTCCTCCATCTCTACTGCTGCATCTGCTCGTCGGCGTTCTTCGAGCCTTTCTGGAAGCATTCTTCCGCTTTCTGCCGGTTCCCAGTGATGGTTATGACACCGTTGGGTCCCGGCATCTTCAGCTTGAGGTAGACGTAACACGGTTGAGCCATTAACCTGGCGTAGGCTGGCCTACCCAGGATGGCGTGATAGGCGCTGTTAAAGTCCACCATTTCGAACATCAGCTTCTCCTTTCGGTAGTTCTTGGACTCACCAAAGACGACGTCGAGTGAGATCTGACCAAGTGAGTCGGCCTTCTTCCCGGGGATTACCCCATGGAACCTCATGTTACTTTCCCTTAGCTTGGACATCGGAATGCCCATATCCTGGAGGGTTGCTGCATACAGGATATTCAAGCCACTGCCTCCATCCATAAGAACCCTGGTCAGTCGAGTGCCTTCGACCACTGGGTCGACCACCAACGCCTGCCGCCCAGGGGTGGCGATGTGCGCTGGATGATTGAACTGGTCAAATGTGATGGGGGTCTTCGACCATTTCAGGAACGTGGGGGTGGCTGGAGCAACCATGTTCACTTCTCTGTTGATGATCTTTAGTCGACTCTTTGTCTCGACGTCTGCGAAAATCACCAAGGTGGAGTTGATGCGGGGGTATCCTCCGTCCCCTTCCTTGTCTTCGGACTCTTCCGACTCATTCTCTTTCTCAGTGAACTGGTCCTTCTGGAAACTCTGGATCAAGAGTCGACACTGTCGAGTGGTGTGCTTGGGGTACACCAAGTTTCCCTCTTCCTCCTTCTTAGTGTGTATGGAACACGGCTGGTCGAGCATATCATCTCCAGCATGACCCTTTCCTTTCTTGGGGGCCCAGGAGCCTTTGGGCTTTCCTTTGCCCTTTCCTTGGTTGACCACTCCAGCCTCTCACTGAGCAGCTGGGTCGGCCTTACGCTTGTTCTTCCGATTGTGATTCTGGTCGTCCTGCCCAACTGGTTTCTTGCCGCTACGGAGCCGATCGGCCTCTTCACCATTGGCGTACCGACTGGCAATTTCCATCATTCGCGACAGGGACATGTCGCCTGTTCGCCCAAACTTCAGATTCAACTCCCGATTGCGCAGGCCTTCCTTGAAAGCGCACACCACCTAGTGCTCAGAGACGTTTTCCACCGTGTGATGCAAAGTGGTCCACTGCTGAATGTAGTCCCTCAAAGTTTCACTCGGCTTCTGCATGCAATGCTGAAGCTTGGCGAGCCCGGCAGGTCATTTGCAGGTGCCTTCGAAGGTCTGAACGAACACCCGAGCGAGATCTTCCCAACTGTATATGCTCCTGGGGCCTAACTGGTTGAGCCACGCCCGAGCGGAGCCTCCCAGCATCAAGGGGAGGTGCTTCATGGCCACGTCGTCATTGCCTCCTCCGATCTGCACGGCCACTCGGTAGTCTTCCAGCCATGTGTCCGGCTTCGACTCACCGGTGAATTTGCTTACTCCGGCCTCCAGCCTGAAGTTCGGGGGGATCTCTGCAGCTCTGATTGCGCTGCAGAAGCACTCGGGCCCGGAGGTCGGCGCTCGGCTGCCGGAGGGTTGGTCTCCGCCTCGCTCGTCCCTGGATGCCCGGTTACGGTCGACCCAGCCCTGCACAAGGATGGACCTCGCGTCGAAACCCGGCCACCGGGAATTCGGGGGAATCCTACGCTCGTCGTCTCCCAGGCGCCTGCCCACGTGCCGCGGAGGCGAATGCGACCCACTCCCCAGAGGAGGGGTAAGCGCTCGACGGCGGTCGTTGCGTCCGTGTCGACGGTCGAGTGGGTCGTTGTTCCGGCCCGGGTGCCGATCGTGCCGCGGACCACGTTCCTCATGCCTCAGGGGCGATCTTGGACTGTGGGCCGACCATACGGTGTCTGCAGCCACCGATCTGCTGTGAATCCTGTTGCGCGACTGAGAGACAGCCGCGTTTTGCTCTTCAGCCGTTCGGAGCAAAGCTCGGATCTGCTGAAGGCCTCTTCCAGCTACCGACTGGGAGGGCTGAATCGACTCCGCGATACGGGCCGCGGCTTCGAGGTTTTAGACTGGTGTGCGGAACACCTGAGTCTCACGCTGACCTGATTGCCGCGGCCGTCGACTGGACTCGGGGGCCAGTCGGTGGGCCTGTTCGTCGAGTGACGTTGGATGTTTTCCAGGTGCGCGTGCTCGGCCAACGTGGCCACGCGCGTGGCTTCGAGGGCCAAAGCTTCTGGGGAATCTCCCATGATGGGGGTGAAGAGCGCATCTCCGTTGCAGTGACAGAGCTCAGCTCTCTGCTCGGAGGTGAGGGGCTGAGGGATGTAGCCGTCGTTGTCGTGCGCCCGATCGCCACCGCTGCCGCTGTTCTCCCCACGAGGAAAACCTGGCGGGCTACGGCGTGGATCGACCATGAGGATTTCTGCCGTGGGGCCGCTGCTCCCACACTCGGAAATGGAATCTTCGAGCCCGGTCGACTGATCGGCCGGCCCGTAAAGGTAACCGTCGGGCTCAATGGCCACGACTTGCGGGGTGGCCGTTTGACGAGCCACCGCGTGTTTTACCCACCGCTGGAGCCGTGAACGACCGGATCGCTTACGGCGATGTCCAGCGGGGGTGGTAGACGATGAGTACCGGGTCGACGGCTGCAGAAGGAGGACGCCGCCGGCTCCGGCGCGAAAGTGAGTGGCTCCGCGGGTGGGTAGAGCCTCAACGTCGAGCGGGGCTTCCTTAAGCCACGCGGAGTCATCGACGACGAAGACCAGTGCGCCGAGCCGGATCTCGTGGCCCAACGCCAAAGCACCACATGACACCATGATGAAAGTGGTCGGGGAATGGATTGCAACTTCACCAAATGTTGCTAAGACGCCTTGCCCCACGGTGGGTGCCAACTGTCGTGGTTCTAGGTCTGACAGTGAGGGTAGGGGATACGAATGGAGAGGCAAGGTTCTAGATATGGCGAGGTTGTACACAAAGTGCTTTTCGAGCTCAGGCCCTTCTCGGAGGAAGTAAAAGCCCTACGTCTCGTGCCCGGAGGCTTGGTCGACTGATATGTGTATGTATGTGTTACAGAGGTGTGAACTCTTGTTCTGGAGGAGGGGGGTGGCTTATATAGCATGCCAAGACCCCAGCCATGCTCCACGTTACCAAGGGCTTAAAGGTACATTAAGGAAGGTGTTACTGATAACGCCTGCAGTAAAGGGTAGTTAAGGGGTTTACTACAGTGGGTAAATATATGACCGTTGCCATTCGAGAGGCGTTTAGTCTTTGGGAGTCGAGTGCGTGATCCAGTCGAGTGGAGTTGAGTCGTCCTGAGTACCTGAGTCATTCGAGTGAAGTGTCATCTTGGACCGTCTCAGTCGACTGTCTCCACCGTCGTGGGTCTTGTCTTTTGATCTCCTAGGATAGTGACCTTGGGAGGGGCCTTTAGGTCAGGCCTATGACCCTACCCTAGGTCTGTAACCTCGTCCGTCGGGGCTGTTAACGGGTTATCGGATCCAAAACCGGACCCGTTAGCTTAACAGCGTTCCGTTACTGTGGATGCCACGTGTCGTTCACCCTTGACGAAAGCACTTCTGTGACGCGCGATTTATCGTCATGGAAGTGGATACTTGGGTGATGATAATTCTGGTAATGTAATGGAACACTTCTATGATAGCACAGGTATGATAGCACATGCATGACAGAAACAGTGACCTACTGTGACAAACACGTATCATCACGGAAGTGTATTTTTTTGTGGTGAGAGCGGCCAGCTTGGATGCGATGTTCCTTAGGGAGGAGACACGCGTACAACTCACGCGGCTGGAAGGGAGTGTCATGACCATTGATATCCTCCACCAAATTATCATAGTCGTCACTCAGTCCATTGATTACATAAGAGGTGAGCTCCTCCGGACCAAGCGCCTTGCCAATGGAAGCAAGTGTGTCAGCCATACCCGTCACTTTGTTGAAGTAGTCGGTGATGGTGAGATCACGAAGCTTTATGTCCCCAAGTGCAGTGCGGATGGCGTGGGCCCGCGCCTGAGACTATGAAGCAAAACTAGTATGACGGGCCATCCACGCGCCTCGAGACATAGTGGGGAAGATGACCAATGACGAGACTCCCTTCACGAGGGTGGACCGGATAGCATAGAGGATGGCTTGATCCTGAGCCACCCAAGCATGATGTGCCGGATGATATGGGAGAGGGCACGTCAGTGTGCCATCAACATAACCCGCCAAATGGCGATTGCAGAGAAGCGGCAACACCTGCGCACGCCACGACAGATAGTTATCCATCATGAGTTTCACCGGGATGAGGTGCGTAATGTAGAACGGTGCAGCAGCGGCAACATGATCTGACTGAGGTGGTGCGTAGTATCTCTGATGCGGACCACCACCATGCGTCGACGAGACGTGGACCAGCTCCATCAAAGGAGCCACTGCCGGCAGAGGATACGGTGCCTGAGAAACACCGTACGACAGAGCAGGTGTATCGCTGATGGGCCTCGAACCCCTCGTTGTATTACCCCAAGTGGAAGGTGTAAGATGCAGTAAGTAGAAGTGTTTTCCCCTAGCAAAGATGCCAAGGATCAAATCCCCAGAGACTCCTAGGTTCAATAGGTAGGTGTCAACTTCTAACGGCGCAATTAGCAATCAACGTGGACCTGCACACAGATACAAATAACTTTGCTCCCAACGAGTACAGAGAGGTTGTCAATCTCTCCGGCCATGTAGCTCACAAAGGGTTAAAAGCAATATGATAGTAGTGATAGATAGTAATTTGCAATAGTAAGTAAAATAGCGAAAAGTAAATAGTGTATGTGATCAATGATAGTAATATGGACCGGAGTCACATGATGTTCACTAGTGATGTCTCTCTCCCAAAAGACGATAAATCAGCTATGCGAGGTAACAAATTACAGCTGGGCAATTGACAGGACCACGAACGCAAACCAATGCTGACTACATTGCAAGAAAGGCTGAGGTTCAAAGCATGGGCGGTACGCCAAAGTAAGTAGACCGAAATCCATCTGCATCTACTACTAATCATCCACCTTGAGATATCTATCCAGAACATCTCGCTGGTATTAAGTTGGGAGTCCCACCCATAGTGTAAACTCAATCCAACAGACAACTGCATTAAAAGAACTTTGCGTAAAGTAAACAATCCTTGCACCCGCGGGCACAAGCACCGTTGTTTTCCCCCTTGTGGCAACAGCACATCCCCTAGACTCATGTTTCTGTCACTCAAGCTAGTCATCGAGGGGCATGAACCCACAATCGAGCATAACGTTTCCTCTTGGAGTCACTACCTACTACTTGGCCAAAGCAATAAATAACAACGGAGAACATGCAAGAATTACTTATGAACTAAAATATAAAAGAGGTGAATCAAATATATTACTCAAGATCAATCTGAACATAATCTCATAATCCATCGGATCCCAGCAAACTCAACATAGCAACAACACAAGGATTACATAGGTGCCTCGATCATGTAGGGCAGCTCACGAGGACTAATTAGTGAAGCACAAGAACGGGAGGAGAACATCAGATAGCTACTGGTCATGGACTCATGGTCCAAGGGAGACTACTCACGAGTCATCCGGGGGGCGTCCATGGTGGTGGACAAGCTCCCGGTGGTGATCCCCCCTCCGGCAGGGTGCCGGGAAGAGTTCTCCTGGTGCTCCCGATCTTGGAAGCGGTGGCGGCTGCGGAACAGAGATGGGATCGCGAAAAGAAGTCTTGTTTCAAGGGTTACGGGGGACCCTTTAAATATCTGCCAAAGTAGGGCACCGGGGAGCTCTCGGGGTGCCGAGGCGCCCCCCCGGCGCGTCCCAGGGGGGCGCGCCCACAGGGCGCCTGGGGCCCCTGTGGCCCCCCAGGCTCCCCTTCGGAAGCAGTGTCGTTCCCGATACGCTGATTTTTTATATATTTTTTCTGGATTTTTCTGGGCAGTTCTCAAAACGTGAAAACCTGAAATACAAAAACAGCCGAAAACAGAAACTAGCACTGGGGTGCATTGGATTAGTAAGTTAGTCCAAATATGATCAAAAGTGTATGGAAGTGTATGAATATCATGGCAATATCACCCAAAAGTGGCATGGAGCAAGCAGAAATTATAGATACGTTTTGGACGTATCAACATCCCCAAGCTTAATTCCTGCTCGTCCTCGAGTAGGTAAATGATAACAAGAATAATTTCTGTGGTGACATGCTATTAACCATATAAGACTTTCTCATAGTCATATGACAAATGCTTACTGAGACAATGATTCTAAACTAATTAAGTTGTCTCAAGAGAAAATCACAAATGACTGAAAGTTTTACAACATGAAACTGAAACATCAAAAAGATTTGCAATGAACATGATGTGCAAATATGATCAAGTGATATCTAGCTTGCCCCCTTTAGTGATGCAAAACATAAGTGCAGGGGCACCTTCAAGGTTTAAGTGATGACTAGATACAATCATTTCAGAATAAACGATATCACAATCATGCATAAGACAATGCTACTTTGGGACAATGCACATTACACTCAGAATGACAATCATGCTCTCAGTAGTTGATGCTTAAAGTACTAGAGCTTTTTATTTTGGAAACATGGAAGCAATTGTGTCAACGGTAGTAGTACTTCATATGTGTCATGTATAAAACACCTTATAAGTTGCAAGCCTCATGCATCGAATACTAATAGTGCTCGCTCCTTGTCCTAATTAGCTCGGATTCCCATGGGTTATCATTGCATTGCATATGTTTTAACCAAGTGTCACAAAGGGGTACCTCTATGCCACCTGTACAAAGGCCCAAGGAGATAGATCGCATTTGATTTCTCGTTTTTGATAAATCTCAACTTGAGGACATCCATACCGGGACAACATAGAAAATAGATGATGGACTCCTCTTAAATGCATAAGCATATTCTCATGAGAGATTGAGGATTAAGGTCCAAGCTAAAACTTCCACCATGATGCATGGCTTTGGTTGGCGGCCCAATGTTCTCTCTAACAATATGCATATTAATTCAACCCACGGTAAATCACCCTTACTTCAGACAAGACGAACATGCATAGCAACTCACATGATATTCAACAAAAGTGTGACAGTTGATGGCGTCCCCAGAAACATGGTTACCGCTCAGCAAGCAACTCATAAGAAATAAGATACATAAGCAACATATTCTTTACCACAATAGTTTTTAGGCTACTTTCCCATGAGCTATGTATTGCATGGTTAATTTGCTTAGTGCAGGTGTAGGTTAGCAAAAGACTGGGAGCAACCAACTAAGAGAGCAATGACGGTCATAATCATGCAGAGCGACAAAGCAATATTGAATCAGGCATGGTAGTTATATCGCTACTCAGAAACAAAAGATCATCAAGGCTTGACAGACTTTCTTTACAGTCTTGAATATGCGTGAGCATACGCCAAGTCAATCAAAATAAACTCTCAAAGGAAGATATTACTAAACCATACCACATCATAGGCAAACAAACCAAGTTGGTATTCCAATGACACATTGGGAACCCCCCAGCTATCTGAGATTAACCATAAGAAAACCTGAACTACTAAGCACCATCATGAAAGTAGCATCTTTATCATAGACACATTAACCAATGCAACGGAAGCAAACTCTCTTAATAAGGTGATCATGATAATTAAAAAGAGTTCAAGCAATCAACTAAATAAAATCTCTTGAAAAGATAAGCATGAGTACTAAGAGCAGAGCACGATAGTAGCTATTTAAAAGACAAAGAACACACACAGCATAGATAGACAATGAAAATTCTATGTAATGTTCTAGGTAGAGGTGGAGCGTGTTTCTCTCCCACATAAAGGAATGCTGGGTTCCGACTCGTTATGAAAAACTAAAAAGAAAACTAAAAGCAAGACGCTCCAAGCATAGCACATAACACATGAAGTGATAAAATTATAGCGGAACGAAAGACGAACTGATAATGTTGATGGAGAAGGGGATGCACGGGGCATCCCCAAGCTTAGACGCTTGAGTCTCCTTGAATATTTCTTGGGGGTGCACGGGGGCATCCCCAAGCTTGAGCGCTTGACACTCCTGAATCTTTTTATCATCTTCCCTCGCACACTTGAAAACTCCCTTCATACATAACTCATCATAATCTGATTAGCGAGGTTAGTACCCTTAATAAAATAATTATACCTTGCTGGAAATAAGGATATTATTGAAGTTCTACTGTTTCTCAAGATTGCCAAAAGGTATTTGCAAAGAAAAAGCAAGTTCTTAATTTGCAAAGTGAAGGTAAGGCAAAACAGGATAGAATCTGTGAAAAACAGAACAACAGGCAGTAATTGACCTGTTCGGAATACTTCTGCAAGTCAAATCAAAAAACTCAGAACTGACGCACGAAAGACAATTATATAGAGAACGCTGTAGAAACAATTCAGACCAAAAAGATGATCTGGTGATTTTATACGAATTTTTCTATCCAAGGACAGAATCTGTTTCCTGGACAGCACCTCACAACTTTTGAACTTTCTAGCAATCAGAGGCTATACTTGGCACAAATATGAAAAGCAAAGATACAATGATGATGCTACAGCAGTAAACAACATCAAGACACAACAAAAGCAAAAAATTTATTCATGTGGGCTGCCTCCCAAAAGCGCTTTCTTTTATGCCTTTAAGCTAGGCATAATGCATAGATCAAGTTTTATCAAGAGTAAAAGAATAACTAGCCCGTACAACGGACTCAAAAGGTAACTTGACCTTCTTACATGGGAAGTGTTCCATCCCTTTCTTGAGAGGAAACTGAAATTTAATATTACCCTCTTTCATGTCAATGACAGCACCAACGGTGCGCAAAAAGGGACGTCCCAAAATAATTGGACATGAAGGATCACATTCAATATCCATAATAGTGAAATCAACGGGCACATAATTATCATTGACAACAATAAGAACATCGTCAATCCTCCCCAAAGGTTTCTTTATTTAAGAATCAACGAGAGCATTACCAAAAGAACAAGAATCAAAAGATTTCAATTTAAGCATATCATATAGTCTTTTGGGCATAATAGAAGTACAAGCTACAATATCACATAAAGCAAAGCATGAGAAGTTATTTATCTTAATTTTAATCATAGAATCCCGACCATCTCCTATCTTTCTAGGTATGGAGGCTTCTACTCTGAGTTTCTCCTCCCTAGCTTTGATGAGAGCATTAGTGATATGCTCTGTGAAAGCAAGATTAAGCGTGCTAGTGTTGGGATCCTTAGCCATTCCTTGTAGGAAGGTGATAACTTCTGAAATACTACAATTATCAAAATCAATTTGAACATCTTCCCAAGTTTAATTCGCTCTCTATTATAAGAGTTTGAACATCTTCCCAAGTTTCGGGAAGCGTAGGAGCAATTTTAAACTGAGGCTCATACTTTTTTCCTGGAAGGCCATGCCATGGGCACAACTCTCCGTCATAACTAGTGTAATCACAAGGTTTATTTTTTTTATAAACCCCGTCAGAGATAAGTGGGGCAATGGAAGTAGGGGTGTACCCCTCCCATTTAGTGTTTTTGGTAGAACCCATAGTAGCAAGCAAGCAAGATAACTATTTTTGTGATTTTTGATAAAGGGAACTAAAGCAAATATAAAAGGTAAACTAACAAGACTAAAAAGCAAAGGTAAAAGATAGCATGCAACTCCCCTATCCTGAAGAGTGGAGTCCCCGGCAACGGCGCCAGAAAATACTCCTTGATGGGCCTCGAACCCCTCGTTGGATTACCCCAAGTGGAAGGTGTAAGATGCAGTAAGTAGAAGTGTTTTCCCCTAGCAAAGATGCCAAGGATCGAATCCCCAGAGACTCCTAGGTTCAACAGGTAGGTGTCAACTTCTAACGGCGCAATTAGCAATCAACATGGACCTGCACACAGATACAAATAACTTTGCTCCCAACGAGTACAGAGAGGTTGTCAATCTCTCCGGCCTTGTAGTTCACAAAGGGTTAAAAGCAATATGATAGTAGTGATAGATAGTAATTTGCAATAGTAAGTAAAATAGCGAAAAGTAAATAGTGTATGTGATCAACGATAGTAATATGGACCGGAGTCACATGATGTTCACTAGTGATGTCTCTCTCCCAAAAGACGATAAAACGGCTATGCGAGGTAAAAAATTACAGCTGGGCAATTGACAGGACCACGAACGCAAACCAATGTTGACTACATTGCAAGAAAGGTTGAGGTTCAAAGACAGGGCGGTACGCCAAAGTAAGTAGACCGAAATCCATCTGCATCTACTACTAATCATCCACCTTGAGATATCTATCCAGAACATCTCGCTGGTATTAAGTTGCGAGTCCCACCCATAGTGTAAACTCAATGCAACAGACAACTGCATTAAAAGAACTTTGCGTAAAGTAAACAATCCTTGCACCCGCGGGCAAAAGCACCGTTGTTTTCCCCCTTGTGGCAACAGCACATCCCCTAGACTCATGTTTCTGTCACTCAAGCTAGTCATCGAGGGGCATGAACCCACAATCGAGCATAATGTTCCCTCTTGGAGTCACTACCTACTACTTGGCCAAAGCAATAAATAACAACGGAGAACATGCAAGAATTACTTATGAACTAAAATATAAAAGAGGTGAATCAAATATATTACTCAAGATCAATCTGAACATAATCTCATAATCCATCGGATCCCAGCAAACTCAACATAGCAACAACACAAGGATTACATAGGTGCCTCGATCATGTAGGGCAGCTCACGAGGACTAATTAGTGAAGCACAAGAACGGGAGGAGAACATCACATAGCTACTGGTCATGGACTCATGGTCCAAGGGAGACTACTCACGAGTCATCCGGGAGGAGTCCATGGTGGTGGAGAAGCTCCCGGTTGTGATCCTCCCCTCCGACAGGGTGCCGGGAAGAGTTCTCCTGGTGCTCCCGATCTTGGAAGCGGCGGCGGCGGCGGAACAGAGATGGGATCACGAAAAGAAGTCTTGTTTCAAGGGTTACGGGGGACCCTTTCAATATCTGCCAAAGTAGGGCACCGGGGGGCTCTCGGGGTGCCGAGGCGCCCCCCCGGCGTGGCCTAGGGGGGGGGGGCGCCCACAGGGCGCCTGGGGCCCCTATGGCCCCCACAGGCTCCCCTTCGGAAGCAGTGTCGTTCCCGATACGCTGATTTTTTATATATTTTTTCTGGATTTTTCTGGGCAGTTCTCGAAACGTGAAAACCTGAAATACAAAAACAGCCGAAAACAGAAACTGGCACTGGGGTGCACTGGATTAGTAAGTTAGTCCAAATATGATCAAAAGTGTATGGAAGTGTATGAATATCACAGCAATATCACCCAAAAGTGGCATGGAGCAAGCAGAAATTATAGATACGTTTTGGACGTATAAATCGCCGTATTGGTTCGATCGGAGGAGCCGGCTGGTACTCGTCGTAGATCGCCGGTGCTCTCTATGGCGCCATAGGTGTGTTGCAGGGAGCCTGTTACTTCTCGAGATTACGTTGTATTCCCTCGAAGAGGAAAGAGTGATGCATCACAGTAGCGTAAGTATTTCCCTCGGTTTTTGAGAACCAAGGTATGAATCCAGTAGGAGACCACGCGCGAGTCCGTCACACCTGCACAAACAAATAAGAACTTCACAACCAACATGATAAGGGGTTGTCAATCCCTTCACAGTCACTTACGAAAGTGAGATCTGATAGATAGGGTAATATAATATTTTTGGTATTTTTGATATAAGAACATAAAGTAAATAAAGAAAATAAGCAAAGGCAGCAGAAATTGAAGTACAGCAATATGATAAAGATAAACCCGGGGGCCATAGGTTTCACTAGTGGCTTCTCTCATGAAAGCAGAATTCTATGGTGGGTGAACAAATTACTGTCGAGCAATTGATAGAAAAGGGCATAGTTATGAGAATATCTAGGCATGATCAATATATATGGGCATCACGTCCGTGACAAGTAGACCGAAACGATTCTGCATCAACTACTATTACTACACACATCGACCGCTATCCAGCATGCATCTAGAGTATTAAGTTCATAAGAACAGAGTAATGCTTTAAGCAAGATGACATGATGCAGAGGGATATACTCAAGCAATATGATATAAACCCCATCTTTTTATCCTCGATGACAACAATACAATACGTGCCTTGCTGCCCCTGCTGTCACTGGGAAAGGTAAACGCAAGATTGAACCCAAAGACAAGCACTTCTCCCATTGCAAGAACTATAGAACTTGCAAGGATATTATAATCATACATAAAAGATTTCAGAAAAGAACCAAATATTTCTCATAGATAATCTTAATCATAAACCGAAAATTCATCGGATCTCGACAAACAAACCGCAAAAAGATTACATCGAATAGATCTCCTCGAAGATCAAGGAGAACTTGGTATTGAGATTCAAAAAGAGAGAAGAAGCCATCTAGCTAATAACTATGGACCCGAAGGTCTGTGGTGAACTACTCACAACTCATTGGTGAGGCTATGGTGTTGATGTAGAAGCACTCCGTGGTAGATCCCCCTCCCGCGGAGCTCCGGAACAGGCCCGAAGATGGGATCTCACGGGAACAGGAGGTTGCGGCGGTGGAATTAGGGTTTTGTCAGTTGCCTCGATGTTTTAAGGCTACATGGATATATATAGGAGGAAGGAGGGCATCGAGGGAGCCAGAGGGGGCCCATGAGGGTGGGGGCGCACCCTGTAGGAGGGGGCACACCCTGGACCCTCGTGGCCACCTCCTTCGTCCCCTCGCGTGTACTCCAAGTCTTCTGGGTAGATACAGTTCCAAAAATAACTCTCTCGAAGGTTTCATTCCGTTTGGACTCCGTTTGATATTCCTTTTATGAGAAACTCTGAAATAGGCAAAAAAACAGCAATCTGCACTGGGCCTTGGGTTAGTAGGTTAGTCCCAAAAATAATATAAAAGTGTATAATAAAGCCCATCAAACATCCAATACAGAATATATAATAGCATGGAACAATCAAAAATTATAGATACGTTGGAGACGTTTCAGAGCCGCGGGCGACGAAGCCGCAGGCGCGACCGTGTAGTGCCCTGTAGATGGTGCTTGGTAGTGCCAGGCTGTGGCTCCTGATGGCGACGCAGCATATGGCCCTGCGGGCGACGCGCCGTGTTGCATGGTGCCGTAGACGTTTGGCCCGTAGCCATGCGCGTGCGGCGGAGTAAAGCTAGTCATCGGGAACGGTGCAACATCATGCAGCCTGTTAGCAACCTGACAATAATCCTCTTGATGTACAACACTTCGCACGAATTCGTCTAGCGATTTAAGAATTACAATCATAGGATACAAGAATTTTGGGAAGAAATAAGAAAGGGAAGATGTTAGTCGCCGCCGCCTGGTTCGTTGATCCACTAGATGTGCAAAACATTGCCTTCTCCCTGGTAGTTGTATTCTGCAGCGCTAAATGGTCCCCCGATGGGTCAAGCCCACGTACCAGTCAGGAGAGGGCTCCTGACATCTGTTAGCAACCTAACGATAATCCTCTCGATCTACTACTCTTCTCACGAATTCGTCTAGCAATTTAGGAATTACAATCAAAGGATACAAGAATTAGGGAAGGAGGAAGAAAGGGAATAAGTTAGCCGCCGCCGCCTGGTTTGTTGATCCACTGGATGAGCAGAAAATTGCCTTCTCCCTGGTACTTGTATTCTGCAGCGCTCAATGGTCCTCCGATGGGCCAAGCCCATTTACCGTCCTAGAGGCAAGCCCATGTTCTAGTTAGGAGAGGGTGCCTGACATCCCTCCCTTCTTTAATTCGGCTTGACCCCAAGCCGACAACACCCAAAACCGCCTCGATCCCATTCCAGTTGCAGATGCACGACTTCGTTGTAGTCAGAATGGTAGTCGAAGCTTGGGTAGACTTCAACTAAGTAGGAGTAGTAGTTGTGGCTGATGGAAGCCCCACCAAAGAAGACGTCAAAGGCAAAGGCATTGTCAGCACCGTCATGGTCAAAGCCAAGATGGTACTCCTAGTCGACAAAGCCTTGTGCAAAGACAGTGGCGACGACGATAACACACCTCCCTTCTTGAAAATGCCCTTGATTGTAGCAGGAAGAGGACACCATACACGTCGCCGATTGAAGATTAGACTCTACAGAATTACCCTTCCACTAATAGGAAAAGGCCTATTAATGGCGCACCTAATTTGGCCATTAATGGCGCATTAGAGGTGCGCCATTACTAGCACGCCATTAGTATCATTAGTATTTGATACTAATGGCGCACCGCAGATGCGCCATTAGTATGCCTCCCAGGGGCCATGTGTACCCAGGTGCTTTGGCATACTAATGGCGCACTAAGGTATGATGCGCCATTAGTAATGTCCGCATAGTAATGGCGAACTGGCTGATAATGCGCCATTAGTATGCTTTGGCACACTAATGGCGCACTGTGCTCTGATGCGCCATTAGTATGAATATTAGTTTTTGTTTTAATATTATTTTTCTTTTTTTTGCACAGATTACAAAATGTATAATTGCACAGAATATAGACAGCACACATCAACAACACATTCATCGAATACAATAGAAGATTAGTCTCTGAATACAATTCATCATATTAGTCTCCGAATACAATTCATCATATTAGTCTCCGAATTGAAAAGACCGAACAAAGATAGAACAATATATTACAAGTCACGAGACCGCGAGTAGCGAGTTTGTCTTCACATTACAAGTCGATATTGATCATCTAAACTACCATCACATAGAAGAGAGCTGCGGTCATCACGATGAGCATCATCACGATGAAACTCGTTTTCATCCGGTTCCTCCAACGCCCCCTCCCCTCTCCCGCTAGATAGTCGGCGTATCTAGATTCGGCCTCGGCCCTAGTGGTGTACCCTTTGTAACTGTTACCGCTGAATCGGTGAACCTGTCTCCGACACTCCTCCCAGTCGTCGTAGACTTCGGGAACCTTACCCTTGTACACGACATACGACGGCATCGCTATATATGCACTAGCCAAACAAAACATTAGTACCAATTCACAGACAATTCATAAGCAATATATAAGTATGCAACAGAACGATCGAAAGAGAAAAGCAAGACATTAATAGCATCGATTACATCTAAGTTGAACGACTCTCGAAACCAAAGAGACATACTACAAGTTCATTAAAGTTTAATTACAACAAGAGCCAATCGATGTTTCAGAACAAGACACAGCATCACTGCTTTCGACTCGACTCAATGCACCGGAGCGTGGATGAAGCCGCCGTCTATCGTGCGAGTCATGAAATCACGGGCGTTGTCAGCCTACATTTGTAGCATTGTGTCGATGTCACTGTTCGACGGTTGATTTCTGAGGTAGAACTGCCCCGAGGTACGAAGGACATCTTGATGGATGATTTCCGCAAACTCCGACTGGATGCGAAAGAAATCTTGTCTGATGTCCGCGTCCTGGATTGCCGACACGCGCGCGGCCCAATCTTTGAGCTTACTCGGTAGCAGAAGTTGATGATGGTCCCGTACGATCGCCCGCATGTGATGGATGGCGTAGTAGGCACCCTTCTGACCGCCAGGCGGCTGCTTGACGCAGCAGAACGTCGTGTTGTGGGAGAACACGTGCTTGCCGTACTTACGAGTTGTCCTGGTGAAGGTGCCTCCAGATTTGGCGTAGCCGGCGAGAACATCATCAAGAACCTTCTTGACATTTGGCGTAGCCGACTTACGGTCCGGGTCGAAATACGTGGCCATGGAATATTTGGGGCTTAGTAGGATGAGCGTGCACTGTGTGTCACTGCAGAAAACACGGAATGTTAAAAGAAGAACGATCAAAATCTAAGAATTCATATGTTAAGGGGCAGTTGAGGCGGAGGACTTACTCGGGAAAGTAAGGCACGAGGAAGTTATCCTTATCTCGGTTTGCCAGAATGACGCCTTCGAGGTAAGAACTCAAGACTTGCCAGTCCCCAGCGCTGCCCAAGATCTTGGCACGCATGTAGAAGGGGTCGACTATCACGATGTCCGGGGTCTTGTCGCGAATGATCCGCATCTCCATACTCAGCGAAAATAGCCGAACGAAGGTGTAGTGCAGCGGATGAAGGTTCAACATAGCGTGGATGTCATCAAACCGCAGGACGATCGTACCCCCGATGGAGTTATCCACAAAGCCCTTGCCCTCCGGCTCCTTGGCCGCGAAAACCGGGTAAGCCACATCCTTCTCTCTGAGACGCCGCTTCTCCAAAGAAAGAACACTGTCATGCACACTACTAGAAAAAAGGCTATAGGTAATATCACTGTTAGTGGCGCACCAGAGATGTGGTGCGCCACTACTATATAGCAGTGGCGCACCACAAACAGGTGCTCCACTAATAGTGACATTACTAGTGGCGCACTAGGTGTGGGGTGCGCCACTACTGTGTTTTTGAACAGTAACGAGCCATGCCCAGGCTTACCAGTGGCGCACCAGGACAAGGTGCGCCACTACTATTTTTGATAGTAGTGGCGCACCTTGCCCTGGTGCGCCACTGGTAAGGCTGGGCATGGTGGTCCAAAAAAAAAACCATAGCAGTGGCGCACCCCTTCACTGGTGCGCCACTAGTATTCCTGGCTACTAGTGGCGCACCAGTGAAGGGGTGCGCCACTGGTAACCTTGGACGCATTTTCACCAAATGCACCCCCCCCACCCCCCCGTGGACCGCCTTTTCAGTTAAAAAAATAAATAAAAGAAAATGATAGAAATGTCAAAAAAATAAAAAAAAATAAGATTCCAAAGTGATTTGTGGTCTAGTTGTTAGCAAAATTTACAAACATGAATTTCGACTTTTTTTGCAAAATCTCTCGAGAATTTGTAAAATGGGCATAACTTTTGCATACGAACTCCGATGAAAAAGTTTTTTATATGAAAAAGCATCTAATCGAAAAGTTACATCCGAATTCAACGGGGGGAAACCCCGTTGAAGATTCTTAGAATCCCCAAAAACCTAACCGAATAAAAGATACGGGGCTTTTAAGATCTAGAGGCAAAAAATTTCAAAAAAATTCAAAAATAGTAGTGGCGCACCGTGGGTGTGGTGCGCCACTAATATAGTTTTTTTTTTTTGAAAAACTATTTTTTTTTTGGAATAAATTTTTTTTTTTGAAAAAATGTTTTTTTGGGAAAAAATGGTTTTTTTTCAAAAAATGGTTTTTTTTGAAAAAAATAGTTTTTTTGAAAAAAATGGTTTTTTTTAAAAAAAATGGTTTTTAAAAAAAATTTAGTTTTTTTAAAAAAAATTCAAAATATGATATGTAAAATGACCGGGAAGTTTGAAATATTTTTTCAAAATTTCATCACACTCATGAACATGAACAAACTCCTAGACATCAACAAGGTTTAATAGGATTGATATGATAGATATATCAACAAGTGCCTGCTAAGTGAGCTGGTGCTGGGGTTGGATAGAACTCAGAAGTTAAGCGTGCTTGGGCTGGAGTAGTGTAGGATGGGTGACCTTCCGGGAAGTTTGACCACGGAGTGCGATTTGACCCGAGATTAAGCCATAGTGACCCGAGATTAAGGAAAAAAAATTTCCCGCCAAAATTGAAAAAAAAAATTTGAAAAAAAAAATTTCTGGAAAAAAATTTGAAAAAAATTTGAAAAAAAAATTTGTTACTAGTGGCGCACCTGTAGCAATATCAGTGGCGCACCTGTAGCAATTCTGAAAAAAAATTGAAAAAAAAATTCTGAAAAAATATCAGTGGCGCACCCTTATACTTAGTAGTGGCGCACCAGGGGGTGCGCCACTGATATCTGGATTAGTAATGGCGCACCTCTGGTGCGCCACTAATACACATTACTAGTGGCGTGGTAATAGTGGCGCACCAGAGGTGCGCCACTAATACCCAAAAGTGGTGCGCCACTAATGAGCTTTTTTCTAGTAGTGGCAGACTCCGCATGGCACCGGTTGCAGCATCGAGCATATTTGTCGGTAGCATCGCCTACCCGCCACATGCACCCTCCTCATTACATCCTCACGTGAAGGTGGCCCGTCCTGAGCACGGATCGTACTCGGTGCCGGCTGGCTCGCACCCTTGTTAGTTTTTCTTTTGCGTGCCTTCTTCTTGATCTCCTGAATTGGGACCGAGTTCTGCTCAGAGACCGCCTTCTTTAGTGTGTTGGGGCTGATCATATTTCGCACCTCGCCTATCTGAGGCTCGGTTAAGTCGGCAGCTGGAGGCGTCTCCTGAGAGCTGAACGACAGACGACGCCTGTTGCAACTTGGCTTCTCCGCGGTACCGGCTTGATCGCGCACGTCTTTTGTTGGGTTGGGTTCTTGAGAAGGAGCCCCCATGAAGTCGTCACCGTACCCATGATCGGCAAAGTAATGATCGACGTTGGCAAATGTATCATCGTCGTCGTCGTTCTGATCCTGTGCCATATGCATGTTTGGATCCAGTGGCATAGGGATGTCCGGCACCGTTGCGGCGGACTTGCCATGGGGACGACTTGGCGCCGGCACGACTAGCGGTGTTGTCTTTGGTGTGGTTTCCCCCGCCCCCAAACGAATCTGGCCCTTCGGCCAAAGCAGGGGCCAGCTCAGGCAGGCGCTGGGGGTCATGACGTCATCATCGTCGGCCCCGATAGGTCGAATCGGAGGTAACACGTCGTCGCAGCCTAGCAGCACCCGAACCAGTTGAACCCTAAACAAGTTGGGTGGCATCTTGGAACCGTGGAACAAGGGCTGGCCCGGTTGAACGATTTTGCCCTTGGCGACATCGACCAACTCGTTGTTCACGAAGTGCAGGAGAGTGCACGGAACGTCGGCGGCGCCCTGCGAAAACATGTAGGACGTCAGGGATGCCCAGTCAAAGGCAAGGAGATGAAGTCCTCGGCCGAGAGAGGCTTAATTAGTTACCGTGATGATGGCGTCGAGCTCGGCTAATGTCGAGGCACCGCCAACGGCAGGCGTGCAGTTGACGGAGGGGCCGCTTGCTGCAGAGGTGCCGGCCGGTGTACACACGGGTGCATTAAGCTCCCGTGCCGGCGTCGGAGACACCAATGCCGCCTCCGCCGGAGACACCAATGGCCCCGCCATCGCGTTCTGCGAGTTGCTGGCCGTGAAGCTGGGAATCGGGGGCGGCCCCTGTTGGCCGCCAGCAATCCACGCCTGCAACCCCTCGATCAAGCTAGGCACAATGGCGGTGATCGTCGCTCCGATCTGTTGTTGCACTTGCTCTTGGACAATCTCCGCAATCCGCGCCACCTGTGCCTTGAGTTCTTGAACCTCGCGCGCCTGGCTTTCCGAGCTGGTCTTTTTCTCCTTTCGCCCACCAGCGTTATAGTATGACGACCATTTTGTCGACAAGCCTTTGCCGACCACACGACCAGCTGACGTCGGCTTCTCGAGCTTATCCTTGTTCTTCATTACATTCAACGCCCTATTTAGAGTCGTGTCCCAAGGGCCGCTCTTAGTCGACCCCGCGCTACTGCTTTCAGTCGCTTGCGGAAGGAATGAGAATCATTTAGAAATTTGGCTTCATTAATTAGAATGCAACCATATGGAGCTAATTACGCGGGGGTGTATTCCTTACCAGAACAGCCTCAAGCGCCCTGGTCTTCGAATCCGTGGTCAGCTCCTTTGTTTTCGGGTCCTTCTTGTACCGGGTCCTGATAAAGTTCCTGGTCTGCTTGTCACCGTATTTATCGAAGAGGGGCGGTAGGCCTTGCTCGGCACGGTCCGCCTCCTCCTTGTCCCATATAGGCTCCGCCACTTTGTAACCGCCGGGACCGAGTGTGTGTTCCCCTAAGTTGAGCTGCCGCATTTCTTTCCCCCACTGACTTGATTCGGAGTGTGAAGCGCTCGAGCAAGTGATCTTGAATTCGTTGTAGTCATCTTCGGTGATCGAAGGATGTTTCTCCTTGATCATCTCATAACTCTCACCTTTCTTGATCATTATCTTCACATTGGTTTTCCAAGTAGACAGGGCCTTGCTCATCTTCGTGAGGGCAGCACTGTTCACTTCATTCCCTTTGAGGCTTGTGTTATCAAATTGAGCGGGGAACTTGTATCGTTCGTGCAGCTTCGTGAAGAGGAGGTTGCGGTAATTCCCGTTGTCAGGATGCCTCAGGTTCTCGCTGTTGATCGAGACGGTGCTCCGGAGAATGCACCCGAGCTAAATCGAGTACCCCTTGACTATTCGTTCGGGCGCCGTTGGATTCCCGTCGGGGTCCACTTCAGTAACTTCCTCCTTGAGGGTGCGGAGCACGGTCGGGCGCCGGTCCTTCCGTTGCCTCTTCGGTTGGCTTCCATTCGTGCGTGCGCCGCCATCATCAGTGGTGGCATTCTCGGCGGCACCATCAGTGGTCTCAGGATCGGTGTGGAAGGCGGCGTCCTCATACAAGTGAGGTTGTTCCTCCATCTCCTGGGACAGCTCCCAGAATGCCTTCCCGCCCGAACCGCCGGCCTCATCGTTGTTGGCCATGTTTCTCTCTAAATAGGAACAAAGTTTGGTCAAAAAGTTGGTTATTGTCAAGGAACAAGATCATGGTCTCATCATTTAGGGTTTGTCGACACCGACGCATCCTAAAAGCTAAGCTTTTATAATTGAGGGTTTTTCGACGCCCAGGCACCGTAAAAGCCTAAGCTTTCATCATTTCTGTTTTTATCGACACCGAGGCACCCTAAAAGCCAAGGTTTCATAATTTATGGTTTGTCGACACCGAGGCATCCTAAAAGCTAAGCTAGGAAGGAGAATTGTAAGTTGGGCATAATCACTTGGCTCTATTGCCGCCTATGGTTTAATGCAGCTAGAATAAAGGGGCACTTGATCCTACCTAATTAACCACTAAGATACCCCGGCCCATGCATTAGTCACAAGTACCCTATATGTCCTATTTTTATCAATGTCATGCGAAAATTCACGGAAAATTTCAGCATGACCTTTGCTGAAAATAGGACATATGGAGTACCCGAATTTGCCGGAACGGAAGTTAATCAACATTCCAGCAAAGTCAAGGGCCTCTCGGGGTACCTGCAATACTATCACAATGTGATCACAAGTCTTTCTCAATGTGATCATCATCTTTACAAGTCTTTCTCAATGTGATCACAAGCATCACAAGGCATTAGTAGTTCAGTACATGAACATGTTTTACAACAAAAGCTATAAGCCAGAGTTGGCAAACTTAAAACACATGCTGTAGTACAAAAGCTCCCTCGAAAGAGAAACAAAAGTGTGGCCACACAAATACAACAAATGCTGTAAGGGAGAGTTGGCAAACTTAAAACACATATATATGACCTACAGAAGTTTTAACTGAATTTTACATTAGTGAATCTTGACAATGCTAGTAGGATTAACATTATCACTAGATATCTACAGTTTTATTACTAGAGCCACCATACAAACCTCATATTCTTTTATTACTGGAGCCAATTTTCCTCATATTCTTTTTTATTAGTAGAGCAAGTTCATCATGTCAATTACTCCAAGCAACAACAGTTTGCCTAGTAGAAAAATTTAAACTATGGCTTAGCAGAAAAATTAGTCTAACTAGTGTAACTAGTCTAACTACTGAAACTAGTCTAACTAGTCTAACTACTGAAACTAGTCTAACTAGTCTAACTACTGAAACTACTGAAACTAGTCTAACTACTGAAACTACTGAAACTACCTGAGGGCATGTAAATCATGTACACCTTTTTATCTATTAAAAAAACCACAAGCTAGCTAAGCTAGCTGTGGCACAAGCTTCATCCTTTTGTTCTTGGTTGCTTTTCATACTAGAGTTGTAGGTAAGACCAAAAGGCGCAGCAGATCGATCATGTGGTTCAATCAAAATGATCACATCAGTCCCTGTTCTTTACAGCTTCATGGTATCATTCATCACTTGCTGGAGGAGTACTTGTTTTTAAAGAAGAATATAACCGGTTTTCTAAACCATGATACTTGCATTTGATGATTAGCGTCTTTCAGTTACAAAATAACGGGATTTTCTGAACCCTAGAACTACCAGTGAAAAATCATGTGTTGTGCAGCTTAAAGAGCAATTCCACATGGTTCATACAAGCAAGTTGAAATTTTAAGAGCAGTGTTCATACAAGGCCTACAAATCATGTGCTGAACCCTAGAACTAGCAGTTGAAATTTCAGAAACATGGAGGTAGGGGAAGGAGGGAGGGAGGGAGGGGGAGGAATGAAGG
>LR738713.1:653557853-653597530 GCA_902687465.1 Secale cereale
CGTGGGCGGCGGCGTCGGGGAGAGGGGGGCGTTGGGGGCGGCGGCGTCGGGGAGAGGGGGTCGAGGGCGTCGACGGTGAGGGAGAGAGAAGCGTCGGGGAGACAGGGGGGAGAGATCTGGCGAGAGGAGGGTGCGGCCGTATGTATGTGGGATTACTAATGGCGCACTTCTGCTATGTGCGCCATAAGTATGTGGACACTAATGGCGCACCGCCCTCAGGTGCGCCATTAGTATTGTGAGAAAGCTATATCTTTCACCTAACCAACTACCTAGCAGAACCCCCACACTAGCCCGACAGGTCAGCACTCTGCATACCCACCAGGAGGTCCTGGGTTCGATTCCCAGGCTCCCCAATTTATTTTTTTTTGCATTTAAAATGCTGTTTGACACTTATTTGTGTTTAAATATGTTCAAACTTGTTTAAATCATAACAGTAATATTTTTTTATAAAAAAGTAATTTTTTTATAAGAAATCATCAAATTTGTTATTTGAAAATATTTATGAATATGAAAAAATATCATCAAATTTATTATTTTGAATATATCATGGGTCGGCGGCTGCGGTTGAGTAGGGGATAGCGATCGAGATGGAGGGGGGGTCGAGATCGAGTGTCCATGAAATTTCAAAATATTCATGATAGTTCAAAAAGTGCCCATGAAATACAATCGAGAAATGAAGGGTATGATTTAAATACAATCGATCTTAGCTAGCTATCTGTTCACAATCTTCTTGCCCTTCTTTTTCGCAAATGGAGTTCTTCTGTGGAACGGACGTCCTTTAGGTAGGGTGGTCCCGCTTCTTCTTGTGGTGTAAGCTGCTACTTCATCATCGTCGTCATGTTCGATCCTCGGGTCACCGTACTTGTCGAAGTCTTGCTCATTGGCTACTCCATCCATTCCGATGATCTTCCTTTTGCCTCTCCTCACGACAACACGACTGGGCTTTGACGGATCGGTAATGAAGAAGCATTGGTCAACTTGGGAAGCCAGTACCCATGGCTCATTTTTCGCGGTGACATTTGCGCCCGCGGTCTTGGATTTCGCTTCGGGTATAACCATGGTGGTGAAATACCGGTCTTCTTTTAGGACGCTCTTGGCCCATCTGACACGGAACATCGGGACCTTCTCTCCAGCGTAGCTCAGCTCCCAGATCTCCTCGATCCTTTCGTAGTATCTGTCCTTGTCATTACCGGTGTAGGATTCCATCGTTACCCCGGAGTTCTGATAACCATCGCTCTTCATGTCCTTGGCCTCAGTGTAGAATGTGTAGCCGTTGATATCGTACGCCTCATAGGTCATCAGGTTGTGCTCGGCGCCCTGTGACAAGGCGAATATGAGTTGTTCTTCCGCGGAAGAATCATCATGTAAAGGGTACGACAGAAGCTTCTGCTTGAACCAACGCGTGAAACATGAGTTGTGCTCTTTGATTATATCTCCGTCCGTCCTCTGTTGGCCTCGGTCATTGTATGTCTTCTCAATAAAGGTTTTGTGCTGAACCACCCAAGGATCGACCACGTCTATGTGTTGTAGCGCGACTAGGTTTGCTCTTTCAAAGTCGGGGAGTCGACCCTCGAAGTCGACATGCATTTCGCGGCGACCCTCACGGTGACCCAATCCAGCGAGCCTGCCGAGGTGCCTGTTGACGGGCAGACCAACGGAGTTCTCGATGCCTAGATAATTCGTGCAGTACGAGATGCACTCTTCGGTCAGAAAGCCCCTGGCTATGCTTCCCTCTGGACGTGACATGTTGCGAACGTATCCTTTGATGACACCATTCATCCTTTCGAACGGCATCATGCTGTGCAGGAACGTCGGCCCGAGTTGGATGATATCGTCCACGATATGGACCAGCAGATGCACCATAACGTCGAAGAATGCGGGCGGGAAGTACATCTAAAGCTCGCATAGTATCACCACGATCTCTTCCTGTAGCCTTCTGAGTTGCCTCACGCCAACAGACTTCCGAGAGATGACGTCGAAAAACTTGCATAGGCCAAATAGGGTTTCACAGACGTGCGCGTCCATGATACCACGGATTGCAACTGGAAGTATCTGCGTCATCAGCACGTGACAGTCGTGAGACTTCATCCCGCTGAACTTCAGCTTCGCCCGGTCTAGGTATCTGCTTATCTTCCCAGCGTAACCGTAAGGAAGTTGTACTCCTACGAGGCAGGTGAAAAACTGCTCGATCTCCTCCTGACTTAGAGTGAAGCACGCGGGAGGGTAGTCATTTCCGGTCTTCTTGGCCTTTTTGCCTTTGCGACGACTTTCCGTGTCCTGCTTCGCCTCATCATCATCATCATCATCATGATCATCATATATAGCGTGAAGCTCCTGCCTGATGCCCATTGATTTCAAGTCTGCCCTTGCTTTCGGCCCATCTTTGGTCCTCTCTGGCATGTTGAGCAGGGTACCAAGCAGACTCTCGCACACGTTCTTCGTGATATGCATTAAATCAAGGCTGTGAGGCACACGGTGGACCTTCCAGTACGGCAAGTCCCAGAAAACAGACCACGCTTTCCATACCTTCAGCAGCGGCTCTGGAGCCTTTCGCTTCTTTCTCGGCTCTGGCGCCTTTTGCTTCTTTCCCGGCAGTGGGCAATCTTTCCAATTTTTCAACAGCTCGTCTATTTCCTCGCCGCTCCTCGTACGCGGGCGTCCTCGGGGTTCGGTTTCACCATCGAACAGATCTTTGCGTTTTCTCCACAGGTCATCGTCGCGAAGCCACCTTCGATGTCCCATGAACACGGTTTTCGAAGACCAAGGATCTCTATCTAGCTGGCGATACGTTGTGTTATCCATGCACCTGACGCATCCAGAAAATCCGTGGACCACCTGCCCCGCGACATATCCGTAACCGAGATAGTCGTGCACCGTCGTCAGCAGCGCGGCTCTCATAGGGAAATATTCTTTCTTTGCGGCGTCCCACGTATTGGCTGGCGTTTTCCACAGCGTGTCTAGCTCCTCTTTCAGCAGCGCCAGATACAGATTGATGCCGTTCCCTGGTTGTTTTGGTCCTTCAATTAGCATACTCATGTGAATGTACTTCCTCTTCATGCACAACCAGGGGGGAAGGTTGTACATCCGCACAAACACAGGCCAGGTGATATGTGTGCTTCTCTGGCTGCCAAATGGGTTGACTCCATCAGTGCTCGCGCCCAGCACGATGTTCCTTGGATCGTTCCCAAATTCTAGGTCTTCGAAGTTCAACGCTTGCCACTGGCTCGCATCCTTAGGGTGACTCAGCATCTTGTCTTTTTTATCTATCTCCGGATCATTTGCGTCATCTTCTCGCTTCTTCTCCTCCCTATCCGCGTGCCAACGCAGAAGCTTTGCTACCTTAGGGTCCGCGAAATACCGCTGCAGACGAGGAGTGATCGGAAAGTACCACACCACTTTTTCAGGAGCTTTCTTCCTCTTCTTGTATCGAGTGACGCCGCACACCGGACATATGGTAGACTCCGCGTGCTTGTCCCGATAAATGATGCAATTGTTCATGCACACATGGTATTTCACGTGCGGAAAATCCAGAGGACACACGATTTTCTTCGCCTCCTCCAAACTGGTGGGGCACTTGTTTCCCTTGGGAAGAAGTTCGTGCCAGAATGACATGTTCTCGTCGAAGCATGCGTCGGTCATTTTTTGTTTTACCTTCATCTCCAGAGCCATGAGCGTTACTTTCAGGCGGGTATCCTCGGGCCTGCATCCTTCATACAATGGAGTAACCGCGTCTAACTCAAGTTGATCCATCTTGGCTTTCTCTCGGGCGGCAGCTCTTGCGTTATCGGTCTGCTTGAGAAGCAGCTCTTGAATATGAGGGTCCTGCACCCAGCCCATCGATGGTTCAGCGTCGTCTGCTCCGCCGGCATCATCATCTTCATGATCATGCCCGTCGTCTGCTCCGGCATCTTCCTCATCATCATGTCCTGCATCTTCTACATGATGACTGTGTACAGCATCACCGTCGTGATCATCTCCTGGGGATTCTTCGTCTTCTCACCCGCCCGAGCCGCGGTGGTTGTCTTGCTGCCCTTCCTCATTTCTTGCCTGGCCCCTATGGACGACTTCGTAGTCATCTTCATCACCTTGCCACCGATAGCCATCCATGAAACCACGCAAGAGCAGGTGGTCCCGCACCTGCCCGGAATTCGGGTCCGCAATAAGGCTCTTCAGCTTGCATCCTCGACACGGACATCTTATCTCCGTCTCGTTCTTTTGAAGCATCTCGGCCTTCGCGGACCTCAAAAACCTATTCGCGATGCCTTCGGTCATCGTGCGCACCATGGTCGCCCTGCGGGGTAGAGCAAAACGATATTTTAGAACCAAGAAAAAAGTTGCCATGACTTTCCCTAAAAATAGGACAAAAATGAATGCTTAATGCCTAAATTCTCACCGAAACGGAAATGAATCAACATTCCGGGAAAATATTGGCAACTATCGCATTTCAAATACCGGTACACCTCCAAACACAAACACATATGCAACACAACAAACCTATGCAACACCACAAACATACATAGATCTAGCTAGGCCATAAAAGTGCATGTGCACATTGTTGTATGGAGAACAACATAAATATAGCTTCCCCCCATACTTACCTACCAAAACAAGGTAATTTAACCACTTAATTTGAATGAATATATGGTGGAAATGAGGTGAAAAAGAGGAGGGACCCGAGAGGAGAGGAGGTGGAGAGAATGAAGAAGTGGGGGGGGGGGAGTGAGTGTGGTAGAGAGGCTGTCCAAAATATCTTGTTGCTGCCCGCATACTAATGGCGCACCAACTACAAATGCGCCATTAGTAATCAAGGTTACTAATGGCGCATTTATAGTTGGTACGCCATTACAAGTTTTGCAAAAAAAAACATACTAATGGCGCACTGTCGCATAGTGCGCCATTACTAGTTCAAACTAGTAATGGCGCACTCTGGGACAGTGCGCATTAGTAGTTTTGTAAAAAAAAGAATAAAAAATATCATAAAAAAAGAGCATTAATGGCGCACTTTACTGCAGGTGCGCCATTACTATTTACAACTAGTAATGGCGCACTATGCATTGATGCGCCATTAGTATGTTTGGACAGGCGCGCTAGTTAAAAAAAACTTCTTGATACTAATGGCGCACTCCGGGCAAGGTGCGCCATTAGTACTTCGAACTCTAATGGCGTATCAGTTGCTGGTGCGCCATTACTATATACTAATGGCGCACTGCCTGTCTGGTGCGCCATTAGTATCAATTCCATCTATAGCCCTTTTCCTAGTAGTGTTCTAGGCATCACCAGATATAGGCCCAGATGATGTTCTTTCCCCTTCAGGTTCAGATACAATCCCTACACGGGGCAGACTCACTATTGCTATGCCGATAAGCATCTGATGTACTAGAAGATCCATGGTCGACTTGATTCTCATTCGCAGCCTTTTTTAGGATTTTCATTATGAACCAATGGTATGTTGCCTATTTAATTTGGAAGAATCTCAGCGGAATGCCCGTCGCCTGTTCCAGCCTTGGTATATTCAAAAAGGAACTTAGAGTCAGCTTGAGACACCACTGCCGCCTCTTTCTTAGCTTGCTCTCCATCAGAACCGTTGCTGCTTGCATTGACCTGATCTGCATTAATGGATCCATCACTTCACGCTTCTTCTTCATGGGATACATCATCCCCTAGAACATGCTTCTATCATCATGGGAAAGTTGCTCCTCAGTAGCATTGTAGTGCTCATTTTTATTATCATTAGAATGCTGCTGCACCCGATTAACAAGCCAAACACCTTCATGTAACGGCTGCTTATTGAAACAAGAATCTTCATTGTACCGTCTTAGAGACCACTGGCACAATAACTAGCCTAGAAGGATCCTTATGCCATTTTCAAGGGAATTGGAGCACCATCCCCGTGTACTGCTAATGTGAAAGATGATTGAAATATGACCAGTCCCATGAAATTCTTCCTGGCTAAAAAAATTCTAGTGCACTGAGATAATATGAAATATTCCCTGCAATTTATCAGAAAGAGGAATGCCACCGATAACATCATACTCCAAATCCAATACTTGATGCTCATAATTATTACTCTGCTCCAGGCATTTATACGCAAGATCGCCAATGTTCCCCAACTTGAGACCAAGGCACCCAGCCAACTGGCTAACTTGATCCACTGATGATTCCAGAAAAACATGCAACTGATTGTCCTGTAGATATTGCTGCAATGTGCTCCCCATCATTGGGTGATGGTCAGGTGGCAACCAAATAGAGCTAGAGTGATCACTCACATGTATGCCAAAGACCTTAATAGCAATGTTCACTGCAATCTGTACTTGAATAGGGGAAGGCCACGGTTGCTGACTGATTTTGTCCCGCAACGGTGGTAGAAGCAACTTTTTGCTCTAGACCACAATACGAACTACACGCCTCAGGGATAGCATAGGCTTACTCATCGACACATGGTCAGATTAGACTGTACCGTACACTTGAATAGCAGCAAGAAATGACTTGCGGCATGTAGCAATAGTTTCTTCTTATGTTTTGTCTCGCACGGGTTGCCTGACCAATAGTTTTCAATCTGGTCGAAACTCGAAGCAGCACTAGTCCAAACTGATTAGTACAGCAAGTTGAATTCCTGCTCTTACCAAACCAAATAAATGTTCAGGCATGCATCGTCCACTCCCCTTAAATTCTTCTTGACGACAAAATTGCGAAAGCACAAAGATACTCATAATCCGTACTGTTCCCAGCATTTTTCCATTAATAGGAATTCACCAAACAGCAGCACACACCAGTATGAGATGCGACCAATCTCTAATGCTCCACAAATTCTCAAGACAAAAACGACTAGCTAACTCACTGATGTGCACATGAATAATAAACTGATGCTCACTAAATTCCAGAATTTGTAGTTCAGACCAAAGTTGTACTACTCGAGAAGTGTCGAATGGTAACATCAACGGAAACTTGTGCATGAGGCAGGGCCTTGTTTCCTCACAAAAATGAGAGTCCATGCAACTGTCCTTTCTAATTGTTCAAAAGTGTTGTGCAGAGCAGATTGGATGGTGCACTCCCTGCTATTCGTTCTAGCATGAGTAGAAGCACAAATCATCTCACTATGAGAAGTGGAAACCAGGAAAGGGACCTTCCGAGAAGGCCATGGTTGCAACTGAGTAGGAAGATGCCATTCTGGCAACTTAATTTTCATCTTTGGCTTGTGGTTAGGTGTGTTGGGGAACGTTGCATGGGAAACAAAAAATTTCCTATGAACACCCAAGATCCAATCTGGGAGATGACCTTCTACGAGAGGAGAGATTGGATATACATACCCTTGTAGATCGCTAAGCGGAACGGTGGAGATGGGCAACTTGGAGGTGAGGCCGCATCGGCTGAGGCACGCTGATGGAACATGGCAGAGGAAAGACAGAGGCGGCTCGGCGACGGAGCGTGAGGTGGTTCCATGCGATGGCGGGCCATAATAGCGGATGCGCGCCCAGCCGCGGCATGGTAAAACTACGACGACTGATACGCACCTAGTGAGATGAGGTCTTGCTGGTAGCTTGGAGGCGAGGCGGGTGCGTGGATTTGCAGTTGCGGCTCGGGAGACTCGTGGCAGCTTGAGAGAGAGGTGACCTTGTCCTGGTACTAGGCCTGAGAGTGAGAGTAGGGGGTACGTAGGAGGAAGCAAGGTCCTAGCTACGGCAGGGTTATGCACATGAGTTTGACGAGTTCAGGCCCCTCGGAGGAGGTAAAACCCCTACATCTCGGTGCCCGGAGGCTGTCAACTGGAATATAGGTGTATGTGTGTTACAGGGCGTTTAAACCCTTGTACCGGAGGAGGGGGTGGCTTATATAGAGTGCGCTAGGACTCCAGCCGCCCCATGTTACAGATGGTTTAATGTACATAAAGTCAGGACATTACTGATAACGCCTATAATAAAGAGCAATAAATTCCATTAAGACTGCGGAGTGAATGCCTGACCGTTGCTAGCCTTGTGTGACCTTAGACCTTCTGTGTGTCGAGTGGTTTCTTGTACGGCCGAGTGGTTTCATTCTGTCAAATGCAATTGGGATATCCGAGTGTCGGGGGAAACTGTCCTCCCACGAGCACCTATGGGACCGGAGCCCCTTCTACGTTGCGGTAAGGGAGCGGAGGGAGCACGAAGAGCAGATCGAGGAGCACACGCGGGCAGTTTACCCAGGTTCGGGCCGCGCGGACGCGTAAAACCCTACTCCTGCCTTGGTTGTATTGAGCTCGGGAGCTTGAAGAGCTACAGTACTAGCTACACCGAGCGAGAGAGTTGCTTAGGATTCGAACCCTTTCTACGTTGTGCATGGGCCTCCTTTTATAGCTCAAGGGGTCACCGATAGGTGTCAACGTAGAGGAGGGCAAAAATGTAACTTTGGTGGTAGTTGTAACAGTGCGGGAATAGTGCGTGAACAGTGGTCTTCACCTAACTTTGACAGTGGGGGACAAGGGCATTAAATGCCCGTCACCGTCGACCCCAAAAGCGTCCGTCCATGCTTCTCCATTCGACACGGCGGTAGCCTCGTCACCGTGGATTGCCACCGTGTGCCCCAGGCTGCACAGCCGTCCGCCACGCGTCCCTGGAAGGGCCCCAGGGTGACGCGTGGGCAGATGAGCTGGAGCGCGGGCACACAGCATAAGCTTCCCCCGGCAAGCACCTTGCCGGGGTCGTGATCTTGCCGGGCCCGGAAGCTTGTCGCTCCCCGGGTCCGGCCCGGGCGCATGACGCGCCGATGCGTGCATTCCTTGGTCTTCCTGGCAAGCTCCTCTTGCCAGGGTCTTGTATTAAAATGATATCCTTGAGCCTGGTGCGGCCTTCCCGGCAAGCTCCTCTTGCCGGGGCCTTGATCTTCTGACTTGTATACTTTGTTCTTGAATGGCTTCATAGGGACCAGAAAGGTTTCCGGCGAGCACGTGGTAAGCCCTGCCGCGGGAAGCTGCTACTGCCCGTGCACAAGTTGGGGTACTAAGGTACCCCTATCTTAGTACACCGACAGGAGCCCCCGGGCCTGGGCCACACACGGTGCCGAGCGCTGTTGGGCCAGGCCCAAAACAGTGCACGGGCACACGCGGCCCACGGCAAGCCGTATCCCCTTCCGCATCCGCCGCGCCACTCCCTAACGGCACGCGTCGATTGCGGCGTCGTGGGAGAGATCGTGGCCTGTTGTTTAATGGGAAATGCGGAGCGTCTCCCACTTCCCCCTTAAAAGCAGAGGAAGCAGGGGCAGTTTCCTCCTTCGTCTTCATTGTGTCTTCATCCTCCAGAAATCCTCCGCTGCTCCTTGCCTCCACCCCTCCTCCGCCGTCTTCCGCATCTGCGGCGCCGTCGAGCTCCTCGCCTCTTCCCTCGCCGCCTCCGCCATGGCTCCAAAGAGCGACAAGGCGAAAGCGGACAAGGCCAAGAAGGAGAAATCTGAGCAGGCGGCGAAGCTGGCCGCCCTGCGGAAGAGGAATGTGGTCTTCGCGCCGAGGCTTGGCGCGAAGGAGCTGCGGAACAAGTACTATCTCTTCTGGTCTGGGGAGACAAAGCTCATCACCGCACCAGAGCCTTCCCTGCCGTCGCCAGAGATATGTTCCCCGGCGGGTATTTCTTCTTCGCTGCTTTCTTCCATTGTGGATTGTGCCCTCCGTACTCGGAGTTCTTTTGCGACATTATGAACACATATGGCCTCCACCTCCTAGACTTTACTCCCAACGCCATCCTTACGATGGCTGTTTTCGCACATTTGTGCGAAAACTATGTTGTGATCCATCCAAACGTAGCACTCTTTCGCCATTTCTTTATGCCTAGAGTAGAGGCTGGCGCTCCCCTCTCCGGCGGCATCTCCTGGATCTTCCGGTTGAATAAGAAGGATTCATACCTGAAGGGAGAACTCCGCGGCAAGTGGGAAGAATGACGTGCAGATTGGTGTTGGGTGGTGGAGGACAAGCCGGAGCCCTTCATTGCACCACGCACCACTGCCATAGTGCGCTGCAGGAATTGGAGCGAATTGGCCCCGGAGGACAACAAGCTCAGTATTGCCCTTGTCAGGATTATCCGTCTCCAGGTAGCTAATCTGACCATCGGAGAGGTTGGGGCAGATTTCCTCCGCCGCCGCATTGCCCCTTTACAAGAGAGGAAAAGGCCCGCCTGGGAATTTGGCAATGCGGCGGATATCATGAGGCTTCGCCCAGGATTGAACTTCAATTTCACCGCTTTGGAGCTGAAAGGAATGGTCCGAGAGCTCTTCAAGCACGACCCGGCCCATCCGGAGTGGTTCAGACCGGCCAAGGGAGTAGTGCCACTGTGCAACAGCACCGCCTGCGATTCCTTGCGCGCGATGATGCCGGAGTGCGACTCCCATGGCATCGTCCCCACTTGGATCGAGCCTCCGCCGGATACTGTGCTGAGCTTCTTCGACAAATTAGTTGAGACGCCCAAGAACTCCGAGGAGAACAGGGGCCTCACCCGGGCCACTACGGCGCGGGACATAGCTTACATTGCTTCCAGGATGGAAGAGGCCGCCGCAGCTGCAGCGGCGGGGGATTTTGGATTCACCGTCGACGAGGTGCAGGCCGCGGACGAGGCGAACCGAGCAGAGGAGGTGGAAATCCTCAGGCTGCTCAAGCTTCCGCCCGACGAGTTTGCCGGGGTGCCCTCCCTAAGGCATGCCGGGATACCCGGGGTTGCCGGGGTGAGCGAGGCTGCCGCAGGGAGCGAGGTTGCCGGAGGGAGCGGGGCCGCCGGAGGGAGCGGGACCGCCGGAGGGAGCGAGGCCGCCGGGCAGGATGCTGGACCCAGCGGGCCTGCCGGGGAGGAGGAGGAGGACGTCGAGGCTGACAAAGACACCGGTGGATCTTTGGGACTTGACGACGATGCCTCCTTGTCCTCAGAGAACTCCCCGCCTCCGGCAAGTCCTACGCAAACACCGAGGAAATGCCTCCGCAGGACGGCTACAGCAACGAGGCCGCAGGCGCCTCGACAGCAGCCTGCTCGCTGGGCGACGCGCGCCACCAGGATGTGCCAAGCCGCGACGGAGGCGCCCCGCGCACAAAGCGCCAAGCGGAGGGGGATCCTCCCGGAGCGGAACGGCCGCTCCTCCTGTTCCTCGGGCCTCGTCGTCAACGGGGGCTGGGTCTTCGCAGCCCACAGCCCCGGAGACCGCCAAGCGCCCGAGGGAACCTTCACCTCCTGCTCCTCGCGCGGGAGAATCTCAGGTGGAGTTCGACTTCTCCGCCCTAAGCTCCGACGACGACGAGGAAGAGGAGTAAGTACTTGCAACTTGTAACTTCTTCGATTTTGTCTTGATCTTCCTTGATGATTCTGATCTTGTTCCTGCTTTGCTTTCAGGACCCTGGCCCAGCGGATGGCGAAGAGGGCCAAGATCCCCGTGGTCGAGGTTGAAGACGACTCGCCCACCGTGGCGACCGAAGACGCGCCAGCGGCAAACTTGCCGGATCAACCCGCTGCTCCGAGGAGCAGCCCCCAGCGTAAGTCTGGTAGTTATTTTTTTCTGATTGACAGGCACGCTTGAGGTTGTTATCTGTATTGATATTTTGTTGTCTTGTTTGTCTTATTTGTCTTGTGCAGAAGTGGAGCCGCAGCCGCAGGAGCACCCAGAGACTGCCCCCGACGAGCCACTTGCTCCACCCTCCCCGCCAAGGGTGAACTCCCCGGCGAGGGAGAACGCTCCGCCAAGGACGGTCTCCCTGCCAAGGGTGAGCAGCCCGACAAGGGTGGCCACCCCGCCAAGGGAGGGCGCGGGCGGCCCTCCGCCAGCAGGGGCCACTGCTCCACTGCCAAGGGAGGACTCCCCGGCGAGGGAGCCTGTCGTTGAAGAAGTCCGCGAAGGTGAGTCTTGTAGCTTCTTCTTCTTGGACTCTTCTTTTTTGGATATTTGCTTGACTCTTTCTTTTCTTTTTCTTCTGCTAGATCCTCCTGCGCTGGAGCAGATGGAGACGGAGACTGCCGGCGAGGAGGGCGTGCAAGGCGACGGCGGCAACGCCACTGCCGCTGAGGGCATGGCTGGAGCCGACGAGCCTACCACTGAGGAGACCGCCCCGACAGCAGACGCCGCGGCCGGGGAGGGGGGCGGAGACCACACTGCTGGCACGGAGGCAGCAGGAGCGTCAGGCGCTGCACCGGCCGCCGACCCCTCCGCCGCCACGGAGCAGCCAGACATCAATCTTGACACCCCCAACGGAGTCTTTATACAAGTCCCGTGGGGGTCTTCGTCGCGAGCCCCCGTGGAGGGAGAGACCTACGATGGAGAGGTCCTCGCCTCCGCGGGGTTGAAGGTTGTTGAAGCACTTGGCGGTGGAGACGAGCCCGAAGAGGAGAAGCTCCTTCGCCGGCTCCTGGCCCTTTACCGAGCCAGGCAGGCGAAGCTGGACTCCCGGGAAGCTCTTGCCGCCAAGGCTGGAGTTGACTTGGAGAAACGGGCCGCGGAGCTTCGCGCCGCCAACCAGGCCGCCCTCCGCAACTTGTCAGAGGAGCGGGAAGAGCTTGCCGGGGAGCAGCAAGCCTTCCTCCTGGAGAAGGCGGAGGCAGAAGAGCGACAGTGGCTGGCCGCCGAGGAACTGTCTCGTCGGAAGGGAGCGCTTAACCAGCGGAAGGTTGAGCTCGACGCCCATGACGACGAACTCACCGTCTGGGAGCAGGCCCTTGGCAGGGCCCTGAAGGAGGCAAAGGAAGCCGCAGCCACCGCGGAAACCGCCAAGAGGGACCAAGAGCTCAAGGTGGATCAGCTGGAGCAGTACCTGAAAGCAAGTGAGGACAGAGTCACCGCGCTCAACGTGGAGCGGGAGAAAGATGCCCACACCAACTCCGACTTGCAGGTACAACTCTCCAAGAAGGGCGACGAGCTCACTGCCGCCAAAGATTCAATTGCTGACTTGGAATTGAAGATCTCCACTTTGACTGATTCACTCGACGCTGCCTGGGATCGCGAGACGAAGCTGAAGGACGAGCTCCGCAAGGAACAAGGCCTGGTGGAGAGCGCCGCCGTCTCAGCGAACAACTTCAGCCGGGCGGTAGAGCAATGGACTGACGATCTGGTCACCTCCGCTGCCAACATTGACAAGGAGATGATGGTGCTGTGGGCGGAGCACCTTGTGTACTCTCCCGAGGAGGACCTCCCCCACAGCGCCAAGCTAAGTCTCTTCTTCAGGGGAATCGCGCCGGCGCTTGCACGGCTGCGGGAGAAGCTCCCCGCGCAGCTGGCCGACGAGTCGCGTCCGCTCTGCGCGGGCACCTTGGAGCGCGTCTTGATGAAGATCGTCTATCGCAACCCTGGCATCAATCTTGTCAACGTCCTCCGCTCCTTGCCGGACGACGCAGATCTGGAGGCGTTGAAGGCGCAGGTCGCCCACATCGTCGCCAAGGTGAACAAGATCTCAAGGCGTGAAGGCGACCGCGTAGATTAGGCTCCTTTCTTTCTGTTTCCATTGCCGTTGCAAGGCACATTATTGGACAAGAATCTATTAGTTATTGCAACAAGTTATCTCTTGTAATATATTATCTTATTTCTGAGCAATCAACGCATTGTTATCTCCCTTGCTTTTGGTCCTCCACTTTGTATGCTTTCTACCCTACGCTTCTATGGGGACTTGCCGGCAAGGGGCCCTCGCCGCGAGCGCTGAGTGCTGGACTCTTAGCAGCCTGCTGGCAAAGGCCTTACCGGCAAGTAACCTTGCCGCAGCTAGTCGCAGCGCACTTAGCTTGCTGAGCGAACACGAAAACGAAATAAGGGCGCGACACTTGTCGCAGCTCACTTGAGTCGTTGAGCGTACTCGAAAACAAAGTAAGGGTGCGGCTAGCCACGGGTAGGTTCCTTCGCGCACAGGTTTTCCATACAAAGTGTGCTTGTTCAAGGAAGATAACTAAAATTTAAAATTTTGAACTGCTCAAAGTCTGGTAACTTAGCTTTCATATATTGCTTGTTCCCCGACAAGGCTCCTCTTTCTTGAACAGCACTTGGTTCATCCTCCATCTCCTTCCCCCCCGGCAAACTTGTGCGTGAGGAAGACTCCTTCTGCTTAAGAGGGAAAGAAAAAGAGGAGGAAAAACAAGCATAGGGCCTCACGGCCCGCTAGTGCTTACCGGGGATGTGTATCGCACAAGGTGCCAAACAATGCATGCAAATAACCAAAGAAAAGCATGGAAATGGCAAATAGTACGAAGCACAAAAACTTTACTGATGCACGGGATCTGCGCCCGGCTTTGTACAAAGGTTTACATGCAACAGCGGCAAGACTTGTACAAAAGGTGGTTGCCGGAGCGGATCACGGCAACCGCGCCTTACGGGTGAAACTTGCGAAGATGCTCTATGTTCCAGGAGTTGCTCACCGGTAAGCCTTCTTCGGTCTCAAGGCGGACAGCGCCGGGCCTTGTGACTTGTCTCACCCGATAAGGGCCTTCCCACTTCGGCGTCAACTTGTTGGAATTCTTGGCGGACTGAACACGCCGAAGAACAAGGTCGCCTTCCTCGAGACTACTGGCCTTGACCTTGCGGCTATGATAGTGACGCAAGGCTTGTTGGTATCGAGCAGCTCGTACAGCAGCCTAGAGACGTTCCTCCTCAAGGAGCAATGCATCATCTTGACGCAGTTGCTCTTGCTCGAGCTCATCATAAGCGAGTACTCGAGGAGATCCGTATACGAGTTCCGTGGGGAGAACTGCCTCTGCTCCATAGACAAGAGCAAAGGGTGTCTGTCCGGTGGCTCGACTTGGTGTCGTCCTGATTGACCAAAGAGCCGCCGGTAGCTCCTCTATCCAGTTTCTTCCGCACTTGCGCAGCCTGTCGAAGGTTCTTGTCTTGAGTCCGCGCAGCACTTCAGCATTGGCCCTCTCCACTTGACCATTGCTCCTCGGGTGAGCAACAGAAGCGAAACAGACCTTGGCGCCAAGGTCTTGGACGTACTGCATGAAGGTGCGACTAGTAAATTGTGTACCGTTGTCGGTGATGATCCTGTTAGGGATTCCGAAACGGCAAAGAATTGACCTGAAGAACCTGACCGCTGACTGTGCTGTCACCTTTCTCACTGGTTCCACTTCTGGCCACTTTGTGAACTTGTCGATCGCAACGTACAAGTACTCAAAGCCCCCGACTGCGCGGGGAAAGGGGCCGAGGATATCGAGCCCCCAGACCAAGAAGGGCCAGGACAAAGGGATCGTCTGGAGAGCTTGAGCTGGCTGGTGAATTTGCTTGGCATGAAACTGGCACGCTTCACACTTGGTTACTTGTGCAGTTGCATCTTGGAGGGCTTCTGGCCAGAAGAACCCTTGCCGGAACGCCTTCCCGGCAATTGCCCTTGCGCCAATGTGGTGGCCACATATGCCTCCGTGTATCTCTGCCAACAGCTTCTGTCCATCTTCTCTGGAAATGCACTTCAACCTGACACCATTGAGCCTTCTTCTGTACAGTTCGTTGCCAACGAACTGATACATATTTGACTGCCTGGTTATTTTCTCTATCTCTTCTGGGTCGTCGGGAAGTTCTCCAGTTTGCGTTCTGCAGACTTCGAAATGAACCTACTGAGGGCAGCCACACAACCAGCAAGTCTTCTTACGTCCTTGACGCGCTTCGTGGCTTCAATCTTCTCGATGGCTTTGATCTTGTCGGGATTGGCTTCAATCCCCCTCTGGGACACAAAGAACCCGAGAAGCTTGCCGGAGGGAACTCCGAAGACGCACTTCTCGGGATTCAACTTGAGCTGGATCTTGCGCAGATTCTCAAACGTCTCTTCCAGATCTTGTATCAGGGTATCTTTGCTCTTGCTCTTGACCACTATATCATCCATGTAAGCTTCCACATTTCTGTGGATCTGTGGCTCAAAAGCAGTGTGCACCACCCTTGCAAACGTCGAGCCTGCATTCTTCAATCCAAAGGCCATGCGTATGAAGCAATATGTGCCGCATGGAGTAATGAATGCAGTCTTCTCTTCATCTTCCTTGGCCATGAAGATCTGGTGGTATCCTGAATATGCATCAAGGAAGGAAAGCAGCTCACATCCAGCGGTGGAGTCGACAATCTGGTCAATACGCGGCAAGGGAAATGGATCCTTAGGACATGCTTTATTCACATCAGTGAAGTCTATACAAAGTCTCCACTTCCCATTGGCCTTGCGTACGACAACTGGATTTGCCAACCACGTGGGATGGATCACGCCTCTAACCAGGCCTGCTGCTTCTAGCTTCTTTATCTCTTCCGCGATGAACTCTTGGCACTCCACGGCTTGCTTCCTGACCTTCTGCTTGACGGGCCGCGCATGAGGACAAACAGCAAGCTTGTGCTCAATTACCTTCCTGGGAACACCGGGGATGTCAGATGGTTGCCACGCAAACACATCGACATTCGCCCGCAGGGAGGCAACGAGCGCGCTTTCCTACTTGTTGTCGAGCGTAGCACTGATGGTGAAGGTACCACCAGTGCCGTCCTCCTTGGCGGACACCTTCTTGGTTGCCAGTGGAGCGGCCATCCCCTTCTTGCACTTGCCGGTGGAGCTCGATGGTGCGCCCTCGACGGCAGCGCAGCACTCCGAGGAGGTGCGTTTGCCGGAGTGTGCTCCAGAGCACTTGCCGGACTTGGTCTTGGTCTTCTTCCCCCCGGGAGCTTCAGCGGCAAGTGTGTTGCTCTCCGCTGCGGCTGCTGCATCCCGGTATATCTTGTCGGCGCAGATAAGCGCGTCCTTCTTGTCGCCAGGGACAGAGATGACGCTTATCGTCCCCGGCATCTTGAGTATATTGTAGGCATAGAAGGAAGCTGCCATGAACTTTGCGAGGGCAGGACGTCCAAGTATCCCATTGTATGGCAATGGGATATCGGCCACGTCAAAGGTTATCCTCTCCGTCCTGAAATTGAGCTTCCTGCCAAAGGTCACAGGCAGAGTAATCTTCCCCTTCGGCTTGCTCCTCCCGGGGTTTATTCCTTGGAACGACCCGGTTTCTTCGAGCTCGCCGTCTGGGATCTGGAGTTTCTTGATCACAGCTGAGGAGATCAAGTTTAGGCCGGCCCCGCCGTCAACCAACATTTTGGTGACCATGAGGTTGCGGATAGTTGGTGAGACCAACATCGGCAAGCACCCGACCGCAGTTGTGCGGTCAGGGTGATCCTCAAGGTCAAAAATGATGGGCGTGCTGGACCACTTCACCAGCCTGCGTGACTCAACGGGCGGCTCAGCTGCGTTTACTTCCCGCACCCACTGCTTGTGTTGGCGGTGGGAAGTATGCAGAGAGGCGCCTCCGTCGACACACAGGACTTCTGTGGCCTTCTGGAACTCCTGCTCGCTGTTATCCCCTACCTGGCGCGCCAAAGATGTCGGGGGAAACTGTCCTCCCACGAGCACCTATGGGACCGGAGCCCCTTCTACGGTGCGGTAAGGGAGCGGAGGGAGCATGAAGAGCAGATCGAGGAGCACACGCGGGCAGTTTACCCAGGTTCGGGCCGCGCGGACGCGTAAAACCCTACTCCTGCCTTGGTTGTATTGAGCGCAGGAGCTTGAAGAGCTACAGTACTAGCTACACCGAGCGAGAGAGTTGCTTAGGATTCGAACCCTTTCTACGTTGTGCATGGGCCTCCTTTTATAGCTCAAGGGGTCACCGACAGGTGTCAACGTAGAGGAGGGCAAAAATGTAACTTTGGTGGTAGTTGTAACAGTGCGGGAATAGTGCGTGAACAATGGTCTTCACCTAACTTTGACAGTGGGGGACAAGGGCATTAAATGCCCGTCACCGTCGACCCCAAAAGCGTCCGTTCATGCTTCTCCATTCGACACGGCGGTAGCCTCGTCACCGTGGATTTCCACCGTGTGCCCCAGGCTGCACAGCCGTCCGCCACGCGTCCCTGGAAGGGCCCCAGGGCGACGCGTGGGCAGATGAGCTGGAGCGCGGGCACACAGCATAAGCTTCCCCCGGCAAGCACCTTGCCGGGGTCGTGATCTTGCCGGGCCCGGAAGCTTGTCGCTCCCCGGGTCCGGCCCGGGCGCATGACGCGCCGATGCGTGCATTCCTTGGTCTTCCTGGCAAGCTCCTCTTGCCAGGGTCTTGTATTAAAATGATATCCTTGAGCCTGGTGCGGCCTTCCCGGCAAGCTCCTCTTGCCGGGGCCTTGATCTTCTGACTTGTATACTTTGTTCTTGAATGGCTTCATAGGGACCAGAAAGGTTTCCGGCGAGCACGTGGTAAGCCCTGCCGCGGGAAGCTGCTACTTCCCGTGCACAAGTTGGGGTACTAAGGTACCCCTATCTTAGTACACCGACACCGAGTGAGGTATATAGTCGAGTGGATTGCTCTCCTTGGTCATTTCAGTAGCTATCTTTTATCATCCTTGGAACGTCTTTGATCCCAGGGCAGTGACCTTGGGTAGGGTACCTAGGTCAGGCCTGTGACCCTACCCTTGGTCCATGGTATCATTAGTAGCCCCCGAATGGATTGAGGTCCGAGTGAAAAAGAGGGTTGAAGTTGATTCCAACCCGATTCTGGTGCCCCGGAGGCATCCTCTTTGAACCGGGGAATCAAGCTGACCCTTCAACCTTATTTCAATCGCCTTGATCAATTCATAAAACGTCGAGTGTATTTTTGCGAGTAACTCTCGAGTTCTGATGCGGTGCGAGGTTGTTGGTGCAATTAGCTGCTCCGCGGTTCCCGGATTTTGCGGGATTCGGATTTGGGGGAAGCGTGCGGGATGGAACGAGCCGCGGTAATCTGACCGGATATACACGGATGCCTCGATCCCCGAGCTGAATTTTTGCCATGTATCGGGCGTGCGACAGTTGCGGGATTTGATAGGATTGCATGGGCCCACAAGTCAGTCACTCGACTGTTGGGCTATAACAGGGCATCGCGGTCGTTGCGTAGGCACTGTGGGTTCATACTTCTTCTTCCTCCTCTGCTTCTCCATCGCATCACTACTCCCCGCCCACCGCTGCTCCGCCCACGCGCTGTTGGCCACCATGGGAAATGTCACATCCCTAGCTAGCACTTGCATTAGGACCTAACTAGAGTGTGCATCATGTTTACTTTCAAAGAAAACCTGAAATGGGATTAACAGAAACCCCAGCACCCCTCCCCTAACAACTAGGGTTTGCTAAAATATTTTCCAAAATGCCCTTCAAAATGTTCATCATTTCTGCCTTGGTCTTAAACCTCTGCCAAAAATGGTGCACAATTTTCTAGGACAATCTAGGGTTTCGGATTAAATCATATGGTATTTGAATTTGGGCATTTAAATGCTATAAAATATTTTAAATGCTCAAATAATCATAAACTATAATGTTTCCTACTGTTCATATTATATACAGCAGGTATGACAAGTGTTATGATTTATAAAAATGTTTAGGCATTTTTATTAAATGAACAAAGTTGCAAAAGAAATGAAACAGAAAAGAAAATAGAAAAAAGAAAATAGCAAAACACTTACCTGGCGCCCACCCGGCCCACCTGCCGCTCCAGCGAGCTGCTTGGCTCGGCCAGGCAGGCAGGCAGGTGCTCGGCGGCGACCGCCCGGCGCGCCACGCAGCTGCCCGCCGCCTTGCTTCACCCCCTCGCCGTCCTGGAGGGATGGATCGAACGTCCACGACCTCCTCGACCCCCCAGACACCTCCGTTTCTCCCCAGCTCCTCTCCTCCGCTCTCCCCGCACCATGGCCGACGCCGCCGTGATCGCACCGTCGTAGAAACCACGTCCACCGTCGTCCTCGAGCTCCGCCGTGTTGCCCAACGTCTCCGCCATCCTCGACTGCTTCGAACAGGCCGAGCCCCGAGCGCTCGCCCGCCCTGGAGACGCCCCCGACCTCTTCTTCCCCAACTCCGGCCGCGGAGATCCCCCTCGCCGTTCTGCTCAGCTCCGACCACCTCCGAGCTCGCTTCGGCGCTTGCTACAACCGCTGTGAGCCTAGCTACCTCCTCCCCCTCTCCGTTGGCTCCCTCTTGCCATGTAACCCACTGCACGTAGCTCCACCGCACGCACCGCCGCCGTGCTCGTCGCCGGTGATGCTCCGGTGACCATTTGGTCACCGGAACCCGTCCAACGCACTCACCACAGCACGTAGATGCGAACGGTGCTACGCACGCATCGCCTAGGCCCCTGCAGCCGCATCTCCACACACGCCCGACGCCGCCCGCCGCCGTCGAGCTCGTTGCCGTCGTCTCCGGCCACCCCAGGCCCGGCGACCTCCACCATCCGATGCGGAAGAGCAAGAGCTCTCCAACGCACCCAGCCGCAGCTCGAGCCGTGCCCCACAGCCGTTTTCCGAGGCACGCCGCCGCGTTCTGCCTCGCCGGCGTCACGTCGCCGGTGGGATTGACCTGTTTTGACCACGGGTTGACCCCCTGGGTCAATGACATGTGGGCCCTGCCCGCAAGTCAAACTTAGTTTAGTTGTTAATTTAATCTTAATTAGTTAATTAGTTTAGTCACTCACACGTGGGCCCTGGCCCCACTGACAGCTAATTAGTTTTAGTTAAACCCTAATTAACTCAGTTAATTAGCTGTGACACTGACATGAGGGACCCACTGGTCAGGTTTGACCTGGACTGGCCCTGTTGACTGGCTGACGTCAGCATGATGTCATGCTGACGCAGTAAAGGTTTTTCTGGGATTTTTAGATTTAAAATAATTCAGGAAATTCCAGAAAATACCCAAAACTTCTAAAAATCATATAAAATCAACCATAGCTCAGATGGAAAAGATTTATATATGAAAAATGATCAGAAAAATCCAATCTATCCAATGGCACTGGTTTCATGCATGTTTGAGTAATTTAACTTGCTGTTTATATCAAAAACATGATAATGCACTTATTTAAATAATAGTTTGAACTTCAATTTGAATCCTTGATTCAAATAGGTTCAAACCCTTCTGGTTTTAGTTGCATTAGCCAACACACATGCATCGTGCCATGTCATAAACATGCATCATATTGTTGCATTTGTTTGTTAATGATTGTATCGTCGGTATTTCTTGTGTTAGGTCCTGCTCCCGAGGATACTGCTGCGTATCCAGTTGAAGAGCAGTACCCGACAACTACCTTGTCAGGCAAGCATTCATTGATCATTCCGATACAAACCCAATCTTCTCGCTCCTGCTCTCTTTTACTGCATTAAGGCAACAGCGCGTGAATTGCTACTTGCTGCGGTAGTTGAACCCTATTCCCTTGCATGACCTGTCATTGCCACAGTAAATAGTTGAAACCCACTAGCATGTGTAGGAGTTGATTGAGCCATGTGATGTGTGATCCACCATGCTATTTACTTATGTTGCCTGCTATGCTTAGAGTTGTGTCTGGTCTGGTTCATCTGGGTGATGGATCAGAGTGAAATGATCTTACCGATAAAGAGAGGGAAGTGTGGAATACGCTTGGTAAAGGTATCGATGAAAGGCCATGTAGGAGTACATGGTGGGTTGTTTCATTGGAATCGTCCATAGGACCCGAGATCTGTGTGTGTGATTCAAGTTACAGTTACTACCACACACATTGGGCCGTGAAATATGACCCCGCTCGACTTATTGACTGCCCTTGTACTCTGTCCAGGAGTTGCAACTAGTTTCTGGTGTTTATAGTTTACTGGAGGTCGTGCGCAGCGCTGACCCTCGGGGTGGGCTGTGATGCGACAGGTACGTGGCAGGGTGTACCGGTTGCCCGTTTGGTGACTCGGGAACCCTGTACACATCGTTTGGGGCCGTGAGCGACACCCCGGCCGGATCTCCCCACGGATGGAACCTAAATAGGCGATAAACCTGGACGAGAGACTTGAGTGGTTGGTTAGGTCGTGGTCTACACCCACGTCGGCTTTCGCTTGAAGTCTGCCGAGCACATGTCGTGTGCAGATGCTAAGTGGTGAAAACATGTGTGAAGAAGTACACCCCTGCAGGGTTATCAAACTATTCGAATAGCCGTTGTTCGCGGTACGAACTACTTGGTTACTCTTATAGTTCATAGACAAGTTGATGGATACAACTAAAAGCCTCAAGATAAGCGTGAGTGACGTGGATGGCCCTTCCGTAGGATGACGGAAGAGGATCCTCGGTAGTGTATTGATGTGGTGATTAGAGGACTCGTGTTCGTAATAACATCTTGCAATCTGTTGAGAGTTGTAGTATAGGTTAGCCAAGGTCAAAGCTGGCATTCTGCTATAAACTCCACTACCCCCTTTGATAATGTTGCATGTATGATAGGTTCTGTGGTAAGACTTGCTGAGTACCTTTGTACTCATGTTTGCTTAATAACTGTTGCAGAGGAGAACCCTGCCCCTGCTGATGGGTTCTACATAGACGTTGACGTCGACGAGTAGCTTGACACCCAGACGGTGATCTGGAGCATGTGAAGGGCCTTGTAGATAGTCAGGCTACACCAAGCCTGTTTTATTTTCTAAGTTGTCTGTACTCAGACATGTAGCTTCCGCTTGTGCTTGTATGACTGTATGACTTGAGTGATGGGTCATGTGACCCCTACCTGTATGACTATGTTATGTATGGCTCTTGGAGCATTTTAAATAAAGTACTTTGAGTCATAGAGTTCTGTTGTGATGCAATGTTGTATTTGCACATATTGAGCATATTGCATGTATGATTGAAATGCTTGGTATGTGTGGGATCCGACACCTAGTTGTTTTCCTTTGGTAGCCTATCTTACAGGGAAATGCCTCCTAGTGATTCCAATGAGCCTTGGTAGCTTGCTACTGCTCGGAACACGTAGGCTGGCCGGCATGTGTCCTTCTTCGTTCCTGTGTCTGTCCCTTAGGGGAAATGTCACGCGTTGTTCCTTTAAGTCCATGTAGCTTGCTACGACTTGGGTTCATACGTTGATGACCGACACGTTCGTTGCTGGGTCATGGATGCCTGTCTCTGTAATTTAGTGCCACTTTTGGTTTATAACTAACCATGTCGACCCGGGTTCTCTGTCATATGAATACTAGCGACACTGTCATATACGTGTGCCAAAATGCGCAAACGGTCCCGGGCCAGGTAAGGTGGCACCCGTGGGGTTACCGTGCGTGAGGCCGCAAAGTGATATGACGTGTTACAGCTAGATCGGTGTGACTTAGGATCGGGGTCCTGACAGGAAAAGACAAGACGGCGGCCCTGGAGCGCGCAAAGTAGGCGCCGACGACGGGGAAGGGCAAGAAGGTGAACCAGGGGTCAACATCAAGAATCGTGCTGCCGCCCGGCTGGATCCAAGGGGAGTGGATCCGGTCTTCGATGCAGCTGGAGGACATGGCGGACCTGGTTGACGGGGGCCTGATCGCCCAGGAATCTTGGAGGTTACCGGGGGACGAGCTCGAGCCGCAACCGCAGGAGGGCGAGTGTGTCCTGCTCGCGACCCACGTCGACCAAGGTTTCTCTTTGCCACGGCATCCTTTCTTTCTAGGTTTTTTCAACTTCTACGACGCCCAGCTGCACAACTTTTCCCCCAACACTAACACATATCTTGCTGCCTTCATCTCTGTGTGTGAGAATTTCTTGGGGTGTCGACCGCACTGGGTCTGTTCAAACACATTTTCACTTGCCGCTCCCAATCCGTCAAAAAGGCGAACTTGACTGACGAGAATACGGACGAGATTTAGTTGTCCAGCGTCTTAGGCATACAGACTAGGCGTAGGAGCACCTTTCCTTCCATGACTCTTCCTGAGTCGGTCAGAGGGTGGCAGTCGACCTGGTTCTACTACAAGGATATCCAGACCCCTGGTCAGTCGTCCGGTCTTCCTCCTTTCACCTTAGATCGAGTCAGTCAGCCTCCTACGTTGGTTGCGAGTCGGGCTAAGAAAGTAGAAGTAGATATGTTGGTTGAGCGAGTGGTCCAACTCGTCCGCGACGGGGTGACTGGGATGGACCTGCTGGAGGTATTCCTTAGTCGACGGATTCATCCCCTTCAAACCCGTGATCATCCGATGTGGATGTACTCGGGCACCAATGACACTGCTCGGGTCCACCCAGAGGAGGACACTGAGAAGACGATCACTACTAGGAAAAGGCCTACTAATGACGCACCTAATTTGGCCATTAATGGCGCATTAGTGGTGCGCCATTAGTGCCACGCCATTAGTATATTTTACTAATGGCGCACCTCTGGTGCGCCATTAGTATCTGGTATACTAATGGCGCACCTCAGATGCGCCATTAGTATATACAACCATGCGCCATTAGTATGCCTCCCAGGGGCCATGTATACCCAGGTGCTTTGGCATACTAATGGCGCACAACAACAAGATGCGCCATTAGTAACTTCGGCATAGTAATGGCGCACTGTTTAATGATGCGCCATTAGTATCCTTTGGCATACTAATGGCGCACTGTGATGTGATGCGCCATTAGTATGAATATTAGGTTTTTTTTATTTTTTATTTTCTGTTTTTTGCACAGGTTACAAAATGTATAATTGGACAGAATATAGACAGCACACATCAACAACAGATTCATCGAATACAATAGAAGATTAGTCTCTGAATACAATTCATCATATTAGTCTCCGAATACAATTCATCATATTAGTCTCCGAATTGAAAAGACCGAACAAAGATAGAACATTATATTACAAGTCTCGAGACCGCGAGTAGCGAGTTTGTCTTCACATTACAAGTCGATATCGATCATCTAAACTACCATCACATAGAAGAGAGATGTGGTCATCACGATGAGCATCATCACGATGAAACTCATCTTCATCCGGTTCCTCGAACGCTCCCTCCCCTCTCCCACTAGATAGCGGGCATATCTAGATTCGGCCTCGGCCCTAGTGGTGTACCCTTTGTAACTGTTACCGCTGAATCGGTGAACCTGTCTCCGACACTCCTCCCAGTCGTTGTAGACTCCGGGAACCTTACCCTTGTACATGACATACGACGGCATCGCTATGCACTAGCCAAACGAAACGTTAGTACCAATTCACAAACAATACATAAGCAATATATAAGTATGCAACAGAACGATCGGAAGAGAAAAGCAAGACATTAATAGCATCGATTACATCTAAGTTGAACGACTCTCGAAACCAAAGAGACATACTACAAGTTCATTAAAGTTTAATTACAACATGAGCCAATCGATGTTTCAGAACTAGACATAGCATCACTACTTTCGACTCGACTCAAGGGACCAGAGCATGGATGAAGAGGCCGTCTATCATGGGAGTCATGAAATCACGGGCGTTGTCAGCCTGCATTTGTAGCATTGTGTCGATGTCACTGCTGGACGGTTGATTTCTGAGGTAGAACTGCCCCGAGGTACGAAGGACATCTTGATGGATGATTTCCGCATACTCCGACTAGATGCGAAAGAATTCTTGTCTGATGTCCGCGTCCTGGATTGCCGACACGCTCGCGGCCCAATCTTTGAGTTTACTCGGTAGCAGAAGTTGATGATGGTCCCGTACGATCGCCCGCATGTGATGGATGGCGTGGTAGGCACCGTTCTGACCGCCAGGCGGCTGCTTGACGCAGCAGAACGTCGTATTGTGGAAGAACACGTGCTTGTCGTACTTACGAATAGGCCAGGTGAAGGTGCCTCCAGATTTGGCGTAGCCGGGGAGAACATCATCAAGAACCTTCTTGACATTTGTGTAATCTATGTTCGACTGACGGTCCGGTTCAAAATACGTGGCCATGGAATATTTGGGGCTTAGGAGGATGAGCGTGCAATGTGTGTCACTGCAGAAAACACGGAATGTTAAAAGAAAAACGATCGAAATCTAAGAATTCATATGTTACGGGGCGGTTGAGGGGGAGGACTTACTCGGGAAAGGAAGGCACGAGGAAATTATCCTTATCTCGGTTTGCCAGAATGACGCCTTCGAGGTAAGAACTCGCGACTTGCCGGTCCCTAACGCTGCCCAAGATCTTGGCATGCATGTAGAAGGGGTCGACTATCACGATGTCCGAGGTCTTGTCGCGAATGATCCGCATCTGCATACTCAGCGAAAATAGCCGAACGAAGGTGTAGTGCAGCAGATGAAGGTTCAACATAGCGTGGATGTCATCAAACCGCAGGACGATCGTACCCCCGATGGAGTTATCCACAAAGCCCTTGCCCTCTGGCACCTTGGCAGCGAAAACCGGGTATGCCACATCCTTCTCTCTAAGACGTCGCTTCTCCAAAGAAAGAACACTGTCATGCAGACTCCGCAAAGCACCGGTTGCAGCATCGAGCATATTTGTCGGTATTATCGGCCTACCCACCACATGCACCCTCCTCATTACATCCTCAGGTGAAGGTGGCCCGTCCTGAGCACGGATCGTACTCGGTGCCGGCTGGCTCGCACCCTTGTTAGTCTTTCTTTTGCGTGCCTTCTTCTTCTCCTGTAATGGGACCGAGTTCTGCTCACATACCGCCTTCTTGAGTGTGTTGGGGCTGATAATATTTCGCACCTCACCTATCTGAGGCTCGGTGAAGTCGGTAGCTGGAGGCGTCTCCTGAGAGCTGAACGGCAGACGACGTCTGTCGCAACTTGGCTTCTCCGCGGTACCAGTTAGATCGCGCACATCTTTTGTTGGGTTGGGTTCTTGCGAAGGAGGCCCCATGAAGTCGCCACCGTACCCATGATCGGCAAAGTACTGATCGACGTTGGCAAATGTATCGTCGTCGTCGTCGTTCTGATCCTGTGCCATATGCATGTTTGGATTCAGTGGCATAGGGATGTCCGGCACCGTTGCGGCGGTCTTGCCATGGGGCCGACTTGGCGCCAGCATGATGGGCCTCGAACCCCTCGTTGGTTACCCCAAGTGGAAGGTGTAAGATGGAGTAAGTAGAAGTGTTTTCCCTTAGCAAAGATGCCAAGGATCGAATCCCCAGAGACTCCTAGGTTCAACAGGTAGGTGTCAACTGCTAACGGCGCAATTAGCAATCAACGTGGACCTGCACACAGATACAAATTACTTTGCTCCCAACGAGTACAGAGAGGTTGTCAATCTCTCCGGCATTGTAGTTCACAAAGGGTTAAAAGCAATATGATAGTAGTGATAGATAGTGTTTTGCAATAGTAAATAAAATAGCGAAAAGTAAATAGTGTATGTGATCAATGATGGTAATATGGACCGGAGTCTCATGATGTTCACTAGTGATGTCTCTCTCCCAAAAGACGATAAAACAGCTATGTGAGGTAAACAAATTACAGCTGGGCAATTGACAGGACCACGAACGCAAACCAATGCTGACTAAATTGCAAGAAAGGTTGAGGTTCAAAGCATGGGAAGTACGCCAAAGTAAGTAGACCGAAATCCATCAATATCTACTACTAATCATCCACCTTGAGATATCTATCCAGAACATCTCGCTGGTATTAAGTTGCGAGTCCCACCCATAGTGTAAACTCAATGCAACAGACAACTGCATTAAAAGAACTTTGCGTAAAGTAAACAATCCTTGCACCCGCGGGCACAAGCACCGTTGTTTTCCCCCTTGTGGAAACTGCACATCCCCTAGACTCATGTTTCTGTCACTTAAGCTAGTCATTGAGGGGCATGAACCCACAATCGAGCATAACGTTCCCTCTTGGAGTCACTACCTATTACTCGGCCAAAGCAATAAATAACAACGGAGAACATGCACGAATTACTTATGAACTAATATATAAAAGAGGTGAATCAAATATACTACTCAAGATCAATCTGAACATAATCTCATAATCCATCGGATCCCAGCAAACTCAACATAGCAACAGCATAAGGATTACATAGGTGCCTTGATCATGTAGGGCAACTCACAAGGACTAGTTAGTGAAGCACAAGAACGGGAGGAGAACATCACATAGCTACTGGTCATGGACTCATGGTCCAAGGGAGACTACTCACGAGTCATCCGGGAGGCGTCCATGGTGGTGGAGAAGCTCCCGGTGGTGATCCTCCCCTCCGGCAGGGTGCCGGGAAGAGTTCTCCTGGTGCTCCCGATCTTCGAAGCGGCGGCGGCGGTGGAACAGAGATGGGATCGCGAAAAGAAGTCCTGTTTCGAGGGTTTCGGAGAGTCCTTTAAATAAATGCCAAAGTAGGGCACCGGGGGAGCCTCGGGGGGCCGAGGCGCCCCCCCGGCGTGGCCCATGGGGGGCGCGCCCACAGGGCGCCTGGAGCCCCTGTGCCCCCCCCCCAGGCTGCCCTTCGGACGCAGTGTTGTTTCCGATACGCTGATTTTTTTATATAATTTTTCTGGATTTTTCTGGGCAGTTCTCGAAACGTGAAAACCTGAAATACAAAAACAGCCGAAAACAGAAACTGGCACTGGGGTGCACTGGATTAGTAAGTTAGTCCAAATATGATCAAAAGTGTATGGAAGTGTATGAATATCATAGCAATATCACCCAAAAGTGGCATGGAGCAAGCAGAAATTATAGATACGTTTTGGACGTATCAACATCCCCAAGCTTAATTCCTGCTCGTCCTCGAGTAGGTAAATGATAACAAGAATAATTTCTGTGGTGACATGCTATTAACCATATAGGACTTTCTCATAGTCATATGACAAAAGCTTACTGAGACAATGATTCTAAAGTAATTAAGTTGCCTCAAGATAAAACCACAAATGACTGAAAGTTTTACACTATGAAACTGAAACATCAAAATGATTTGCAATGAACATGATGTGCAAATATGATCAAGTGATATCTAGCTTGCCCCCTTTAGTGATGCAAAACATAAATGCAGGGGCACCTTCAAGGTTTAAGTGATGACTAGATACAATCATTTCAGAATAAACGATATCACAATCATGCAAAAGACAATGCTACTTTGGGACAATGCACATTACACTCAGAATGACAATCATGCTCTCAGTAGTTGGTGCTGGAAGTGCTAGAGCTTTTTATTTTGAAACATGGAAGCAATTTTGTCAATGGTAGTAGTACTTCATATGTGTCATGCATAAAACATCTTATAAGTTGCAAGCCTCATGCATCGAATACCAATAGTGATCGCTCCTTGTCCTAATTAGCTCGGATCCCCATGGGTTATCATTGCATTGCATATGTTTTAACCAAGTGTCACAAAGGGGTACCTCTATGCCACCTGTACAAAGGTCCAAGGAGATAGATCGCATTTGATTTCTCGTTTTTGATAGATCTCAACTTGAGGACATCCATACCGGGACAACATAGAAAATAGATGATGGACTCCTCTTTAATGCATAAGCATATTCTCATGAGAGATTTGAGGATTAAGGTCCAAGCTAAAACTTCCACCATGATGCATGGCTTTGGTTGGCGGCCCAATGTTCTTCTCTAACAATATGCATATTAATTCAACCCATGGTAAATCACCCTTACTTCAGACAAGACGAACATGCATAGCAACTCACATGAAATTCAACAAAAGTGTGACAGTTGATGGCGTCCCCAGAAACATGGTTACCGCTCAGCAAGCAACTCATAAGAAATAAGATACATAGGCAACATATTCTTTACCACAATAGTTTTTAGGTTACTTTCCCATGAGCTATGTATTGCATGGTTAATTTGCTTAGTGCAGGTGGAGGTTAGCAAAAGACTGGGAGCAACCAACTAAGAGAGCCATGACGGTCATAATCATGCAGAGCGACAAAGCAATATTGAATCAGGCATGGAAGTTATATCGCTACTCAGAAACAAAAGATCATCAAGGCTTGACAGACTTTCTTTACAGTCTTGAATATGCGTGAGCATACGCCAAGTCAATCAAAATAAATTATCGAAGGAAGATATTACTAAACCATACCACATCATAGGCAAACAAACCAAGTTGGTACTCCAATAACACACTGGGAACCTCCCAGCTATCTGAGATTAACCATAAGAAAACCTGAACTACTAAGCACCATCATGAAAGTAGCATCTTTATCATAGACACATTAACCCATACAACGAAAGCAAACTCTCTTAATAAGGTGAGCATGGTAATTAAAGAGAGTTCAAGGAACCAACTAAATAAAAGCTCTTTGAAAAGATAGGCATGAATACTAAGAGCAGAGCACGATAGTAGCTATTAAAAGACAAAGAACACACACATCATAGATAGACATGAAAATTCTATGTAATGTTCTAGGTAGAGGTGGAGCGTGTTTCTCTCCCACATAAAGGAATGATGGGTTCCGACTCGTTATGAAAAACTAAAAAGAAAACTAAAAGCAAGACGCTCCAAGCATAGCACATAACACATGAAGTGATAAAAATATAGCGGAACGAAAGACGAACTGATAATGTTGATGGAGAAGGGGATGCACGGGGGGCATCCCCAAGCTTAGACGCTTGAGTCTCCATGAATATTTCTTGGGGGTGCACGGGGGCATCCCCAAGCTTGAGCGCTTGACACTCCTGAATCTTTTTATCATCTTCCCTCGCACACTTGAAAACTCCCTTCATACATAACTCATCATAATCTGATTAGCGAGGTTAGTACCCTTAATAAAATAATTATACCTTGCTGGAAATAAGGATATTCTTGAAGTTCTACTGTTTCTCAAGATTGCCAAAAGTTTTTTGCAAAGAAAAAGCAAGTTCTCAATTTGCAAAGTGAAGGTAAGGCAAAACAGGACAGAATCTGTGAAAACAGAACAGCAGGCAGTAATTGACCTGTTCGGGATAATTCTGCAACTCAAATCAAAAAACTCAGAACTGACGCACGAAAGACAATTATATAGAGAACGCTGTCGAAAACGTTCATACCAAAAAGATGATCTGGTGATTTTATACGAATTTTTCTATCCAAGGATAGAATCTGTTTCCTGGACAGCACCTCACAACTTTTGAACTTTCTAGCAATCAGAGGCTATACTTGGCACAAATATGAAAAGCAAAGATACAATGATGATGCTACAGCAGTAAACAACATCAAGACACAACAAAAACAAAAATTTTATTCATGTGGGCTGCCTCCCAAAAGCGCTTTCTTTTATGCCTTTAAGCTAGGCATAATGCATAGATCAAGTTTTATCAAGAGTAAAAGAATAGCTAGCCCGTACAACGGATTCAAAAGGTAACTTGACCTTCTTACGAGAGAAGTGTTCCATCCCTTTCTTGAGAGGAAACTGAAATTTTATATTACCCTCTTTCATGTCAATGACAGCACCAACGGTGCGCAAAAAGGGACGTCCCAAAATAATTGGACATGAAGGATCACATTCAATATCCATAATAGTAAAATCAACGGGCACATAATTATCATTGACAACAATAAGAACATCATCGATCCTCCCAAAAGGTTTCTTTATGGAAGAATCAACGAGACGAACACCAAAAGAACAAGAATCATAAGGTTTCAATTTAAGCATATCATATATCCTTTTGGGCATAACAGAGGTACTAGCACCAACATCACATAATGCATAACAAGAGAAGTCATTCAAATAAATTTTTATCATAGGATCCCAACCATCCTCTAGCTTTCTAGGTATGGAGGCTTCTACTCTAAGTTTCTCCTCCCTAGCTTTGATGAGAGCATTAGTGATATGCTCTGTGAAGGCAAGGTTAAGCGTGCTAGTGCGGGGATCTCTAGACATTTTGTGAAGGAAATTAATAACTTCTGTAGGAGTGCAATTATGAAAATCAAGGTCACGAGCATCAAGTAAAGTAGTAGTGGTGTCCTTAAGGCTCACCTGTTTGGTAGTTTCTATAGCATCACCATCAATGGGTCCATTGGGACCAGGAGTACATTGGGTGCTAAGAGTGTGAACATCCTCAATAACTTGGATAGTAGCAACAATGTGGTGGGTAGGAAAGCTCTTAATTCTTTCCTCTTCCTCCCTTTCTCTAGCCCATCTCTCTTTAAGCTTAGCCATCATCCTAATGTTTTCATTAATTTGTACTTGAGTAGCATTAATAGGGATGACTTCCCTCTCCTTAGGAGAAGAAGTTTCAATTTTTAGCAATTTTAACTCATTGGCTAAGTGGTCTACCTTAAAAGAAGATCATCTAGTTTATGTAGTTTCTCTTCTACATTCTTATTAAAGGCTTTTTGGGTAGTGATGAAATCTCTAAGCATAGTCTCTAGTTCAGTATTGGAGTTCTTGGTACTAGGATAAGCATTGTTGTTCGCATAAGAGTTAGAGGGGAACGGTCTAGAATTGTTACCAAAGTTACTCCTATAAGCATTATTGTTAAAATTGTTTCTAGAGATAAAGTTAACATCTACTTGTTCTTGAGCAATCAAAGAATTTAAAGTAACATCACGAGGATCAACAGTAGATTGCTTCGAAAGTAGAGACATGATCAAGTCAACTTTTTCATTGAGGGAGGAAATCTCCTCGACAGAGTTTACCTTCCTACCTGTTGGAGTGCGTTCGGTGTGCCATTGGGAATAGTTGGTCATCATCTCATCAAGAAGCTTTGTGGCAGCACCAAGTGTAGTTGACATAAATGTTCCTCCTGCGGCCGAGTCTAACAAGTTCCGCGAGGTAAAGTTCAAGCCTGCATAAAAAGTTTGGATAACCATCCAAGTAGTCAAACCGTGAGTAGGGCAGTTCTTGATAAGAGACTTCATACGTTCCCAAGCTTGGGCAACGTGTTCATTATCCAATTGTTTAAAATTCATGATGTTACTTCTAAGTTGGATAATTTTAGCAGGTGGATAGTATTTTCCGATAAAAGCATCTTTGCACTTGTCCCAAGAATCTATGCTATTCCTAGGCAAAGACTGAAACCAAATTTAGCTCCTCCTCTCAAAGAGAAAGGAAAAAGCTTAAGCTTAACAATATTACCATCTATTTCTTGGTACGTTTGCATATCACAAAGTTCAACAAAGTTGTTCAAGTGTAAAGCAGCATCATCTCCAGCACCGGAGAATTGTTCTCTCATGACTAAGTTCAGTAAGGCAGGTTTAATTTCATATGAAGGTGCTGAAGTGGCAGGTGTAGTGATAGGTGTGCTGATAAAGTCATCGTTGTTGTGACTAGTGAAGTCACACAACATGGTGTTCTCGGTGGCACCCATAGTAGCAAGCAAGCAAGATAACTATTTTTGTGATTTTCGGTAAAAAAGAACTAAAGCAAAAATGATAGGTAAACTAACAAGACTAAAAAGCAAAGGTAAAAGATAGCATGCAACTCCCCTATCCTGAAGAGTGGAGTCCCCGGCAACGGCGCCAAAAAATACTCCTTGATGGGCCTCAAACCCCTCGTTGGTTACCCCAAGTGGAAGGTGTAAGATGCAGTAAGTAGAAGTGTTTTCCCTTAGTAAAGATGCCAAGGATCGAATCCCCAGAGACTCCTAGGTTCAACAGGTAGGTGTCAACTGCTAACAGCGCAATTAGCAATCAACGCGGACCTGCACACAGATACAAATAACTTTGCTCCCAACGAGTACATAGAGGTTGTCAATCTCTACGGCCTTGTAGTTCACAAAGAGTTAAAAGCAATATGATAGTAGTGATAGATAATGTTTTTCAATAGTAAATAAAATAGCGAAAAGTAAATAGTGTATGTGATCAATGATGGTAATATGGACCGGAGTCTCATGATGTTCACTAGTGATGTCTCTCTCCCAAAAGACTATAAAACAGCTATGTGAGGTAAACAAATTACAGCTGGGTAATTGACAGGACCACGAACGCAAACCAATACTGACTACATTGCAAGAAAGGTTGAGGTTCAAAGCATGGGCGGTACGCCAAAGTAAGTAGACCGAAATCCATCAATATCTACTACTAATCATCCACCTTGAGATATCTATCCAGAACATCTCGCTGGTTTTAAGTTGCGAGTCCCACCCATAGTGTAAACTCAAAGCAACAGACAACTGCATTAAAAGAACTTTGCGTAAAGTAAACAATCCTTGCACCCGCGGGCACAAGCACCGTTGTTTTCCCCCTTGTGGCAACATCACATCCCCTAGACTCATGTTTCTGTCACTCAAGCTAGTCATCGAGGGGCATGACCCACAATCGAGCATAACGTTCCCTCTTGGAGTCACTACCTATTACTCGGCCAAAGCAATAAATAACAACGGAGAACATGCAAGAATTACTTATGAACTAAAATATAAAAGAGGTGAATCAAATATATTACTCAAGATCAATCTGAACATAATCTCATAATCCATCGGATCCCAGCAAACTCAACGTAGCAACAGCATAAGGATTACATAGGTGCCTCGATCATGTAGGGCAGCTCACGAGGACTAATTTGTGAAGCACAAGAACGGGAGGAGAACATCACATAGCTACTGGTCATGGACTCATGGTGCATGGGAGACTACTCACGAGTCATCAGGGAGGCGTCCATGGTGGTGGAGAAGCTCCCGGTGGTGATCCTCCCCTCCGGCAGGGTGCCGGGAAGAGTTCTCCTGGTGCTCCCGATCTTGGAAGCGGCGGCGGCGGCGGAACAGAGATGGGATCGCGAAAAGAAGTCATGTTTCGAGGGTTTCGGAGAGTCCTTTAAATATATGCCAAAGTAGGGCACCGGGGGAGCCTCAGGGGGCCGAGGCGCCCCCCCGGTGCGGCCCAGGGGGGGCGCGCCCACAGGGCGCCTGGAGCCCCTGTGCCCCCCCCCAGGCTGCCCTTCGGACGCAGTGTTGTTTCCGATACGCTGATTTTTTATATAATTTTTCTGGATTTTTCTGAGATGTTCTCGAAACGTGAAAACCTGAAATACAAAAACAGCCGAAAACAGAAACTGGCACTGGGTTGCACTGGATTAGTAAGTTAGTCCAAATATGATCAAAAGTGTATGGAAGTGTATGAATATCATAGCAATATCACCCAAAAGTGGCATGGAGCAATCAGAAATTATAGATACGTTTTGGACGTATCACGGCACGACTGGCGGTGTTGTCTTTGGGGTGGTGTCCCCCGCCCCCAAATGAATCTGGCTCTTCGGCCAAAGTAGGGGCCAGCTCAGGCAGGCGCTGAGGGTCATCACGTCATCATCGTCGGCCCCGATGGGTCAAATCGGAGGTAACACCTCGTCTCAGCCTGGCAGCACCCGAACCAGTTGAACCCTAAACAAGTTGGGTGGCATCTGGGTACCGTGGAACAAGGGGTTGCCCGGTTGAACGATTTTGCCCTTGGCTACATCGACCAACTCGTTGTTCACGAAGTGCAGGAGAGTGCACGGAACGTCGGCGGCGCCCTCCGAAAACATGTAGGGCATCAAAGATGCCTAGTCAAAGGCAAGGAGATGAAGTCCTCGGCCGAGAGAGGCTTAATTAGTTACCGTGATGATGGCGTCGAGCTCTGCTAATGTCGAGGCACCGCCAACGGCGGGCGTGCAGTTGACTGAGGGGCCGCTTGCTGTAGATGTGCCGGCCGGCGTACACCCGGGTGCATTAAGCTCCCGTGCCGGCGTCGGAGACACCAATGTCGCCTCCGCCGGAGACACCAATGGCCCCGCCATCGCGTTCTACGAGTTGCTGGCCGTGAAGCTAGGAATCGGGGGCGGCCCCTGTTGGCCGCCCGCAATCCACGCACTCAACCCCTCGATCAAGGTAGGAACAATGGCGGTGATCGTCGCTCCGAGCTGTTGTTGCACTTGCTCTTGGACAATCTCCGGAATCCGCGCCAACTGTGCCTTGAGTTCTTGGACCTCGCGCGCCTGGCTTTCCGAGCTGGTCTTTTTCTCCTTTCGCCCACCAGCGTTATAGTATGACGACCATTTTGTCGACAAGCCTTTGCCGGCCACACGACCAGCTGACGTCGGCTTACTGAACTTATCCTTGTTCTTCATTACATTCAACGCCCTATTTAGAGTCGTGTCCTAAGGGTTGCTCTTAGTCGACCCCGCGCTACTGCTTTTAGTCGCCTACGGAAGGAATGTGAACCATTTAGAAATTTGGCTTCATTAATTAGAATGCAACCATATGGAGCTAATTACGCGGGGGTTTATTCCTTACCAGAACAAGCTCAAGCGCCCTGGTCTTCGGATCCGTGGTAAGCTCCTTTGTTTTCGGGTCCTTCTTGGACCGGGCCCTGACAAAGTTCCTGGTCTGCTTGTCAACGTATTTATCGAAGAGGGGCGGTAGGCCTTGCTCGCCACGGTCCGCCTCCTCCTTGTCCCATATAGGCTCTGCCACTCTGTAACTGCCGGGACCGAGTGTGTGTTCCCCTAAGTTCAGCTCCTGCATTTCTTTCCCCCACTGACTTGATTCGGAGTTTGCGGTGCTCGAGCAATTGATCTTGAAGTCGTTGTAGTCATCTTCGGTGATCGAAGGATTTTTCTCCTTGATCTTCTCATAACTCTCACCTTTCTCGATCATTCTATTCACATTGCTTTTCCAAGTAGACAGGGCCTTGCTCATATTCGTGAGGGCAGCATTGTTAACTTTATTCCCTTTGAGGCTTGTGTTTTCAAATTCAGCGGGGAACTTGTATCATTCGTGCAGCTTCGTGAAGAGCAGGTTGCGCAAATTCCCTCGGTCAGGATGCCTCAGGTTCTCGGTGTTGATTGAGATGGTGCTCCGGAGAATGCACCCGAGCTGAAGCGAGTACCCCTTGACTATTCGTTCGGGCGCCGTTGGATTCCCGTCGGAGTCCACTTCAGTAACTTCCTCCTTGAGGGTGCGGAGCACGGTCGGGCACCGGTCCTTCCGTTGCCTCTTCGGTTGGCTGCCATCTATGCGTGCGCCGCCATCATCAGTGGTGGCATCCTCGGCGGCACCATCAGTTGTGGCATCAGTGGGGTCATCCTCGGCGGTACCATCAGTGGTCTCTTGATCGGTGGGGAAGGTGGCGTCCTCATACAAGTGAGGTTGTTGCTCCATCTCCTAGGATAGCTCCCGGAATGCCTTGCCTCCCGAACCCCCGGCCTCATCGTTGTTGGCCATGTTTCTCTCTAAATAGGAACAAAGTTTGGTCAAAAAGTTGGTTATTGTCAAGGAACAAGATCATGGTCTCATCATTTAGGGTTTGTCGACACCAGGGCATCCTAAAAGCTAAGCTTCTATCATTGAGGGTTTTTCGACGCCGAGGCACCCTAAAAGCCTAAGCTTTCATCATTTCGGTTTTTATCGACACCGAGGCTCCCTAAAAGCCAAGGTTTTATAATTAATGGTTTGTCGACACCGAGGTATCCTAAAAGCTAAGCTAGGAAGGAGAATTCTAAGTTGGGCCTAATCACTTAGCTCTATTGCCGCCTATGGTTTAATGCAGCTAGAATAAAGGGGCACTTGATCCTACTTAATTAACTACTAAGATACCCCGGCCCATGGATTAGTCACAAGTACCCCATATGTCCTATTTTTAGCAAAGTCATGCTAAAATTCATGGGAAAGTTCAGCATGACCTTTGCTGAAAATAGGACATATGGATTACCCAAATTTGCCGGAACGGAAGTTAATCGACATTCCAGCAAACTCAAGGGCCTCTCGGGGTACCTGCAAAACCATCACGACACGATGGTCAGAGACAAAACCCAGCAGTGCAAAGTGGGGAAATCTGCCATGTCTAAACATGGATATTTCCAGTAGCTGATTGGACCAATGAAGCTATAAGATGTTACAGTACAAACAAATTAAAGCAGCAGCAATAAGACAAGCACATGTATAGCTTGCAAAAGCATATATTTCCAGTTTGCTTTCGTAGTTACATCATGAAACAATCCGATATCATTGGACAGAATATCATTAAGACAAAGGAGATGCAGTGTGCATTTAAGTAAAGAAAATGCATGTCGAAGGCTTGCAGTCATTTAAGGACGCCCGTTTACATGTATGTTATCTCAGATTTGGATCAAACTTCAGAGACCCACATTTTAAAATATGCAATCTTTGTATTCAGAATAAAATAACTGCTTTATTTGCAAATTGGCAGAATAGAGTAAAAGTGCACAGATACCTAGTGTATTTTTAATCTTAAACATACAACTAGCTGACAGACATACCATATCTACTTTGCTAGCTCAGCCCAATGGCTCTATCATGGTCATTTTTAGATATTTTATCTACCAATTTTAGTAAGGTTGCTTCTACAAGCATTTGATGAGATTAAATAGCAGGATTTACCTGCGCTTACTCACATGACAAAAACAAGTTTTCTTGTCCTGATTAACACTAGCCACCAGAGCTCTTTGCTTACCTTGACAATGTAGATGCACTTTATTTATACTACTGTGTTCATCAGAGCAGTACGTAGGAGGGAGGCAGCTTTGCCCAGTGGACTGCTGTCTCTGTGGAGTGTGACACAAAGGAAAAGATTGATCCAATCAATCTCTTTTATTTACAAGTATAGTCCAAATACATCCATCATACTAGTGCTACTCCCACAGACCCACACCCTCAGGCCCTTTCAAAATTCAAATAACATGGCACTTTTGTTGCTCCAGTGGAAAAATATCCATCATCCTCATACTCCATTCTAAATAATGTTACTTCTAACTGGTTTTATTATTTTCTTCTTCTTTATTATTTTCAAAATTCAAATAACATGGCACTTTTATTTACTAGTGATGTCTCTGCTGGTTTTATTATTTTCTTCTTCTTTCATGCGTTCTAGAAATTGAAATGTGTATCTAGTCTAGATAATAAGAAGTATAAAACAAGTAGCATGTAGTGGTACTTCTGCTTGTAGACATGTAGTGATATGCTGTATCTTACCTCAGGTTGTCATGGTAGGAAATGCTTAAGTATTGCATCAAAGATTTAGTCAGTAATATGCGGTGGTCACTACTTGATCAAGTAGCAATCTAATTAAACAGAGGCTGGCGGAAGACCTTTAGTTGCCAATGCACAATTACGGATGTAAGTTTGAACATGTTTATTATTCATTTTGTTAATTTGCTTAATTTTTTTCTTCTGATACAGGGACTACAATACAATACCTCCTACATGGCTAGATCATATTGCCTAAAACTTTTGACTTTATTGTCTCACTTATCTAACAAAATAGGTGGCGATTCATCTAGTTAAAAATAGAACTGGCAGAAAAGTAACTTAAATAGATGGAGTCAAACGAGGCAAGAAAATTCCTTAAAGTAGCATGATGGATGAACTAACCGAGAAGAGGCAGAGGGAGACGGCGAGCTTGGGGAGGCGGGGACAGACAGCGGCTCCAAGTCTCCGGCGGCGGCTCCGAGGCTCCGAGGCTCCAAGTCTTCGGCGGCGGGGGCGCGTGGTGCGGCGTCGAGCGCTAGGGCTAGGGCTTAGGGGCGCGGGTGGCAGCTGCGTCGTCGAGCGCTAGGGCTACGGCTCGGGGGCGCGTGGGTCGGCGTCGGCGCGGGCGGCGGAGAGCGCTAGGGCTCGGGGGCGCGTGGGGCGGCGGCGTCGGCGGCACGGGGGCGGCGGCGTCGGGGGAGGAGAGGGGAAGGGGATCGAGGGCGAGGCGAGGGAGAGAGAGGGGGAGGTGTAGTGGGTCGGGGCATCAATATGGATGGGGCACAATACTAATGGCGCACCGCGCCCTGGTGCGCCATAAGTACGTCCGTACTAATGGCGCACCTCCCCCTGGTGCGCCATTAGTATTTTTTTTTGATTTCTACGCGAGCCAACAGGTTATCTCCCACCATACCTCTTACACATGAATTCCCTCTACTAGCTCGACTGGTTAGCACCCAGTTCTCCCACCAGGAGGTCCTGGGTTCGATTCCCAGGCTCCACAATTTTTTTATGCATTTAAAATGCTGTTTGATACTTATTTGTGTTTAAATATGTTCAAACTTGTTTAAATCATAACAGTAATATTTTTTTTATAAGACAGAAATATTTTTTAAAAAATATCATCAAATTTTCTATTTTAATATATTTATGAATCATGTGAGTTCATGGGTCGGCGGCGGCGGCCGGTGGAGCGGGGGAGGGTGCGGGGGGTCGGCGGCGGCGGTT
>LR738713.1:653606160-653631474 GCA_902687465.1 Secale cereale
CGGAGTGTTTTGAAACTTAGGCGATTACGGGATCACAGGTAAGCCCCCGATTGAGTGGATTTCTCTTCACTCGGAGTGTTTTGAAACTTAGGCGATTACAGGGTCGCAGCTAAGCACCCGAGTGAGAGGGTTGCTCTTCACTCAGAGTGTTTTGAAACTTAGGCGATTACAGGATAGCATCTAAGCCTTCGAGTGAGAGGGTTGCTATTCACTCGGAGTTTTTTGAAACTTCGGCGATTACGGGATCGCAGCTAAGCCCCCAAGTGAGAGGGTTGCTCTTCACTCGAAGTGTTTTTGAAACTTAGGCAAATCAGATTCGCGGCTAAACCACCCATTGGGGGATTTGAACACGTCTTTCTTTGGAACAACAATCATTATGATACTGCCACAAACTTGTCTTTGAAAAGCAAACTGAAGGATTCTTATTACAACTCGTCTGTTCGAGTGTTTTAAGTGTAAAAGCGGCATAGCAGATCCGCATTCCATGAGCATGGCTCGTCTATTTCCTTGGCCACGTTTTAGAGGTGATACGCCCGGTTGTGGAGCATTTTGGTGATGGTGAAGGGGCCCTCCGAGGCGGGTCGACCTTGTGAGGTCGTTTCTGTCGTACTCGGAGCACAAGATCTCCTTCCTAGAATGCTTGGGCTCGGCCATTGCGGGTGTGGAATCGACGTGGGTCTTGTTGATATACGGTCGACCAGATCAGAGCCATCTAATGCTCTTCCTCTAGGAGGTCGACAGCATCTTGGCGTGCGTGTTCAGCTTCAGCTTCTGAGAAGAGTTCCACCCGGGAAGGGTTGTGCAGTAAGTCAGTTAGAAGTACGGCCTCAGCACCATATACCATGAAGAAGGGGGTCCGATCAGTCGAACGGTTCGGAGTTGTTCTCAGTCCCCACAAAATAGATGGCAACTTAGTCACCCAAAATCCAGCGGAATGCTTGAGATCGCGCATCAGACGTGGTTTCAACCCTTGAAGGATCAAAACGTTTGCCCTTTCTGCTTGCCCATTCATTTGTGGATGTGCAACGGATGTGTAGTCGACTCGAGTGCCCTGGGAAGCGTAGTATGCTCTGAATTCATACGAATCAAAGTTGGAGCCATTGTCTGTGATGATGTTGTGCGGGACTCCATATCTGAATATCCGCTCTTTGATGAAGCTGACGGCGCAGCCAGCACCAAGGTTCTTGATAGGCTTGGCTTCAATTCATTTGGTGAACTTGTCGACTGCCACTAGCAAATGAGTGAAGCTGCGTCTGCCAGTCCCGAAGGGTCCAACCATGTCTAATCCCCAAATAGCAAACGGCCAGACCAACGGGATAATCTTCAAGGAAGACGCATGCTTCTGGGACATGTTTGAGTAGAACTAACAGCCTTCACATTTGTCGAATATATCTTTCACGGTCTCATTCTTATGTGGCCAGTAGAATCCGACTCGGTATGCTTTGGCAACAATGGTTTGAGAGGACGCATGGTGACCACAAGTCCCCGAGTGGAATTCATTCAAAATCATTCGACCTTCCTCCGGGGTAATGCAATGTTGGGCGACTCCCGTGACGCTCTCTCTGTAGAGCTTCCCTTGTATCACCGTGAAGGCTTTGGATCGACGGAAAATTTGGCGAGCCACATCTTCATCCCCTGGAAGTTCCTGTCTGAGTAGGTACGCGATATACGGCACTGTGCAGTCGGGTGTGATCGCTAAAACCTCCATGACCAAGTCGACCATAGCCGGGACTTCCATTCCAGTCGGGTTGGATGCACTTATTTATTGTGGGGGCTCTTCCGTGAAGTGGTCTTCCTTGATTTAAGGGGTGTGTAGATGTTCCAAGAACACATTCCTGGGGATGGGTTTCCGAGTGGAACATATCTCGCCAGATCGTCAGCAAGCTGGTTCTTGATTCTAGGCACATGGTGGAGCTCCAACCCATCAAACTTATTCTCCAAATTTCTCACTCCATTGCAATAACAGGTCATCGCTGGGCTCCTGACATCCCATTCTTTCATCTCTTGATTGACCAGTAAGTCTGAGTCGCCGTATACCATCAGGCGACAGACGCCAAGTGAGATGGCCATACGCAACCCATACAAAAGTGCCTCATACTCAGCTTCATTGTTCGAAGAATCAAAGTGAATTTGAGGGACATATTTGAGCTTGTCACCTCTAGGGGACACCAAAAGCACACCTGCACCGGATCCACTCAGCATCTTGGAACCATAAAAAACATAGTCCAATGATCCGACTAAACTTGAGTCGATTGTTCTTGCTCAATCCAGTCGGCGACGAAATCTGCAATTGCCTGAGACTAGATTGCTTTCTTTGCTTTGAACTTCATATCAAATGGAAGGAGTTCAATTGCCCATTTAGCCACTCGACCGGTTGCATCTCGATTGTTCGGAATTTCAGATAACAGACCGTCGCTGACGACTAAAATTGAGTGATCTAAGAAGTAATGAGAAACTTTCTTGGCGGTCAAGTAGATCCCATACACAAGCTTCTGACAATCCGGATATTTCTGCGTAGATTGGGTCAAGACTTGAGAAATGTAGTAGACTGGGCGTTGTACTTTATAGGCCTTGCCTTCTTCTTCCCGCTCAACCTTGAGCACTATGCTGACAACTTGTCCAGTGGTTGTGATATATAATAACAAAGGATCTTTGCCGACTGGGGCAGCAAGCACCGGCTAGGTGGAAAGGAGGGTCTTCAGTTCCTCAAACGCTGCTTCAACTTCAGAATTCCACTCGAACTTGTCAGACTTCTTCATCAGTCATTAAAGAGGTAATGCCTTTTCACCTAGACGTGAGATGAATCGACTTAATGCAGCCAAGCAACCAGTAAGCTTCTGAACGTCATGCACACGCATAGGGCGTTTCATTCGGAGGATTGCACTGACCTTGTCTGGCTATGCGTCGATTCCCCATTCGGAAACGACAAAACCGAGTAACTTTCCGCCTGGGACTCCGAATGTGCACCTCAACGGGTTGAGCTTGATATCATAACTTCTCAAGTTTGCAAATTTTTCGGTGAGGTCAGTCAGTAGTTCGGAACCTTTACGTGACTTGACCATGATATCGTCCATGTATGCTTCCACATTCCGACTGATTTGCTTCAGCACACACTTCTGAATCATGCGCATGAATGTCGAGCCAGCATTCTTGAGGCCAAAAGGCATGGCAACATAACAAAAACACCCGAAAGGGGTGATGAAGGCCTATTTTTATTTCGTTGGGCCCAAACAGTTGGATCTGATGGTATCCGGAATATGCGTCCAGAAAGGACAAACGCTCACACCCCACGGTTGAGTCGACAATTTGATCGATGCGAGGGAGAGGGAAGTGATCTTTCGGGCAGGCCCGATTGATATGTTTGATATCGATGCACATGCGGAGTGACTTGTCCTTTTTGGGGACCATGACAACATTGGCGAAGCACTCGGAGTGGTATATCTCGCAGATGAACTCAGCTGCAAGAAGCCAAGCCACCTCTTCGCCAATTGCTTTTCTCTTCTCAGCGGCAGACCGGCGGAGATGCTCTTTGACAGGTTTCACTATAGGGTCGACTCGCAAACGGTGCTCAGCTAGTCCCCTGGGTACACCAGGCATGACGGATGGTTTCCATGCAAAGATGTCCCAGTTCTCATGGAGGAACTGGATGAGCGCTTCTTTCTATTAGCTATCAAGCGTTGTTGAGATGTGTGTCCGAGCGGCATTGGGGTCAGTCAGATGAATGTGCATAGGCTTCGTCTCCCCGACCAACTGAAATGCTGACTCAGAAGTAGGTTTCTTGGTTCGCAACAAATCATTCGGATTTGTGTTTTCTGGTACTCGTCCATTTCCACTGCCGCCACTAGCTCATCAGCAATTTTCGAGCCCTTCTCGAAGAACCCTTCTGCTTTTTGCCGATCTCATGTGACTGTGATCACGCATTGGGGCCTGGCATCTTTAGTTTGAGATACACATAACACGGTCGAGCCATGAAACGGGCATTGGTAGGTCTGCCCAGGATAGCATGGTAAGCACTGTGGAAATCCACCACCTCAAATGTCAACTTTTCTTTGCGGTAATTAGTCGAATCACCGAAAACTACGTCAAGAGTGATCTGATCGAGTGAGTCGGCCTTCTTCTCGGGGATGACTTCGTGGAACCTCATGTTGCTCTCACTCAGCTTGGACATCGGAATGCCCATCCCATGGAGGGTATCATCATACAAGATATTCAGATCACTACCGCGATCCATCAGAACCTTGGTCAAGCGTGCGCCATCAACGACTGGGTCGACAACCAATGCTTGCGCCCGGATGTAGCAATGTGTGCCGGATGGTCTGACTAGTCGAATGTAATGGGAGTCTTCGACCACTTCAGATATGTTGTCGTTGCCGGAGCAACCATGTTGAATTCTATGTTGGTAACCTTCAATCGACTCTTGCTCTCAACATCAGCAAAAATCACCAAAGTGGAATTGATATGGGGATGACCTCCATCTTCTTCTTTGTCCTCGTTCTCCTCAGATTCCATCTTTTTCTCATTCGGCTGGTCCTTCTGGAAGTTTTGAATTAGGAGTCGACACTGTCGAGTGGTATGCTTGGGGTAAATGAAATTCCCGTCCTCATCCTTCTTGGTATGTATAGGACACGACAAATTAAGCACATCATTTCTTGCTTGATCCTTCACTTTCTAGGGGATCCAGGGGCCTTTGGGTTTCCCTTTGTTTTCCCCTGGTTCACGACTGCAGCCTCTCGTGGAGTCGCGGGTTCTTCTTTGCGCTTCGGTTTCCGATTTGAATTTCCATCATCTTAGCCGACTAGTTTCTTGTCGCTACAGAGTCGATCCGCTTCTTCTCTGTTAGCGTACCGACTGGCTATTTCCATCATCCGAGTCAGGGACATATCTCCTCTCCGACTAAATTTCAGTTTCAGCTCCCTGTACCATACACCCTCTTTAATGGTGCAGACTGCCTGATGCTCTGACACATTCTCCACTGCATGATGTAGAGTGGTCCACCTCTGGATGTAATATCTCCAAGTTTCATTTGGTTTCTAGACGCAATGTTGTAATTCCGCCAGTCCGGTAGGCCGTTTGCAGGTGCCCTAAAAGGTCCTGACTAACACTCGGGCCAATTCTTCCCAGCTGAATATGCTACCAGGGGCCAACTGATTCAGCCAAGCTCTTGCCGAGCCTCCCAGCATCAGGGGGAGGTGCTTCATGGCCACATCGTCGTTGCCGCCGCCAATCTGTCCACTCGGTAATATTCCAGCCAAGTATCTGGCTTCGACTCACAAGTGAACATACTCACCCCCGCCGCCAACCTGAAGTTGGGGGGAATCTCTACTGCCCTAATGGCGCTGCTGAAACACTTGGGCCCAGAAATGTACGCTCTCCTGCCACTCGGACGGTCTCTGTCTTGCCCTTCTCTGTGGGCCCGGTTCCTATCGACCAGACCTTGCACAAGAATCAATCACGCATCAAAGCTAGGTCTTCGGGGATCGACCGGGATCCTTCGCTCGTCACCATGCGGGCGTCTGCCATCATACCACCAAGGCGAGTACGATCTGCTCCTCGGAGGTGGCGTAGGCACTCGACGGCGGTCATTATGACCGAGTCGACGGTCATATGCTCATAATTTCGACCCAGATGTTGCTCTTTGCGGGGCCCACGACCTTCACGCCACTGGGGCGACCTTGGGCTGCGCTCCGACCGAACTGTCTCCGCTGCCATGCACCTGCTATGAATTATGTTGCGCGAATGGGAAACGACTGCATTCTGCTCACCAGCTGTTCGGAGCAGCGCCCGAATCTGCTGCAGACCTCTTCCAGCTTCCGATTGGGAGGGATGGATTGACTCTGCAATACGGGCCACAGCTGCAAGGTTCTGAATCGGAGTGCGGAATACCTGTGGCTCAGCAGGAAACAACTATGGAGGCCGTCGACTGGATTCGGGAATCAGTCGGTGGGCTCGATCGTCGAGTGAACGCTGAAGATTCTCCAAACGTGCGTGTGATGTCTACTACACAACCTTCTTCTTGTAGACGTTGTTGGGCCTCCAAGTGCAGAGGTTTGTAGGACAGTAGCAAATTTCCCTCTAGTGGATGACCTAAGGTTTATCAATCCGTGGGAGGCGTAGGATGAAGATGGTCTCTCTCAAACAACCCTTCAACCAAATAACAAAGAGTCTGTTGTGTCCCCAACACACACAATACAATGGTAAAATGTATAGGTGCACTAGTTCGGCGAAGAGATGGTGATACAAGTAAACGGTGTTGCAATGATAGTAGACAAGGCCTAGGGTTCATACGTTCACTAGTGCAAGTTCTCTCAACGAGGATAACATAATTCAATCATATTACTAGCACTCAACATGCAACAAGGAGTCACTCCAAAGTCACTAATAGCGGAGAACAAACGAAGAGATTATTGTAGGGTACGAAACCACCTCAACGTTATTCTTTCTGATCGATCTATTCAAGAGTCCGTAGTAACGTTCAATCTATCATAGAGCTCGTACTAGAATAACACCTTAAGATACAAATCAACCAAAACCATAATGTCACCTAGATCCTCCATTGTCACCTCAGGTATCCGTGGGCATGATTATACGATATGCATCACACAATCTCAGAAACATCTATTCAACCAACACATAGAACTTCAAAGAGTGCCCCAAAGTTTCAACCGAAAACGTGTGCCAACCCCTATTGCATAGATTCCCAAGGTGACGGAACCCGCAAGTTGATCACCAAGACATACATCAAGTAGATCACATGATATCCCATTGTCACCACAGATAAGCACGTGCAAGACACACATCAAGTGTTCTCAAATCCTTAAAGACTCAATCCGATAAGATAACTTCAAAGGGAAAACTCAATCCATTACAAGAGAGTAGAAGGGGAGAAGCATCATAAGATCCAACTATAATAGCAAATCTCGCGATACATCAAGATCGTGCCAACTCAAGAACACGAGAGAGAGAGAGAGATATCAAACACATAGCTACTGGTACATACCCTTAGCCCCGAGGGTGGACTACTCCCTCCTCGTCGCGGAGAGAGCCGGGATGATGAAGATAACCACCGGAGTGGGATCCCCCCCCTTCGGCAGGGTGCCAGAATGGGTGTAGATTGGTTTTCGGTAGCGACAGAGGCTTTCACTGGCGGAACTCCCGATCTAGGTTATTTTCCGAAGGTTTCAGTATTTACAGGAATTCTTGGCATTGGTCCCACGTCAGGGGGGGTCTCTGGGCTGTCCAGAAGATAGGGGGCGCCACTAACTGGAGTGGGCGTGCCCCCCACCCTCATGGGCAGCCTGTGGCTCTCCTGGCCCAACTCTTTTACTTTGGGGGCTTCTTTTGGTCCAGAAAAAATCATCAAAAATTGGCACTTCAATTGGACTCCATTTGATATTCCTTTTCTATAAAACTCAAAAACAAGGAAAAAAATAGAAACTGGCACTAGACTCTAGGTTAATTGGTTAGTCCCAAAAATCATATAAAAGTCTATATAAAAGCCCATAAAACATCCTAGAATGATAATATAATAGCATGGAACAATAAAAAATTATAGACACGTTGGAGACTTATCAAGCATCCCCAAGCTTAATTCCTGCTCGTCCTTGACTAGGTAAATGATAAATACATAATTTTTGATGTGGAATGCTAACCAACATAGTTTTCAAAGTAGTTCTCTTAATTGTGGCATGAATGTTCAGATCTGAAAGATTCAAGACAAAAGACTATATTGCATTAAGGAATAATAAAACTTCAAGCATACTAAAAAAGCAATCATGTCTTCTCAAAATACTATGGCTAAAGAAAGTTATCCCTACAAAATCATATAGTCTGGCTATGCTCCCTCTTCATCACACAAAATATGCATATCATGCACAACCCTGGTTTCAGCCAAGCAATTGTTTTCCTACTCTATTCTTTCAAACCTTTCAACTTTCACGCAATACATGAGCGCGAGCCATGGATATAGCACTATGGGTGGAATAGAGAGGTGGTTGTGGAGAAGACAAAAAGGTGGAAGATAATCTCACATTGACTAGGCGTATTAACGGGCTATGGAGATGCCCATCAATAGATATCAATGTGAGTGAGTAGGGATTGCCATGCAACGGATGCACTAGAGCTAAAAATGTATGAAAGCTCAACAAAAGAAACTAAATGCGTGCGCATCCAACTTGCTTGCTCACGAAGACCTAGGGCATTCGAGGAAGCCCATCGTTGGAATATACAAGCCAAGTACTATAATGAAAATTCCCACTAGTATATGGAATTGACAAAATAAGAGACTCTCTATCATGAAGATCATGGTGCTACTTTGAAGCACAAGTGTGGAAAAAGATAGTAGCATTGTCCCCTTTTTTTCTTTTTCTTTTTTTCTTTTTTCTTTTTTTGGGCCTTTCTTTTCTTGGCCTTTCCTTCTTTTTTTTCTTTGGGACAATGCTCTAATAATGATGATCTTCACACTTATATTGATTTACATCTCGATATTAAAACTCGATACTAGAACAAAGTATGACTCTATATGAATGCCTCTGGCGGTGTACCGGGATGTGCAATGAATCAAGAGTGACATATATGAAGAATTATGCGTGGTGGCTTTTCCACAAATACGATGTCAACTACATGATCATGCATGGCAATATGACAATATGAAGCGTGTCATATGAATGGAACGGTGGAAAGTTGCATGGCAATATATATCGGAATGGCTATGGAAATAGCATGATAGGTAGGTATGGTGGCTGTTTTGAGGAAGGTATATGGTGGGTGTATGGTACCGATGAAAGTTGCATGGTACGAGAGAGGCTAGCAATTGTGGAAGGGTGAGAGTGCGTATAATCCATGGACTCAACATTAGTCATAAAGAACTCATATACTTATTGCAAAAATTTACGAGTCTTCAAAACAAAGCAATCAACGCTTGCTCCTGATAACCCTCAACCGTAAGGGATCGAGATAGTCTTCGTGGGTAAGAATAACCCAATTTATTGATTCGACACACGGGGAGCCAAAGAGTATTTATAAGCTTTGACAGTTGAGTTGTAAATTCAACCGCACCTGAAATATACTTACTTGCAACAAAAGATAAGTGGTAACGGTGATATGGTAGTGACGGTGGTGATAGTAAAAGTAAACAGCGAAAGTAAATAGCAAAAGTAGCAACTCGTAACCAGCAGGATTTAAAACACTGTAGGCTAGGGAGATGGATGGTTGGGCGCTTCATGGATGAGATATATCATGATTCTAACTTGGGGCAAGGCACACGTAAAAGTAATGATCATCTAGGCAAATATCAAACATTAGGCATGTATCCCGTACGTAGTTGTACGTGCTTGCAATAAGAACTTGCACAACATCATTTGTCCTACCATCCCGCTACGAACGGGGCCAAAAGGAACTTATGGAGATTAAGGTGCTCCTGTCAAAGAGCACCGGAACAAAGCAATAAACTCAATGGATACATGTAATCCTCAAACTACGGACCATCCCCTTTGGTGTCCCAAGCTGTCACTTTTGGGATCGCCGGTTCCGAACCGTAATAGGTGCAAACAACTAATAGATAGGATCAAGAACACAAATATATTCATGCAAACACATATGGTTCAGATCTGAAATCATGGCACTCGGGCCCTAAGTGACAATCATTAAGAATAACAAGTTGAAGCAAAGATGATAAACACCATAGTAGATGATAGGCAACATGCCCCCAACGATCTGACAAACTATTACATGATCTAACTCATCCAATCCCTACCACCCCCTTTGCCTACAGCAGGGGATTACTCACACATGAAAGGAGAAGTCATGGAGGGAGGATGGAGTGGTGATGATGATGACGATGGCGACGATCTGGCATCTCCGGAGGCCAAATCAGCCTCCAGATCAGCCCTCCCGAAGAAGAACAGAGGGTGGCCGCGGCTCCGCGATGAAAACTGGGAAAAGAACTTCTGATCTGGGATTTCCCCGTCACGAGCTAAAATACGGGTCAAAGTAGGGCACCAGCGGAGGTGGGGCCCACCCAGGCGGCCTCCCGGCGCGGCCAAGGGGTGGGCCGCGCCACCAGGGCGCCTGGAGCCCCCATGGTCACCCTCTGGCCCCTCTTTTGGCACCAGGTTCCTTCGGGTGCGTGGATTTTCTGTGATTTTTCGTGGAATTTTCTGAGATACCTAAAAATCCGTTTTCCTGCACACAATAAACCATACAGGTAGTTCTGCTGAAAACAGCGTCAGTCCGGGTTAGTTTAGTTCAAATCATGCAAGAATGATGTCAAAACAATATCAAAAGTGTTTGGAAAAGTAGATACGTTTGAGACGTATCAACTCTCCCAAGCTTAGCATATTGCTTGTCCTCAAGCAATTCGGTTCAACGAACTGGACGCGACATAGAAAACTTTGACAAACTCTTTTGCTTCATTAGATGTATATAAGCATGTACTACGAAAAGAGTCTAGCAAGTATTGAAACAATGCTATGAGGACAATGCACGGAGCAATCCTTCTTTCAAGTGACCAATCACAAATACCTAAAAGTAAATAATATATTACTGAAAATCAAGACAAGATTACATTACACATAGCTTGAGCATATTAGGGTGGTATCTCGCTAGCCTCCATGAGTGAAGCAAAACATAAATGCAGAAACTCCTCCAGAGTTTTAAAGGAGACTAGAACTAAGAATTTCAGAATAAATAATATCACAAGCATGCAGAAGACAATGTAATACTTTGGGACAATGCACATTAAACTCGGAATGACAATTATGCTCTCCTAGTTGGTGCTTTGAAGAAAGAAGGTGGAGACTCTCGAACCGTGGCCTTTGTTGGCATGGTTGAAAACCCGTGGTCGGAAACAAAAACTAAACATGTACCAGAGCTCTTGGTTTTAAAAACAGAGGTAAAAATGTTTTTGAGAGGTGCATATTTCGTCAACGAAGGCTAGCAGATAACTCAATCACTTCTTGAGCTGGACAAGTTTCGAGGAACGGCTCCCGCATGAGGATGATCACATCTTCTTAATCTCCTTTGTTTATCACTGCCAAAGTTTTCTGATTTCTCATGAACAAAGCGTGAAGGAGGGTTTGTTTGTTGTATAATTTTTAATGAGGCGGGCGCACTCTATGCCAGTTCCTTCTCCTATTATGGGTTTGCAGATTAGACATGCAATCCCGGGGTGAAACTTGTCCAACTTAAAAAGATCATGAATTAACTACTACTTCCTCATGAGCTAAAATAGAGGCACAAAAAGAGAAATGCTTTTGATTAATTTCGAGATGGTACACGAAAGTCTTCGTTAGGAATGGCAGGTAAATACCATGTATAGGAAGGTATGGTGGACTCATATGCCATAACTGGTTTTAAGGATTTTGGATGCACAAGCAGTCAGTCCGCTTAGTACAGGTGGAGGTTAGCAAAAGACTGGGAAGCGACCAACTAGAGAGCAATAACGGTCATAATCATGCAGAGCGACAAAGCAACATTGAATCGGGCATGGAAGTGATATAACTATTCTAAAACTCAAAGATCATCAAGGCAGAGCAGACTGTTTAGTCTTAAACATGTGTAAACATGAGCCAAGTCAATCCAAAAATTCTCCAAAGGGAAATACCACCTTAGTATACCGAACTATGAACAGTGCAATGCATGTAAATCATTTCAATAACACATGATATACTCTAGCTATTCGAGACTAGCCACAAGGAAAGAATGAACCACTGGAAGAGCATTGTAAACATAGCACTATGTCGCTAGAAGCTGGTCTCTAGATCATAAGTACAAGCATATGTACAAAAGTAGAAACAAGAAGAGTTCATACCGGTCTTCCTTGTTGCTTCTCTTCGGTCGATCTTCGTCATTACTGCCTCATCACTTGCACGATCGAACGTAGGAAATATAATTAAATGCCATCACGGACTCGAGCTGAACTCTGCAAACAAAGCAAACTAAAGAGAAAAAGGAAATCTTTTTGGATTATTTCAAAGGTTGAACGAAAGCAAAAGAAATAGAAAATCTTTTTGTTGTTTTTGCAAAGAGAGAAAAAAAGAAGAACGGGCAAAAACTTCGAAAAGATCAAAGCGAATAAAATGGATAATACAATGGGAATGTGAGAGGGGCACGTACTCCCCCAAGCTTAGGCTTTTGGCCTAAGTTGGTAGCAGCTACTGCCCCCAGGAGCCTCCTGCTCCGGGGGTATGGTGGTGAGTCCAACGGTCGTAGAAGGATGCTGGCGCGTACACCGAACTCCTCGGAGTCTGCCACGAGGAAGGGTCCGTACGCCAAGCAGAGGAAGACCCTTCACCAAACTCGGTGGCGGTTTCCTCCTGAAAAGGTGGTAACTCACCGTGCTCCTCCTCGTCGGGCACAACCCCCTCCATGGGGTTATGAAACTGATGCTGGGCCATGAACTCATCGAACTGAATAACATCAAAGGACCAGCCGTTCCTGCGAGAAAAATCAAACAAAAGAGGTGCAGGTAGACGGATCTCGCGTTCCGCAGTAGTTCCGAAACGCAAGATATAAACAAGATTATCAAGCTCATAAGTCATGGTAACAAACTTATGACTTTTCATAGCAGCAAGATCAAAACTTAAATAAGTAAAAGGATTATCATTTGGGTGTGGGGTGCCTCCAAGATGTTCTAAGATAAGTGTGGCATAAACGCCACCATATAAGTCTCCCTTGTTACCGTTCATAGCAAGGCGTCGAGCAATTAAGGCACCTAGATTATAATCAGACCTCCCGGAGATGGCGGCTGCCAGGATAGCAATATCCGGCGCAGAAGTGTTGCTCGTGTTGTCACGAGCTAATACCCCTCTAGCAACATAATATGCAAAATACCTGAGGTGAGGGAATAAGATGCTGAAGATCTTTGACCGATGAATATCCCTCGTACCCATGCTGCAGAGAGAGTTGAAGATGGTTTTCAACTCGGAGGGCTGAGAGGCCATCCTAGCCGTCCTCCCAACGTTTGGTACACATATTATTTCACAAAACTTTCCCAAAGGCATGGTGATAAGATCATTGTAAATTTTCAACTCAATAGCACCTGAATCAGGATTATATCTAAAACTGTAAATGAAACTGGAGGTGAGTTTTTGATACTGAGTAACACGGCACGTGACGAGCCGTGTCAGACTTGCATTAGCACAAAGATTATAAAACTCATCCTTGATTCCCGCAGCTTCAAGGAATTCATCACATGGAAACGTCATAGCACGTGCTGGACTTGTGTCCTCCAACAACTCTAGGGGCACATGATCTTCATTGTAGCTCACCCTAGCAGTCGAGGATGAAGCTGCGGCTCTAGTAACTCGATCGGAGTGCGTGGGCCTCCTCTTCTCAAGCCACCCCTTTGCCCTTCCTAACAAACTCATTTCTGAAATTTTTGGCAAATTACAAAAACAAGGATTAAAACAAGGTGGGTTAAGGCAAACTACTCAACTCACTTGCCCAAGGCATAAACTTGCATCAAAACTTGGAAAATAACTTTCTACACATGCATGCACACTAGTGGAAAACAGGGCATTGGTCCAGCCCATTAGCCCCGGTTCAATCTAGAACCGGGACCAATGGGGGTACTGGACCCGGTTCGTTAGCCCAGGGGGGCGGCCGGGCCACGTGGGCCATTGGTCCCGGTTCGTCTGGACCTATTGGTCCCGGTTGGAGCTAAAAACCGGGACAAATGGCTCTTGCTCCTGGCCCACCACTATTGGTCCCGGTTTGTTTTATGAACCGGGACCAAAGGCACCCCTTTAGCCCCGGTTTGTAGCACCAACCGGGACCAGTGAGTTGCCTATATAAACCCCCTCACTCAAGAGCAGAGCTCACTGCTCTGTTTTTTTTTCTGGCCGAGGGGGAGAGGGGTTAGTGGTGCTCTAGCTCACCTCCTATGCACACAACGTGTTCGGTGGAATGCCCGAGCCACACTAGTTAAGCTTTTCTCCTCTCGAAGGTCTATTTTCTCCGAGATTTGTCTAGGATTAGCGGTCTGTCACGTCCCGTCCCCGTCTTCGCCGCCGTCGATCGCCCCCGCCGATCTCGTCACCGGCACCACCGTGGTGAGCCTCTTGTTATGTCCATGCTTTTCTTAATTTTATTATTGCTTTAGATAGATATTTGTCTAATTTTCTTATGTTTATTATTGCTTGTTATTATATAGTGCGATGGTTTTGATATCCGCCCACGTGGGCCCTCGTCCGGTCTACGATTCGGATGTGGTATATTATCTTTAATTTATAACTATTTGTTTTAGTGCTTATGATAGTTATGCCGACCAACCTGACATGCATAGATGTTTTATTATGTCTAGGAGGTAGTTGAACCGGAAATTCCAACCGACCCTCTTGTGGAGAGGTTAAATTTAGTTGAAGAGGAAAACATTTCGTTAAAGAAAAAATAGGAAAAAATGGAGGAGGAGAAGATGGAATTGGAGTTGCATGTTGCGGAAGTTATCGATGATCACAAGATCAAGATGGGCCCTATTGTCGAGAGGTTAAATTTAGTTGAATAAGAAAACAAATTCTTGAAGGAAAAAATAAAAAAAATTGTGGACGAGAAGATGATATTGGAGTTGCATGTTGCGGATGTCGTCGATGATCACAAGATCAAGATGGATGCAATGCGGTTGAAGATTAAAAAGATTAGAAAATATGCCATTAATACCGAGGCTTGGTATCATTATGCCGTTGGATCAATTGTTACCTTGGTTGCGATTATGATAGCATTTGTTTCCGCGTTGAAATGTTTTACATAGTTTCGATGTGTATGGAAAGCTATATGTTGTTAGATGAGAACTATATATGTATGTACTTTGGTTTTAATGTGATGATGAACTTTTATCCATTTGGTCACTTAATTATCTATTTATGATGTTCTGTAATGGTTTTTCACACACTTAATTATATATAAATGCACGCAGATGAACCGCCAATGGATGTACGGTGACAGACACACCTCCGAGTACATTAAGGGCGTGCGTGAGTTTCTAAATGCGGCAGAGGCAAACAAGCAGAATGGTTTTATGTGTTGTCCATGCACTAAATGTGTGAATACGATGTCTTACTCTAACCGAAAAATCCTTCACTCCCACCTGCTTTACAAGGGTTTCATGCCACACTATAATGTTTGGACGAGGCACGGAGAAATAGGGGTTATGATGGAAGACGGCGAAGAAGAAGAGTACGATGACAACTATGTGCCCCCTGAATACGGTGATGCTGCAATGGGGGGAGCTGGTGAAGATCAAGAGGAACCAGACGATGTGCCCAATGATGCTGCAACGGGTGAAGCTGCTGAAGATCAAGAGGAACCAAATGATGATCTTCGCCGGGTCATTGTCGATGCAACGACACAATGCGAAAGTAAAAAGGAGAAGCTGAAGTTCGATCGCATGTTAGAGGATCACAAAAAAGGGTTGTACCCCAATTGCGAAGATGGCAACACAAAGCTCGGTACCGTACTGGAATTGCTGCAGTGGAAGGCAGAGAATGCTGTGGCTGACAAAGGATTTGAGAAGCTACTAAAAATATTGAAGAAGAAGCTTCCGAAGGATAACGAATTGCCCGACAGTACATACGCAGCAAAGAAGGTCGTATGCCCTCTAGGATTGGAGGTGCAGAAGATACATGCATGCCCTAATGACTGCATCCTCTACTGCGGTGCATACAACGATCTGAACGCATGCCCGGTATGAGGTGCATTGCGGTATAAGATCAGACGAGATGACCCTGGTGATGTTGATGGCGAGCCCGCCAGGAAGAGGGTTCCTGCGAAGGTGATGTGGTATGCTCCTATAATACCACGGTTGAAACGTTTGTTTAGAAACAGAGAGCATGCCAAGTTGATGCGATGGCACAGTGAGGACCGTAAGAAAGACGGGAAGTTGAGAGCACCCGCTGACGGGTCGCAATGGAGAAAAATCGAGAGAAAGTACTGGGAGGAGTTTGCAAAGGACGCAAGGAACGTATGGTTTGCTTTAAGCGCGGATGGCATTAATCCTTTCGGGGAGCAGAGCAGCAATCACAGCACCTGGCCCGTGACTCTATGTATGTATAACCTTCCTCCTTGGATGTGCATGAAGCGGAAGTTCATTATGATGCTAGTTCTCATCCAAGGCCCTAAGCAACCCGGCAACGACATTGATGTGTACCTAAGGCCATTAGTTGAAGAACTTTTACAGCTGTGGAATGGAAACGGTGTACGTGCGTGGGATGAGCACAAACAGGAGGAATTTGACCTAAAGGCGTTGCTGTTCGTGACCATCAACGATTGGCCCGCTCTCAGTAACCTTTCAGGACAGACAAACAAATAATACCACGGTTGAAACGTTTGTTTAGAAACAGAGAGCATGCCAAGTTGATGCGATGGCACAGTGAGGACCGTAAGAAAGACGGGAAGTTGAGAGCACCCGCTGACGGGTCGCAATGGAGAAAAATCGAGAGAAAGTACTGGGAGGAGTTTGCAAAGGACGCAAGGAACGTATGGTTTGCTCTAAGCGCGGATGGCATTAATCCTTTCGGGGAGCAGAGCAACAATCACAGCACCTGGCCCGTGACTCTATGTATGTATAACCTTCCTCCTTGGATGTGCATGAAGCGGAAGTTCATTATGATGCCAGTTCTCATCCAAGGCCCTAAGCAACCCGGCAACGACATTGATGTGTACCTAAGGCCATTAGTTGAAGAACTTTTACAGCTGTGGAATGGAAACGGTGTACGTGCGTGGGATGAGCACAAACAGGAGGAATTTGACCTAAAGGCGTTGCTGTTCGTGACCATCAACGATTGGCCCGCTCTCAGTAACCTTTCAGGACAGACAAACAAAGGATACCACGCATGCACGCACTGTTTAGATGACACTGAAAGTATATACCTGGACAAGTGCAGGAAGAATGTGTACCTGGGCCATCGTCGATTTCTTCCGACCAACCATCAATGTCGAAAGAAATGCAAGCATTTCAAAGGCGAGGCAGATCACCGGAAGAAGCCCGCCATGCGTACCGGTGATCACGTACTTGCTATGGTCAATGATTTACATGTAATCTTCGGAAAGGGCCCCGGCGCACTAGCTGTTCCGAATGACGATGAGGGACACGCACCCATGTGGAAGAAGAAATCTATATTTTGGGACCTACCCTACTGGAAAGACCTAGAGGTCAGCTCTTCAATCGACGTGATGCATGTGACGAAGAACCTTTGCGTGAACCTGCTAGGCTTCTTGGGCGTGTATGGAAAGACAAAAGATACAGCTGAGGCACGGGAGGACCTGCAACCTTTGCACGAAAAAGACGGCATCCCTCCGAAGCAGTATGAAGGTCCTGCCAGCTATGCTCTTACGAAAGAAGAGAAAGAAATCTTCTTTGAATGCCTTCTCAGTATGAAGGTACCGACTGGCTTCTCATCGAATATAAAGGGAATAATAAATATGGCAGAGAAAAAGTTCCAGAACCTAAAGTCTCATGACTGCCATGTGATTATGACGCAATTGCTTCCGGTTGCATTGAGGGGGCTTCTACCGGAAAACGTCCGATTAGCCATTGTGAAACTATGTGCATTCCTCAATGCAATCTCTCAGAAGGTGATCGATCCAGAAATCGTACCAAGGCTAAGGAGTGATGTGGCGCAATGTCTTGTCAGTTTCGAGCTTGTGTTCCCACCATCCTTCTTCAATATCATGACACACGTCCTAGTTCATCTAGTCGACGAGATTGTCATTCTGGGGCCCGTATTTCTACACAATATGTTCCCCTTTGAGAGGTTCATGGGAGTCCTCAAGAAATATGTCCGTAACCGCGCAAGGCCAGAAGGAAGCATCTCCATGGGCCATCAAACAGAGGATGTCATCGGGTTTTGTGTTGACTTCATTCCTGGCCTTAATAAGATAGGTCTCCCTAAATTGCGGTACGAGGGGAGACTGACTGGAAAAGGCACGCTTGGAAGGGACTCAATAATATGCAGGGACGGTTATTCTTGGTCTCAAGCACACTACACAGTTCTACAGAACTCTACATTGGTGACCCCGTATGTCGATGAACACAAGAACAGTCTGCGCTCCAAACACCCGGAGCAGTGCGACGACTGGATTACACGTGAACACATCAGGACTTTCAGCAGTTGGTTGGAAACACGTCTCAGAGGTGACAACACTGTTTGTGATGAGTTGTACTTGTTGTCCAGGGGACCATCTTCGACTGTATTGATTTACAAAGGATACGAGATAAATGGGAATACATTTTACATGATTGTCCAAGATCAAAAGAGCACCAACCAAAACAGCGGTGTCCGCTTTGATGCAACAACCGAGAGGGGAAAGGACACATATTATGGTTACATAGTGGACATATGAGAACTTGACTACGGACATGATTTTAAGGTCCCTTTGTTTAAGTGTAAATGGGTCAATCTGTCAGGAGGCGGGGTACAGGTAGACCCACAGTACGGAATGACAACAGTGGATCTGAAAAATCTTGGATACACTGACGAACCGTTCGTCCTAGCCAATGATGTGGCACAGGTTATCTATGTGAAGGACATGTCTACCAGACCGAGAAAAAGAAAAGATAAGGAAGCGAATACATCATACGATGAGCCAAAGCGCCACATAGTTCTTTCAGGAAAAAGGGACATCCTGGGAGTGGAGGGCAAGACAGACATGTCTGAAGATTATGAAAAGTTTCATGAAATTCCTCCCTTCAAAGTCAAGGCTGACCCAAGCATCCTGATAAACGATGAAGATTATCCATGGTTACGGCGCAATAAGCAAATGACACAAGCGAATAAAAAGTGAAGACTTTTTTCCGCAACTATTATGATGATACCATGCCAACTTTGTAACAAACGAGTATGATACCATTGTCAGTTTATACTATTCAAATTTGCACTAACATAAAGTTTGTAATTGGTTTTACCAGAAAGAATTAAAAAATAAAACAAAAAACAAAAGAAAATAAATAATGCAGAAAACAAAAAAAACTTGCAAAAAAATAAAAAATAGCAACAATAAGTATTTCATTGTAAGTAGAAACAAAATAAAATAAATAAAGCAACAAAGAAAACAAATAATTTCAAATTTAAACTATTCAAATTTGAATACTACTTGCACTAACAGAAAGTTTGTAATTGGTTTTACAAAAGAAAATAAATAATGCAGAAAACAAAACAAAAAAACTTGAAAAAAAAATAGCAACAATAAGTATTTTTTTTGTAAGTAGAAACAAAATCAAATAAATAAAGCAACAAAGAAAACAAATAAATAAAAATAGCAACAGTAAGTATTTTGTTGAAAGTAGAAACAAAACTAAAAAATAAAGCAACAAAGAAAAAAAATAAAAAATATGCCACCTGCTGGGCCCACACGGCCTGAATACGACTAGAAACCCAACCATGGGCCAGGATTCAGGCCCGTAGAAAGCCCAGCAAGACCACAGGCAAAGCAGTGTCAGTTTAGACCCTTAGGCCTGCAGTTTAGAGGAGTTCGAGAGGAGAGAGGCAGCGGGGCTTATAAACTGGTGCTGCTCTCCCTCAACTAGCGAGGTGGGACTAAACTTCCCACCGCACCGCGGCAAGGCCTTTAGTCCCGGTTGGTGGCAGCAACCGGGACTAAAGGCCCCTCCTTCCCGCCCTTTGGGCTGCTGAAAAGGGACCTTTAGTCCCGGTTGGTGGCAGCAACCGGGACTAAAGGGGGGTATTAGTCCCGGTTTCAGCCACCAACCGGGACTAATACGCCTCCTATATAAACTAACACTTACGAAAATTTCGTTCAGTTCTTCTTCCCCGCCCCGACGCCTCCCTCTCCTTCCCCGCCCCCGTCGCCGTCGCCGTCGCCCCCGTCGCCCCGTCGCCGTCGCCCCCGACGCCGCCCCGACGCCGCCTCGTCGCCCCGCCCCGCGCCGTCGCCCCGCCCCGCGCCGTCGCCGCGCCCCGGCCGGCCCGTCGCCGTCGCGCCGCGCGCCCCGCCCCGCCGCCGTCGCGCCGCCGCGCCCCGACGCCGCCTCGTCGCCGCCCCGCCCCGCCGCCGTCGCGCCGCCCAGCCCCGCCGATGTGAGGGGCTCCCTTTTTTTATGTTTAATATTGCTGTATATATATAGTTGCTGTGTATATATGTATATATGTGTATATTTTTTTATGTTTATATAAATTGCAGTATATATAGTTGCTGTATATATAGTTGCTGTATTTATATGTATGTGTATATCTTTTTTTTTCTTAGGAATTTGCTAAATATATATGTATGTGTATATAAATATATTTTTTCTTAGGAAGTTGCTGTATATATGTGATGTGTGTATATGTGATGTATATATATGTGTATGTGGCTATATAGTTTTTTGTTTATATATGCTAAATATATATAGAAAGTTTTATATATGCAAAAGTTACAAATTTAGAAAAAGAAGGATAGGAAAGAAGAAAATAAGAAAGAGGAAAGAAAGAAGAAGAGGAGAGGAAGAAGAGGAGAAATAAATAAGAAGAAGAAAAAAAAGAAAAAAAGAGGAGAAGAAGAAAGGAAATAGAGGAGAAAATTCTTCTCCTCTATTCCTTTCTTCTTCTCCTTTTTTTTTCTTTTTTTTTCTTCGATCTTCTCCTCTAGCGGTTCCTTTTTTCTTCTTCTTCCTCTTTTTTTTATCGGATATGTCTATGTCGATATACACCCTCCCCGATAACTTCGACATTAGGGGGGGGGGGGCGGTGTCGAGGGTCGTCGAGGGACCGAGAGGCCGAAGGTCGAGGGGTCGAGGGTCGTCGAGGGACCGAGAGGCCGAAGGGCGAGGGGTCGAGAGGTTGCCTAGCAGTCGGGGGTCTAGGGTTGTGGATCGCCGAGCAGTCGGGGGTCGAGAGAGAGGTTGCCTAGCTAGTGTCAAAGTATTGAAAAATTCCATGACTTCATCATTTGCCAGAAGTAACCGGGGCATGTTGGTACGAAGTTATGCAAAGATGTTTTGGAACGGAGTTCCTGATAGGATAATCCGTCTTTTGTTACGGATTATCTTATCTGGGACTTCGTTCCAAAACAACTTTGGAGAGCTTCGTACCATCATGCTACTGTTACTTTCGCCTAATGATGAAGTATTGGTTTGTTGAATCCTTTGACACTAGACAAAATGTGACATGAGGGTGTCTAGGGTTGTGGATCGCCGAGAAGTCGGGGGGGTCGAGAGGTTGCCTAGCTAGTGTCAAAGTATTGAAGAATTCCATGACTTCATCATTTGCCAGAAGTAACCGGGGCATGTTGGTACGAAGTTATGCAAAGATGTTCTGGAACGGAGTTCCTGATAGGATAATCCGTCTTTTGTTACGGATTATCTTATCTGGGACTTCGTTCCAAAACAACTTTGGAGAGCTTCGTACCATCATGCTACTGTTACTTTCGCCTAATGATGAAGTATTGGTTTTGTTGAATCCTTTGACACTAGAAAAAATGTGACATGAGGGGGTCTAGAGTTTGTGGATCGCCGAGCAGTCGAGGGTTGAAGCTAGTTCTACGTTTGCCATTAATATATCCATCTGTCATGTTTGAATAATAATTGGCATGTTGTAAATATTTGTAGAAACAATGGACGACAATACCCGAGACCTAGCACAAGAAGCGATGTTGATGGACATAATCGCACACGGACAAAATGCCGTCTTGTCGTTTCTCAACGACACCGATGAGCAGGTCAAACAAGAGCTGCAGCTGGAAGATCTAGGCTATGATATTGATGAATCCGATGACCCAATGCACATGGAAGAAGTAGACAGTGAGGACGGCTCCGGTGACCCAATGCCAGTGCAAGAAGGAGACCGTGATGCTGGCTCCGGTGACCGAACCGAGTCCGGCCAGGAGGTATATATTTTAGTTAAGCATGTGCTAACTAGTTAATTGATTCATTCATTAACTCTCGTCTTTGTTCCTTTTTCTAGCCCTCCGGATCGAGCAAATCTTCGGTAAAGAGACGAGGAGCGAAGAAAAAGTTGAGGCCGGATGAAAAGTTTGAGATCTCAGAAATCTCGCGCTCCAGCGAGCCGATTGCACCCATCCGGACAAAGAACGCATTTGTTAATCAGTGCGGGTTTCTGGTTAGGGACAAGATCCCGATCAGCATCCATCAATGGTTAAAGCAGGCTGCAAACGACGCTCAGGTGACTTATGTCACTTATATGCAGAAAGAAGATCTTTGGACTGAGCTGAAGTCAAATTTCGTCCTACCGCGAGAGGTTGATCCGGCGAAACCAGTTAAAGAGGAGTTAATCAAGTCTGCTGCACTTTCGAAGATGGCAGACCAATTCAGGGCATGGAAGAAAAAACTGAATAAGTTTGTCAAAGATAAAAAGACTCCAGAATTCGTGGGCATATATGAGAAGATCAAAGATGACTGGCCCGCATTTGTGGCCCATAAGAAGTCGGAAAAGAGTCAGAAGATGTCGGAGACAAACCGGATAAATGCTGCGAAGAAGATGCATCACCATCGCACGGGGTCGGGCGGCTACCTCGTAGCCCGGCCTAAGTGGGCCAAGGCTGAGAATGATCTGCTTCAGAAATGGATCGAACCAGAGACAATGCACTGGCCAGAACGTTGCCGGACTTGGTTCTTCGGGGCTGGCGGAACCTTGGACCCTGTAACAGGGTGGTGCATTTGGACGGACAAGCAATTGGAAACACCACTCAGGAAGATGCGGCAGTATATCAAAGCAGCGCATGAAGGGACGTTCATCCCCGACAGAGAGAACGACGAGCTGACAATGTCCCTCGGGAATCCTGAGCACCCTGGACGGACACGAGGCACGCCAGGCTCCCTTCCGTGGCGTGCTGGGTTTCCGGACGCAGGAGGCTACAAATGCCACGACAGGAGGAAGAAAATGGAGCAGACCGAAATCCAGGCGCTGCGGGCCAGAATACAAGCGATAGAGGGACGGGAAGCTAATCGGGAGAAAAGAATTGCCGAAGCTTCCCCCAAAGCTACCCCGCCATCTCAGCGGAGAAGCAACGTGGCTTCCACCGAGCTGCTTCAGCCAGAGCCTGCCTTGACGGCTACTGCCAGGAATCCTGTGGATGCTATCACGCAGGCACAAAATTGCCACCTTATGGCACAGTGGATGAATCTGAAGGTCAAGGCGGCTGCTGGCTCTGTTTATCCTTCTGGACCCGACGACACTTTTCACTGCCGGCCGATTCCAGAAGGATATGCTAGGGTGATGGTCGACGAAATAACGGAGGGATTTGAGGAGCTCCAGCTTGACCACCCTACCGGTGAAGGGGAGACTCGGCTGGGTTCTTCACTGAAGACTCCATGCCTATGGCGGAAGGACCTAATCAACATTCTCAAGTGAACGCCTCCGCCTCCTCCTCCTACTCCGGCGAGTCAGGGCACTCTGCCTCCTCCACCGCCTCCTCCTCCGGCGAGTGACCATCAGGGCACTCCGGCTCCTTCTCCGGCGCGTGGCGGCACTCCGCCTCCTTCGCCGCCGGCGCGTGGCGGCACTCCGCCTCCTTCGCCGCCGGCGCGCCCGAGCAGCCAGCCTGCTCCTCCTTCTCCGCCTAATCAGCAAGGGCGGAAGAGACCTGCCGCCGCTCCGGCTGCTCCTGCTCCGGCGCCTAAGCAAGTAAAAAAGACAGCCGCTTCGTCTGGTCCGGCGACGTCTACCAGTACAGCCAGAGGCGGGAGGCGATGCAGATTCGGTCCTTCTCTCACGCCTCTAGAGAAGTTACCGTACGAGAGGTCCGACGAGGAAAACACGAAGATCGCTGAAGGCGAAGTGAAGGACTTTTTTGAAGGGTTGAAAGCACGGAGACATCCACCTCCGGAGGAGAAGATAGATGCGGTGAAAGCAAAGCGCACTCTTGCTGCCCTGAAGCAACCAGCGAAAAGTAAGCCGAAGGGCAACTATGACCGCATTATTCAAAAGACATTTCAAGATGCCAAGCGGTCCGGAAGTACAAAAAGTGATCAGAGGTTAGCAGAAAGGCGAGCTGGGAAACAAATTGCCCAGCTCAAGGTGTCTAGCGACATGGTCGCTAATGATCCGAGGATGGTGCCCGGTTATACCAATCTTGCAGATTACGCGTCCGACGATGTACACTATGATTTCATGGACGTGCAGATAGAAAGATACGAGTACAAAAAGCCTCTCGTCAAAAATGAAAGATCTCTATCAACGAATATGCGAAGATTGCATGATTGGTACATGAAAATCTGCAGAGAGTCTAGGGGGAGGAATAACTTGTATTTGAGAGTTAAACCGGAGCATGACCTCGTTGGAATTGACCTGTTGCCTGTTCCATTTGAGGAGTTCTATCAATTTTTCAATCAATTGGCCCTCGATAAAGGAACGGTCACCTGCTACTGTCTGTAAGTAGTACTACTTCTGTCATTAAGTCTCTCTATATAGCTGATCTTCATTGCATGTATTTATAATTATCCTCACTATATTATGCAGATTGAAGATCGTCGAATTGAAGAAAAGACAAGTAGGTGATATTGGGTTTATTAACACATACCTCATAGATGCAACCGAGGTTAAATTGCGTCCCGACGATACCGAGACCAACTTGCTACGATCGTTGGTGGTAAATGAAAACAAAGATATAATACTCTTTCCTTACAACTTCAAGTGAGTGTTAATGTCTTGTGCATATTTGGTTTCCCTTATATTTCAGTCAAGTTTATAGTGATGTAATTGATGATCTCATGCATTCGTGCGCAGCTTCCACTATATTCTCTTAGAGATTAAGCTTGAGAAGGGAGTAGTAACTTTCTTCGACTCTAAACGTAAAGATCCCGAGGAGTATGCGGACATGACTCAAATGCTAGCCAGGTAAGTTAAATCGATCAATATTATCCACCATGCATATATATCAGCAACTTCATTTCTGATATCAACTAATTGTTTCCTTTGTCTGGCAGGGCTTGGAAAAAATTCACCAAAAAAGCTCCGGGACTGCCGAAGAAGCTACAATTTAGATACCCGAAAGTAAGTACTATATAGTAGCATGTTCCGCGCGCGCATCTCCTATATCTTGATTCAAGTGCTAGTTTCATCAATACCAATTTGGCATTCTTGCTTATCAGTTTGATTGACCTCTATTTCTTGTAAAGTGGTTGTGGCAGGAACCCGGGAATGATTATTGTGGATACTACATTTGCGAGTCCATCCGCCACACGACCTGTGAGCGGGGCTACACTGATGAACAATTTGAAGTGCGTAAGCAATCAATAATATTCACAAATTTATAGCATCATTTCATGTATTGACCCCCTACTTCAAATTAGATGTTTCGGATGCGGGATGAACTCCTAACACCAGATCGTCTGCGAGCAATTCAAGAGGAATTGGCGGCATTCTTCCT
>LR738713.1:653631587-653662152 GCA_902687465.1 Secale cereale
ATATATATATATGTTGATTATACAAGATCTTCTGTTCCTTCGTTTGCTTAGTAGCTAGCAGCTAGCTAGCTAGCTAGCGTGACTCTAGTCCTCTCTATATACGTATGTGTAGTATGTAGCGTCGACCAAGCACGGACATAAGAGAGAACACTTCTCTCTATTAATTAGCTAGCTAACACAATATATGAAACACCTAAATTAACCCCCAAAACCTAAAACCCCCCTCCCCTTTCAAAAAAAAAACAAACCACAGCCACAGAAATGCTGACGCGTGGATGCCTTTTGGTCCCGGTTGGTACCACCAACCGGGACTAAAGCCCCTCCTGCCTGGACTCGGTGCACAGGCCACGTGGACACCCTTTTGCCCCGGTTCTGGATTGAACCAGGACTAAAGGGTCAGAGCATTAGTACCGACCCTCTTGTCCCGGTTCTAGAACCGGGGCTAAAAGGCCCAAATGAACCGGGGCTAAAGACCCTTTATCTACTAGTGGCAAGCTCATCTATACAGCACCAAGAACTACTAAATACTCACAAATGAAGCCACCAATCAGAAATCTAATTGGAGGGGTGGATGAGTCACATACTAGGGAGTATTTGTTCAAAATCTCAGCTCAAATGATAGGCTGTAGAGAGAGATCGAAGAATCGCCTCCAAGAGCAGCAAGAACGCAAGAACAAGTGCAGAACTCGCGTTTTTGGAGAGAAAGAGAGCGGGAGGAAGAAGACTTACCTGGAGGGGGGCCTTGTGGGCCCCAGGCGCCCTGTGGGCGCGGCCAGGGGGCAGGCCGCGCCAGCTTGCCGCCTGGGCCACTGGTGGGTCCCCCTGGCTGGCCCCAGGTACCTCTGGGTCACTCCCGGCATGGAAATTTTTTTTTTATTTTTCTGGAATTTTTCTGAAAACTTCACTGTTGAAATTTTTTCGAAGTTCAAAAAGCTGCAAGACTTTCTGAAAACTTAAAGCAATGATTAGTATTGTGAAGCTTCAAAACATAAACACTTGGTACAGCATGGAGAACAAAAACTAAAACAAATGAAAACATAACGAGCTCAACATTTTATCTATATAAAACATGTTCACTAGTAAGGTTGATCAAGTCTTACCAACAAACAGGCGATATATAGAGCAAAAAGTCTCACCTCTTACGAAGTAATCACTGAACCTTTACTTTGATGGACATTGTCCCCACCATAATAGTTTTGTATTTGTGGTGCACATGTAGTGGACAGTCCCATTCTCCAATCTTCACGGTATCGATATTTTCTATAGAGTTGAGGCCATGCCTCCTGTCGGTCTTCTTTGTAAAATACACCCGTGTGTTCTTTATCATTCACATTTGAAGGTAACCTTCCCTTTATTGCAATCAATAATAGCACCTGCGGTGTTAATAAAAGGTCTACCAAGAATAATGGACATGCTCCCATCCTCGGGCATGTCAAGCACAACAAAATCAGTAAGAATCAAAAAATTAGCAACTTCTACTGGAACATCCTCACAAATACCTATCGGAACAGCGGTTGACTTGTCAGCCATCTGAAGAGAGATATCTGTAGGAATTAGTTTCTCTAAACAAAGCCTCTTGTAAAGAGAGAAAGGCATAACACTCACTCCTGCTCCAAGATCACATAAAGCAGTTTTGACATAATTATTCTTTATGGAGCAAGGAATGGTGGGTATACCTGGATCACCGAGCTTCTCAGGAATCTTGCCACTGAAAGAGTAGTTAGCAAGCATAGTAGATACTGCTTCATTAGGAACTTTTCTTTTATTAGTGACAATATCTTTCATATATTTTGAATAAGGAGGTAACTTAATAGCATCAGTCAAATGGATTTGAAGAAAAAGAGGTTTAATCCACTCACAAAACTTATTGTAATGCTCTTCTTCTTTAGATTTGAGAGACTTACCTGGAAAGGGCATGGGTTTCTGTATCCATGGCTCTCTTTCCTTCCCATGTCTTCTTGCGACAAAGTCTTCTCTAGTGTATCTCTTACGTTTGTTAGGTGCTTCTTCTTCTCGAACTTCAGGCGGATCATTCTTCTCATTATCCTTACCTTCAGTTTCAGCACCGTCTTCAGTCTCAGGATCGGAGATAGATACATTTTGGGATCAACAGCTGGCTCTTCATCTGTAATAGGATCATTGGAATTGTCAGCCTCCTGATGTTTCTTCTTCTTCTTTTTTGGAGAGCCAACAATTTCTTCTTCCTGCATTTGAGAATCTTGCTCGATTCTCCTCGGATGCCCCTCTGGATAGAGAGGATCTTGAGTGCTAGTTCCTCCTCGGGTCTTAATCCCGAAGGCCTGCAAATCATCTTGTCTGGCATTGTTAGGAAGCAAATCTTTTTGCACATTAGAAATTTGTTCAAGCTGAGTTTGAACCATATGAAAATGCTTCACAAGACATTGAACATCATTAACTGTTCTACCTAGGACATCAAGCAAACTTTTGATAGCAAGGGAATTATAATGCAATTGACTTTGTATCCTCTCATTAAAATGATTTTGTTTCATAATAAAATTATCAAACTCATCTAAACATTGATCAGGAGGCTTACCATGAGGGATGTCACTTGCGTTGAAATCTAAAAGAGAGTGTACCACTACCATAGGAGGGTGAGTGGTAGGCTCACACAGCTTCTCAATAGGGGGTAGATTCTTCACGTCTTCAGCTTTAATACCCTTCTCTTTAATAGACTTCTTTGCTTCTCGCATATCTTCGGGGCTTAGAACAAACATACCCCTCTTCTTTGGTGGTGGAGGTGGTTCAGGGACAGACCAATCTTCATGGTTTTTGGCAATCCTGCCCATCAAATCCTCTGCATCGTCCGGTGTTCTTTTCCTGAAAACACAACCGGCACAACTGTCCAAGTAGGACCTGGATTCATCAGTTAGAACAGCATAAAATATATCGATTAATTCGTTCTTAGGGACTACATGTCCTAGTCTAGCCCGAATCAGACCGCAGTACCTCCCCCAAGCTTTAGGGAGGAGCTCATCCTGCAACTGTTTAAAGTTATAAATTCTTTGTAAAGCAGCATGTTGCATGTGAGCAGGAAAGTACTTATCAACAAAAGAGTAAGCTAAGTCTCGAGGACTCCTAATGGAACCGCATGGGAGTGAATCATACCATGCTTTAGCACCTTCCTTCAAGGAGAAAGGAAGAAGCTTGGTCACATAAAAGTATCGTATCTTCTCATCCGTGGTAAACAGGCCACCCAACTCACCGAGTTTAGTCAGGTGTGCAATAGCATCATCATTTTCTCTGCCATAAAAGGGGTCAGCTTCAACCATAGGTATAAGTGAAAGATCAACATAGAAATCATAATTAGGATCATCAATGCATATAAGAGATGTAGCAAATTCAGGATCAGGAACGGTTTTGTTCTTTAAAGAGTGTTTTTCAAACAGCTTCTTAATAACTTCAGGGTCAGAGCCGGCAAACTCTGTCAGTTCCCTGCATAAATCTTCATCAAGGATATAGTAATCATCATCAAGGAGTCTCTCCTTGAGTTTACTCAAATCAGGATAATCGTAAGTTCCACCAATAGGGTAGCGAGTAACAGGAATTTCAATTCCAGACTTTTTTGCAGCAGCAGCGATCTATTTCTCAAGAGCATAACCAAGTGAACTAATATCATCAAGAGTAGTAGAAGCATCATCAAGAGTATCGGACATAGTAACAGATTCAGTAGGAGCATCATGTGGTGGCGGTGAGGCAAACTTACTCATAACAGAAGATGAATCAAGTGTAGCACTAGTGTTCAGAACAGTACCTCTTCTTGTAGTGGATAATAAGATCGGAACCTTGGGGTCTCCTTTCTTACCCATAGCGGATGAAGTGCAGCAGGTAGGATACTTCAAGTAGACTTGTAAATATTGCTATGCTCCCCGGAAACGGCGCCAGAAAACGGTACTTGATAACCCTCAACCGTAAGGGATCGAGATAGTCTTCGCGGGTAAGAATAACCCAATTTATTGATTCGACACACGGGGAGCCAAAGAGTATTTATAAGCTTTGACAGTTGAGTTGTCAATTCAACCGCACCTGAAGTATACTTACTTGCAACAAAAGATAAGTGGTAACGGTGATATGGTAGTGACGGCGGTGATAGTAAAAGTAAACAGCGAAAGTAAATAGCAAAAGTAGCAACTAGTAACCAGCGGGATTTAAAACACTGTAGGCTAGGGAGATGGATGGTTGGGCGCTGCATGGATGAGATATATCATGATTCTAACTTGGGGCAAGGCACACGGAAAAGTAATGATCATCTAGGCAAATATCAAACATTAGGCATGTATCCCGTAGGTAGTTGTACGTGCTTGCAATAAGAACTTGCACAACATCTTTTGTCCTGCCTTCCCGCTACGAACGGGGCCAAAAGGAACTTATGGAGATTAAGGTGCTCCTGTCAAAGAGCACCGGAACAAAGCAATAAACTCAATGGATACATGTAATCCTCAAACTATGGACCATCCCCTTTGGTGTCCCAAGCTGTCACTTTTGGGATCGCCGGTTCCGAACCGTAATAGGTGCAAACAACTCATAGATAGGATCAAGAACACAAATATATTCATGCAAACACATATGGTTCAGATCTGAAATCATGGCACTCGGGCCCTAAGTGACAAGCATTAAGAATAACAAGTTGAAGCAAAGATGATAAACACCATAGTAGATGATAGGCAACATGCCCCCAACGATCTGACAAACTATTACATGATCTAACTCATCCAATCCCTACCACCCCCTTTGCCTATAGCAGGGGATTACTCACACATGAAAGGAAAAGTCATGGAGGGAGGATGGAGTGGTGATGATGATGACGATGGCGACGATATCCCCTCTCCGGAGGCCAAATCAACCTCCAGATTAGCCCTCCCGAAGAAGAACAGAGGGTGGCGGCGGCTCCGCGACGAAAACTGGGTAAAGAACTTCTGATCTGGGATTTCCCCATCACGAGCTAAAATACGGGTCAAAGTAGGGCACCAGGGGAGGTGGGGCCCACCCAGGCGGCCTCCCGGCGCGGCCAGGGGGTGGGCCGCGCCACCAGGGCGCCTGGAGCCCCCCAGGTCCCCCTCTGGCCCCTCTTATGGCACCAGGTTCCTTCGGGTGCGTGGATTTTCTGTGATTTTTCGTGGAATTTTCTGAGATACCTAAAAATCCGTTTTCCAGCACACAATAAAACCATACAGGCAGCTCTGCTGAAAACAGCGTCAGTCCGGGTTAGTTTAGTTCAAATCATGCAAGAATGAGGTCAAACCAATATCAAAAGTGTTTGGAAAAGTAGATACGTTTGAGACATATCAGCTCCTAGGGGGGAGGTTGGTAGGAGTTAACCATCGCGTGCCCCCGACATCCACACAAAGGATGACACTCAATAAAGACCTCATGCTCTAACTTCGTCACATAGCGGTTCACCATATGTGCATGCAACGGGAATCACAAACTTTAACAAAAGTATTTCTCAAATTCATAATTACTCCACTAGCATGACTCTAATATCACTATCCTCATATCTCAAAACAATTATCAAGCATCCAACTTCTCTTCATATTCAATGCACTTAGTATGATAGTTTTTACTACATTGATCTTGAATGTCTATCATGTGAAGGCTAGTTATATAGCCAAAGCACATTACCATGCTGTTCTAATAGACTCTTAAAAAGATATAAGTGAAGCATGAGAGATCAACAATTTCTACAAAATAAAATTACCACCGTGCTCTAAAAGATAGAAGTGAAGCACTAGAGCAAACTATTTAACTCAAAAGATATAAGTGAAGCACATAGAGTCTTCTAACAATTCGTAGGCCATATTTATCTCTTTCAAAACGGTGTATCCAGCAAGGTTAATTGTGGCCAACTAACAAGCAAAGTATCAAATTATACAATACGCTCCAAGTAAAACACATATCATGTGGTGAATAAAAATATAGCTCCGAGTATAGTTACCGATGGATGAAGACGAAAGAGGGGTTGCCTTCCCGGGGCATCCCCAAGCTTAGGCTTCTGGTTGTCCTTGAATTTTACCTTGGGGCGCCATAGGCATCCCCAAGCTTAGTCTCTTGCCACTCTTTGTTCCATAGTCCATCAAAGCAATACTCAAAACTTGAAAACTTCACAACACAAAACTTAGACAAAAATCTCGTGAGCTCCATTAGTATAAGTAAGCAAACCACTACTCAAAGGTACTACAATGAATTCATTCTTTGTTTATATTGGTGTTAAACCTACTGTATTCCAACTTCTATATGGTTCATACTTCCCAATACTACTCATAGATGCATTGAAATAAGCGAACAACACACGAAAAACAGAATCTGTCAAAAACAGAATAGTTTGTAGTAATCTGCAGGTTTCGCAAATTTTGTAACTCCAAAAAATTCAACCTAATTGTTAAACGTGAGGAATTTTTATATTAATCATATGCAAAAGGAATCAACTAAATATCACGCTCCAGTAAAATCTGATGACCACTCTAGCGAGCGCTAACGATCCTTTTTTTCACAACAAGATCACATAAACTTCACACAAGTCTTCGCAAAGGTTCTACTTGGCACAAACACTAAACAAAACACAAAACCACATCTAAACAAAAGCTAGATGCAGTAGTTATTCCTAAATATAAGCAAAAGCAAAGAAAATAAAATAAAGCTGGGTTGCCCCCCAACAAGCGCTATCGTTTAACGCCCCTAGCTAGGCATAATGATGCTCACATAAAAGATAAGAATTGAAACATAATGGGAGCATCATGAAGCATATGAATAGCACATTTAAGTCTAACCCACTTCCTATGCATAGGTATTTTGTGAGCAAACAACTTATGGGGACAATAATCAACTAGCAGAGGAAAGCAAAATAAGCACGACTTCAAAACTTTAAGCACATAGAGAGGAAACATGATATTATTGCAATCCCTACAAGCATATGTCCCTCCCTCATAATAATTTTCAGTAGCATCATGAATTAATTAAACAATATAACCAGCACAAAAAGTATTCTTTTCATGATCTAATTGCATAGAAATTTTACTACTCCCATCATAAGCAAAATTCTTCTCATTCAGAATAGTGGGATTATCATAAGAGACTTGAATACTATAGATTTTCTCCACATTAAAAGAGTAATGTTCAGAAAAGGGATAATCATAATCATGACAAGTTTGATAAATATAATCAGCACTACTTTTTATAGCATAAGTATCATCACAATAATCATCATAAATAGGTGGCATGCTTTCATCATAATAGCTTTGCTCATCAAAACTTGGGAGGCTAAAAATATCATCTTCATCAAACATAGCCTCCCCAAGCTTGGGACAAACATTAATTGCAGCTATTAAATTCTCAAATATATCATTCTCATCAAATATAGCATCCCCAAGCTTGGGCCTTTTCATATCATAAGCATAATCACTCTCATCATTAATAGTATGGATAGCACCGATAGTATAGAAATTATCATCATCACGATGAGTAATAGAAGCAACATCATTTGGAAGGGATACCTTTTTATCTTTGCTTCTCCGTCTTTTATTTTTGTTCTTCACTTTATGTGTGTGTTCAATCTTCTTTTCGGATCTCTTTATTAATGAGATTGGTTGAATAGAAGGCTCCTCCTCGTTACCTGATTCATCATAAGAAATAATAGGAGGATATTGGGAAATATCTTCCCTTTCATTAGTATTCTCTGCATCTCCTATTTGTTTTCTTGACTTAAGGTAATTGGCAATATAGGGATTTTCAATGCAATTCAACGCACAATACATATAAATTTCCTCTATATCAAAATCAAGAAGTTTATCAAGATTAAATCCTAGAAGATGCTTAGTTCTATATTTGATTTCTTCATAACCCAAAAGCAAGATAAGTTCATTATGATGTGCAAGGTAAATCAAGTCATCACAATTTTTGGGCACGATTCGATCATGAAACAACTCGCATTGGGTAATGAAATCACCACGTTCATTACAAAGTTCACAAGTACGGCTAAGATATTTTAAATTTTCAGCACAATCATCTAGCATCTGTAGCAACCATTTAGTTTCTAAATACTTATGCCTCTTGCAAAATCTATCTTCCCTATTTGGTATGTACTTGCAAACTCTATGCACTCCACAGAAATCAACATGCTTATATGAGATATTTTCATAATGACTAGTGCAATCATCATTAGTACCATGGATATTCAAAGGATTCACACTAACAACATTGAAAGCATGCTCATCATTCAAGTCTTTAGTGCCAAGCATTCTATGTAATTCTTCTTCTAGTACTTGACCACAATTTTTCTTTCCATCATTTTCACGAAAGATATTAAAAAGATGAAGCATATGAGGTAACCTTAATTCCATTTTTTTGTAGTTTTCTTTTATAAACTAAACTAGTGATAAAACAAGAAACTAAAAGATTCGGTTGCAAGATCTAAAGATATACCTTCAAGCACTAACCTCCCCGGCAACGGCACCAGAAAAGAGCTTTATGTCTACCACACAACCTTCTTCTTGTAGGCGTTGTTGGGCCTCCAAGTGTAGAGGTTTGTAGGACAGTAGCAAATTTCCCTCAAGTGGATGACCTAAGGTTTATCAATCCGTGGGAGGCGTAGGATGAAGATGGTATCTCTCAAACAACCCTGCAACAAAATAACGAAGAGTCTCTTGTGTCCCCAACACACCCAATACAATGGTAAATTGTATAGGTGCACTATTTCGGCGAAGAGATGGTGATACAAGTGCAATATGGATGGTAGATATAGGTTTTTGTAAACTGAAAATATAAAAACATTAAGGTAACTAAAGATAAAAGTGAGCATAAACGGTGTTGCAATTATAGTAGACAAGGCCTAGGGTTCATACTTTCACTAGTGCAAGTTCTCTCAACAAGGATAATATAATTGAATCATATTACAAGACCTCAACATGCAACAAAGAGCCACTACAAAGTCAATAATAGCGGAGAACAAACGAAGAGGTTATTGCATGGTATGAAACCACCTCAAAGTTATTCTTTCTGATCGATCTATTCAAGAGTATGTAGTAACGTTCAATCTATCATAACGTTCGTACTAGAATAATACCTTAAGACACAAATCAACCAAAACCCTAATGTCACCTAGATACTCCATTGTCACCTCAAGTATCTGTGGGCATGATTATACGATATGCATCACACAATCTCAGAAACATCTATTCAACCAACACATAGAACTTCAAAGAGTGCTCCAAAGTTTCTACGGTAAAGTCAAGACGAAAACGTGTGCCAACCCCTATGCATAGATTCCCAAGGTCACGGAAACCGCAAGTTGATCACCAAGACATACATCAAGTAGATCACATGATATCCCATTGTCACCACAGATAAGCACGTGCAAGACGTACATCAAGTGTTCTCAAATCCTTAAAGACTCAATCCGATTAGATAACTTCAAAGGGAAAACTCAAGACATTACAAGAGAGTAGAGGGGGAGAAGCATCTTAAGATCCAACTATAATAGGAAAGCTCGCGATACATCAAGATCGTGCCATCTCAAGAACACGAGAGAGAGAGATCAAACACATAGCTACTGGTACATACCTCAGCCCCGAGGGTGGACTACTCCCTCATCGTCATGGACAGCGCCGGGATGATGAAGATAGCCACCGGAGATGGATCCCCCCCCCCTCCAGCAGGGAGCCAGAATGGGTGTAGATAGGTTTTCGATGGCAACAGAGGCTTTCGGCGGTGGAACTCCCGATCTAGGTAATTTTCCGAAGGTTTCAGTATTTATAGGAATTTTTGGCGTAGGTCCCACGTCAGGGGGGTCTCCAGGATGTCCATGAGATAGGGGGGTGCTACCACCTAGAGTGGGCGCGCCCCCCACCTCGTGGGCAGCCCGTGGCTCTCCTGGCCCAACTCTTTTACTTCGGGGGTTTCTTTTGGTCCAGAAAAATCATCAAAAATTGGCACGTCAATAGGACTCCGTTTGATATTCCTTTTCTGTAAAACTCAAAAACATGGTAAAAAACAGAAACTGTCACTGGGCTCTAGGTTAATAGGTTAGTCGCAAATATCATATAAAAGTGCATATAAAAGCCTATAAAACGTCCTAGAAGGATAATATAATAGCATGAAACAATCAAAAATTATAGATACGATGGAGACGTATCAGCGTGCCCGGCCACGGTGGCCCGAGCCTCAGGATTCTCTCCCAAGATAGGGGTATACAGGGCTTCTTCCTTACGGCGACACATCTCTTCTCTTTGCTCTGCAGTGAAAGGTTCAGGCACATACCAATCGTGATCGTACGACTGACCATCGTCGCTGCCGCCGCCGTCACCACGAGGGTACCCAAGCGTACTGCACCGAGAACCGACCATGAGGACCTCCGCCGTGGGGCCGCTCCTCCCGCACTCAGAAGTGTATCTACGGAACCAGCCGACAGGTCGACCAGCCCGTAGCGGTATTTGTCGGGCTCGATGGCCGCGACTTGGGGGGTGGTCGACTGGCGAGCCACCGCGTGCTTCACCCACTGCTGGAGCCGCGACCGACCGGATCGCATGCAACGGCGTGCAGCGGGGAGAGCAGATGACGAGGGAGCCGACCGATACTGGGTCGACAGCTGCCGGAGAAGGACGCCATAAGCACTCGCACAAAAGTGCGCTCCCCGCGGACGGGAAGTGTCTTGACGTCGAGGGGGGCATCTTGGAGCCAAGTGGAGCCCGCGATGAAAACGAGCACGCCGAGTCGGATCTCGCGGCCCAATGCCAGACCGCCGCTAGAAACCATGCTGATGAAGATCGGACGAAAAACTTGCAACCTCATTAAAAGTCGCTAATGTACCTGCCCCACGGTGGGCGCCAACTGTCGTGGTACTAGGCCTGACAGTGAGAGTAGGGGGTACGCAAGAGGAGGCAAGGTCCTATCTATGGCAGGGTTGTCCACATGAGTTTTACGAGTTCAGGCCCCTCTCGGAGGAGGTAAAAGCCCTACGTCTCGGTGCCCGGAGGCTGTCAACTGGAATATACGTGTATGTGTTACAGGGGGTGCGAACCCTTGTACAGGAGGAGGGGGTAGCTTATATAGAGTGCGCCAGGACCCTAGCCGCCCCAAGTTACAGAGGGTTCAATGTACATAAAGTCAGGACGTTACTGATAACTATGTTCTGAGATTGATGTTGCTATGACTTTGCTATGCTTAATGCTTGTCACTAGGGCCCGAGTGCCATGATTTTAGATCTGAACCTATTATGTTTTCATGAATATATGTGTGTTCTTGATCCTATCTTGCAAGTCTATGGTCACCTACTATGTGTTATGATGCGGCAACCCCGAAGTGACAATAATCGAGATCACTCCCGGTTATGACCATAGTTTGATGAGTTCATGTATTCAATATGTGTTAATGCTTTGGTCCGGTACTCTATTAAAAGGAGGCCTTAATATCCCTTAGTTTCCAATAGGACCCCGCTGCCACTGGAGGGTAGGACAAAAGATGTCATGCAAGTCTTTTCCATAAGCACGTATGACTATATTCGGAATACATGCCTACATTGCATTGATGAACTGGAGCTAGTTATGCCTAGGTTATAACTTCTACATGATGAATTGCATCCAACATAATTTCCCATCACCGATCCAATGCCTACGAGCTTTACCTATATTGCTAGTTGCTTATTTACTTTTCCGTTGCTACTATCACAAAAACTACAAAAACACTATCTTTACTTTTATTGCTGCTTCCGCCACTATCATATTTCTTTCCTACTAAACTATCTTGCTGAAGATACTAAGTTTCCAGAGACCACCTGGATAGATGTGCCGGATCTGTTTTCAGGGAAAGAACAGTTGAACAAGCTGAATTACTATTGAATAATATGCTAGCCAATGAAAATAATTGGACACTTCCCGAACCAGCCCCTAAGCCAACTCCGAAGAAAAGAGGTGTTCTATTTCTCAGTCCTGAAGATATGCAAGAGGCAAAGAAATCTATGAAAGAAAAAGGTATTAAAGCTGAAGATGTTAAGAATTTACCACCTATTGAAGAAATACATGGTCTTGATAACCCGACACAGGTAGTAAAGGTAAATTCTCTTTATAGATTTGGTGATATTCTACGTTATAAGTCTGCTAGCCAATGCTTAGATGTGTTTGACAATTTCAGTGTGAAACAAGAAAACTTCAATGCTTATGTTGGTAGACAATTACAACACAATGCTTATATGATTGAACGCTTGAGTGATTATCTATCTAGTGCTAAAAGTGAACTGAAACTTATTAGTAAACATGCTTCTATGGTTACACTCAAGTAGAACAAGTTCTTAAGGATCAGAATGATTTGCTCAATGAATTAAATAGTGAAAATAAGGAATATGCTGTTAGAGTTGCAACTAGAGGTGGTAAAATGACTCAGGAACCTTTGTATCCTGAAGGCCACCCTAAAAGAATTGAGCAAGATTCTCAGAGAGATGATTTAGATGCACCTAGTTCTTCTAAAAAGAAGAAAAACAAAAATGATAGGACTTTGCATGCCCCTAGTGAACCTGTAGCTCACCCACCTGAGAATCCCAATGATATATCTGTTTCTGATGCTGAGACACAATCTGGTAATGAACATGAACCTAGTGATTATATTAATAATGATGTTCATGATGATGCTCAACCTAGCAATGATAATGATGTAGAGATTGAACCTGCTGTTGATCTTGATAACCCACAATCAAAGAATCAACATTATGATAAGAGAAAATTTGTTTCTAGGAAGCATGGTAGGGAAAGAGAACCCTGGGTACAGAAACCCATGCCTTTTCCTCCGAAAACAACCAAGAAAAAGGATGATGAGGATTTTCAGCGCTTCGCTGAAATGATTAGACCTATCTTTTTGTGTATGCGTTTGACTGATGTGCTTAAAACAAATCCTTATGCTAAGTATATGAAAGATATTATTACCAACAAAAGAAAGATACCTGAAGTAGAAATCTCCACCATGCTTGCCATTTACACTTTTGAGGGTGGAATGCCTAAGAAATTAGTAGATCCAGGAGTACCTACTATACCTTGCTTTGTGTGATCTTGGAGCCGGTGTTAGTGTTATGCCTCTCTCTTTATACCGTAGACTTAACTTGAGTAAGTTGACACCTACTGAAATATCTTTGCAAATGGGTGATAAATCAACCGCTATACTTGTCGGTATTTGTGAGGATGTGACTGTTGTAGTTGCAAATGATACTATTCTAACGGACGTTGTTATCCTTAATATTCCCGAGGATGATAGTATGTCTATTATTCTTGGAAGACCCTTTTTGAATACTGTAGGGGCTGTTATTGATTGCAACAAAGGCAATGTCACTTTTCATGTAAATGGTAATGAGCATACGGTACACTTTCCGAGGAAACGACCTCAGGTCCATAGTATCAATTATATTGAAAAAACTTCAGCTATTACTATTGGAGGTTTTAAGTTTCCTATTCCTACTATCAAGAAGGCATTTGACATACTTATTGTTGGGGACATACATATTCCCATTGAGGTAACATAGTGTTATTCAAAAATTCTCCGGTTTCATGTTACTCGGAAAGAGTTTATTAACAAGACCTGATCAACCTTGTTAATGGATTCCTTTTGATGAACACGGGATAGGTGAATCTAGATAGCACAAACCTTCTGTACCCTCTTTTTACTTTCTGTTAATTAGGTTAAATAAAACAAAAATAGTATTGTATATCTGTTTCCAGTCTTATCCGTGGAATAAAAAAATATCCAAAAAATAAAAGTTCTCCAAATGACATGATAATGAAATATGATTTTTTCTTGAATATTTAATAAAATATGGCACTGAACACACAGCGAGGGGAGCCAACAGGTGGCCTCGAGGGCACAGGGCGCGCCCCTGCCTCGAGGGCCCCACGTGGCCCCCTCCACTTATCCTTTCACCCATGCTCTTCTTCTTCCTCCCAAAAAAATCCCCAACCAGCTCAAACCTGAGTTCTAGCTCATTTTGCTGCCATTTTCGATCTCCTTGCTCAAAGCACCATTCACCAAATTGTTTGGGGAGATTGTTCCTTGGTGTGTGACTCCTCCATTGGTCCAATTAGTTTTTGTTCTAGTGCTTTATTTATGCTGCTGCGGTGACCTTGTTCTTGAGCTTGCATGTCAAATTTTCTTGGTCCCAAGTAGTTCTAATGCATGATATAGCCTTTAGGCACTTATAGGAGTTGCTGCTATCATTCTTGTTGAGTTTGGTTAATTTTTATTGTGAGTTACTAAAAAATTTCACAAAATTTCAGAAAAATGTCTAGGAGAAACTTCCAAGGCGGTCCTTCAAGGAAGCAAGAACCGAGGCTCGCGTTCCGTGAGTTGGACGATGAACCACTGAGGGGTGCTGATGTGCGGCCTTGTAAATGGTCGTCAGATGAATTTATGGGTCAAGCAGGCATGAAGGATGAATTTTACGCATATGTGCGCAACGCTGACCTCGAGGACTTCATGCAAGATAAGTGTCTTCAATACCGTGGCTTAACTGATAGCTTCATGAGAAGGTTTAAATTTTCATCTTCACGTAATTCTCATGCTGTCATATTTGAGATTTATGATAAATCTTATACCATGGACTTAGAGGAATTTAATGTTGCCTGCAAGCTCCCACAGTGGGGCAGTATGAGTGATCCTCGCAAATATGAATTAGAGAATTCCTAGCTAGTATTACAGTGGGGGAATCCAGGGACATCACACAAGCTACCACGGGGAGCATACATTTTCCTGCTATTCATTACTTTGCTCTCTTTATCGGTAGATGCATAAACGGTAAGGATGAAGCTTGTCACATGTGTGTACCTGATCTTAGTGTTCTCAGGAGTGTTGTACTAGGTGATACGCAATATAATCTGGGAGCTATTGTTGCACGTAGACTACACCATAATGGTTTTCATGGAGATTTATTTGGTGGGATCTATGCTACTCGCATAGCTCGCTATCTTGGTGTGTATGTGCACACGTATGATGAACCTTTACCTCCTGCTTATTTAGATTGCCATGCTATGGCTAATCACCTGTTTATAGAGTGGGATAATCAAACCCTCAAATATCGACTAATCTTTAACCGGCAGCATGCCATCCCTATTGTTCTTCCTTCCCATACTTTTTTTAACTTTCAGGAAAGAGGAAGATACACTATAACTATGGAGGAGGCAAATGCCTATTATAACATGAAGGAGGCAACCCGCCTTCGTGCTGCAGCTCAGCATGCAGCATCTACTGCATCTCAGTACGACCCCAACTACAACTTTGGATATCCGTCAGGACATAGACCAACTTAGGCCAAAAGCCTAAGCTTGGGGGAGTACGTGTTTCTCACCGACTTACATTCATGTTCACACACTTATTCTAGTTGTTGGTGCTCACACTCTTTCACTGTACCATTCGTGCTTAGTTTCAATTTCTTTTTTCTTAGTCTTTTTCTTGTGTGCTAGAAAAACCCAGAAAAACAAAAATATTAGTTTCAACTTCTAGCTAGTTTATTTTTCCTGCTTGTAGTAGTTAAAAAAATTAAAACCCAAAAAGATTTCTCGTTCTTCTTTTTGCTTGTTGGGAGTTTTCCCATGTAAATAATTTCTTTTCTTTTCTTTAGGGGTTAAGAGTAGAAGACCATGATTGAAAATGCTTAGTGGCGCTCATATGCTATGTTGTTGATTTAACCTTGAGCCATATAACCTTGAGCTATACGCCATGTCAAAGATGTCGGAGAGGCCAACAGAGAAGGATTCGATGACAGTTGCGGCGCCAATCGGCGCGGGGCCAAAGTCGCCCACGGTTGCCGGAGTAGATGAAGCGTTCGGGGAAGATGACGGCGACGCTGGCGACAAGCTGGTGCTGGACGAAGACGAAGGGGGTCGACGGGCGCCTGTGGCGACTACGGTGGTAGCGGCGGTCTGAGTAGGAGCATGGCAGCGGCCTGACTAGGAGCGCGGCGGCGATGCTCGATGTAGGCGAAGAACCCTAACAGTGTGATGAAGACCGGCGCGGTTGGTGGTGTTCCCACGCCCAGGGAGACGGCGCGGCGCATACCATGGGAGTTCGACGCGCAGAGACGGCAGGGACCAAGGGCCGCGGTGCTACGGCCCGAAGGGGCGACGCAGCGGCGGCGGGCAGGTCAGGGCAACGGCGGAAGACCTCGGGGCGGTTGCGGGGACTGTGGGCCACGGCGCAACGACCCAAAGGGGCAGCGTAGTGACGGAGGGCGGGTCGGTGCAACCGTGGGAACGGCCTCGGGCGGCGGCGTGGATCATGTGTCACGCTCACTACGGCCCGACGGGGCGACGCGGCGGCGGCGCGAGGGTCGGGGCAACCACGTGGACGGCCTGGAGCTGACGCCTCGAGGCGGTGGTGGACCGTGGACTGCGGCACTAAGGCACGAAGGGATGACGCAGCGGTGACGCGGATCGGTGTAGCCGCGGAGAGAACATAGGGCGGCGACGCTGCGGCCCGACGAGGCGACGCAGCGGCAGCCCGTTGCTCGATCGGTAGAGGGGCGCATTGAACTCGGGACGGTCTTCACGGGGCCTGCAAAGGCGCGCGCAACCGACTGGCCAGGTCGGTCGCACGGCGTACATGAGGTGGATCACGGCGGCGGACGGGTAAACAACCCGATCGCGCGCGAGGTCCGGGACGCCGCTAGGTGAAGACGGGTTGGCGGCGGATTCCGAGATTAAGCCGGCGAGGACGGATGGCGTGGGATGTCGTGCGACCGGCACCCGGGCTGCAAAAAGCGGCGCCTGAGCTGAGACAGTCGACGAGCCTGACGCCGCCGGAGACGAGACCGGCGAGGCAGACCGCAGGGCCGCCATGCAGACGTGACGGAGGCGGGTGGCGTGGACAGACGGGCGGACCGACACGCAAACAGCGACTATGATTGGCCGCCGCATGACGTGAGGCCGCCAGGTGGGCGATGCAGGTGTCTCGGTCGGAGCAGGGCGGGACCGCTGGCACACGACGACGGGTGGGCTGGCGCACGGACGACGGCCTTGAGGGGCCGCCTGTCGCGCGAGGCCGCCGGGTCGGTGAAGTAGCCGGCCAGTCAGTGCCGAAGTTGGAGTAGAGGCGCGGGGTGTCGACTCTCCCACCCGGGCAATGTAAACCGATCAAGAAAAGATCGGAAAACCAAAAAGAAAACGCCGATCAAAACGACCGGCGGGAGAGCGAAAAACCTGGAGCGAGGGCTCGGGAAAAAGACTTTCTAGGGCAGCCGGACAACACGGCCGGCGGACGAACCCTAGGTACGGGTGGCACGGCCCCCCGCGACGGTCACGGAGGCCAACCGCCGGCGACGGCTAGGGTTTAGAACACGGAAACTGATACCCTATGTTATAAGGGAGAGAGGGGTTTGGTGGAACAGTTTTTGTATTGCTTGAGCCTCATGGACATATATATAGGAGTACAATGATCAAATTTTAATACAAAACAAGGCAGAACAAATCCTAGTCTATCTTATACTTCCTAATTAATCTATACTAGTCATTAACCCGTGCACCAGCACGGGCTAGATATTTATCTACATTTTTATCACTCTTGTATATTCTCATAGATACACTTTGTAATCATGAAACTGTAAACATAAAACATGACCCATAAATATTATTTCTATTTGATGTGGTTTTACACTCTGTTTTTCCATAGATTTTCTCACGCGAATGTGAAATTTTGAATATCATCAAATAGATCACCATAGATCTGAAGTAAAAAAATGACACAATTAACCTCAATAGATATAATTTGTGTTGATTTAGATTCCTGATGTTTATTTCTATGACTATACGCATATGATGTTCCCCATAGACCAATAGAAGGTAAACAGAGCCATAATTACAAAGATTGTCCGGCCAAGCCTATATAAAATATCAAAGCAGGACATATAAGAATTAAAAGATTTTTTTAAGCCTGTACCATAGAACAATTGTTCCTTGGTATAAGAATTAAAAGATGTAGATATGAAAGTGGAGCTGTACAAATTTCAAGTTAACTGATCGTGCATGGAGTTGTGATCTGTAATGAGTGGTAACCTTTAAACAATACGACATCTTCCAGATGCAAATATGCATGTCTGTAGCCAAACTTAAAAACACATGTGTACTGTTGATTCATCATGCTTCCTTACATCACACCTCACGGAAAGTTACTATCTCAAATAAACATCCGTTTTCTTTGAAACAGAAAGATACTTTTTATCCATATAATGGCCTATTATTATTATTATTATTATTATTATTATTATTATTATTATTATAGTTATATGCATATAAGATCTTGTTTTTACCTGGAGTATAAATGAGATTAAAATATACATAGCATAGAGAGCATACGTTAGATTTAAAACAGGACTTCAAGATGAATGTCCGCGTCCTGACCGCATGGAAGTGTGAATACATCCAGCATCGTCCTTGTCTCGCTGCTCCACCCCCTCTTGCAAGCTCGTGAAGTATGCCGTGACAAAAGCCTATTGCCAACCGTAACAAAAGTCACTTAGATTTTAAGGGATATCAATTTTTTTTATTATGAGAAGAATTTAATTACATTAAATAATATACTTTAATCATGATGGCCAATATCTAGGAGGACTACACAAAGAGTTGCTGCGAAGTAAGACTCCTGATGAGATCAAGTGACCTGTATTCATAAGTGGTAAACAATTGATTTATAGAAAGATCATATTCTACAGATGTACTTTGCATACACGTCTGATATATTTATCCATGGAAGTGTCTAGTGGATTAAACAATGGAAGCAGGCACCTGTACACCGAAGCAATGCGACTATTTTTCACCGCAAATCAAAAGTCACATGTTGCAATTTTGCCATCCAATCTAATCTTTCGGAAGTTAGGCAGCTGGCTTCTCAAACTTGCGTTTCCCTAACAAAAGAGCAAATATTCTAGCATAGTAAATTCCCCTCTCTTCCTTTCTCATTTCATATAGAAGGAACTTATCACGAACTCTAGAAAACGGTACTGCAATTTTAGAGGGTCTGCAAATGGATTACCCTTGATTTTTGCATCATCTTCTCATCAAAACAACTAATGTGTATCAGATATGAGAAGATAATGCCTCAACTCAATAATTACTCACGTGCCTACTACTGTGAAAATAATACGTGTACAGAAATTTAGGATTTTTATTTACTACCCAGGCATATTGCATACGTAAGTAACTAAGAGAAATATTTATATCTTGATTCGATCCTTGCATAAGTGGAAAATGTACATCGGAAACAAAAATTTCTAAAATTATTCTAGGAGATCTAAAAAAGGATTCTCGAGCATGTTGAGTCAATTGATGAGAGGCCACACACAGAGTAGACAATACGCGAACCTGGTATTCGACTGTCGTGAGCAAGCGGCTTGCTAGTCAGCCGAAGATAAACATGGACTAAAGGCTTTCTCATATTGGCATCGAGTATTCTCAGTAAGAACTTTTTTTCCAGAGAGGGGAAAAGGGAGATTAACAATCTATAGTCGTAAGAGACAACCTTTCTTGAGCTTACCACACATAGTATGCAGATTAGCAGGGTTTGTTTCCGCCACACCGGGAATAGCCAAAGACGACAACTGTGATCTAATAAGACCACACAAAAGACTTTTGGATGTGATGGCTGTTGGAGAACGTAGTATTTTAAAATTTTCCTACGATCACGCAAGAAATATATACCAGATGTATAGCAACAAGGAGGGAGAGTGTGTCTACGTACCCTCGTAGACCGGGAGCGGAAACGTCAAGTGACGCGGTTGATGTAGTCGAACTTCTTCGCGATCCAACCGATCAAGCACTGAACGTACGGCACCTCCGCGTTCAGCACACGTTCAGCTTGATGACGTCCCACGAGCTCTTGATCCAGTTGAGCTTCATGGTAGAGTTTCGTCAGCACGACGGCGTGGTGACGGATATGATGTATCTACCGGCGCAGGGCTTCGCCTAAGTACTGCAACGGTATGACCGAGGTGTGTTTCTGTGGAGGGGGGCACCGCACATGGCCAAAACAATTCAACTTGTGTGTCTTTGAGTGCCCCCTGCCGCCGTATATAGAGGAGCAAGGGGGAGGCCGGCCGACCCCTTGTGGCGCGCCTAGGAGGTGCAATCCTACTAGGAATAGGATTGCAATCCTATTCCTAGTAGGAACTACCAAAAGGGAGAAGGGGGAAAGGAAGGAGAGGGAGAAGGAGAAGGAAAGGGGCGCCGGCCCGCCTCCCTCCTTGTCCAATTCGGACCAAGGGGTGGGAGGCGCGCGTCCCAGCCCTGGCCCTCCTTCCCTCTTTCTCCTACGGCCCATTAAGGCCCATAGCTTCCCCACGGGTTCCGGTAACTCCCCCGGTACTCCGGTAAATTCCGAAACTTTACGGAACACTTCCGTTGTCCGAATATAGTCGTCCAATATATCAATCTTTATGTCTCGGACATTCCGAGACTCCTCGTCATGTCCGTGATCTCATCCGGGACTCCAAACTACCTTCGGTACATCAAAACTCGTAAACTCATAATGCCGATCGTCATCAAACGTTAAGCGTGCGGACCATACGGGTTTGAGAACTATGTAGACATGACCGAGACTCATCTCCGGTCAATAACCAATAGCGGAACCTGGATGCTCATATTGGCTCCTACATATTCTACGAAGATCTTTATCGGTCAAACCGCATAACAACATACGTTGTTCCTTTTGTCATCGGTATGTTACTTGCCCGAGATTCGATCGTCGGTATCTCTATATCGAGTTCAATCTCGTTACCGGCAAGTCTCTTTACTCGTTCTGTAATACATCATCTCGTGACTAACTCATTAGTCTTTTACTTGCAAGGCTTATTATGATGTGCATTACCGAGAGGGCCCAGAGATACCTCTCCGACACTCGGAGTGACAAATCCTAGTCTTGATCTATGCCAACACCACGAACACTTTCGGAGACACCTGCAGAGCATCTTTATGATCACCCAGTTACGTTGTGATGTTTGATAGCACACAAGGTGTTCCTACGGTATTCGGGAGTTGCATAATCTCATAGTCATAGGAACATGTATAAGTCATGAAGAAAGCAATAGGAGTAAAACTAAACGATCATAGTGCTAAGCTAACAGATGGGTCTAGTCCATCACATCATTCTCCTAATGATGTGATCTCATTGATCAAATGACAACTCATGTCTATGGCTAGGAAACATAGCCATTTTTTATCAATGAGCTAGTCAAGTAGAGGCATACTAGGGACATACTATTTTGTCTATGTATTCACACATGTATCAAGTTTCCAGTTAATACAATTCTAGCATGAATAAAAGACATTCATCATGATATAAGGAAATACAAATAACATCTTTATTATTGCCTCTAGGGCATATTTCCTTCAGTCTCCCACTTGAACTAGAGTCAATAATCTAGATTACAAAGTGATGATCCTCACACCCATGGAGTCCTGGTGCTGATCATGTTTCGCCCGTGGAAGAGGCTTAGTCAACGGGTCTGCAACATTCAGATCCGTATGTATCTTGCAAATCTCTATGTCTCCCTCCTTGACTAGATCGCGGATGGAATTGAAGCGTCTTTTGATGTGCTTTGTTCTCTTGTGAAACCTGGATTCCTTCGCCAAGGCTATTGCTCCAGTGTAGTCATAAAGATTTTCATTGGACCCGATGCATTAGGTATTACACCTAGATCGGATATGAACTCCTTCATCCAGACTCCTTCATTTGCTGCTTCCGAAGCAGCTAAGTATTCCGCTTCACACGTAGATGCCGCCACGACGCTCTGCTTGGAACTGCACCAACTGACAGCTCCACCGTTCAATAAAAACACATATCCGGTTTTTGACTTAGAGTCATCCGGATCAGTGTCAAAGCTAGAATCGACGTAACCGTTTACGACGAGCTCTTTGTCACCTCCATATACGAGAAACATATCCTTTGTCCTTTTCAGGTATTTCAGGATGTTCTTGACCGCTGTACAGTGAACCACTCCTGGATTACTTTGGTACCTCCCTGCTAGACTTATAGCAAGCCACACATCAGGTCTGGTACACAGCATTGCATACATGATAGATCCTATGGCTGAGGCATAGGGAATGACTTTCATTTTCTCTCTATCTTATGCAGTGGTTGGGCATTGAGTCTTACTCAACTTCATACCTTGTAACACAGGCAAGAACCCTTATTCGACTGATCCATTTTGAACTTCTTCAAAACTTTATCAAGGTATGTGCTTTGTGAAAGTCCAATTTAGCGTCTTGATCTATCTCTATAGATCTTGATGAAGCAGCTTTACCGAGGTCTTTCATTGAAAAACTCTTATTCAAGTATCCTTTTATGCTATCCAGAAATTCTATATCATTTCCAATCAACAATATGTCATCCACATGTAATATTAGAAATGCTACAGAGCTCCCACTCACTTTCTTGTAAATACAAGCTTCTCCAAAAGTCCGTATAAAACCATATGCTTTGATCACCTCATCAAAGCGTATATTCCAACTCCGAGATGCTTGCACCATTCCATATATGGATGGCTGGAGCGTGCATACTTTGTTAGCACATTTTGGATCGACAAAACCTTCTGGTTGCATCATATACAACTCTTCTTTGAGATATCCATTCAGGAATGCAGTTTTGACATCCATTTGCCATATTTCATAATCATAAAATGCGGCAATTGCTAACATGATTCAGACAGACTTAAGCATCGCTACAGGTGAGAAAGTCTCATCTTAGTCAACTCCTTGAACTTGTCGAAACCCTTTCGCAACAAGTCGGGCTTTGTAAACAGTAACATTACCGTCTGCGTCGGTCTTCCTCTTGAAGATCCATTTATTTTCGGTGGCTTGCCGATCATTGGGCAAGTCAACCAAAGTCCATACTTTGTTCTCATACATGGATCCCATCTCAGATTTCATGGCCTCAAGACATTTTGCGGAATCTGGGCTCATCATCGCTTCCTCATAGTTCGTAGGTTCATCATGGTCTAGTAACATGACTTCCAGAACTGGGTTGCCGTACCACTCTGGTGCGGAACGTACTCTGGTTGATCTACGACGTTCAGCAAAAACTTGATCTGAAGTTTCATGATCATCATCATTAGCTTCCTCACTAATTGGTGTAGGAATCACTGGAACAATTTTCTATGATGTACTACTTTTCAATTCAGGAGAAGGTACAATTACATCATCAAGTTCTACTTTCCTCCAACTCACTTCTTTCGAGAGAAACTCCTTCTCTAGAAAGGATCCATTCTTAGCAACGAATATCTTGCCTTCGGATCTGTTATAAAAGGTGTACCCAACAGTCTCTTTTGGGTATCCTATGAAGACACATTTCTCCGACTTGGGTTCGAGCTTATCAGGTTGAAGCTTTTTCACACAAGCATCGCAGCCCCAAACTTTAAGAAACGACAACTTTGGTTTCTTGCCAAACCATAGTTCATAAGGTGTCGTCTCAACGGATTTAGATGGTGCCCTATTTAACGTGAATGCAGCTGTCTCTAAAGCATAACCCCAAAACGATAGTAATTAAATCGGTAGGAGACATCATAGATCGCACCATATCCAATAAAGTAGGGTTACGACGTTCGGACACACCATTACGCTGTGGTGTTCCGGGTGGCGTGAGTTGTGAAACTATTCCACATTGTTTCAAATGAAGACCAAACTCGTAACTCAAATATTCTCCTCCACGATCAGATCGTAGAAACTTTATTTTCTTGTTACGATGATTCTCTACTTCACTCTGAAATTCTTTGAACTTTTCAAATGTTTCAGACTTGTGCTTCATTAAGTAGATATACCCATATCTGCTCAAATCATCAGTGAAGGTCAGAAAATAACGATACCCGCCGTGGGCTTCAACACTTATCGGCCCACATACATCAGTATGTATGATTTCCAACAAATCTGTTGCTCGCTCCATAGTTCCGTAGAACGGGCTTTTAGTCATCTTGCCCATGAGGCATGGTTCGCAAGCACCAAGTGATTCATAATCAAGTGATTCCAAAAGTCCATCACTATGGAGTTTCTTCATGCGTTTTACACCAATATGACCTAAACGGCAGTGCCACAAATAAGTTGCACTACCATTATTAACCTTGCATCTTTTGGCTTCAATATTATGAATATGTGTATCACTACAATCGAGATCCAATAAGAATAGACCACTCTTCAAGGGTGCATGACCATAAAAGATATTATTCATAAAAATAGAACAACCATTATTCTCTGATTTAAATGAATAACCGTCTCGCAATAAACAAGATCCAGATATAATGTTCATGCTCAGCGCTGGCACTAAATAACAATTATTTAGGTCTAAAACTAATCCCGAAGCTAGATGTAGAGGTAGCGTGCCGACGGCGATCACATCAACTTTGGAACCATTTCCCACGCGCATCGTCACCTCGTCCTTAGCTAATCTTCGTTTAACCCGTAGTCCCTGTTTCGAGTTACAAATATTAGCAACTGAACCGGTTTCAAATACCCAGGTACTACTACGAGCATTAGTAAGGTACACATCAATAACATGTATATCACATATATACCTTTGTTCACCTTGCCATCCTTCTTATCCGCCAAATACATGGGGCAGTTCAGCTTCCAGTGTCCAGTCCCTTTGCAGTAGAAGCACTCAGTTTCAACCTTGGCTCCAGACTTGGGTTTCTTCGCGGGAGTAGCAACTGTCTTGCTATTCTTCTTGAAGTTCCCCTTCTTTCCCTTGCCCTTTTTCTTGAAACTAGTGGTCTTGTTAACCATCAACACTTGATGCTCCTTTTTGATTTCTACCTCCGTAGCTTTGAGCATAGCGAAGAGCTCGGGAATTGTCTTCTGTATCCCTTGCATATTATAGTTCATCACGAAGCCTTTATAGCTTGGTGGCAGTGATTGAAGAACTCTATCAATAACACTATCCTCGTCAACTTTGCAACCAAGTTGAGTCATATGATTGTAGTACCCAGACATTCTGAATAAGTGTTCACTGATAGAAATATTCTCCTCCATCTTGCAGCTATAGAATTTATTGGAAATCTCATATTTCTCAATCCGGACATTTGCTTGAAATATTAATTCTTCTGTGCAGCAATGAGGATAATCCTCAAGTTACGGACCCAGTCTGTGTAATTGCTACCATCATCTTTCAACTTAGCTTTCTCTAGGAATGCATTAAAATTCAAAGGAATGGTAGCACGGGCCATTGATCTACAAAAACATAGATATGCAAAAAACTATCAGGACTAAGTTCATGATAAATTAAAGTTCAATTAATTACTTAAAGAACTCCCACTTATATAAACATCCCTCTGGTCATCTAAATGATCACGTGATCCGAATCAACTAAACTATGTCCGATCATCACGTGAGATGGAGTAGTTTCAATGGTGAACATCTTATGTTGATCATATCTACTATATGATTCACGCTCAACCTTTCGGTTTCCAGTGTTCCGAGGCCATATCTGCATATGCTAGGCTCTTCAAGTTTAAACAGAGTATTCTGCGTGTGCAAAACTGGCTTACACCCGTTGTATTTGAACGTAGAGCTTATCACACCCGATCATCACGTGGTTCTCGGCACGACGAACTTTCGCAATGGTGCATACTCAGGGAGAACACTTATACCTTGAAATTTAGTAAGGGATCATCTTATAATGCTACCGTCGTTCTAAGCAAAATAAGAAGCATAATAAGATAAACATCACATGCAACCAAAATATGTGACATGATATGGCCATCATCATCTTGTGCTTTTGATCTCCATCTCCAAAGCACCGTCATGATCACCTTCGTCACCGGCGTGACACCTTAATCTCCATCGTAGCATCGTTGTCGTCTCGCCAACTATTGCTTCTATGACTATCCACTACTAGAAAAAGGGCTATAGATGGGATTGACACTAATGGCGCACCACCTTCTGATACGCCAGTAGAGTTGAAACTACTAATGACGCACCTGGCCCAGGGTGCGCCATTAGTATCAATTTTTTTTAACTAGTGCGCCTGTCCAAACATACTAATGGCGCATCCAGACACAGTGCGCCATTACTAGTTGTAACTAGTAATGGCGCACCTGTCGGAAAATGCGCCACTAATGTTGTTTTTTTATTATATTTTTATTCCTTTTTTTGCAAAACTACTAATGGCGCACTGTACCACCGTGCGCCATTACTAGTTTAAACTAGTAATGGTGCACTCTGGAACAGTGCGCCATTAGTATGTTTTTTTTTGCAAAACTACTAATGGCGCACCACCAGATGGTGCGCCATTAGTAACCTGGATTACTAATGGCGCATTTAGAGTTGGTGCGCCATTAGTAAGTGGGCAGCAACAAGATATTTTGGACAGCCTCTCCTACCCACACTCACTTTCTCCCCACTGCATTCTCTCCACCTCCTCCTTGTCTCGGGTGCCTCCTCTTTTTCTCCTCATTTCCACCATAGATTCATTCAAATTAAGTGGTTAAATTACCTTGTTTTGATAGGTATGTAAGGGGGGAAGCTATATTTATGTTGTTCTCCCTACAACAATGTGTACATGCACTTTTTATGGCCTAGCTAGATCTATGTATGTTCGTGGTGTTGCATATGTTTGTGGTGTTGCATATGTGTTTGTGTTTGGAGGTGTACCGGTATTTGAAATGCGATAGTTGCCAATATTTTGCCGGACTGTTGATTCATTTCCGTTTTGGCAAGAATTTTGGCATTAAGCATTCTTTTTGGTCCTATTTTTAGGGAAAGTCATGCCAAATTTTTTCTTGGTTCTAAAATATCGTTTTGCTCTACCCCGCAGGCGACCATGGTCCGCACGATGACTGATGGCATCGTGAATATGTTTTTGAGGTCCGCGAAGGCCGAGATGCTTTAAAAGAACGAGACGGAGATAAGATGTCCGTGTGGAAGATGCAAGCTGAAGAGCCTTATTGCGGACCCGGATTCCGGGCAGGTGCGGGACCACCTGCTCTTGCGTGGTTTCATGGATGTCTATCGGTGGCAAGGTGATGAAGATGACTACGAAGTCGTCCATGGGGGCCGGGGAAGAAATGAGGAAGGGTAGCAAGACAACCACCGTGGCTCGGGCGGGCGAGAAGACGAAGAATCCCCAGGAGATGATCACGACGGTGATGCTGTACACAGTCATCATGTAGAAGATGCAGGACATGATGATGAGGAAGATGCCGGAGCAGACGACGGGCATGATCATGAAGATGATGATGTCGGCGGAGCAGACGACGCTGGACCATCGATGGGCTGGGTGCAGGACCCTCATATTCAAGAGCTGCTTCTCAAGCAGACGGATAACGCAAGAGCTGCCGCCCGAGAGAAAGCCAAGATGGATCAACTTGAGTTAGACGCGGTTACTCTATTGTATGAAGGATGCAGGCCCGAGGATACCCGCCTGAAAGTAATGCTCATGGCTCTAGAGATGAAGGTATAACACAAAATGACCGACGCATGCTTCGACGAGAACATGTCATTCTGGCACGAACGTCTTGCCAAGGGGAACAAGTGCCCGACCAGTTTGGAGGAGGAGAAGAAAATCGTGTGCCCTCTGGATTTACCGCACGTGAAATACCATGTGTGCATGAAAAATTGCATCATTTATCGGGACGAGCACGCGGAGTCTACCATATGTCCGGTGTGCGGCGTCACTCGATACCTTCATTTATCGGGACGAGCAAGAGGAAGAAAGCTCCTCAAAAAGTGGTGTGGTACTTTCCGATCACTCCTCGTCTGCAGCGGTATTTCGCGGACCCTAAGGTAGCAAAGCTCCTGCGTTGGCACGCGGATAGGGAGGAGAAGAAGCGAGAAGATGACGCAAATGATCCGGAGATAGATAAAAAAGACAAGATGCTGAGTCACCCTAAGGATGCGAGCCAGTGGCAAGCGTTGAACTCCGAAGACCTAGAATTTGGGAACGATCCAAGGAACATCGTGCTGGGCGCGAGTACCCATGGAGTCAATCCGTTTGGCAGCCAGAGAAGCACACATAGCACCTGGCCTGTGTTTGTGTGGATGTACAACCTTCCCCCCTGGTTGTGCATGAAGAGGAAGTACATTCACATGAGTATGCTAATTGAAGGACCGAAACAACCAGGGAACGACATCAATCTGTATCTGGGGCTGCTGAAAGAGGAGCTTGACACGCTGTGGAAAACGCCAGCCAATACGTGGGACGCCGCAGAGAAAGAATATTTCCCTATGAGAGCCGCGCTGCTCACGACGGTGCACGACTATCTCGGTTACGGATATGTCGCGGGGCAGGTGGTCCACGGATTTTCTGGATGCGTCAGGTGCATGGATGACACAACGTATCGCCAGCTAGATAGAGATCCCGGGTCTTCGAAAATCGTGTTCATGGGACATCGAAGGTGGCTTCGCGACGATGACCTGTGGAGAAAACGCAAGGATCTGTTCGATGGTGAAACCGAACCCCGAGGACGCCCGCGTACGAGGAGCGGCGAGGAAATAGACGAGCTGTTGAAAAATTGAAAAGATTGCCCACTGTCAGGAAAGAAGCAAAAGGCGCCAGAGCCGGGAAAGAAGCGAAAGGCGCCAGAGCCGCTGCTGAAGGTATGGAAAACGAGGTCTGTTTTTTGGGACTTGCCGTACTGGAAGATCCACCGTGTGCCTCATAGCCTTGATGTAATGCATATCACGAAGAACGTGTGCGAGAGTCTGCTTGGTACCCTGCTCAACATGCCAGAGAGGACCAACGATGGGCCGAAAGCAAGGGCAGACTTGAAATCAATGGGCATCAGGCAGGAGCTTCACGCTATATATGATGATGATGATGATGATGATGAGGCGAAGCAGGACACGGAAAGTCGTCGCAAAGGCAAAAAGGCCAAGAAGACCATAAATGACTACCCTCCCGCGTGCTTCACTCTAAGTCAAGAGGAGATCGAGCAGTTTTTCACCTGCCTCGTAGGAGTAAAACTTCCTTACGGTTACGCGGGGAAGATAAGCAGATACCTAGACCCAGCGAAGCTGAAGTTCAGCGGGATGAAGTCTCACGACTGTCATGTGCTGATGACGCAGATACTTCCAGTTGCAATCCATGGGATCGAGGACGCGCACGTCCGTGAAACCCTATTTGGCCTATGCAACTTTTTCGACGTCATCTCTCGGAAGTCTGTTGGCGTGAGGCAACTCAGAAGGCTACAGGAAGAGATCGTGGTGATACTATGCGAGCTTGAGATGTACTTCCCGCCCGCATTCTTCGACGTTATGGTGCATCTGCTGGTCCATATCGTGGACGATATCATCCAACTCGGGACGACGTTCCTGCACAGCATGATGCCGTTCGAAAGGATGAATGGTGTCATCAAAGGATACGTTCGCAACATGTCACGTCCAGAGGGAAGCATAGCCAGGGGCTTTCTAACCGAAGAGTGCATCTCCTATTGCACGAATTATGTAGGCACCGAGAACCCCGTTGGTCTGCCCGTCAACAGGCACCTCGGCAGGCTCGCTGGATGGGGTCACCGTGAGGGTCGCCGCGAAATGCATGTCGACTTCGAGGGTCGACTCGCCGACTTTGAAAGAGCAAATCTAGTTGCGCTACAACAAATAGACTGTTCGATCCTTGGGTGGTAGAGCACAAAACCTTTATTGAGAAGACGTACAATAACCGAGGCCAACAGAGGACGGACGGAGATATAATCAAAGAGCACAACTCATGTTTTACGCGTTGGTTCAAGCAGAAGATTCTGTCGTACCCTTTACATGAGGATTCTTCCGGGGAAGAACAACTCATATTCGCCTTGTCACAGGGCGCCGAGCACAACCTGATGACCTATGAGGCATACGATATCAACGGCTACACATTCTACACCGAGGCCAAGGACATGAAGAGCAATGGTTATCAGAACTCCAGGGTAACGATGGAATCCTACACCGATAATGACAAGGACATATACTACGGAAGGATCGAGGAGATCTGGGAGCTAAGCTACGCTGGAGAGAAGGTCCCGATGTTCCGTGTCAGATGGGCCAAGAGCGTCCTAAAACAAGACCGGTATTTCACCACCATGGTTATACCCGAAGCCAAATCCAAGACCGCGGGCGCAAACGTCACCGCGAAAAATGAGCCATGGGTACTAGCTTCCCAAGTTGACCAATGCTTCTTCATTACCAACCCGTCAAAGCCCAGTCGTGTTGTCGTGAGGAGAGGCAAAAGGAAGATCATCGGAATGGATGGAGTAGCCAATGAGCAAGACTTCGACAAGTACGGCGACCCGAGGATCGAACATGACGACGATGATGAAGTAGTAGCATACACCACAAGAAGAAGCAGGACCACCCTACCTAAAGGACCTCCGTTCCACAGAAGAACTCCATTTGCGAAAAAGAAGGGCAAGAAGATTGTGAACAGATAGCTAGCTAAGATCGATTGTATTTAAATCGTAGCCTTCATTTCTCGATTGTATTTCATGAATATTTTTAAATTTCATGGACACCCGATCTCGATCCCCCTCCATCTCGAACATTATCCCACCTCGCCAGATCCGGTCCCCCTCACCGCCGAGCACCCCCTGGTCCACCCGCCGCTGCTGCCGACCCCCTGCACCCTCGATTCCCCTACT
>LR738713.1:653662283-653691267 GCA_902687465.1 Secale cereale
GGCATTACTATTTGATGATATTTTTAGAAAAATTATTATTGTCTTATAAAAAAAATATTACTGTTATGATTTAAACAAGTTTGAACATATTTAAACACAAATAAGTATCAAACAGCATTTTAAATGCATAAAAAATTGTGGAGCCTGGGAATCAAACCCAGGACCTCCTGGTGTGAGAACTGGCTGCTGACTAGTCGAGCTAGTAGAGGGGACTTGATGTGGATCAGGTCAGGTGGAAGATAACCTGTTGGCTCGAGCAGAAATAAAAAAAATACTAATGGCGCACTAGGGTGAGGTGCGCCATTAGTATGGATGTACTTATGGCGCGCCGAGAGGTGGTGTGCCATTAGTAGTGTGCCGCCCCATCCATATTTCCTCCCGGCCCACTAAACCTATCCCCTCTCTCTCCCTCGCCCTCGCCATCGATCCCCTTCCCCTCTCCTCTCCCGTCGACGCCGCTGCCCCGCCGCCTCGACTCCGCCCCGACGCCGCTGCCCCGATGCCGCCGCCCCCGCGCCCCTGACGCCCCGTCGCCCCCGTGCATCGACCTCCACTTCCCACACACGACGGCGGACGACCTGCATCGACCTCCATGTGACGCCTCCGCACACAAGCTCCGCCGGCGCCATCAATCTCCGTCTCCTCCTCCACGCACCACCGCCGTTCATCAGCCCAAGTAAGTTCTCCTCCTTCTTCTTCTTTTAGATCCATTAGGGTTCCTGCGAGTTCATCAGAGTTTGTCCTCTTCCTTCCCTAAAGTTGCGATTTTTAGCTTGAACTTGATACTCCTCTATGCAATGGTATTCATAGCATCTCTTTTTCAAATACTGGAACATCTCATCCGCACGAGAAAGAACCAAACCGAATCCATGAACTGCTCAAAACTGATATTTAGGTCTGACTGCTTGCCGTTTAACACCGTAAATCCCAAGTCAAGATATTAGTCTGTAAAATCTGTGTGGTAGCAGTTTTCATACTTGTCTTGACCTCGAAATATATCCGCATTTCAATAAATCTCATTTGAGCCTTCTTACTTTCTCGCCGACGCCACCTTAGTTTTAGGTTTTTACTTTATTTTTCTGAACTACTGTAGATCCAATGTTAGTGAAGAATCGCTACTATTAGTGAAGAATCAAAACTATTCTAATAAAAATTGTACAAACTTAGGCACAAGAGTTAATGTTAGTAAGTAATATGCGTGAATATGCAAACATAAAGATATCTGCTTAAAAATTTGCTGCCATCCATTTGTGAGTTGAGAACAAGGTTTAACTTGCTTGGTTTTAAAGTTGAAGACGGATATGGTAACATCCTAACAGCTGAACTGCCTAATCCATGCATTTCAGAAAAACCTTCATGAAGTTTTCCCATTATAATTATTGTGTCGATGTTGTGTGCATTATTCTATTTTGACCTTCATTTAGAAGCATGGAAGATTTAGAAGGCATATGTATGATGACTGCTTTACCAATGTACTGAAAGCTTGGAGTCCAGCATCTTTGAAGAGCAGAGTTTTGCTATTTGCATGATCTTACTTATGTAAACGTGGAGATAGATAACCTTGGACACAAGCTTGGAGTTTCCTCCACTTAAATATGCATGCATATTTTGTGAGTTCTAGGACCTTACTCTTTATCTGAATTTTAATTGGTGATGTCAGTAGTTGAATCCAAGCTTCAGCTTACTCAAATGGTAGGGAGGTCATAGTGTTCCTTTACAAGCATAGTAGAGCATAGTATGGATTCTAATGTTCAACTCTGACTAAACAGGTTCTGCAAACGGTCTTTTACTGCACTTGACTGAAGAAGTAGGTGTCTGCTATATCCTGCACTTGAGGTGAGTTGTGTTCTCAGGTTTACATTGCAATGGGCACTCTTCTTGTAAACACAAATTCAGATTTATATACTATATGTTGGCATGACTTTTTTTAGGCAGGACAGTGCATTAGTTGATGTATCTTGGGTTGATTATAAAGTTGCTTCGGTTTAATATTACCCAGATGTATCAATGTAGCATTAGCATATGATCCAAGTGCTAGTACTCCTAGTAAATAGCTAATACAGTTAATGAAGAAGAAGAAAAACTACTAGTACAGTTAATGAAGAAGGAAAAAAACTGCTAGTACTGCTAGTAAATAGCATCAGATTGAATGTCTTTTATATATGGCCAATACAGTCTGATGGCCAATACAGTTATTGAAGAAGAAGAAAAAACTGCTAGTACTGCTAGTAAATAGCATCAGACTGAATGTCTTTTATATATGGTACTGGTAGTAAATAGCTTCTTCTATATACTAATTTGCATCAAAGTGTAGAACAAAGCATCAGAGTGAATAACAAACAGTGGGTAATTAACCTAACTATTCATTTTTCCTTAGGTTAATATTAAAATGTCCAGTGTATATATATTTGAAAATGATTGCTGCTAGATGTTAATTTGCTGGTACTAGCTAGAATTTGGCACTGAAAAGCAAAAGCAAAAGCTAATTAACTGCTGGGTAATAGCACTGGTACTAGGTAGCTAAAATATGTATTCTGAAACACTGAGAGCAGAATCACTTACTACATACATATGCTCAAGAAACACTTACTAACCAGAAAAGGTTTTGACTTGAAATGTTAATAGCACAGAGAGCACCACAAGTTAAACACCTCAATCTGTTAGTATTTGTCTGCATTTTCTCACATTCTTCTTGTATCTGATCCAGTATTGCTTGTAGTGGTTTGTCCAAAATGTTGAATGATACTGCTTGGAGATGCATATATTGTTTCACCTCTTCACATACCAATGTATTTTCCATGTTGTGATGGTGGCCTTTTTTGCCTTGTCCACCCGAGAGGCCCTTGAGTTTGCTGGAATGTCGATTAACTTCCGTTCCGGCAAATTCGGGTACTCCATATGTGCTATTTTCAGCAAAGGTCATGCTGAAATTTTCCGTGAATTATAGCATGACTTTGCTAAAAATAGGACATATGGGGTACTTGTGACTAATGCATGGGCCGGGGTATCTTAGTAGTTAATTAAGTAGGATCAAGTGCCCCTTTATTCTAGCTGCATTAAACCATAGGCGGCAATAGAGCCAAGTGATTAGGCCCAACTTAGAATTCTCCTTCCCATCTTAGCTTTTAGGATGCCTCGATGTCGACAAACCATTAATTATAAAACCTTGGCTTTTAGGGTGCCTCGTGATACGTCCAAAACGTATCTATAATTTCTGCTTGCTCCATGCCACTTTTGGGTGATATTGCTATGATATTCATACACTTCCATACACTTTTGATCATATTTGGACTAACCTACTAATCTAGTGCACCCCAGTGCCAGTTTCTGTTTTCAGTTGTTTTTGTATTTCAGGTTTTCACGTTTCGAGAACTGCCCAGAAAAATCCAGAAAAATTATATAAAAAATCAGCGTATCGGAAACAACACTGCGTCCGAAGGGCAGCCTGGGGGGGGGGGGGGCACAGGGGCTCCAGGCGCCCGGTGGGCGCGCCTGGCCCCCCCGAGGCTCCCCCGGTGCCCTACTTTGGCATATATTTAAAGGGTTCCCTGAAACCCTCAGACCAAGACTTTTTTTCGCGATCCCATCTCTGTTCCGTTGCCGCCGCCGCTTCCAAGACCGGGAGCACCAGGAGAACTCTTCCCGGCACCGTGCCGGAGGGGAGGATCACCACCGGGAGCTTCTCCACCACCATGGACGCCTCCCGGATGACTCGTGAGTAGTCTCCCTTGGACCATGAGTCCATGACCAGTAGCTATGTGATGTTCTCCTCCCGTTCTTGTGCTTCACTAATTAGTCCTCGTGAGCTGCCCTACATGATCGAGGCACCTATGTAATCCTTATGCTGTTGCTATGTTGAGTTTGCTGGGATCCGATGGATTATGAGATTATGTTCAGATTGAGCTTGAGTAATATATTTGATTCACCTCTTTTATATTTTAGTTCATAAGTAATTCTTGGATGTTCTCCGTTGTTATTTATTGCTTTGGCCAAGTAGTAGGTAGTGACTCCAAGAGGGAACGTTATGCTCAATTGTGGGTTCATGCCCCTCGATGACTAGCTTGGGTGACAGAAACATGAGTCTAGGGGATGTGTTGTTGCCACAAGGGGGAAAACAACAGTGCTTGTGCCCGCGGGTGCAAGGATTGTTTACTTTACGCAAAGTTCTTTTAATGCAGTTGTCTGTTGCATTGAGTTTACACTATGGGTGGGACTCGCAACTTAATACCAGCGAGATGTTCTGGATAGATATCTCAAGGTGGATGATTAGTAGTAGATATTGATGGATTTCGGTCTACTTACTTTGGCGTACCGCCCATGCTTTGAACCTCAACCTTTCTTGCACTGTAGTCAGCATTGGTTTGCGTTCGTGGTCCTGTCAATTGCCCAGCTGTAATTTGTTTACCTCACATAGCTGTTTTATCGTCTTTTGGGAGAGAGACATCACTAGTGAACATCATGAGACTCCGGTCCATATTACCATCATTCATCACATACACTATTTACTTTTCGCTATTTTATTTACTATTGCAAAACACTATCTATCACTACTATCATATTGCTTTTAACCCTATGTGAACTACAAGGCCGGAGAGATTGACAACCTCTCTGTACTCGTTGGGAGCAAAGTTATTTGTATCTGTGTGCAGGTCCACGTTGATTGCTAATTGCGCCGTTAGCAGTTGACACCTACCTTTTGAACCTAGGAGTCTCTGGGGATTCGATCCTTGGCATCTTTGTTAAGGGAAAACACTTCTACTTACTGCATCTTACACCTTCCACTTGGGGTAACCAACGAGGGGTTCGAGGCCCATCAAGGAATATTTTCTGGCACCATCGCCGGGGACTCCACTCTTCAGGATAGGGGAGTTGCATGCTATCTTTTACCTTTGCTTTTTAGTCTTGTTAGTTTACCTTTCATTTTTGCTTTAGTACCTTTTTATCAAAAATCATAAAAAAATTATTTGTCTTTTTAATAGTAGTCCTTTCTGTTTAGCCAAACATGTTAGGATTTGGTGCTTTGAGGGAATCAGAAGTTTTAGATTTCCATCAAAGGGATGGAGAAAATATGAAGAAGGCATGGGATAGAATTTATGATGCACATAGGAGAATTATGCCTTGGATACCTATAAAAATTGTGCTTAGGAATTTTTACCATGGTCTTTTTAAATGGTGTAAACACTCCCTTGACATTATAGCTGAGGGAGATTTCTTAGAATGTGATGAAGCTAGAGCTCTTGAGATTATACATGGTCTATCTAGTTACTTTGTTTATGATCATAACTTTGATACTATCATAGATAGACTTGCTACTATTGAGAAAAGAATGGATGCTCTAGACTTAACGAAGATAGAGAAACCCAAACCCAATAAGAGAGATATTTGGAAATAGATAATGACTGGGAACCTCTTGTTAGGATTAGCATCTCTAATCAAGACTTCCTTGCTTATTGTGATATTGGATCTATGGTTTCTACTATGCCAAAAATACTTCATGATTCTTTAAAATTTAACATGGATAGATATCCATCTTATCATGAACACACTAATGGAGATATTTCTGAAATCCAGGGAAAAATAAAAGACGTACCGGTTAAATTCCTTAAAGGGATTGCAATGATTGATTTCTTCATCGTGGAGCCAAACCAAGGAAATATAGTGCTTGGAAGGAACTTCCTCCGAGCAGTTAAAGGCTTCATCAATATAGGTAAGGGACAAATCCGCTTACGCGGGAAGGCAAAAGGTGTGTACCCCTTTCCTAGAAGGAACAAGAATGAACTTGTTGAGGAATCATTTGAACCAATTTATAACTCCGATTATTATGATGATTATTGATTCCTCTATGCATTATGCCTAGCTTAAAGGCATAAAAGAAAGCGCTTTTGGGAGGCAGCCCACATGAATAAATTTTTTGTTTTTGTTGTGTCTTGATGTTGTTTACTTCTGTAGCATCATCATTGTATCTTTGCTTTTAATATTTGTGCCAAGTATAGCCTCTGATTGCTAGAAAGTTCAAAAGTTGTGAGGTGATGTCCAGGAAACAGATTCTGTCCTTGGATAGAAAAATTCGTATAAAATCACCAGATCATCTTTTTGGTCTCAATATTTTCGACAGCGTTCTCTATATAATTGTCTTTCGTGCGTCAGTTCTGAGTTTTTTGATTTGAGTTGCAGAAGTATCCCGAACAGGTCAATTAGTGCCTGATGTTCTGTTTTTCACAGATTCTGTCCTGTTTTGCCTTACCTTCACTTTGCAAATTGAGAACTTGCTTTTTCTTTGCAAAAACCTTTTGGCAATCTTGAGAAACAGTAGAACTTCAAGAATATCCTTATTTCCAGCAAGGTATAATTATTTTATTAAGGGTACTAACCTCGATAATCAGATTATGATGAGTTATGTATGAAGGGAGTTTTCAAGTGTGCGAGGGAAGATGATAAAAAGATTCAGGAGTGTCAAGCGCTCAAGCTTGGAGATGCCCCCGTGCACCCCCAGGAAATATTCAAGGAGACTCAAGCGTCTAAGCTTGGGGAAGCCCCCCGTGCATCCCCTTCTCCATCAACATTATCAGTTCGTCTTTCGTTCCGCTATATTTTTATCACTTCATGTGTTATGTGCTATGCTTGGAGCGTCTTGCTTTTAGTTTTCTTTTTAGTTTTTCATAACGAGTCGGAACCCAGCATTCCTTTATATGGGAGAGAAACACGCTCCACCTCTACCTAGAACATTACATAGAATTTTCATGTCTATCTATGCTGTATGTGTTCTTTGTCTTTTAGTAGCTACTATCGTGCTCTGCTCTTAGTATTCATGCCTATCTTTTCAAAGAGCTTTTATTTAGTTGGTTGCTTGAACTCTCTTTAATTACCATGCTCACCTTATTAAGAGAGTTTGCTTCCGTTGCATGGGTTAATGTGTCTATGATAAAGATGCTTCTTTCATGATGGTGCTTAGTAGTTCAGGTTTTCTTATGGTTAATCTCAGATAGCTGGGGGGTTTCCAATGTGTTATTGGAGTACCAACTTGGTTTGTTTGCCTATGATGTGGTATTGTTTAGTAATATCTTCCTTCGAGAATTTATTTTGATTGACTTGGCGTATGCTCACGCATATTCAAGACTGTAAAGAAAGTCTGTCAAGCCTTGATGATCTTTTGTTTCTGAGTAGCGATATAACTACCATGCCTGATTCAATATTGCTTTGTCGCTCTGCATGATTATGACCGTCATTGCTCTCTTAGTTGGTCGCTCCCAGTCTTTTGCTAACCTCCACCTGCACTAAGCAAATTAACCATGCAATACATAGCTCATGGGAAAGTATCCTAAAAACTATTGTGGTAAAGAATATGTTGCCTATGTATCTTATTTCTCATGAGTTGCTTGCTGAGCGGTAACCATGTTTCTGGGGACGCCATCAACTGTCACACTTTTGTTGAATATCATGTGAGTTGCGATGCATGTTCGTCTTGTCTGAAGTAAGGGTGATTTACCGTGGGTTTAATTAATATGCATATTGTTAGAGAAGAACATTGGGCCGCCAACCAAAGCCATGCATCATGGTGGAAGTTTTAGCTTGGACCTTAATCCTCAAATCTCTCATGAGAATATGCTTATGCATTAAAGAGGAGTCCATCATCTATTTTCTATGTTGTCCCGGTATGGATGTCCTCAAGTTGAGATCTATCAAAAACGAGAAATCAAATGCGATCTATCTCCTTGGACCTTTCTACAGGTGGCATAGAGGTACCCCTTTGTGACACTTGGTTAAAACATATGCAATGCAATGATAACCCATGGGGATCCGAGCTAATTAGGACAAGGAGCGAGCACTATTGGTATTCGATGCATGAGGATTGCAACTTATAGGATGTTTTATACATGACACATATGAAGTACTACTACCGTTGACACAATTGCTTCCATGTTTCAAAATAAAAAGCTCTAGCACTTCAAGCACCAACTACTGAGAGCATTATTGTCATTCTGAGTGTAATGTGCATTGTCCCAAAGTAGCATTGTCTTTTGCATGATTGTGACTTCGTTTATTCTGAAATGATTGTATCTAGTCATCACTTAAACCTTGAAGGTGCCCCTGCATTTATGTTTTGCATCACTAAAGGGGGCAAGCTAGATATCACTTGATCATATTTGCACATCATGTTCATTGCAAATCTTTTTGATGTTTCAGTTTCATGTTGTAAAACTTTCAGTCATTTGTGATTTTCTCTTGAGGCAACTTAGTTACTTTAGAATCACTGTCTCAGTAAGCTTTTGTCATATGACTATGAGAAAGTCCTATATGGTTAATAGCATGTCACCACAGAAATTATTCTTGTTATCATTTACCTACTCGAGGACGAGCAGGAATTAAGCTTGGGGATGTTGATACGTCCAAAACGTATCTATAATTTCTGCTTGCTCCATGCCACTTTTGGGTGTTATTGCTATGATATTCATACACTTCCATACACTTTTGATCATATTTGGACTAACCTACTAATCCAGTGCACCCCAGTGCCAGTTTCTATTTTCGGCTGTTTTTGTATTTCAGGTTTTCACGTTTCGAGAACTGCCCAGAAAAATCAAGAAAAATTATATAAAAAATCAGCGTATCGGAAACAACACTGCGTCCGAAGGGCAGCCTGGGGGGGGGGCACAGGGGCTCCAGGCTCCTTGTGGGCGCCCCCCCCCTGGGCCGCACCGGGGGGCGCCTGGGCCCCCCGAGGCTCCCCCGGTGCCCTACTTTGGCATATATTTAAAGGGTTCCCCGAAACCCTCAGACCAGGACTTTTTTTTCGCGATCCCATCTCTGTTCCAGGCACCCTGCCGGAGGGGAGGATCACCACCGGGAGCTTCTCCACCAGCATGGACGCCTCCCGGATGACTCGTGAGTAGTCTCCCTTGGACCATGAGTCCATGACCAGTAGCTATGTGATGTTCTCCTCCCGTTCTTGCGCTTCACTAATTAGTCCTCGTGAGCTGCCCTACATGGTCGAGGCACCTATGTAATCCTTATGTTGTTGCTATGTTGAGTTTGGTGGGATCCGATGGATTATGAGATTATGTTCAGATTGATCTTGAGTAATATATTTGATTCACTTCTTTTATATTTTAGTTCATAAGTAATTCTTGCATGTTCTCCGTTGTTATTTATTGCTTTGGCCAAGTAGTAGGTAGTGACTCCAAGAGGGGACGTTATGCTCGATTGTGGGTTCATGCCCCTCGATGACTAGCTTGAGTGACAGAAACATGAGTCTAGGGGATGTGTTGTTGCCACAAGGGGGAAAACAACGGTGCTTGTGCCCGCGGGTGCAAGGATTGTTTACTGTACGCAAAGTTCTTTTAATGCAGTTGTCTGTTGCATTGAGTTTACACTATGGGTGGGACTCGCAACTTAATACCAGCGAGATGTTCTGGATAGATATCTCAAGGTGGATGATTAGTAGTAGATATTGATGGATTTCGGTCTACTTACTTTGGCGTACCGCCCATGCTTTGAACCTCAACCTTTCTTGCAATGTAGTCAGCATTGGTTTGCGTTCGTGGTCCTGTCAATTGCCCAGCTGTAATTTGTTTACCTCACATAGCTGTTTTATCGTCTTTTGGGAGAGAGACATCACTAGTGAACATCTGAGACTCCGGTCCATATTACCATCATTGATCACATACACTATTTACTTTTCGCTGTTTTATTTACTATTGCAAAACACTATCTATCACTACTATCATATTGCTTTTAACCCTTTGTGAACTACAAGGCCGGAGAGATTGACAACCTCTCTGTACACGTTGATTGCTAATTGCGCCGTTAGTAGTTGACACCTACCTGTTGAACCTAGGAGTCTCTGGGGATTCGATCCTTGGCATCTTTGCTAAGGGAAAACACTTCTACTTACTGCATCTTACACCTTCCACTTGGGGTAACCAACGACGGGTTCGAGGCCCATCACCTCGGTGTCGATAAAAACCGAAATGATGAAAGCTTAGGATTTTAGGGTGCCTCTGCGTCGAAAAACCCTCAATGATAAAAGCTTAGCTTTTAGGATGACTCGGTGTCGACAAACCCTAAATGATGAGACCATGATCTTGTTCCTTGATAATAACCAACTATTTGACCAAACTTTGTTCCTATTTAGAGAGAAACATGGCCAACAACAATGATGCCGGGGGTTCGGGCGGCAAGGCATTCTGGGAACTGTCCCAGGAGATGGAGGAACAACCTCACTTGTATGAGGACGCCGCCTTCCCCACCGATCCTGAGACCACTGATGGTACCGCCGAGGATGACCCCACTGATGCCACCACTGATGGTGCCGCCGAGGATGCCACCACGTATGATGGCGGCGCACGCACAGATGGCAGCCAACCGAAGAGGCAACGGAAGGACCGGCGCCCGACCGTGCTCCGCACCCTCAAGGAGGAAGTTACGGAAGTGGACTCCGACGGGAATCCAACGGCGCCCAAACGAATAGTCAAGGGGTACTCGCTTCAGCTAGGGTGCATTCTCCGGAGCACCGTCTCGATCAACACCGAGAACCTGAGGCATCCTGACCGAGGGAATTTGCGCAACTTCACGAAGCTGCACGAACAATACAAGTTCCCCGCTGAATTTGAACAACACAAGCCTCAAAGGGAATAAAGTGAACAATGCTGCCCTCACGAAGATGAGCAAGGCCCTGTCTACTTGGAAAAGCAATGTGAAGAGAATGATCGAGAAAGGTGAGAGTTATGAGAAGATCAAGGAGAAAAATCCTTCGATCACCGAAGATGACTACAACGACTTCAAGATCAATTGCTCAAGCACCGCAAACTCTGAATCAAGTCAGTGGGGGAAAGAAATGCGGGAGCTGAACTTAGGGGAACACACACTCGGTCCCGGTGGTTAGAGAGTGGCGGAGCCTATATGGGACAAGGAGGAGGAGGACCGTGCCGAGCAAGGCCTACTGTCCCTCTTCGATAAATACGGTGACAAGCAGACCAGGAACTTTGTCAGGGCCCGGTACAAGAAGGACCCAAAAACAAAGGAGCTTACCACGGATCCGAATTCCAGGGCGCTTGAGCTTGTTCTGGTAAGGAATACACCCCTGCGTAATTAGCTCCATATGGTTGCATTCTAATTAATGAAGCCAAATTTCTAAATGGTTCACATTCCTTCCGCAGGCGACTGAAAGCAGTAGCGCGGGGTCGACTAAGAGCAACCCTTGGGACACCACTCTAAATAGGGCGTTGAATGTAATGAAGAACAAGGATAAGCTCAGTAAGCCGACGTCAGCTTGTCGTGTGGCCGACAAAGGCTTGTCGACAAAATGGTCGTCATACTATAACGCTGGTGGGCGAATGGAGAAAAAGACCAGCTCGGAATGCCAAGCGCGCGAGGTTCAAGAAATCAAGGCACAGGTGGCGCGGATTCCGGAGATTGTCCAAGAGCAAGTGCAACAACAACTCGGAGCGACGATCACCGCCACTGTGCCTACCTTGATCGAGGGGTTGAGTGCGTGGATTGCGGGCGGCCAACAGGGGCCGCCCCCAATTCCTAGCTTCACGGCCAGCAACTCGCAGAACGCGATGGCGGGGCCATTGGTGTCTCCGGCGGAGGCGGCATTGGTGTCTCCGACGCCGGCACGGGAGCTTAATGCACCCGGGTGTACGCCGGCCGGCACATCTGCAGCAAGCGGCCCCTCCGTCAACTGCACGCCCGCCATTGGCGGTGCCTCGACATTAGCCGAGCTCGACGCCATCATCACAGTAACTAATTAAGCCTCTCTTGGCCGAGGACTTCATCTCCTTGCCGCCGATGTTCCGTGCACTCTCCTGCACTTCGTGAACAACGAGTCGGTCGATGTTGCCAAGGGAAAAATCGTTCAACCGGGCAACCCCTTATTCCACGGTACCCAGATGCCACCCAACTTGTTTAGGGTTCAACTGGTTCGGGTGCTGCCAGGCTGCGACGAGTTGTTACCTCCGATTCGACCCGTCGGGGCCGACGATGATGACATGATGACCCTCAGCGCCTGCCTGAGCTGGTCCCTGCTTTGGCCGAAGAGCCAGATTCGTTTGGGGGCGGGGGACACCACCACAAAGACAACACCGCCAGTCGTGCCGGCGCCAAGTCGGCCCCATGGCAAGATCGCCGCAACGGTGCCAGACATCCCTATGCCACTGGATCCAAACATGCATATGGCACAGGATCAGAACGACGACGACGACAATACATTTGGCAACGTCGATCAGTACTTTGCCGATCATGGGTACAGTGGCGACTTCATGGGGCCTCCTTCTCAAGAACCCAACCCAACAAAAGACGTGCGCGATCTGGCTGGTACCGCGGAGAAGCCAAGTTGCAACAGGCGTCGTCTGCCATTCAGCTCTCAGGAGATGCCTCCAGCTGCCGACTTCACCGAGCCTCGGATAGGCGAGGTGCGAAATATTATTAGCCCCAACACACTCAAGAAGGCGGTCTCTGAGCAGAACTTGGTCCCATTACAGGAGAAGAAGAAGGCACGCAAAACAAAGACTAACAAGGGTGCGAGCCAGCCGGCACCGAGTACGATCCGTGCTCTGGACGGGCCACCTTCACCTGAGGATGTAATGAGGAGGGTGCATGTGGCGGGTAGGCCGATGCTACCGAGAAATATGCTCGATGCTGCAACCGGTGCTATGCGTTGTCTGCGTGACAGTGTTCTTTCTTTGGAGAAGCGGCGTCTCAGAGAGAAGGATGTGGCATACCCGGTTTTCGCGGCCAAGGTGCCAGAGGGCAAGGGCTTTGTGGATAACTCCATCGGGGGTACGATCGTCCTGCGGTTTGATGACATCCACGCTACGTTGAACCTTCATCCGCTGCACTACACCTTCGTTCGGCTATTTTCGCTGAGTATGGAGATGTGGATCATTCGCGTCAAGACCCCGGACATCGTGATAGTCGATCCCTTCTACATGCGTGCCAAGATCTTGGGCAGCGCTGGGGATCGGCAAGTCGCGAGTTCTTACCTCGAAGGCATCATTCTGGCAAACCTAGATAACGATAACTTCCTCATGCCTTACTTTCCCGAGTAAGTCCTCCCCTCAACCGCCCCGTAACATATGAATTCTTAGATTTCGATCGTTTTTATTTTTACCATTCCGTGTTTTCTGCAGTGACACACATTGCACCCTCATCCTCCTAAGCCCCAAATTTTCCATGGCCACGTATTTCGACCCGGACCGTCAGTCGAACGTAGACTACACAAATGTCAACAAGGTTCTTGATGATGTTCTCGCCGGCTACGCCAAATCTGGAGGCACCTTCACCAGGCCTATTCGTAAGTACGGCAAGAACGTGTTCTCCCACAATACGATGTTCTGCTGCATCAAGCAGCCGCCTGGCGGTCAGAAGGGTGCCTACTACACCATCCATCACATGCGGGCGATCGTACGGTACCATCATCAACTTCTGCTACCGAGTAAACTCAAAGATTGGGCCGCGAGCGTGTCGGCAATCCAGGACGCGGACATCAGACAAGAATTCTTTCGCATCCAGTCAGAGTTTGCGGAAATCATCCATGAAGATGTCCTTCATACCTCGGGGCAGTTCTACCTCAGAAATCAACCGTCCAACAGTGACATCGACACAATGCTACAAATGCAGGCTGACAACGCCCGTGATTTCATGACTCCCATGATAGACGACCTCTTCATCCACGCTCCGGTCCCTTGAGTCGAGTCGAAAGCAGTGCTGCTGTGTCTAGTTCTAAAACATCGATTGGCTCATGTTGTAATTAAACTTTAATGAACTTGTAGTATGTCTCTTTGGTTTCGGGAGTCGTTCAACTTAGATGTAATCGATGCTATTAATGTCTTGATTTTCTCTTCCGATCGTTCTGTTGCATACTTATATATTGCTTATGTATTGTGTGTGAATTGGTACTAACGTTTCGTTTGGCTAGTGCATAGCGATGCCGTCGTATGTCGTGTACAAGGGTAAGGTTCCCGGAGTCTACGACGACTGGGAGGAGTGTCGGAGACAGGTTCACCGATTCAGCGGTAATAGTTCCAAAGGGTACACCACTAGGGCCGGGGCCGAATCTAGATACGCCCGCTATCTAGCGGGAGAGGGGAGGGACCGTTGGAGGAACCGGATGAAGACGAGTTCCATCATGATGATGCTCATCGTGATGACCGCAGCTCTCTTCTATGTGATGGTAGTTTAGATGATCGATATCGACTTGTAATGTGAAGACAAACTCGCTACTCGTGGTCTCGAGACTTGTAATATATCGTTCTATCTTTCTTCGGTCTTTTCAATTCGGAGACTAATATGATGAATTGTATTCGGAGACTAATATGATGAATTGTATTCAGAGACTAATATTCTATTGTATTCGATGAATCTGTTGTTGATGTGTGCTGTCTATATTCTGTCCAATTATACATTTTGTAACCTGTGCAAAAAATAGAAAATAAAAAAATAAAAAAACCTAATATTCATACTAATGGTGCATCAAAGGATACTAATGGCGCATCATTAAACAGTGCGCCATTAGTATGCCGTAGTTACTAATGGCGCATCTTGTTGTTGTGCGACATTAGTACGCCAAAAAACCTGGGTATACATGGCCCCCTGGGAGGCATACTAATGGTGCACTGTTGTATATACTAATGGCGCATCTGAGGTGCGCCATTAGTATACCAGATACTAATGGCGCACCAGAGGTGCGCCATTAGTAAAATATACTAATGGCGTGGCACTAATGGCGCACTACTAATGCGCCATTAATGGCCAAATTAGGTTCGCCATTAGTAGGCCTTTTCCTTGTAGTGATCGCTACCACTTAGTGATAAAGTAAAGCAATTACATGGCGATTGCATTTCATACAATAAAGCGACAACCATATGGCTCCTGCCAGTTGCCGATAACTTTACAAAACATGATCTTCTCATACAAAACCGTATATCTCATCATGTCTTGACCATATCACATCACAACATGCCCTGCAAAAGCAAGTTAGACGTCCTCTACTTTGTTGTTGCAAGTTTTACGTGGCTGCTACGGGCTTAGCAAGAACCGTTCTTACCTACGCATACAAAAACCACAACGATGTTTCGTCAAGTATGTGTTGTTTTAACCTTCACAAGGACCGGGCGTAGCCACACTTGATTCAGCTAAAGTGAGAGAGACAGACACCCGCCAGTCACCTTTAAGCAACGAGTGCTCATAACAGTGAAACCAGTCTCGCGTAAGCGTACGCGTAATGTCGGTCTGGGCCGCTTCATCTCACAATACCGCCGAAGAAAAGTATGACATGCTGGTAAGCAGTATGACTAGTATCGCCCACAACTCATTGTGTTCTACTCGTGTATATCATCTACGCCTAGACCTGGCTCGTGATGCCATTGTTGGGGAACGTAGTATTTTAAAATTTTCCTAAGATCACGCAAGATCTATCTACCAGATGTATAGCAACGAGGGGGGAGAGTGTGTCTACGTACCCTCGTAGACCGGGAGCGGAAGCGTCAAGTGACGCGGTTGATGTAGTCGAACTTCTTCGCGATCCAACCGATCAAGCACCGAACGTACGACACCTCCGCGTTCAGCACACGTTCAGCTTGATGACGTCCCACGAGCTCTTGATCCAGTTGAGCTTTACGGGGGAGTTTTGTCAGCACGACGGCGTGGTGACGGATATGATGTATCTACCGGCGCAGGGCTTCGCCTAAGTACTGCAACGTTATGACCGAGGTGTGTTTCTGTGGAGGGGGGCACCGCACATGGCTAAAACAATTCAACTTGTGTGTCTTTGGGTGCCCCCTGCCCCCGTATATAAAGGAGCAAGTGGGGAGGCCGGCCGGCCCCTTGTGGCGCGCCTAGGAGGTGCAATCCTACTAGGAATAGGATTGCAATCCTATTCCTAGTAGGAACTACCAAAAGGGAGAAGGGGAAAGGAAGGAGAGGGAGAAGGAGAAGGAAAGGGGCGCCGGCCCCCCTCCCTCCTTGTCGAATTCGGACCAAGGGGTGGGGGGCACGCGGCCCAGCCCTGGCCCTCCTTCCCTCTTTCTCCTACGGCCCATTAAGGCCCATAGCTTCCCCAGCGGTTCTGGTAACCCCCCCCCTCCCGGTACTCCGGTAAATTCCGAAACTTTACGGAACACTTCCGTTGTCCGAATATAGTCGTCCAATATATCAATCTTTACGTCTCGGACATTCCAAGACTCCTCGTCATGTCCGTGTCCTCATCCGAGACTCCGAACTACCTTCGGTACATCAAAACTCATAAACTCATAATACCGATCGTCATCAAACGTTAAGCGTGCGGACCCTACGGGTTCGAGACTATGTAGACATGACCGAGACTCCTCTCCGGTCAATAACCAATAGCGAAACCTGGATGCTCATATTGGCTCCTACATATTCTACGAAGATCTTTATCGGTCAAACCGCATAACAACAAACGTTGTTTCTTTTGTCATCGGTATGTTACTTGCCCGAGATTCGATCGTTGGTATCTCTATACCTAGTTCAATCTCGTTACCGGCAAGTCTCTTTACTCGTTCCGTAATACATCATCTCGTGACGAACTCATTAGTCTTTTGCTTGCAAGGCTTATTATGATGTGCATTACCGAGAGGGCCCAGAGATACCTCACTGACACTCGGAGTGACAAATCCTAGTCTTGATCTATGCCAACACCACGAACACTTTCGGAGACACTTGTAGAGCATCTTTATGATCACCCAGTTACGTTGTGATGTTTGATAGCACACATGGTGTTCCTACGGTATTCGGGAGTTGCATAATCTCATAGTCATAGGAACATGTATAAGTCATGAAGAAAGCAATAGCAGTAAAACTAAACGATCATAGTGCTAAGCTAAAGGATGTGTCTAGTCCATCACATCATTCTCCTAATGATGTTATCTCATTGATCAAATGACAACTCATGTCTATGGCTAGGAAACATAGCCATCTTTGATCAATGAGCTAGTCAATTAGAGGCATACTAGGGACATGCTATTTTGTCTATGTATTCACACATGTATCAAGTTTCCGGTTAATACAATTCTAGAATTAATAAAAGACATTTATCATGATATAAGGAAATACAAATAAAATCTTTATTATTACCTCTAGGGCATATTTCCTTCAATGGCTTCCAAATATGTTGATCCTAACGTGGAGGACAGTTATCTAGACTTTACGACTTCTACCAGGACAGTGAAGGAGGGCTATACGCACATAGCTGCATAATATTTTCACCCCAGCATATAGATAATTTTAATTATTGGGTCAAACCGACAATCTGAATCAAATCAGTCTTGGATGACTAACACCCATGTAGTTCAATTCCGTGGGCATTCCTAAATGAGTTTGTGATCTAAAGTTTTCGAGATTGAATCTGCAGATGGATCCGACGGGAAAGAAAATATCACTTTTCTTACCTTAGATCAAATCGGTGAAACTTGTTTTGAAGCCGAGCGGAGAGTTTCAGCCAACACCAAGAAGGATGGCCGCCGAAATCTGACATGGTGGTGCAAACTTCTGCAATTGCTGTTGCTCGCTATCGAGCCACGGAGTCGCATACCTATACGGTGCGCCAGAGATGCTATAGGCACATGCGTCTACTGCACCATGCACTGGCTAATTGAACTGGAGGCAATTGACCAAGAAGAACCCTCGCGTACGTCAAATCTTGGAGGAAATTACGGAGTAGAACGTAGGGAGACCAACTGGGGGAGGACTTGACTACGCATGGGATAGGAGAGTTCCTTTTATTTGAAAGTGGAGGCGGAGACTTTACTTCCTAATTTTGTCACAATAGTTGAAGCCTTTCCTTGTTTTATTCTGACGTGAGGATTTCCCCTTCCCAATTTATTTTTGAGGGATCCCCTTCCTAATTTTGTGGCAATAGGTGGCGCCTTTCCTTTTTATCTTTTCACGTGAGGATTTCCTTCTTGTTTTTTTTTTACGTGAGGCTTTTCTTGTTTCGTTTTACTAACGTTGGATGTGTCACATGCGTTTTTTATAGGACTCGACCATATATGTTACGCAACTTTTCCTTCTATCCTGATCGTCAATTCTATAATCTAACTGATGAGATCAAGTGAACTGTATTCATAAGTAGTAAACAATTGATTTATGGAAAGATCATATTCTACAGATGTACTTTGCATACAAGTCTGATATATTAATCCAAGGAAGTGTTTGGTGGATTAAACAATGGAAGCAGGCACCTGTAGACCGAAGCAATGCGACTATTTTTTACCGCAAATCAAAAGTCCCATGTTGCAATTTTGCCGTACAATCTAATCTTTCGGAAGTTAGGCAGCTGGCTTCTCAAACTTGCGTTTCCCTAATAAAAGAGCAAATATTCTAGCATAGAAAATTCCCCTCTCTTCCTTTCTCATTTCATATAGAAGGAACTTATCACGAACTCTAGAAAACGGTACTGCAATTTTAGAGGGTCTGCAAATGGATTACCCTTGATTTTTGCATCATCTTCTCATCAAAATAACTTATGTGTATCAGATATGAGAAGATAATGCCTCAACTCAATAATTACTCACGTGCCTACTACTATGAAAATAATACGAGTACATAAATTTAGGATTTTTATTTACTAGCCAGGCATATTGCATACGTAAGTAACTAAGCGAAATATTTATATCTTGATTCGATCCTTGCATAAGTGGAAAATATACATCGGAAACAAAAATTTCTAAAATTATTCTAGGAGATCTAAAAAAGGATTCTCAAGCATGTTGAGTCAATTGATGAGAGGCCACACACAGAGTAGACAATACGCAGATCTGGTATTCGACTGTTGTGAGCAAGCGGCTTGCCAGCTAGCCGAAGATAAACATGGAATAAAGGCTTTCTCATATTGGGATCGAGTATTCTCAGTAAGAACTTTTTTTCCAGAGAGGGGGAAAGGGAGATTAACAATCTATAGTCGTAAGAGACAACCTTTCTTGAGCTTACCACACATAGTATGCAGATTAGCAGGGTTTGTTTCTGCCACATCGGGAATAGCCAAAGACGACAACTGTCATCTAATGAGACCACACAAAAGACTTTTGGATGTGATGGCATCCAAATATGTTGATCCTAAAGTGGAGGACAGTTATCTAGACTTTATGACTTTTACCAAGACAGTGAAGGAGGGCTATACACACATAGCTGCATAATATTTTCACCCCAGCATATAAATAATTTTAATTATTGGGTCAAACCGACAATCTGAATCAAATCAGTCTTGGATGACTAACACCCATGTAGTTGAATTCCGTGGGCATTCCTAAATGAGTTTGTGATATAAAGTTTTCGAGATTGAATCTGCAGATGGATCCGACGGGAAAGAAAATATCACGTTTCTTACCTTAGATCAAATCAGTGAAACTTGTTTTGAAGCCGAGCGGAGAGTTTCAGCCAACACCAAGAAGGATGGCCACCCAAATCTGACATGGTGGTGCAAACTTCGGCAATTGTTGTTGCGCGCTATCGAGCCACGGAGTCGCATACCTATACGGTGCCACAGATATGTTATAGGCACATGCGTCTGCTGCACCATGCACTGGCTAATTGAACTGGAGGCAATTGACCAAGAAGAACCCTTGCGTACGTCAAATCTTGGAGGAAATTACGGAATAGAACGTAGGGAGACCAACTGGGGGAGTTCTTGACTACGCGTGGGATAGGAGACTTCCTTTTATTTGAAAGTGGAGGCGGAGACTTTACTTCCTAATTTTGTCGCAATAGGTGGAGCCTTTCCTTGTTTTCTTCTCACATGAGGATTTCCCCTTCCCAATTTATTTTTGAGGGATCCCCTTCCTAATTTTGTGGCAATCGGTGGCGCCTTTCCTTTTTATCTTTTCACGTGAGGATTTCCTTCTTGCTTTTTTTTACGTGATGCTTTTCTTGTTTCGTTTTACTAACGTTGGATGTGTCACATGCGTTTTTTAAAGGAATCGACCATATATGTTACGCAAATTTTCCTTCTATCCTGATCTTCAATTCTATAATCTAACTGATGAGATCAAGTGAGCTGTATTCATAAGTAGTAAACAATTGACTTATGGAAAGATCATATTCTACAGATGTACTTTGCATACACGTCTGATATATTAATCCATGGAAGTGTCTGGTGGATTAAACAATGGAAGCAGGCACCTGTAGACCGAAGCAATGCGACTATTTTTTAACGCAAATCAAAAGTCCCATGTTGCAATTTTGCCGTCCAATCTAATCTTTCGGAAGTTAGGCAGCTGGCTTCTCAAACTTGCGTTTCCCTAATAAAATAGCAAATATTCTAGCATAGTAAATTCCCCTCTCTTCCTTTCTCGTTTCATATAGAAGGAACTTATCACGAACTCTAGATAATGGTACTGCAATTTTAGAGGGTCTGCAAATGGATTACCCTTGATTTTTGCATCATCTTCTCATCAAAACACTACAAGAAATATGACAACTTGTGACCTTGACTATTGGTCACAGAATGGTCATTATTTTCCATTTGTGACCTTTTTGTGACCAAAAACAGATGGTCAAAAGCTGGCGGTCGTAAACTGAAATTAACAACCTTCTCTGTGAGAAGGTCGTAGACGTTTATGACCAAAATATGCCTATTGTCTTGTTTTGGTCACTAGCAGCCTCCCCAGACCACGTAGGCATCTAGCGTGGCAAGCTGATGTGGCACAAGAATCAGCCCGGTCAAATTGGCTATTCTACATGGGCCTAGCCCAATAATTCAGCCTTTCTATATTTATTTTTCTTGTCAATATTGGGTCGACTTCATGGGCCTAGCCCAATATTATAGCCTTTTTATTTTTGGGTTGAAGCCTTTGTTTATCTTTTTTAGATGCACCCCATTTGTCAAATTCTAGTAAGTGGGTCCCCTATGTGATGTTCTAGTTTGTGGGACCCTACTGTCAAGGTCATGTTCTTCATATTTCAATATGCAAATATAGAAAACAGACACAATATTTCGAATAACAGCAAGAAGTAATCTGCCACATCATATAACATACATTTGTAAATGTGATCATCATCAAGTTTACAATTAGAACACATACATCCCAAGTGTATCTACCCAACTCTATCACATGAGCCATACAAGTTCTGCTACATCATCATATAACACACAAATAGGATCAGCATTATTCCAATGAACTAGCTCTGAGAACTAGCACGCATATAAGTTCTGCTACAAGGACTTCATTACTATGCTTCATCCAACTTCTTTGCCGGATGCTCGCAAAGAAACATGAAAGGCCAGCATCTACACATTGTAGAACAAAATGATAGGAACAAAATAAAACTAAATCTAACATTGTGTTATTTTAATCTAGCTAAGTAGGCTGGCTAGCCCTTGCTATTCAGGTCCATATTAACCCTAAGCAACAAGATATCAAAAACACGCCCACAATTCAATGCATTTGAGGCCATGGGGGCACCAAACTCTATAACCATGCATGCAAAGGGAGCAAACATCACAAATAATGGCATTTAACAAGTTCACTAATAGTTGCATTTAAGGTAAACAAGAGCTGCATAGCAAAGTGCAAGAGAATGACAGCAGAATTCCTCACCAATAGTTGGAGGAGGAGGAGTATGGAGCAGCCATGAGGCCTCGCCATCCACCTGCAGGAGCAGCCGCAGCTCGACCAGGTCAGATCGGAGCAACCTGCTGGAGCAGCAGCGACACATAACAATATAAGACCCTCAGGTTAAATGAATAAGCATCAAGATTTCTTAATCAAATTTGTTCATATCAAGTTCATGAAACTCAAGAACGGCTAACTACAGTAATGTTGCCGCTCAATTAGAAGTATATTTTCATATAAAACTCAAGAAGGTAGTTCTTCACTATTACAGAAATATATTATTGTTACTGTAAATTATCTAGAATACATATACGGATATTCTTAATGTCTATAATAAAGCTTCTACTCACATTTATATCCAATGGAAGGGAAAAAGGATACATCATATGAGTTTCTACACTGATAAATTTGGGTTCTGATGTCTTATAGTTCAATCGGAAAGTCAGTTTACACACCACAAGTGACAAGTCCACAGCAACTGCAGCTGGTCAAGGCCAAAAATAGTCAGCACTCTTTAGAAACCATTTTGAACGACCAATGGTCCACCATTTATGATGTAACTGGGTCTACTTCCAAGTGGATGCATGATTCATTTGGTGTATTCATCAATAAAAAATGGCAGCAAAAGCAAGCCTAAGAGCCAAACTTCACACCGAGTTTCCAATCCAACACCTTACACTACATACCGGACTATTACATTGACCATCCTAACATTCAGAGCATGACCTTGAAATATAACTCCAAATCGGCATGGCTTTGACCATCGTAACATTCAGAGCATGGCAGATGAACAGAGTAACCAACCATTCACTGTAGCCGACAAATGATTTAAGTGAATAAACTAAAGATTTGAAGAAGTAGCGCAAGGATCCACATCATTAAATAGAGTATGAAAGTTCCATCAGGTTGCATCAAAATCACTACTGAAAATAAAAAGATGGCATGTAGAAATAGTAATAGGCTGCTGTAGTAATATATATCCATGGTAGGTCAATGGCAGAGCATGAAAGTTCCATCAGGTTGCATGTAGTACTTCTTCGAAGGTACAAATCTTGTAGCTAGTGTATGATACATACCATTTCATGCTAATGCATGGGCATACAAGATGAAACTAAATACAGCTCATACAGTTCATTGAGAACAAATTAACAAGCAAGAGTAGCATATGACAATTATGTGCCAAGTTTGTTGTCATTGCACAGATGACTACTTGAGAGCATATTCATAGGGGGGAGGTTGGGACATGTACAATTCATTTTGCAGACTTGTTGGTTCAGTTAAACTGTAGACAGACACCTGCTGGTTCAGTTAACTGCAGACGGACGGACAGACAGACAGTTACCTTCTTGAGGCAGGGGCGAGCATCCCTTCCCCGTCTCGTTTGTCCCCTCCATGCCGGCCTTCAGTCCCAGGCACTCCACCTACAAGCCGCCGCGGTACAGGCAACCCACATTAACTACCATCGATATCTCAAGGTACATGGAGCTACATGGACTTAACAAAATGAGGCTTAACAGCTAGTACATGGATTGAAGCTAAAATTGTTGATACGTCCAACACCAAACGCATGTGAGCAGAACATAGTGGTTTGTATGCATGTGCTGTTACACTGATATACATCAGAAAGAAACCAGGGCTTGGTGTTGAAAAGGAACAGTCCAAAATGCCAAGCCTCGTGATACTGTATCTACGGGAATCACAATGAACAGTAAGACAGTATCGGCAATAGGAATACAGTAAGAGGAGGGGCAGCGAATTTACCTGGTGAGCCCTTCGTTCAGTATATTCAGCTCGCGGTCACTCCACTCAGAAGGCAAGCCGGTGACGAACTTGTACTTGGATGCGGTGGTGCCGCCGCCACGGAACTTGCTATCCAGGCCTGCAACCGATCTTGATGGAGCTTCATGAGCAGAGCATATAGGGTCGGAGCAGGGGAGCCGTGTGGTCGCCAGAGAACGGAAGCAGTGGCCGCCACACCTCTCCTGGCGCACGAGTAACTGAGGAGACGCCGGCCCTCAAGCACCTCCATCGCGTCACGAGGGCGCGGATCTGGATGCACTGCGGTGGCCGTGGTGGATCTTATCGTCATGTGGCCTGCTGCTCGATTTGGGGCCTCGGGTAGGGACATGGGAAGGGGAAGGAGAAGAGGCCTTGGGACGGCGGCGGTGATGGCGATGATGGAGGAAGGCGCACGACGGCGAGGTCACCAGCGTAGGCGGCGGCTGGTGTGGGGGGAGCACATCCCCAAGCCCCTCTAGTGGAGAGCATGGGGTTGGGGGCGGCGCCTCCTGCTCGATCCAAAGGGAGGGAGGTGGGAATGAGGGATTACTACTGGATCTGAAAACGAGATGAGTGGGTCGAGTCGATGTGGGAGGAGAGGTAAGGGGACAAGGGGTAGCCGGCGGTGAGGTTGGGGAGAGTAGGAGGTCTCCGATTGGCGTGGGCGACGGTGGGGGTTTGGATCGGGGAGAGAGAGAGGGGGAGGTGGCGGCGATCTGGATCGGGGAGAGAGAGAGGGGGAGGTGGCGGCGATCTGGATCGGGCAGGGAGAGAGGGAGGGTTTGTGGGAGAGGGACGAGAGGTGAGAGGTGAGCGAGAGACGCTGGATTGAGGGAAAGAGGGAGAGTGTGGACGGCTCAGATCAACTACAGGGGGGTGATCCGTGTGCTGCTTCCTGATTGGTTCAAAACATGAGGTATTTATTAAAATTATCTCTTACTGCTAAAAACAAGGGGTTTTGTGAAGCAACTAGAAAAATTATTTTGCAAATGTCATCACTAAAATTTTCACTTAGTTTATACCACATTTTATGGATGATCGCCAATTTGTATGCATCTCCGATCCTTCTAGCTACTTTTGTTCATTTAAAAAAAATTCCGCCGATTCAATAGCAAGCGGGTCAAATTTGAACTGCAACTACCTCATAGTTTCCTCTTTATTTTTTTCAAAAATCATTTCTGGGTACTTAAGTATCTATTTAATCAGAGAAACATAAAAAAATCCAAGATTCAACCACTAGCTAGGAATGGTCATGCCCGCTGTTTTGACCACATTTTGAAACGGGCATAAAAAAGTAAAAAAAAAATCAAAAATTTGGAAAACCTTCGCATTATGTCATTATATATGACCAAGTTTCCAAGAAAAATAATAAACTTATAATACGGCAATTATTTTAAAAAAGTGTTCTCAGAAATGAGCTATCATGTGTGAAGATTCATGGCTTACAAGCCAAATGATCAATCCTATGGCCACATTCATGGCATAGTTTGTTCAAATGATCTTATATTGTGCACAAGGGTGCATCTTGGAATGGCAAACAATGTAGCCTAAGGGAGTCTTCACTTTCTTTGGACAAAAAATTCATTATCCATTTTTCGAGTGCCCCAAAGGAGGTTTTTTTGTGAAGGACCTCCTAAATAATTGTTGCAAAATCGGACCAAATCAATTTTCTAAAATACTAGGACATATTTAATGCTTAATTGACCAAATGGTTGGGTGTAAAAAGTGTTGATCCACCTCTCGTGAAAAAGACAAATTTCGGCTAATTCAGGTGGAAGCGGGTCAAATTTGAACTGTAGCTACCTCGTAGTTTGCTCTTTATTTTTTCCAAAAATCATTTGTAGGTACACAAGTATCTATTTAATTAGAGAAACACCAAAAAACTTCCAAGATTCAACCGCTAGCTAGGAACGCTCATTCTCGCCGTTTTGACTGCATTTTGAAACGGGTATAAAAAATTAAAAAAAATCAAAAAATTGGAAAACTTTCGCATTGTGTCATTATATATGACCAAGTTTCCAGGAAAAATAATAAACTTGTAATACGGCAATTCTTTTAAAAAAAGTGTTTCAGAAATGAGCTATCATGCGTGAAGATTCATGGCTTTCAAGCCAAATGATCAATCCTATGGCCAGATTCATGGCATAGTTTGTTCAAATGATCTCATATTTTGCACAAGGGTGCATCTTGGAATGGCAAACAATATTGCTTAAGGAATTTTTCATTTTCTTTGAACGAAAAAATCCTTTTCCATTTTTCGAGTGCCCAAAAGGAGGTTTTTTTGTGAAGGACCTCTCAAATGATTGTTGCAAAATTGGACCAAATCAATTTTCTAAAATACTAGGACATATTTAATGCACAATTGAAAAAATGTTTGGGTGTAAATTTTTTTGATCCACCTCTCTTGAAAAAGAAAATTTTCCGTCGATTCAGCTGGAAGCGGGTCAAATTTGAACTGCGGCTGCCTCATAGTTTGCTATTTATTTTTTCCAAAAATCATTTCTAGTTACATAAGTACCTATTTAATCATAAATACATGGTTTGGTGGCGATACGTCGAGGTTTGGGCGGTGATCGAGGGCCCCAACTCTAGAGCGCGTAAACTCGCATGCCCGCCGCGTGGTCACCACGTGACTGTGACGTTTCAATGTGTTTTGGGCGGCCTAGGCATGTCTAGTGGGTTGGGCACTCCCCAGGTAGGTGCTAGGAATAAAATTACAACATAACATTCTCACGAGGAGACCGATCGATGCTCAAACATGAATTAGCAGCCAAGTGTTTGATTAGCGGTACGGGAAATGCACATGGCTAATGGGCATGAGTTTTGGTTGTGGATGATTAGTTACTAAGAAGACCGTCGTCACAAATTTTCAGCTCAAAAGGAGGAGTCTAGGTGGTACTTGCTTTGCAAAGTACCACACTGGACATAAATACGAATGTTGAAGCTAGGCTCAAAATAATGAATCGATTGAGCTGGCATTTGGTGGAGGATAGTTATTCGGGCATAGGAAAGCACTGTAGAAAATGGACACCATTTGGACATGCCAAAGTGGTACTTCCTTCACAAAGTGTTTTTTTAACAGAATAGGAAAATGAATATTTTTGAATTATTTTTGAACTAGGCAAGGAAGGTTTTTTACATATTTGACAAAGATATGACCCAAAGAATTTATGATTTTTTTTGGGGAATTTTGGGAATGACAGAAATATAGGTTGCTTCACAACCTAGGGCAAAAACTGTCACATGGACATGACACATAGGCAAAACTGATGAGGTGGTGCCTAGTCGTAGCAACCCACCACAATTTACAAGGTTATGACCATCTATATTGGTCATGATCAGCTAGAAATAAGGCAGCGGACCAGTGCTATCTTCTTTATGACCATTTCGTGTAAGGAAATTATGACCTTTCTGACCAAAATGGTAGTTATAGTTTAGGATTTGGAGCCCCCCGAACAGCTTTTGACCAATTGGTCTGAAATGGTCATAGATCTACGACCAATTCTTCGAGGGTCACTAACAGAAGGTCATAAGTTGACATATTTCTTGTAGCGAAATAACTAATGTGTATCAGATATGAGAAGATAATGCCTCAACTCAATAATTACTCACGTGCCTACTACTGTGAAAATAATACGTGTACAGAAATTTAGGATTTTTATTTAATACCCAGGCATATTGCATACGTAAGTAAGTAAGCGAAATATTTATATCTTGATTCGATCCTTGCATAAGTGGAAAATATACATCGGAAAAAAAAAATTCTAAAATTATTGTAGGAGATCTAAAAAAGGATTCTCGAGCATGTTGAGTCAATTGATGAGAGGCCACACACATAGTAGACAATACGCGGATCTGGTATTCGAATGTTGTGAGCAAGCGGCTTGTCGGCCAGCCGAAGATAAACATGGACTAAAGGCTTTCTCATAGTGGGATCGAGTATTCTCAGTAAGAACTTTTTTTCCAGAGAGGGGAAAAGGGATATTAACAATCTATAGTCGTAAGAGACAACCTTTCTTGAGCTAACCACACATAGTATGCAGATTAGCAAGGTTTGTTTCCGCCACATCGGAAATAACCAAAGACGACAACTGTGATCTAATCAGACCACACAAAAGACTTTTGGATGTGATGGCATCCAAATATGTTGATGCTAATGTGGAGGACAGTTATCTAGACTTTACGACTTCTACCAAGACAGTGAAGGAGGGCTATACGCACATAGCTGCATAATATTTTCACCCCAGCATATAAATACTTTTAATTATTGGGTCAAACCGACAATCTGAATCACATCAATCTTGGATGACTAACACCCATGTAGTTCAATTCCGTGGGCATCCCTAAATGAGTTTGTGATCTAAAGTTTTCGAGATTGAATCTGCAGATGGATCCGACGGGAAAGAAAATATCACGTTTCTTACCTTAGATCAAATCAGTGAAACTTGTTTTGAAGCCGAGCGGAGAGTTTCAGCCAACACCAAGAAGGATGGCCGCCCAAATCTGACATGGTGGTGCAAACTTCGGCAATTGCTGTTGCGCGCTATCGAGCCACGGAGTCGCATACCTATACGGTGCAGCAGAGATGCTATAGACACATGCGTCTGCTGCACCATGCACTGGCTAATTGAACTGGAGGCAATTGACCAAGAAGAACCCTCGCATACGTCAAATCCTGGAGGAAATTACGGAGTAGAACGTTGGGAGACCAACTGGGGGAGGACTTGACTACGCGTGGGATAGGAGACTTCCTTTTATTTGAAAGTGGAGGCGGAGACTTTACTTCCTAATTTTGTCGCAATAGGTGGAGCCTTTCCTTGTTTTCTTTTCACGTGAGGATTTCCCCTTCCCAATTTAATTTTGAGGGATCCCCTTCCTAATTTTGTGGCAATAGGTGGCGCCTTTCCTTTTTATCTTTTCACGTGAGGATTTCCTTCTTGTTTTTTTTACATGAGGCTTTTCCTGTTTCGTTTTACTAACGTTGGATGTATCACATGCGTTTTTTATAGGACTCGACCATATATGTTACACAAATTTTCCTTCTATCCTGATCATCAATTCTACAATCTAACGGTTTAATTAATTTTGATGATGTTACACAAATTTTCCTTCTATCCTGATCGTCAATTCTACAATCTAACGGTTTAATTAATTTTGATGATGTGGATTAATGAGAGATCATGAAAGGTGCCTCTAATTAGTAAATAAGACATACTCAACATTTCCGATAATATGTCTCGATGGTAGGCAGTGATTGAAGACAAACTAATATGATCTATACAGAATTAGTACTACAGGAGACGAAAGATCTAATCTTGTAGACCAGCCTTGAGCGCCACCATAGGAGTAGTAGTACTACAGTACTATTTGTTGGATTGATGATGGCCGGATGGGAAGCGGCAGCAGCGAAACCTTGTAATATCACCGAAGTAGTAGCTGTACTAGTCCATTGAAAATCACATAATAGCAGGTGGCCTCCTCGGGAGTTGAAGCGTATACGTGGAGGAAAAAAATTATATGAGACCAGGTCTCATATAATGCAGGTGAGATCCGCCCTGATGGATGACACGTGGCATTCACAAATCACAAAGCATCTAATCTCTCCCCCCTGATTTCAGGTGGGGGTGGGGTAGGTG
>LR738713.1:653699373-653782172 GCA_902687465.1 Secale cereale
GGCTGCAGTTGGTTAAATATAGGGCCAAGTTAGTAATGGCGCACCGTGGATGTGGTGCGCCATTACTAGTTCATTGTCATTTTCATTGTCTAACAAATGTTGTTCTAAAGGATTGATAGGAGGAACAAAAATAGAAGCAAGAACAATAATTTCATCCTTACTAGATAATTCCTTCTCATGTGGTTGTCTACGAAACTTAGTGAAATTAAATTCATGAGATACATCATCATACTTAACTTTAACCTTTTATTTAATGCAATCAATTTTAGCATTAGTGGTATTCAAGAAAGGTCTGCCAAATATAATGGGACACAAATTGCCTTGTTGTGAACCAAGTACTAAAAATCAGTAGGGTATTTGATCTTAGCATACAAGACTTCAACAACTCGAACAATCTCAGGTGGTGAAATAGTATCTCTATTTAGAGGCTTAATAGTAACATCAATATCTTTGATCTCAGCAGTTGTAGTATCATTTATGACTTCTTCATGTAAAGAAAATGGAATAGCACTCACACTAGCAGCCATATCACATAAACCATGAAAGCAATGTTCTCCAATTTTAACATAAGCAAAAGGCAAGAAAACTACGGGCTTATTCTTATCTAATATATCTTGTTCATTTCTAACATGTTTAGCAATTCTAACAGCCTCATCGTAGAAGTAAATAACATGCCCATCAACATTATCAACTAAGAGCTCTTTACCATTGCAATATTAGATTCCAGTTTAATTTGTTCACTGGGTCTTGGTTTTCTAATGTTACTTTTATTAACCATAGTTGTATCTTTAGCATGTTCTTTAATCCTAACTGGGAAAGCATGTTTCTCAATATAAGAAGTAGGCGGAACTCGATCAACATTATAAATCTTCAGAGTTGCGCTTAATTCTTTCCAAAAGAGTCCATTTTAATTCAATAATTTTTTCGTAAAAGATACAACATGGATTGTTCATTATGAGAAAGCCGAGCATAAAAATTCTGAATAATTATTTCTCGTTAGAGCTCATGATTGGGCCATCTGTGCATCATGTAGTTAAGTGTACCCCAAGCTTGTGCAATACTTGCTCCTTCACGAGACCAAGAATTATACATATAATTTCAATCATAATGAAGCAAATGCATACACTATAAGAAATATGTCAACTTGTGACCTTGACTAATGGTCACTGAATGGTCATTATTTTCCATGGGTGACCTTTTTGTGACCAAAAACAGATGGTCAAAAGCTGGCCGTCATAAACTGAAATTAACGACCTTTCTTCTGGAATGGTCAAAGATGTTTACGACCCAAAAAATGGTCATTAAACCAACGACCTTTTGTTTTGGTCACTAGCTGTCTGCTCAGGCCACGTCGGATCCGACGTGGCTAGCTAACGTGGCAAAACTGCGACGAGTGAAAAGGTCATTGATTAGAATGAGCCCGGTCAATTTCGGTGTCTATATGGGCCGAGCCCAACAATTCGGCCCATTTAGTATATTTATTTCTGTTAATTTTTGTCAGCTACATGGGCCTAGCCCAACATTTTATGTCCATTTCATTTATCCTTTTTGTTCTGGCTTCTTACAAATGCACGGTGTGATTTGTTTGGGCCATAGCCTTCTTAGAGCTCAAATATTGTTTGGTCCAGTAGAATATTTGGTCTTTCTAATTCATAGATTCCAATTTATACACATTTAAAATCAAAAAATCAATAATTCTCTTATTAAAGGATGAAATCCAGAACTCATATGATCAACATTCAAAAAAACATACAAGACTTCACGTCTGTAGTAACACAGCTTGAACAAGTCTAATTACAATTTATATACAAGAAGTGTACGTGCAATCCAAAACATGGTGGCAAATATCAACCAAAACTATGGTTCACACCCTTGCTTGGCTCTTTGTTGTCAAAGTATATAGTCCTTGGACCTAGGGAGCTACCACCAACAGCACGGTTGTCCTAGTTGTACCTCTGTGGTCAAAGTCCTCATCTGGAAGGATTATACAACTCAGTTATATATTCACGGCTCACAACTCATGACATGACATGACACTAAGAGAGAACATCACAGAGACTCAACCAGATACTAATATAAAGGATATTCAGACCATAGCTAATTTATTCCAGTATTTTTGGACATGTGTGTTGCTGCTGTTTTCTGGAAACATGGAGTACAAGTATGTTTGAAACATGGAAGAACATGATTTATTATCCTGGAGACTAGACAAGAGTTGTTCTGAGCATTGTTACTCCAGTGAAGAGGATGACTAAAATCTCTCAATGGTTGAGAATACACCAATAGCTTCAAACTCTCCCAACAAAATATTCGAGTGCTGGAAACCTAGAAGCGGGACAGATTATAGAGTTACCTGAGTGGTGTAAGGGACAGTTTCCAACATAGGAATTTCGAAGGAATCAATCCATTTCCTACAGGAACATAAATTAAAGTTAGTGTTCAAAACTTAGCACTAGAAGACCAGTCTCAAACTTTTTAAACTTTGCATAATTAAGGGAACAGCCCCAGCAAGCATCAGACTTTTCTGAAGTTATGTCCAACTTGCAGAACAAAGTGACTTCTCAAAATAACAAGTTTTAATGATTGAGGGAAAACATTGTTGAACTACAATTAGAGAATGGTCTCCAAGATGTATTAAACAGACACCTGTGAGTACTGGACAACTGATATAGAGATGAGCTACACATTTACTGGTCACTTCAGAAAATGGCATGACAAGAGATTGATTACACTATAAATATATTTCCATTGTTGAAACAAATAGCTTGTCAACAAACTAGGAAGCTTCAGAACTGCATATGCGTCTATCATTTCCTAACCAGAGAACACATCCTTGAACTTAGGATGACCTGACAAGATGCATTCAGTCAAGACAAGGCAGTGCGACAACGGTGCATCATTAGTGACACATGTCCACCAAAAAATCAAGCATGACATGCCACAACTCTGAACTCAAGGAGGAAGCAGAGACAAGCTGTGACTTACAGTTGTAGCTTAGAAGACAACCATAAGGGCAATTCAAGTACAAAACTCTGGAGTTAATACTTGGTTGTTGACAGACTTGGCCATCTTGCAGAACTCCTTGTGCACCAGAGTCTTGTGCTGGAGCTTGGCAGGGGTGTTCTGCTTCTTGGTCTTGGTCGTGGACAGGACAACAGGCTTATCATCTCCCACTGATGGATGGACCGCCACAGTATTGTTGTTCGCCAAGCCTAAAATCGCATTAGCCCCACAGCAAGTTAGCTCCTTGCAGAGACACTAGCAAACAAAAGGGTTAAAACAGTGCAAAGAGCTATGGACCCAAGAACTTGTAGGAGTGTACATTGTAGAGGTTGCTGGGCTCCTTGCTAAACTACACCTTGGCGTTGCTGTTGCCGAACTACTTGACTAAGAAGCAGTTCTTCTTCACGAGCTCCCAGTCCAGAGACCCCGGAACAGTAGTCATTTCCCTTGGCCTACATCACCAAAACAGCAACCAAAAGTCAGATCTTACAGCTAGCAACAAGCAACATGACGCACTAATCCTACAGAATCAAGGAAACATTTGACCATTTGACACAAAATTGTATGCTGGTTGCAATTAGAAACAAGTACATAGCATCACGAGGATCAAAATCTATCAATAATGGGCCAACGACAATGTACTACTAGAGTACGAGCTCTGACACGTGATGCGAAGCAATCAATAAAGTAACTAGATGGCTGCAATATGATTTTTACTTCATATAAAGTAAATAGAATTAGCACCAAAAAACTAGAATTTACCAATGTGTTTGTCACACTACCAAAATTCAAGACAAACCATGACATGTCGTGAGTGAATTGTAGCAGAGGAGGCATCTAATTTGACTACCACAATCATTGAGTAAAAGCGAACATCAAAGAATCCAGAAATTTGTGAACTGAATGCAAGCAAGTTTGCACATGACATAGCGGATCTGTAGTCCCTAATTAGATTAGATATTCCGACTCATGAGCCACATGCATAGACACTTACTAGAACCTGCTTATGCTTAAACTAGAAACAGAACAAAAGAAAACTGAACCTATCTATTCAACAGAGAGACATGTCCAGGGTGAACCATGTCCAGCTGTTGGCACTTCACTGCTCCCGACGCCACCTGCGGACTTGATGATCTAAGCCCCCACGATGACCAGTTCGTGATCTGTGCGGAGCTCCATCTCCTGCACGTCTGATCCATGCTCTAGTGGAGGCTCGGGCTCCACCCTCGAATCCGACGGCGCCTGCAGAAAGATAGAGAGAGATTGAGCGAGTCAAACAAAGAGAGGGGATAGTCCATTATATAAGTTATCATGGTCTATTAGAATTTGCAACAGACCAAATCGAGCACCCTAGTATGAGCAAAATGCATTACCATTTTTGTTAATAAATATGAGCAAAATACATTACCATTTTTTTAATAAATATGCATCATGTTCAGGTACTAGTCATGCTATTGAAGCTGATCATTGTGACTAACACCAGCACGGTGCACCATTCTAGCAAATGCTGATTGACCAGTCACCTAGATCGGTATTGATTAACATTAACAAGATAAAAATGTATAATGTGCATGCATGGCAGTAACAATCTTGCATATAATGTTCACTGCACAAACATTTTTAGCTTAAAAGTAGAAGCAAATTTCAGGCCATTCTTTCAATCATGATAAAATGATTGATCATAACCCCAAAATACGTTTGAGTGGCAGGACAAAGCATAGGACAGGCCACTCCGTAACTAAAATACTGAACTGGACTATTAGAGCTAACTGTAGTGAGACTAGCAGAACAACAAACATGATGAAAATATAAATAGAAGGCCAATTGAAACCTAGCTCAAACATATTATGCGAGCATGAGAATACTCCGGTATACTTAACATGGGTTTAGTACAAAGGTACATTTCAAAACCATATCAGATCAGGTATAAAATCGTGCACCTGGTGTCGGAGATATTGACCACGGGTACCCTCGGCGACTACCCTTGGGATTTTAAGACAAATGATAGCCGCTTGGTCAGCTGCGGCTGTCTGCTCCTCAAGCCGCCTCCTAGGGGAGCCTACCCTAGGAGCTGGCTGCCAGCAAGCGGCAGAGACCCGGCATGCGGCGACATCAACACCACCAGCCAGCAGACGGCCCCGCACCCCTTCCTAAAGGAACACGCCGAGGTGGCCCCATCGGGGCGGGGGCGTGGCTACAGGAGAACATGTCCTTAGAAAATCTGTAAGGGTGTGGCTAGAGTGGCCGTGTACAATATAGATATCCACTAAGCGGCGTGTCACTGTAGCCATGAAGCTCGTGACCAAGCAACGGTCAGAGGAGGCCACGATCCCACTACCCGCAAACGGCGGGGCCAGCAGGCGGCTGGCCACATCGGTCAGTGGGCAAGCTCACGAACAAGCAGCCCCTGGCAGGCGGCCAGGGGAGACGGCCGTCTGGCAGCAGACGGTGAACCCCACCCTAGAAGCCCGAGCCTCATCAAGACGACGGGACGGGGCGAGACGGCAGCATACGGCGAGGGGCGATGGCACTGTAGCCATCTCCTTCCTGACGAGGCTATCGTCAGCAAAAGCACCCCCACAGTGAAAGACAATCACGAGGGGCCCGCATGAGGCGGGCCCCAGTAGACAGGCGGCGAAGCCGGCGCTAGAAGACACTGACGACCGGGGGCCACACCGTCGAGTTTACCATTTTACCCCTGGGGGGTAGGCCTATATAAACCCCAGGGTCCTCCATGAAGGGGGGCTGGTTGGATAGTTGGCCATTAGAAGATCACAAGATAAACCCCTAGAGAGAGAGGAGCTGAGCTAGCCTTGTTCATCTTCTCCCTTTAGACCTCACAGCTCAAGGAGCAATCTTGTAGCTACCCTAGTGCTATCAATCATGACGCGGAGCCCTCGCAGAGCAGGAGTAGGGGTGTTATCTCATCGGAGAGCCCCGAACCTGGGTAAGATTCGTAGTCGTCCTAAGTATCGCTTTATCCCGCTTCCCGAGCCCGGCGACGTTCTTTTGACCCCATGCATGATAAGCCATCCGTTGGCATATGTCGTCCCAAAACCCCGACATTTGGCGCCCACCTTGGGGCTAGGTGCACCGTCGTCTGGAGACATGTTCTAGACGGGAACCTTGTTCCTTCCTGGCGAGAGTAGCCAGCCCGGCACGCCCGCTGGTGTGGAAACCGGGATGCTTCGCAGCGCTGAGGCTGCGTGCGCCGCAAGCAGGCTCGCCGATCTGCTCGGCGCCGCCCGCATCCACGACGAACCCTCTCCGGCGGCCAAGCCAGTGGCGCCGGAGAGCTTCCTCGTCGAGCTCCTCGACAAGCTCCACCTCGTCGAGGAGCGCGCCTCTAACGTGGAGTCAATGGGCTCTTCTGACCCACCAGTAGACATGATCGTCGACCCCGACGCGGGGCCAGACGACTCCTTCCTTGAGCACGTGGAGATCGGCAACGACCCTCTTCCCGTTCTTCCGATCTGCGGCACCATCGGAATCATCACGCAGGTGCTCGTCAACGACCACGGTGAACCATCATGCCGAACGGATCCAAACCCGCTCGAGGCCGCTCTGCAGCACCTCGCCGCCCATGTCGCGGCGGGGGCAGACGGCGCGGAGTTGGAGGCACTCCGTGTTTCGCTCCTCGACAACGCCAACATGTTGGCTGCCTCCCGACGCCTCACTGAAGCTTACCGCCGCGAAATGGACCGCGCCATTTGTGGCACGCCGGCTGCTGGCGAGCCTAGCCGAGCTGGCGCTGTCCGCGATCGCGGCGGGCTGCTAGCAGACATGCTGGGGGCTCCGCGGCCTATGTACCTCACTCCGTCGGAAAACCTAAGGGCTGCCCAGGCGGCAGTCGATGAGATGGGCCACTTGGAGGGAGACGAACTCCGTTGCGTGACCCAGCGTGCCCGCCAGCTCCTCGACACTGCTGCCACGCAGCAGGAGGCCAGTCGCCGGGCATCAGAGGTGGGCGTGCACGCCGACAACCGCCCTCTTCGGCTGGAGCAAGGAGCCACATCCCGCTCTCCAACAGTCGGCGCCACCAACTGGTGAGACTCAGAGCCCGCTGCCAGCCGCAGCCGGCAGACGCGCTTCACCATCGAGCGCGACGAAGACGGCTGCCCAAGGGCCGTAGAACGACGAGGGGAGCAGCCGCCTCCTCCCAGGCGGGAGAGGCGCGTGTCTCCTTCGCCTGTTGACCACCCCTCTCTGGCAGGCCGCCTGGGCTGCCGCGAGGGGGTTGGGGAGAACGACGCCCGCCACCGCCTGGACCGTCTCGCTCGCTCCCAGTAGGTTGAAGAAGAAGATGACCTCGGTCCGGCCTGCTTCGGCCCTCGCATCCGCAACGAGCCTTTTCCCAAGGTCTTCTCGCTCCCCAGAGACACCCCCAAGAACAACGGATCAGTGAAACCAGAGGACTGGCTGGTGGACTGCTCCACGGCTGTCAGCATCGCCACTGGCAATAGGCGTGTCGCGGTGAAGTACGTGCCCCTCATGCTCCAGGGCACGACTCGGACGTGGCTGAACAGCCTCAAGCCCAACAGCATCAACGGCTGGCTAGACTTCACCGCGCCTTCACACGCAACTTCACCAGCACCTACAAGCGCCCTCCCAAGCCGCGTCAGCTCTCCCTGTGTGTCCAAGGCCCGGACGAGTCGGCTCATGACTATCGGACGAGATGGGCAGAGCTACGAAACTCCTCTGAGGGAGTGCACGAGGTACAAGCCATCGAGTATTTCACAGTCGGGTGCAGAGAGGGCACCTTGCTCAAGCACCGGCTCCTGTGTAACGAGCCGGCCACGCTGGATGAGCTGTTGAGCATAGCAGACAAGTACGCCACCGCTGACTCCTCCATGAAGACAGAGCTGCAAGTGGATGCTTCTGGCAAGATGACACCTCCAACTTCCAAGACGCCGGCAGGAGAATCCAGCCGGCGCCAGCAGACCAACGACCAGAAGCGCAAGGCCCAGGCGCCGGCTGCCAACAGCCGGCTGGTGGCAGCGGTCGACGGACAGCAGCCAGAAGCTCAAGCAGGGCCCAAGCGCCAGAAGGGCGGCAAACCGGTGTGGCAGCCGGCCTTCTCCTTTGATCAAGCCTTGGACGCCCCCTGCAAGTTCCACAGCGGCGCGAAGCCCTCCAACCACACCACACGAAAGTGTCACTGGCTCACAAGGATTGCGATGGGAGAAGCTCTGCCTCCGCCGCCTGCTGGGCAACCGGCTCCGCCTCCTAATCCGTCGGCTGCTCGTCCCGGCGGCCAGATACAGGATGAATTCGTAGAAGAAAATGGAGCCAATGTTGTCTTAATCGGCCAGAAGGATGATAGGCACAACCGGCGCCAGCAGCGCAGAGAAGTCAACGCTGTTGCCGTCAAGAGCCCAGAATTCATGCACTGGTCTGAATGGCCTGTCAGCCGGCTGTCATGCCACCTCCAGGGGCCTATGCCTTGGTCCTGGACGCCACTCTCTCCACTGACAGGCGTGCCTGCCGTTTCTCCAGAGCCCTGGTAGACGACGGCAGCAGCATCAACATCATGTACCGAGACACCATGGAGAAGTTGGGCATCAAAGATAAGCAGCTTCAGCCCACCAGGACCGTGTTCCATGGCATTGTGCCAGGCCTCTCTTGTTCACCAATCGGGAAGGCCAGGGTCGATGTCCTGTTTGGTGATAAGACGCACTGCCGGAGGGAGCCAGTCTGGTTTGAAGTGGTAAATCTGGAAAGTCCCTTTCATGTGATCTTGGGCCGGCCCGCTCTTGCAAAGTTCATGGCGGTCCCCCATTATGCCTACCTCAAGATGAAGATTCCTGGTCCCAAGGGAATAATCACCATAACCGAGGACTACGAGAAGTCCATTGCATGTGCAACGGCCAGTAGTCGCCTGGCGGAAACCCTTGTTGTGGCTAAGGAAAAGCGCCGGCTGGAGCGGCTGGTGGCAATGGCTGGCGAGCAGCTGGCCATACCAGCCCATCCCAAGGAGGCGGAGCCGCAACGCTTGTTCCAGCCCTCCAAGGACACAAAGAAGATTGCCTTGGACCCGTCTCACCCGGAGCGATTTGTTGTCATAGGGTCAAGCCTAGACAGAAAATAGGAAAGCGAGCTCGTCGATTTCCTCCGTGAGAATTGGGACATCTTTGGATGGTCCCCCAAAGACATGCCTGGTGTCCCGACGGAATTCGCCGAGCACAAGCTCCACGTGAGAGAAGACGCAAAGCCTGTAAGGTAGCCGCTGCGCCGCCTGTCAAAAGAGAAGAGAAGAGTCGTTGGGGAGGAGGTCGCCCGCCTGCTAGCAGCCGACTTCATCATGGAAGTCTTTTATCCCGAATGGCTGGCGAATCCAGTCCTGGTGCTGAAGAAGAACAATAAATGGCGCATGTTACACCAGCCTGAATAAAGCTTGCCCCAAAGATCCGTTTGCTCCGCCACGAATAGATCAGGTGATTGACTCCACAGCCGGATGCGAGCTGCTGTCTTTCCTTGATGCTTATTCTGGGTACCATCAAATCAAGCCTGATCCAGCTGACCGTCTAAAGACAGCCTTCCTCACGTCGTTTGGGGCCTTCTGCTACCTGACCATGACGTTAGGCTTGAGAAATGACAGCGCCACCTTTCAGCGTTGCATGCAGAAGTGTCTTCTCAAGCAGCTTGGCAGGAACGCCCACGTTTATGTGGACGACATTGTGGTGAAGACGGAGAAGAGAGGAACCCTTTTGGAGGATCTCCAAGAAATATTTGAGAACCTGCGCCGCTTTCGGATCAAGCTAAACCCGGAGAAATGCGTGTTTGGGGTACCAGCAGGCCAGCTCCTTGTCTTCCTGGTATCCGAATGCGGCATTGAGTGCAACCCCGCAAAGATCAAGGCCGTTGAGAGGATGGAACGACTGACCCGTGTGCGAGATGTCTAGAGATTCACGGGATGCCTGGCATCTCTCCGCCGCTTCATCAGCCGGCTGGGAGAAAAGGCACTCCCCCTGTACCAACTGATGAAGAAAACCACTTGCTTCGAGTGGAATGACTAGGCGGACGAAGCCTTCCAGCAGCTCAAGCGACTGCTGTCCACCCCGCCTGTCCTGGCGGCGCCAGTAGACAAGGAACCCATGTTCCTTTACATAGCCGCCACCAGTCGGGTGGTCATCACTGTCATTGTGGTTGAGCGCCCAGAAGACGGCAGACCCTTGCCCGTCCAGAGGACCGTCTACTACTTGAGCGAAGTGCTATCAGCATCCAAGCAGAACTACCCCCATTACCAAAAAATGTGCTATGGCATGTACTTCACCGCCAAGAAACTCAAGAAGTACTTCCAAGAGCATTCTTTCACGGTCGTCTGCACGGCCCCGCTTTCTGAAATCATGGGGAACAGAGATGCCTCAGGAGGAGTGGCCAAGTGGGCCATTGAGATGGCCCCCTTCACCATCTTCTACCAGCCGCGCACCACCATCAAATCGCAAGCGTTGGCCGACTTCCTCGTCGATTGGGCTGAAACCCAGTACCTGCCGCCAGTGTCAGACTCAACCCATTAGCGGATGCACTTTGACGGGTCAAAGATGCGCACTGGCCTGGGAGCCGGCGTCGTCCTCACTTCCCCAAAGGCGACAAGCTCAAGTACACACTGCAGATCCACTTTGCCGCCTCCAACAACGTGGCTGAATATGATGCACTTATCCACGGGATTCCGGATGGCCAAGGAGATTGGCTTCCGCCGAGTGTTGTGCTACGGTGACTCAGACTTGGTCGTCCAGCAGTCATCTAGGGACTGGGACACCAAGGACGCCAACATGGCAAGCTATCGCTTCCTTGTCCGGCAGATCAGTGGACACTTTGATGCCTGCGAGTTCCTCCATGTGCCACGAGCTGATAACATGCAGGCAGACACCTTGGCGCGAATCGGTTCCACCCGCCAAGCAATACCAACCGGCGCATCTCTCCAATGCCTGCGCAAACCGTCTATCAAGCCTTCACAAGAGTCGGAGTCAATCTTCATACCAGCCGACCCCGGGGCAGGCAGCCTCGCGGTTTCGGCTGCTGGCCCAGAGACAACCCCAACAGGTGGCCACAACACTCCAACTCCAACAGATGGACCACCTACAGCTGCGCCAGCTCCTGGCCCAGGGACTGCTCCAACAGACGGCCAGGAGACGCCGGCTCCAGCAGATGGCTCGAGGACTTCGGAGACACAGCAGGTGGCTCAGCCTGGCCCTCCACCTCCCAGCCCAACCACCCTGGTCTCTCTGGCCGAAGCAACTGGAGTCTCAGCGCCGTCTTCGGCACAGCCAATCCTCACATTCCTGCTCAAAATAGAGCAGCCAGCAGAAGAAACTTCGGTGCGTCAAGTTCAACGCCGAGCCTCGGCTTACACCATTCTCAACAAAGAGCTCGTCAGAAAGAGTGTGACGGGCATCTTCCAACGCTGTGTAGAGGCAACAAAAGGGCTGGCCATCCTGAAGGACATTCATCAAGGCGAGTGCGGCCACCACGCGGCCTCAAGATCTCTCGTAGCCAAAGCTTTCCGCCACGGTTTCTTTTGGGCGACTTCTTAGAACGCTGCCAAAGATTTGGTGAGAAAGTGCAACGGCTGCCAGCACATCAGCTCCAAGCAACACTTGCCAGCTTCTGCACTCAAGACTATTCCGATCACTTGGCCATTTGCCGTCTGGGGTCTGGATATGGTAGGACCTTTGAAGACTGCCAGAGGAGGCCTGACACACTTGCTCGTGGAAATAGATAAATTCACCAAGTGGATCGAAGCCAAGCCAATCAAGAAACTCAATGGCCCAACTGCTGTGACATTCATTGCAGACATCACAGTCCGGTATGGTATACCGCACAGCATCATCATCGAGAACGGCAGAAATTTTTCCAAGGGCGCACTTGCCCGTTTTTGTGCAACTCAGGGCATCCGGCTGGACCTAGAGTCCGTTGCCCACCCACAGTCTAATGGCCAAGTCGACCGTGCCAACGGCCTCATCCTATCTGGCATCAAGCCCCGGCTGGTCGAACCTTTGGAGCGGTCGGCCGGCTGCTGGATCGAAGAACTGCCGTCTGTCATGTGGAGCCTCAGAACCACTCCGAACAAATCCACCAGCTTCACCCGTTTCTTCCTCATCTATGGGGTCGAGGCCGTCATCCCAACAGACATTGAGTTTGACTCACCTTGCGTCACCATGTATATGGAAGCTGAAGCCAAAGAAGCACGCGAAGACGGCGTGGACTTGCTGGAGGAGGCCCGGCTGGTAGCACTCAGCCGCTCCGCCATCTACCAGCAGGGTCTCCGCCGCTATCACCGCCGGCAAGTGAAGCCATGCTCCTTCCGCGAGGAAGACCTTGTGCTCCGGCTGATCCAGCGAACAGCCGGCCAGCACAAGCTCTCGGCTCTTTGGGAGGGACCGTTCATCGTCAGCAAGGTACTGGGCAACGATGCCTACTACCTCATCGATGCCCAGAAGCCAAGAGCGCGCAAGAGAGACGACTCAGGCAAGGAGTCGGAGCGCCCATGGAACGCAAACCTTCTTCGTCGCTTTTATAGCAGAAAGACAGTATGTGTCATGCTATGTAAAGTTATTTTGAGAATCAGTGGGAACCCCGAGGAGTTCTCGGGGACTGCCCAACCCTTTATCTATATGATAAGAATTATGCTTGTGAATGATTGTTGTTCACTCCATTGTCCGGCACCGGAGCCTACCAGACGGCCCAGGGACTGGCCGCCTAGCCCTATGTCTAGAGAATTCTCCTTAAAAAGTCAGACAAGTAATGTGATGGCACCCAAGCCCTCTCCTGCATCAAGTCACAGACTCGCAAAACGCGGCTGTCCGGCTGGCAGGAGCCAAAGGCAAGAAGTGGTGACCACATGAAAAATGGGTAAGGACAAAAGAAATAGGGCCAGCCGGCCCCTAAAACTAATAGCCGGCTGCCGAGCAGCCGGCCAGCCGGTTCTAGGCTTGGCCAGACCGCCTTCCAGAGGGCGAGATACTTGCCCACCCTGAAAACAGCCAAGTCCCTGACCCAGCCACAAAACCACGGAGTGGCCGTCTAGCTGGCAGGGTGGCAGTACAAAGGGTCGGCAAGGAAAAAATCTCCACAAGGAACTAGGGCAAGGCTAATCCTAGGACTCGACACAATTGCATAAAAACGATGCAGCATTAAAAGGAATATTTACATCCAATCGGCCTTAAGAGCCGCCTTGTAGCAATAACTTACTAAATACACCCAGCGGGTGGAATTGTTCGAATTAACCCTACAAGTCTTACAGAAAGGCAGAAGATACAAACGAAAATCCTAAGGAGTAGCAGGCTGGGCAGGTGGCACGACGGAGCCGGCTTCCGGGGAGGCCGCCTGGTGGGTCTCGGTCTGGCCGTCTCCTGCAGCAGGCGGGTGTCGGGGCCGGATTTCGGGAACATAATATTCCAGAAATTTACCCCTAGTGTCATCACCAGCTCAGGATTACTGTTACTGGTGGACACATCCTCGTTACAGATTACCAAGCATTTACAAGAATTTGATACAAGACCATAAAGGTCTGCTGATGCAACAATGACTCCGGTGGTGGATGAAGGAATTGACTTGTGGATTTCCACATCGATGGGGCTCCATTCCCATGGGAACAGCTGACCCGGATAACTCCTATCCTGCGTGGCTGTACTCCTAGGCTTCGCACGGACGTCACTGTGGTACTCCTAGCAGAACTCCGAACCTGGCCAAGTAAATAGCCAGGGACAAGCCTGTGAGTACGTTTGAATGTACTCGCAAACATCATGGACAAATGATATAACAAAAGTAGCAAACAATTATAAGGTCATGGTGAATTAAACTATATGCACATGATCATGATATACTTATATTAACTGCATGCTGACAGGAATTAAAACATGGCATGATGAATAATATTTAGTGCAGAAAATAAATATTAGCATCAATATATTATAAAAGAGATGCCGATCGGGTGTCAAGTGACACCACGGTCGGTCTTGAAAAGAAATGCCAGTCGGGTGTCTAAAAGAGGAATCGGACGATACCATCCGAGAACTCAGGCGACGCCACGAAAGGACTTGAAAAGAAATGTCAGTCGGGTGTCCACAAGAGTAGTGGCGTGATAAACCGCCTGACACTCGAGGGACGCCACAGAAAGGACTTGAAAATAAAGGCGAGTGTCCGGGGTAGTCTAGCCAGCCCCTGAGACACTCTGGAAAGTAAAAATAAGAGCAGGGGTTAGTTCACAAATATAATCATATCATCAAATATACTCATGGCAACACCAGTAACAACGATAATTATCCTGCAATTAACCATGCTCAAGTATTAAATATTTCCTCCGGAGACCGACTCTAAGACCGACACTTGACCAACCCAGACTGTAATCCTTAACCGCGGACACGGCTATTCGAATAGGTTTCAAACTCTGCAGAGGGTGCACTCTTTACCCACGAGTATAGGATTTCTTTAGTCAGTATCGGGACACTGACTATTTCCCATTATGGTCTTTGGGTTGAAAACACACCTAACCAGCACACACCAGCTTAACTTTTCTGCTGCCAGGGATCACCCAAAACAACAGTTAAGTAAAACTCTAAGTGGGAAGGCTACAACCTCCAATAGCATGGGATCACTATTCAAACGCGCGGATTACAAGGGTACACTCCCTCTCGGCTACAACCGGAAACACCCATGCCCCCGGACCATGTGGCATGCCTACCGGATGCACCCGATATCTTCCACCATGGCCTCTCTGTACGGTGTGTGCACGGAAAGGGGTTAACAACTTACTAAACCATACCCTACCCGTGGTAGAGACAAGTGGCAGCACGATTCAAGTATGGGGGTTACTGGAACAAGACTCGATCTACGGTCGACTCAGGAGGCTTATGTTTCCTGCAGTGATTAGCACAACAAAACATTCTTTCAACCATATCATCAGGACAGGGCCACAACCCTTGCCTGCTTCCACATATATCTCATGACACCACCGTGTCAAGTATGGCCCGTGCCCACCGGCACGTCCAAAACAGGAGCACATTCCTGGATTTTCATAACTTATGCATGTTGCAAATTTGAAGGGGATGCATGCAAGAGAAAGTATAATTATGACCATGCATGCATGCAATATTTCTACTCATATGCCAAGCCTATCAAAGTATCAAACATGCCCTAAAATATTATAGCATGAAAACATACGCCATATCAAGTGTTCGAAATGCTTGCCTTGAGCATGCAGAAATATTGGGTGCACTCCAAAAGTTTGAAATATTCATCCCCCCCTTCATTTCCTATTTTCAAAAATATCTAAATCACCACATAATCCAAAAACAGTATTTAAAAATATTTTTGAAATAAATACTAAAATAAACTAGATGATATTTAAGGAATATCAGAAACAGAATAAATTTATTTAGAGTTCATATGAATTAGTTATGGAATATCTAAGATAGAAAACATGATTGAAAGTATTATTTAAAAGATTAAACAGAAACTATGCACAGAAAAATGTTCACCTAATTTAGACAAATAAATAATGATTTTAGAAGCCTGCAGAATTTTGAATATATGGATTTGGATTTGAAATGGGTCCTGTGGAATTATTTGAAAACCACTGGAAAAGAAAAAGAGAAAGGCAGAGAGTCGCCCTGAGCGCGATGTAGGCATCTGGTGGTACTGGGCCGAGCCCATCCATTCAGCTGTGCGGGAGACGTCCACGTCGAAGACGCACTCCGAAAGTACGCTTCCGCCTATGCCGCGCTGGCGTAGCCAGGGTCGCTGACAGTGGGTCCCGCCTGGCCCACTGGTCAGGTTTGACCGGTCACCGCGCGCGTCGTCTCCTCCAGCCGAACGGTGGCGGCGCTCCGGCGACGTTCGCCGGTGAACGGCGGCACCCCTCGGGGGTCTGAGCATATGGGTGTGCTCAGGGGGTCGAGACGAACCCGTGAGTATTCGTTTTGGTCGACGGGGTGGACGGAGTCGCCGGCGTCGAGTCCCACCGCGGAACTCCGGCGAGTCCCGAAGAGGGCTTTTGTCTACGGGCTCGCTCCGGTGAAATTGATGACTAAGATGGGTTTGCGGGATCTTGAGGAGTCTAGTGGAGAAGGAATTGGGGAGGGGGAAGCTCTGAAGAGGTGGGTAGCTGCGAGGTGAGGGCGGCGGCAGTAGCTGCCGGAGAGGAAGGAGAAGACCACCTCGGCTTAATTGGTGGCTCGGGGTGGTTTACAGGGATGAGAGGGGATGCCGTGGTGTGCTGCGGTGAGCTCGAGGGGGCCTTTTATAGGCGGGGAAGGCGGTTCCCGTGGCTTCCAGAGAACGGACACGGCGGCGGCGTGCATTCATGGAAAACGCGGACGGTGGCGAGTAGGCGTGGCCGGCGTGGTTAGGTGAGGGCGGGGTCCGGCCGCAGTTACTTCCCAGGCGAGCTGGCTGGCTCGGGAGGTGCCAGGTAGCCTGGACGGCTCCGTCCACGGGCAGACAGAGGCGGCGTCCATTAATGGCAGACGCGGTGGTGGCGAGGCCGGTGAGGGTCGGTGAGGACGGTGGTGGCTTGCAGTGATGGCGGGTGTCGTGTTTGGCTCGGGGGTGAGCCACGCGTCCAGAGCGTTGACGGACGGTGCGACGTGGCGATGCGGGACTCGTCGGGCGGCGGCTCCGGTCGGCGTGGACGGTGGTGGCCGGCGCAAACGGCCAAGGGAAGGTGTCAGGGAAGTTATTGATGGTCGAGTTGATCCGGTGGGAGGCTCGGGCGAGCAGGGGAAGCAGCGGGGCAGTGACAGGAGCTTGATGCCACCGCGTGCAATTAGCACGCTCTGGCCGCGCTCTGTGCGTGCTCATAAGGTGTTCGACGCAATGCCAGTGGTATCTAGGGTGACCCACAAGAGCTGCAAATTAACAGAATGGTGCTTTAGGGCATGAGAGGAATGATGGACATGCTGGTTTGGTTAAATAATCAAGTGTCCATAATGGTTTAGGAAGTGGCAAAGTTTTTGTCATGCCCACAACCTGTTTGATGAAATGCTATGTCTATCTAGAAGAGTTTGCTCGATGTGGTACTTGGCAGGATAGTGTCTCTTTAGATGATAGAGATGATGGTGGAGTCAGTTTGGGAAAAGGAAATACTTGCTAGTGCAAGTTGTACTGGAATTCAGTTCTGGACAGAATATTCAGAGAGGTGTTTGGTGGGTCTAAAAGATGCTAATGGATCTGATCTTCTGGAGTTAAGGGTTTGGTAGGAAGAACAAGAAGATGGCCAAGGCTCAGAATTTTTGGAGCAAGAAATAATAGGGTTGTAGTTGAAACCTAGAAGATGGACAGAAATGAAAAAGAGGATGTTCCACTCAAATTTTGCAAAACACCAAGTTGGGTTTTTGCATCAAAGTGACATATAGGCATCACATGACCTCTCAGAATTATGGTGGAATTTTTAGAGAATTATTTAAAATAGTAGTAGTGCAACAGAAGTATTTTGAAACACTGCAAAAGCTATTAAAAGAATTTTCTAGGGCAAAATTTTATTTTGAAAATAATTTCTACTGTTATTAAACAAATAATGAAATGACTCAAGATACAACCAGAGCCCAAAAAATTATTTTCAAAAGTTTTCTATATGAAGAGAAGATTTTCTAAGACAGGAATAGAAAGGGCTCTGAAAATTAAAAATGACCTATTATAATTCAAAATTTTATTTCTAGCCAAATTTTATTTAATGAAAATGTGGTTAAAAATTTGGGGTGTTACAGCGGGGCCATCACTCCCAGTCCGCTTGTTGAGGACTGGTCAGGCTGGCGACTGGCCGCTGGGTCCGCCTCCTGGGAGCTGGTCTCCTCGTCGTTGCCTTCCTCTTCCTCATCACCTTCGCTGGAGGCGATCTCCTCGTCCGGCTCTTCCGACGCCGCCAAGTCCAGCCCGAAGTTACCAGGCGGCACCACATGGCCCCTGTCATCCAACACCGGGATGAAGAGGGAGGTGTCGGCGTATTCGGCAAGGGCGGCAACACGTTGGACGAGCTCCCTCTGCTCTGCAGCCAGCTCCGGCTGGTCCTCCGCGCGGAAAGTCTCCAGCTGCTCAAGGCTCAGGCCAGGATACCAACTCTTGGAGAACTCCAGGGCGGTCCGCGCGCCAGCCCTTGTCGCGGAGCCCTTCCAGGCCTCGAAGCGCTGGCCGGCCGCCTCCAGCCAAGCGGCCGTCCGACTGGGGGTGCGAAGCATTGGCACACCTGGCCAGAGGGCGGCCAGGACATGGGCGCCGGCACGCTACAGCCGACGGAGAAGACGGCGGACTCGTAGAAGACGCACCCGAATGGCAAGAAGCTCATCGGCCGGGGTCCTGGGCGCGTTGGGTGCGATTTTCCGGCCCGCCTGGCGCCTCGCAGCATGCTCGGCCTCGATGGCCTGGGTGGCGGCCACAGAGTAGCCCGGGAAGAACTCTGCCAAGACTAGAAAAAGGATCAGAAGAAAAGCAAGATGGCTGCTGCAAACGATGAAAACAAAATGAGAAGGTAGACGTCTCACCGTCGACCATGTCTCCAATGGTGTCAGGACCCCGATCCTAAGTCACACCGATCTAGCTGTAACACGTCATATCACTTTGCGGCCTCACGCACGGTAACCCCACGGGTGCCACCTTACCTGGCCCGGGACCGTTTGCGCATTTTGGCACACGTATATGACAGTGTCGCTAGCATCCATATGACAGAGAACCCGGGCCGACATGGCTAGTTATAATCCAAAAGTGGCACTAAATTACAGAGACAGGCATCCATGACCCAGCAACGAACGTGTCGGTCATCAACGTATGAACCCAAGTCGTAGCAAGCTACACGGACTTAAAGGAACAACGCGTGACATTTCCCCTAAGGGACAGACACAGGAACGAAGAAGGACACATGCCGGCCAGCCTACGTGTTCCGAGCAGTAGCAAGCTACCAAGGCTCATTGGAATCACTAGGAGGCATTTCCCTGTAAGATAGACTACCAAAGGAAAACAACTAGGTGTCGGATCCCACACATACCAAGCATTTCAATCATACACGCAATATGCTCAATATGTGCAAATACAACATTGCATCACAACAGAACTCTATGACTCAAAGTACTTTATTTAAAAGGCTCCAAGAGCCATACATAACATAGTCATACAGGTAGGGGTCACATGACCCAACACTCAAGTCATACAGTCATACAAGCACAAGCGGAAGCTACATGTCTGAGTACAGACAACTTAGAAAATAAAACAGGCTTGGTGTAGCCTGACTATCTACAAGGCCCTTCACAAGCTCCAGATCACCGTCTGGGTGTCAAGCTACTCGTCGACGTCAACGTCTATGTAGAACCCATCAGCAGGGGCAGGGTTCTCCTCTGCAACAGTTATTAAGCAAACATGAGTACAAAGGTACTCAGCAAGTCTTACCACAGAACCTATCATACATGCAACATTATCAAAGGGGGTAGTGGAGTTTATAGCAGAATGCCTGCTTTGACCTTGGCTAACCTATACTACAACTTCCAACGGATTGCAAGATGTTATTACGAACACGAGTCCTCTAGTCACCACATCAATACACTACCGAGGATCCTCTTCCGTCATCCTACGGAAGGGCCATCCACGGCACTCACGCTTATCTTGAGGCTTTTAGTAGTATCCATCAACTTGTCTATGAACTGTAAGAGTAACCAAGTAGTTCGTACCGCGAACAACGGCTATTCGAATAGTTTGATAACCCTGCAGGGGTGTACTTCTTCACACACGCTTCCACCGCTTATCGCCGTATACTCGGCGTGTACTCGGCAACCTTCAAGCGGAAGACCAGCGAGGGTGTCGGCCACGACCTGACTAACTACACAAGTCTCTCGTCCAGGTTTATCGCCTATTTGGGTTCCATCCGTGGGGAGATCCGGCCGGGGTGTCGCTCACGGCCCCAAACGATGTGTACAGGGTTCCCGAGTCACCAAACGGGCAACCGGTACACCGTGCCACGTACCTGTCGCATCACAACCCACCCCGAGGGTCAGCATTGTGCACGACCTCCAGTAAGCTATAAACACCAGAAACTAGTTGCAACTCCTGGACAGAGATCAAGGATAGCTAATAAGTCGAGAGGGTCCATTGGTTTCGGGCCCAATGCATGGTAGTAACTGCAACTTGAACCACACATACAGATCTCGGGTCCTATGTACGGTTCCAATGAAACAACCCACCATGTACTCCTACATGGCCTTTCATCGATACCTTTACCAGGCGTATTCCACACTTCCTTCTCTTTATCGAAAGATTGTTTCACTCTGATTCATCACCCAGATGAATCAGACCAGACACAACTCTAAGCATAGCAGGCAACATAAACAAATAGCATGGTGGATCACACATCACATGGCTCAATCAACTCCTACACATGCTAGTGGGTTTCAACTATTTACTGTGGCAATGACAGGTCATGCAAGGGAATAGGGTTCAACTACCGCAGCAAGTAGCAGTTCACGCGCTGTTGCCTTAATGCAGTAAAAGAGAGCAGGAGCGGGAAGATTGGGTTGTATCGGAATGATCAATGATTGCTTGCCTGACAAGGTAGTTGTCGGGTACTGCTCTTCAACTGGATACGCAGCAGTATCCTCGGGAGCAGGACCTAACACAGGAAATACCGACGATACAATCATTAACAAACAAATGCAACAATATGATGCATGTTTATGACATGGCAAGATGCATGTGTGTTGGCTAATGCAACTAAGACCAGAGGGGTTTGAACCTATTTGAATCAAGGATTCAAGTTGAAGTTCAAACTAGTATTTAAATAAGTGCATTACCATGTTTTTGACATATACAGCACGTTAACTTGTTCAAACATGCATGAAACCAGTGCCATTAGATAGATTGGATTTTTCTGATCATTTTTCATATATAAATCTTTTCCATCTGAGCTATGGTTGATTTTATATGATTTTTAGAAGTTTTGGGTATTTTCTGGAATTTCCTGAATTAAATTAAATCTAAAAATCCCAGAAAACCTTTACTGCGTCAGCATGACATCATGCTGACGTCAGGCAGTCAACAGGGCCAGTCCAGGTCAAACCTGACTGGTGGGTCCCTCATGTCAGTGTCTTAGGAGCTAATCCCGGTCATAACCAGGGTTGACTGGGTTTGACTAACAGCGGGGTCCCACTGTCAGTGACTGGGGTGACTAAACTAATTACTGTTAACTCCTAATTATCGAGCCACGTCAGCCCGCCGGAGTTGGCCGGCGGCGACCATTGCGCACGGCGGTGACTCGTCGGAATCCCTATTCCGGCATACATTTGCCGCGGGGATGGGCTCGATGTGCTCCTGGTGATGTACCGCATCCAGCGGTGCCACTGGTTGGACGAGGGGTCACCGGAGTCGACGGCGACGAGCTCGTCCGCGGCGGTGCTCGCACGGGGTTGGTCGGGATGGTGTTTTAGTGCACGGGAGGAGGAGCTGAAGCTCGCTCTAGCTTGCTGGTGACTTACTGAAGCTAACGGCGTGCTCGGCCACGAGGTATGGTGCCTATAGCCACGGCGGGGAGTTGGCCGGCGGCGGTGATCGTCGGTGAGCAAAGGGGGCGGCGACTACAAAGCCCAAACGAGTCCGTGGAGAGGGGGGTTCGAAGCGTGAGCTCACAGCGGTCGCAGAGGGCGTCGAAATGAGCTCGGGGACGGTCGGACGACGGCGTACGGGCGGCGGCGATCTCCGGTGCCGGAGGTTGAAGACGACGGCGAGGGGGACGTTGCGGAGCTCCTGGCGTCGTGTGCGTCGGTTGGGAGCTTCAGGGCGACGAGGCGGAGCTAGTGGTGCTTCTGGGTGGCGAGGAGGTGGCGTAGGGCGCGGTTTCAGCGGTCGTCGGCGACGAGCTCGCTCGGGGAGCTCGGCGGAGGGAAGAGATGAGGGGAGAGACACGGGAGAGAGGGGGAAACGGTCGGGGTGGCTCCGTGGCGTCGTTCTAGCCCGTCCAGAAGGCCGAGGGGCCAGCCAGGCAGGCAGGAGGTGGCCGGCGCATCGGCGGCGCTCGCCACCGAGCTGCTTCGTGCGCTGGCGCGGCGAAGAAGACGGTGGTGCCCCTAGTCGGCTGGGCCGGCTGGGTCAGCAGGTAAGTGGGCTCAGGTAAGTACTCTTCCTATTTTTCTTTTCCTATTTTCTTTCTGTTTTATTTCTTTTGCGACTTTGTTCAATTAATAAAAATGCCTAAACATTTTTATAACTCATGACACTTGTCATACCTACTGTATATAATATGAACAGTAGGAAACATTATAGTTCATGATTATTTGAGCATTTAAAATATTTAAAAGTATTCAAATGCCCAAATTCAAATACCATATGATTTAATCCAAAGCCCTAGATTGTCCTAGAAAATTGTGCACCATTTTTGGCAGAGGTTTAAGACCAAGGCAGAAATGATGAACATTTTGAAGGGCATTTTGGGTACATTGGAAAATATTTTATCAAACCCTAGTTGTTAGGGGAGGGGTGCTGGGGTTTCTGTTAATCCCATTTCAAGTTTCTTTGAAAGTAAACATGATGCACACTCTAGTCAGGTCCTAAAGCAAGTGCTAGCTAGGGATGTGACAACTCACCCCCACTTAAAAGAATCGCGTCCCGAGATTCGGGTTCCTCCGGAAAGAGGGTGGGGTACTCAAGTCGAAGACGATCCTCCCTTTCCCAAGTGGCTTCACTCTCGGAATGATGTGACCATTGAACCTTGAGAAACTTGATATTGTGGCGTCGAGTGGTGCGCTGAGTTTGATCAAGAATACGAATGGGGTATTCTCGATATGTGAGATTGTCTTGGAGATCAAGCGTTTCATGGTCCACCCCACGGATAGGATCCGAGAAGCAACGCCTGAGTTGGGAAACGTGGAAAACATCATGAACTCTGGAGAGATGCGGAGGTAGTTCCAATTGGTAGGCAACTTCTCCTCGTTTGGCAAGAATGCGAAAAGGACCGATGTAACGAGGGGCCAATTTGCCTTTGATACCGAAGCGATGGGTTCCCTTAAGAGGAGTAACCCGAAGGTAAGCCTTATCGTCGACTTCAAAAGTCACAGCCTTATGATGACTATCATATTGGCTCTTTTGGCGAGACTGGGCTGTTTTCAATCTCTCACGAACGATGCGAACTTGTTCCTCTGCTTCCTGGATCATATCCGGGCCAAAGAATTGTCTTTCGCCGGTTTCTGACCAGTTAAGAGGTGTTCGACACCTTCGTCCATATAGAACTTCGAAGGGAGCTTTACCCAGGCTGGCTTGAGAACTATTGTTATAAGCGAATTCGGCAAATGGAAGACATTTTTCCCATTCCATACCGAAAGAAATGACAGAGGCTCGAAGCATGTCCTCCAGGATTTGATTGACTCGTTCCACTTGACCACTTGACTGCGGATGAAAGGCAGTACTGAAAGAGAGATGAGTTCCCATAGCATTCTGGAAACTTTCCCAAAATCGTGAAGTGAAAAGACTACCACGGTCTGAGTTAATCTCCAACGGTACACCATGTAGTGATACTATTCGAGAGATATATAAGTCTGCTAGCTGGCTAGCGGTAATACTCTCCCGAACAGGCAGGAAGTGAGCTACTTTAGAGAGGCGGTTGATAACGACGAAGATAGAATTATTCCCTTTCCTGGACCTGGGAAACCCGGTAATGAAGTCCATACCGACTTTATCCCATTTCCATTCAGGAATAGCTAAAGGTTGAAGGGTGCCAGCAGGCCATTGATGCTCTGCTTTAACTCGGCGACAAACGTCGCAGTTAGCGATGAACTGAGCGATTTCTCTCTTCATCCTAGTCCACCAGAATCTTTGACGTAGGTCTTGATACATTTTGGTACTACCGGGATGAATCGTCAGAGGAGATTCATGAGCCTCCTTGAGGATCAAACGTCTTAGGTTTCGTACTTTAGGAACCACTAAACGGTTGCTAAAGAATACGACTCCTTGATCATCAATTGAGAAACATCCTGCAACTCCTTTCTTGATGTTCCTCTTAATACGGGAAATTCCGGGATCAACCTTCTGTGCTTTGATGACTTGATCCAAAAGGGTAGGTTTTGCCACCAAGGTGGAAAGGAATCCTCGAGGAACAATGTGAAGGTTAAGCTTACGAAATTCCTCGTGGAGAAGTGGTTGACTTTGTTGTAACACTAAATTGTTACAATATGACTTACGACTTAGTGCATCAGCCATGACATTGGCCTTGCCAGGAGTATAAGTGATTCCTAAATCGTAGTCGGTGAGCTATTCAACCCAACGTCTTTGCCTGAGATTCAAATCCGGTTGGGTGAAGATATACTTCAAGCTTTGGTGATCAGTGAAAATTTCACAGCGATTACCAAGAAGGTAATGTCGCCATGTTTTGAGTGCATGGACTACAGCTGCAAGCTCTAGATCATGAGTAGGATAATTATCCTCATGTGGGCGCAACTGTCGGGATGCGTATGCAATCACTTGACGATCTTGCATGAGAATGCAACCCAGTCCTTGTCGCGAGGCGTCGCAATAGATTATAAAGTCCTTGGAAAAGTCTGGTGGTACCAGTACAGGTGCAGATGTCAGGCGTCTTTTCAGTTCCTGAAAACTGGACTCGCACTATGGGGTCCACTCAAACTTTTTATCTTTCTTGAGGAGTTCGGTTAGAGGTTTAGCAACCTTGGAGAAGTTCTCGACGAAACGTCGGCAATAGATCGCTAAGCCAAGAAAACTCCTAACTTGCTTGACCGATTCAGGGGGAGTCCAATAAAGGACGGCTTGAACTCGCTCGGGATTGACAGCAATACCCTTGCCAGAGATTACATGACCTAGATAGGTTACTTCTGGCAACCAAAATTCACATTTAGAGAATTTGGCATAAAGGCGGTGCTCTCGAAGTTTAGTCAATACCAGCCTTAAATGCTCGGCATGATCTTCCTTGTTCTTGGAGAAAATGAGTATATCATCGAGGTATACCACGACAAATTTATCCAAATACTCCATGAATATAGAATTCATTAACCGAGAAAAGGTAGCTGGGGCATTGGTTAATCCGAAGGACATGACGGTGTACTCATATTGGCCATAACGAGTAACGAAAGCCGTTTTAGGAATGTCCCCGTTCTTGATTTTGATTTGATGGTAGCCCAACCTCAAATCCATCTTAGAGAAGACTGAGGATCCAGCAAGCTGATCATACAGATCGTTGATCCTGGGAAGCGGATACTTATTCTTTATGGTGACCAGATTGACAGGTCGGTAATCTACAACCATCCGCTCCGTTCCATCCTTCTTCTTGACGAAGAGGACGGGGCAAGCCCAAGGGGAAGAACTAGGACGGATGAAAGCCTTTTGCAAGGACTCATCGAGTTGTTTCTTTAGCTCAGCTAATTCTAGTGGTGCCATCTTATAAGGTCTCCTAGAGATTGGGACGGTTCCAGGAATAAGATCTATCACGAACTCGACATCTCTGTCAGGTGGAACTCCTGGCAGTTCTTCTGGAAAAACATCCGAAAAGTCACGGACTACCGGGATATCTTCGAGTTCTGGTAGAGGGCTGGCATTAAGAGAGTAGAGCTGATGTTCAGCCATTCGTGTCAAGACATTAACTATCTTGCCGGATGGATGAGTAAGTTGAACGGTCCTAGTAAAGCAGTCAATTTTGGCGTAATGGGTTGTCATCCAATCCATACCCAAAATGATATTTATGTCCGAGGACTTGAGAGCGATTAAGGACGCAAGGAAAACAAGTCTATCGACAAGGATTTCATTTCCATGGCTTACCCTAGAGGTCTGCCACTTTGAACCAGGAGTTTGAATAACCATGGAAGTAGGCATGTCACAAAAAGTCATGTTGTGCAATCGAGCATAGCTTTCAGATATGAACGAATGGGATGCTCCAGTATCGAAAAGAACAGATGCCGGATGGCAGTTTACGAGAAGCGTACCAAGGACGACATTAGGATCCTCATAGACTTCTTCAGCAGAAACATAGTTGACATGACCACGTGCAGTGGGGATTGGCTTAACATAGTTCACCTTGCCGGTTGGCTTACCACGGCCAACGGGTTTTCGTGGCTGGTTCTGGGGACAATCACGCATGTAGTGTCCCGGTTCTCCACACTTGAAACATGTCACAGTGGTGGTGCGTGGAGCAAAGTTGGAGGGTGGACCTCCATAGGTCTTAGCAGGTGCAAACTGTTGAGTTGGACGAGGCGCCTCATAGGATGGCCTCGGTGTATACTTGGGTGGCAGAGCAGTGTTAGGAACCCATACACGGCGCTTGTGAGAACCAGAGCCGGATGAAGAACCAAGGTCTCGGGTATGCTTGCGGGTGGCCTCGAAGTCGGTCTGGCCTGTCTCAGCACTGATAGCCTTGTTAACCAACTTCTGGAAAGAGGCGCACTCGTGCAGACGTAGATCACGACGAAGTTCAGGGCTGAGTCCCTTGCGGAACCTCGCCTGTTTCTTGGCATCGGTGGATACTTCCTCAGGTGCATAGCGTGCCAGATTACCAAACTCACGACTATAGCCATCCACAGTCAGACGGCCCTGGGTGAAATTGCAGAATTCCTCCCGCTTGCGATCCATGAGACCTTCCAGAATGTGATGTTCACGGAATGCCTCACTGAACTCAACCCAGGTAGTGACTTGGCCAGCAGGACGCATAGCTTCAAAATTTTCCCACCACAGACTGGCAGGGCCCTCAAGATGGTAGGCGGCGTAGATAACCTTGTCAGCTTCGGCCACACGGGCAGAGTGTAGCTTGTGGGTGATACTACGTAGCCAGTCATCAGCATCCAGAGGTTCAGTAGAGTGATGGAACTTCGGTGGACACATCTTGATAAAATCGTGGATTGACACCACGTCATTCCTCTGACGGAACCCAGTGTTTTGCTCTATGCGTTCCAGCAGACGGTTGGTCTCTCTCTTATTCCGTTCTGCTTCAAGCATAACTTCCGCCAAGGAGGGTGGCTGGGGCAGATTTCCATCTCTAGCCCCACTAGCCTCACCCTGCTCCTGAGCAGCAGGAGTGTTGCGAGTGTTGACCATCCTAGGAAAACAAAACAACGGTTTAGACAAGGATGGCAAAATTTGACATAGAAGTGCAGAATGTAATGGATGACACAGAATGCAGAGATGTTCATCCGTACGACATGGTAATATAGGAACTGCTATATATACACCAGTGGTCATACACACCATACAAAGTTTAGTACAAGCCAAGGCTAAAGTACAACTGCGGTGAAAGACGATACATCCCATCAGAGGCATTCCAGGCTCCTATACATTATTTAACTACACCTCCGGAATTCAGTACACACTAGTCATATTCCACAAGACACGCAGGACTGTGGAAATACAACTATTACAATACTACTACTTCCACGGACTAGCTCAGACATTCGCGTAGTAATCCTCGTAAAGGTTACCACCGTAGCCTGAAAGTGGTACAGACGGATCTTGGAACTCGCGAGCACTCGAAGGCTGAGGACCATAAGGACATGGGTGTGGTCTCGGTCCCGATGCTGGTGGTAACCGACGCCCACGTGGAGGTGTAATACCCCCAACGTCACGCCAATCCATGCGATCAGGCAGACGAGTCCGCACAGGATACAAATCCCGCATGTCCAGATATCCGGCATGCACAGCAGGTGCAAGCCGTGTCAAAGTAGTCCAGTGAGCGGCTCGGGTGTTATACAGCTCCATTCGGAGGGCACGGACCTCACGGTCCCTATCCTCCAACATCTGAACAGTAGTCTGAAGCAGTGGCTCTTCATGAGCAGCATCAGTATACAGACCAGTGTAGTAGCCTTCTTCTCCGGGGAGTGAAGCTGGCATGTAACAGAACTCAGTGTTCAGCAACAGGGCATGCCTAGCACGGAGAATGGTCATCATCGAATAAGCGGCATCCTGTACTGCCATCTCGATGGTAATCCCGAGTCCATAAGACCAATGGATGGGATCATTTGCTCCGGGATATGAAGGGTATATCCGGACTGTGCATAAATACTGACTTTGATTAAAATCCCGATACTGTTCCTCCACAGTGTATTCAGGATACCAGCGATAACCGGTCTCAGTCATCACACGGACTAGCATGGCCGTGTGACCGGGCACATTAATGCACCGAGTCAAACGAACCACTTGGTGAGGAATGCGGCCAGACATCTGAAACACGAAATAATGCAAAGGCATTAGTGTTTCTGGAAGAAATCGGGCAGCATAACAACTGTAAATGCTCAACCAAGGATTTGAGACATCATACAAATGATAGCATAGCCACTCAACAATTCCATATCAAGGTTCCGGCTCAATAATCATCATACTCAAAAGGATAGAAACTGAACTGAGGCTTGAAACCAAAATTCCTAAGAGTCTACGGATTAGTAACACGTGAACCTAGTAAGGATAAGAGGCCTAGTCCTAAATCCCCGTAGAAAGAATAGACAGACTCAGATCAGAAGGGCATAAGGTAAAGGAGTAAAAACAGCCTTACGTTCCCTTCCACAATCAATTCCCCTACATATAACTAAGAATTTTTCTAGACTCAACATCGACCAGTTTGGCTTGAGAAACCTACAGGTAGTCCAGCTCTGATACCAACGCTGTCAGGACCCCGATCCTAAGTCACACCGATCTAGCTGTAACACGTCATATCACTTTGCGGCCTCACGCACGGTAACCCCACGGGTGCCACCTTACCTGGCCCGGGACCGTTTGCGCATTTTGGTACACGTATATGACAGTGTCGCTAGCATCCATATGACAGAGAACCCGGGCCGACATGGCTAGTTATAATCCAAAAGTGGCACTAAATTACAGAGACATGCATCCATGACCCAGCAACGAACGTGTCGGTCATCAACGTATGAACCCAAGTCGTAGCAAGCTACACGGACTTAAAGGAACAACGCGTGACATTTCCCCTAAGGGACAGACACAGGAACGAAGAAGGACACATGCCGGCCAGCCTACGTGTTCTGAGCAGTAGCAAGCTACCAAGGCTCATTGGAATCACTAGGAGGCATTTCCCTGTAAGATAGGCTACCAAAGGAAAACAACTAGGTGTCGGATCCCACACATACCAAGCATTTCAATCATACACGCAATATGCTCAATATGTGCAAATACAACATTGCATCACAACAGAACTCTATGACTCAAAGTACTTTATTTAAAAGGCTCCAAGAGCCATACATAACATAGTCATACAGGTAGGGGTCACATGACCCAACACTCAAGTCATACAGTCATACAAGCACAAGCGGAAGCTACATGTCTGAGTACAGACAACTTAGAAAATAAAACAGGCTTGGTGTAGCCTGACTATCTACAAGGCCCTTCACAAGCTCCAGATCACCGTCTGGGTGTCAAGCTACTCGTCGACGTCAACGTCTATGTAGAACCCATCAGCAGGGGCAGGGTTCTCCTCTGCAACAGTTATTAAGCAAACATGAGTACAAAGGTACTCAGCAAGTCTTACCACAGAACCTATCATACATGCAACATTATCAAAGGGGGTAGTGGAGTTTATAGCAGAATGCCAGCTTTGACCTTGGCTAACCTATACTACAACTTCCAACGGATTGCAAGATGTTATTACGAACACGAGTCCTCTAGTCCCCACATCAATACACTACCGAGGATCCACTTCCGTCATCCTACGGAAGGGCCATCCACGGCACTCACGCTTATCTTGAGGCTTTTAGTAGTATCCATCAACTTGTCTATGAATTGTAAGAGTAACCAAGTAGTTCGTACAGCGAACAACGGCTATTCGAATAGTTTGATAACCCTGCAGGGGTGTACTTCTTCACACACGCTTCCACCGCTTATCGCCGTTTACTCGGTGTGTACTCGGCAACCTTCAAGCGGAAGCCCAGCGAGGGTGTCGGCCACGACCTGACTAACTACTCAAGTCTCTCGTCCAGGTTTATCGCCTATTTGGGTTCCATCCGTGGGGAGATCCGGCCGGGGTGTCGCTCACGGCCCCAAACGATGTGTACAGGGTTCCCGAGTCACCAAACGGGCAACCGGTACACCGTGCCACGTACCTGTCGCATCACAACCCACCCCGAGGGTCAGCGTTGTGCACGACCTCCAGTAAGCTATAAACACCAGAAACTAGTTGCAACTCCTGGACAGAGATCAAGGATAGCTAATAAGTCGAGGGGGTCCATTGGTTTCGGGCCCAATGCATGGTAGTAACTGCAACTTGAACCACACATACAGATCTCGGGTCCTATGTACGGTTCCAATGAAACAACCCACCATGTACTCCTACATGGCCTTTCATCGATACCTTTACCAGGCGTATTCCACACTTCCTTCTCTTTATCGAAAGATTGTTTCACTCTGATTCATCACCTAGATGAATCAGACCAGACACAACTCTAAGCATAGCAGGCAACATAAACAAATAGCATGGTGGATCACACATCACATGGCTCAATCAACTCCTACACATGCTAGTGGGTTTTAACTATTTACTGTGGCAATGACAGGTCATGCAAGGGAATAGGGTTCAACTACCGCAGCAAGTAGCAGTTCACGCGCTGTTGCCTTAATGCAGTAAAAAAGAGCAGGAGCGGGAAGATTGGGTTGTATCGGAATGATCAATGATTGCTTGCCTGACAAGGTAGTTGTCGGGTACTGCTCTTCAACTGGATACGCAGCAGTATCCTCGGGAGCAGGACCTAACACAGGAAATACCGACGATACAATCATTAACAAACAAATGCAACAATATGATGCATGTTTATGACATGGCAAGATGCATGTGTGTTGGCTAATGCAACTAAGACCAGAGGGGTTTGAACCTATTTGAATCAAGGATTCAAGTTGAAGTTCAAACTAGTATTTAAATAAGTGCATTACCATGTTTTTGACATATACAGCAAGTTAACTTGTTCAAACATGCATGAAACCAGTGCCATTAGATAGATTGGATTTTTCTGATCATTTTTCATATATAAATCTTTTCCATCTGAGCTATGGTTGATTTTATATGATTTTTAGAAGTTTTGGGTATTTTCTGGAATTTCCTGAATTAAATTAAATCTAAAAATCCCAGAAAACCTTTACTACGTCAGCATGACATGATGCTGACGTCAGGCAGTCAACAGGGCCAGTCCAGGTCAAACCTGACTGGTGGGTCCCTCATGTCAGTGTCTTAGGAGCTAATCCCGGTCATAACCAGGGTTGACTGGGTTTGACTAACAGCGGGGTCCCACTGTCAGTGACTGGGGTGACTAAACTAATTACTGTTAACTCCTAATTATCGAGCCACGTCAGCCCGCCGGAGTTGGCCGGCGGCGACCATTGCGCACGGCGGTGACTCGTCGGAATCCCTATTCCGGCATCCATTTGCCGCGGGGATGGGCTCGATGTGCTCCTGGTGATGTACCGCATCCAGCGGTGCCACTGGTTGGACGAGGGGTCGCCGGAGTCGACGGCGACGAGCTCGTCCGCGGTGGTGCTCGCACGGGGTTGGTCGGGATGGTGTTTTAGTGCACGGGAGGAGGAGCTGAAGCTCGCTCTAGCTTGCTGGTGACTTACTGAAGCTAACGGCGTGCTCGGCCGCGAGGTACGGTGCCTATAGCCACGGCGGGGAGTTGGCCGGCGGCGGTGATCGTCGGTGAGCAAAGGGGGCGGCGACTACAAAGCCCAAACGAGTCCCTGGAGAGGGGGGTTCGAAGCGTGAGCTCACAGCGGTCGCAGAGGGCGTCGAAATGAGCTCGGGGACGGTCGGACGACGGCGTATGGGCGGAGGCGATCTCCGGTGCCGGAGGTTGAAGACGACGGCGAGGGGGACGTTGCGGAGCTCCTGGCGTCGTGTGCATCGGTGGGGAGCTTCAGGGCGACGAGGCGGAGCAAGTGGTGCTTCTGGGTGGCGAGGAGGTGGCGTAGGGCGCGGTTTCAGCGGTCGTCGGCGACGAGCTTGCTCGGGGAGCTCGGCGGAGGGAAGAGAGGAGGGGAGAGACACGGGAGAGAGGGGGAAACGGTCGGGGTGGCTCCGTGGCGTCGTTCTAGCCCGTCCAGAAGGCTGAGGGCCAGCCAGGCAGGCAGGAGGTGGCCGGCGCATCGGCGGCACTCGCCACCGAGCTGCTTCGTGCGCTGGCGCGGCGAAGAAGACGGTGGTGCCCCTGGTGGGCTGGGCCGGCTGGGCCAGCAGGTAAGTGGGCTCAGGTAAGTACTCTTCCTATTTTTCTTTTCCTATTGTCTTTCTGTTTTATTTCTTTTGCAGCTTTGTTCAATTAATAAAAATGCCTAAACATTTTTATAACTCATGACACTTGTCATACCTACTGTATATAATATGAACAGTAGGAAACATTATAGTTCATGATTATTTGAGCATTTAAAATATTTAAAAGTATTCAAATGCCCAAATTCAAATACCATATGATTTAATCCAAAGCCCTAGATTATCCTAGAAAATTGTGCACCATTTTTGGCAGAGGTTTAAGACCAAGGCAGAAATGATGAACATTTTGAAGGGCATTTTGGGTACATTGGAAAATATTTTATCAAACCCTAGTTGTTAGGGGAGGGGTGATGGGGTTTCTGTTAATCCCATTTCAAGTTTCTTTGAAAGTAAACATGATGCACACTCTAGTCAGGTCCTAAAGCAAGTGCTAGCTAGGGATGTGACAAATGGCTACGTAGCCATCTTAGAGAGCCGCCTCCTTCACGACCCAATTCGAGCACTCAGTCTCCAATTCGGCCTGCAGAAGGGACTCGGCGTCATACATTTTGCCGAGCTCGGCCTTGTGAGCCGCCGCCTGGTCCGCCAGCTCCTTGGCCAGGCGATTGCGGTCTTGGGCAGCGAGGCCACGCTCCTGCTCCTTTGCGGCCTGCTCCGTCTGGGCCTCGCCAAGCTGGTTGTGGAGGCCGGCTACGACCGCTGGCAAGAGAGAAAGAAAAAGAACAAGGGTCAGCAGCAGAAGACATAACCTTGGAGTTCCAAGCCGCCTGCTCAGCAGCCGGCTCGGAACTCGGGGACTACACCCAGCAGGTGCCCCCGCAAGGATAAGAGGAGGCACTCACTTCGGCTGTCTGCCAGGGCAGTCTGCAGCTGACGCGCCCCCGCAAGGAGAAGAGGAGGCACTCACTTCGGCTGTCTGCCAGGGCAGTCTGCAGCTGCGCCAGCTCCTGGCCATGCGCGTTGTAGGAGGCCACGCAGAGGTTGTGGTACTCCTGCAACAAGAAGCAAGATCAGATCTGGATGTACGCTTTGGAGTTCCAAGCCGCCTGCTCAGCAGCTGGTTCGGAACTCGGGGACTACACCAAATGGGTGCGCTGACGCGCCCCCATGGAAAAAATTGAAGGAATAAAAACAGAGGAAAATGAAACACACTCACCCGAACGAAGGACCGCGTAATGATGAACTCATGCATCGCTGTCTGCACGATGTTGCCCAGGGAGTTCATGCGGTCCAAGACATCCCGCGACGCGAAGATCCACGCGCCGCCTCCTCCGGATCTCCAGCTCGATGGCGCCGCGCTGGTCGCCTCGTTCTCCGGCGCGGACGAGCTGGCCCCGCCGACCTCCACCTGCTGGGGCATAGAGGCCGCCCTACCAAGGCGCCGGCGGGCTGGGCCTCGGGGGGCCGGTTGCGGGCCAACCACCAGCGTGCCCCCAACCGGCGGCACCTCTGTCCCCACCGGCCGGCTGCCCCGCTCCCCAGCACGCGGCGTGGGGGTGGTGGCGGCGTCTCCAAGATGACGCATTCGTCTCCCCCGTTGCCTGGGGCCGGCGCCTGGGCCGGTGGCTCCTGAGACCCTGACGCCGGGCGAACGACGTGGCCAGCTGGCTGCTGGGGGCCCTGTCCCCACTCTCGGACGCGGGCGGCGTCTGCCTCGGCCTTCTTCGCGGCTTTGGCCTCCGCCTGGGCGGAGGCATCGGCCGCCACTCGCTCACGCTCCGCGGCCTTGCGCTCCGCGCGCGCCTCGTGGACGTTCCTCTCTGTCGCCTCCCGGAGCGAGGCAGCAGGATCCATGCGAGGGGGCACAGGAGGGGCATCTGGGCCTCCTACCACAGAGCCCGCTGGCACCCGCGAGAGGGAAAGCGGCGCGCTGAACGGACGTCCCAAAGAAGCAAAGAATCAAGCAAGAAAGGATCAGCTGGGGAAAAAGAATAAGACACAAAGAAGGAGTAAAGGGTACATACCCAGACACGACCGGCCGGGCCTTGGGCTTCTCCGGCAGGTTCGCCCTGGCGGCCACTTCCTGACGCCTCGTGGTGGCGGTTGACAGCCGAAGCTTCTTGGGTGGGGCACCAGTCGGCCCTGACGAGGACCGCCGTTTCCCGCCGCCGGCTGTGCCAGACGGCCCCGCCTGCTGGCTGGCGCGGACGGGTGCCTCCTCCATCCCCTCGTCGTCGCCCGGCCAGCTCTCGAGGCCGCCTTCTGCTTGGGCACCCGATAGCTGGTCCCCGCCGCCCGTCACCTCTTCCTCCTCCATGGCGGCGGCGGCCCCATGATCGGGGTCGCTCGTATGGCTCTGGGAGCGATCCGGCTCTAGGGGGCGGCCCAGTTGGTTGGAGCCCGGCGCCGGCTGGCCTTGGAAGATCTGAGCCAGGTGTAGCACCAGACGGCTACAACTGCCGGATAAAGAAGAAAGGAAAAAGAAGGACGGAAAAACTTACTGCGGGCGGCTAGTTGCTGCGGCTGTACGAAGCCTTGCTGAAGGCCCAGCCGGAGTCAGAGACTTGGCAGCTGGAGATGTGGTTCACCAGCCGGGCCACTTCCCCGTAGTGCAGGGGCTTGGTGCAACTCCGGCTGGGGTCTCGGCGCCCTCTCATATCACAGATGTGGTGGGGCCGATGCTGCAGCGGCAGCACCCGACGCTCGGCGAACGTCAGTAGCAGATCTGCAAACTCCAGGCCCTCGTCGTCTCTCAGCTCCCGAAGACAATGCAGGGCGACGGAGCCGCCTTCAGTCAGGGCGACGGGTCGGGTCATCCAGGAGTCCCGAGGCTCAGCAGGCGGCCCGGGCACCCACTCCGACAGGCAGATGAAATCTTCCTCGGGGTCGACGTTGGAGACGTAGAAATACATCTTCTGCCACAGCTTCACTGATCCAACGAGTTTTGGCGCCGGGAAGAAGATTCTTGCCTCGGTGCGCTTCACGGTGATGCATCCCCCACACTGAGCGGCCACGCTCTGGACGGCGATGCCAAGCTTCACATAGAAGAGCTCCGTCCAGAGCTCGATTGTGGGGAGGATGCGAAGATAAGCCTCGCAGAGGACGACGAAGGAAGAAATGGTCGTCACCATGTTTGGCGTGAGGAGGTGTGGTTGGATGTGGAAGAAGTCAAGGAAGGAGCGGAAGAAGCCGCTCGCCGGCAGGCCGAACCCGCACTGAAAGTGCGAGCGGAAGATGACCCGCTCGCGTTGTTGCGGGCCCGGCCTGATCTCCGTCACCGGCACCAGGCGCACGGCGACCCTGTCGGCCGGCGGCAGCTTCCGCGACCGGTGGAGGACGTCTATGTGCTCTTGCAAAACTTCGCTGCCGTCCCATTGGCCGTGGCGTCGGGAAGGCGCTGGACCAGCCATGGCTCGGGCGGTGGTTCGCTGTAACTGCGACGAGGAGGAGAGAGGAAGAAGATGAAGGACAGGGGAGAGTGACCGCGAGAGCAGCGCCAGCCCTCTCCCCCGGCCTATATATAGGCCCAGGCGACAAAGGCGAGGGGGCGGGCGTGGGCTTAACCACCCCACGTCCCGCACGACCCCCGATTTTCTTGCACCTAATCCGCGCGCATTAAATGCGCGTGGGAGGGTAATCGATTAAACCTGCCACTCTGGATCCCCGCGGGGCCCGAGGCCCTTAGTGGCGGGCCTCGGCCCACTGTTACGTCCTGTCACGCGCGTGGGCTGGCAGGCCGATGCGACAGGACGGTGACACGTGGGCGCTGCCAACGGTCCGCGGGCCTGTTCGACCGCCCACTGACCAGGCGGCGCCTTCCTGCCGAAGATTCCGAGACGGCGATGCGGCTGCCAGAGGCCGGCTCCAGCAGCTCAGAGCCGGCTGTCGGCAGATGGACTCCTTTAGCAGACAAGCGACAGAAGATAAGCACGCCCGAGGGGAGAAGCTGCTGGAACCCCTCAGCATCTCCAACACTCGCATCGGAGTTCCACTAGCTTCGGGGACTACTTTCGGAGATATTGAACACGGGTACCCTTGGCGACTACCCTTGGTATTTTAAGACAAATGATAGCCGCTTGGTCAGCTGCGGCCGTCTGCTCCTCAAGCCGCCTCCTAGGGAGCATGCCCTAGAAACCGGCTGCCAGCAGGCGGCAGAGACCTGGTAGGCGGCGACATCAACACCACCAGCTAGCAGACAGCCCCGCACCCCTTCCTCAAGGAACACGCCGAGGGGGGCCCATCGGGGTGGGGGCGTGGCTACAGGAGAACATGTCCTTAGAAAATCTGTAAGGGCGTGGCTACAGTGGCCGTGTACCTTATAGATATCCACTAAGCGGCGGGTCACTGTAGCCATGAAGCTCGTGACCAAGCAACTGTCAAAGGAGGCCACGATCCCACTACCCGCAAACGGCGGGGCCAGCAGGCGGCTGGCCCCATCGGTCAGTGGGCAAGCTCACGAACAAGCAGCCCCTGGCAGGCGGCCAGGGGAGACGGCCGTCTGGCAGCAGATGGCGAACCCCACCCTAGAAGCCCGAGCCTCATCAAGACGACGGGACGGGGCGAGGCGGCAGCGTACGGCGAGGGGCGATGGCACTATAGCCATCTCCTTCCTGACGAGGCTGTCGTCAGCAAAAGCACCCCCACAGTGAAAGACAATCACGAGGGGCCCGCAGGCGGCGGGCCCTCGCAGACACGCGGCGAAGCCGGCGCCAGAAGACACTGACGACCGGGGGCCACACCGTCGGGTTTACCATTGTACCCCTGGGCGGTAGGCCTATATAAACCCCCAGGGTCCTCCATGAAGGGGGGCAGGTTGGATAGTTGGCCATTAGAAGATCACAAGATAAAACCCTAGAGAGAGATGAGGTGAGCTAGCCTTGTTCATCTTCTTCCTTTAGACCCCACAGCTCGAGGAGCAATCTTGTAGCTACCCTAGTGCTATCAGTCATGACGCGGAGCCCCCGCAGAGCAGGACTAGGGGTGTTATCTCCTCGGAGAGCCCCGAACCTGGGTAAGATTTGTAGGCGTCCTAAGTATCGCTTTATCCCGCTTCCCGAGCCCGGCGACGTTCTTTTGACCCCATGCATGATAAGCCATCCGTTGGCATATGTCGTCCCAAAACCCCGACACCTGGGTTGAATTTATCAAGGTTCTTCACTTTCCATTATACAACAGAACGGCTAAATTGATTACCCAAAACATGCATCCTAGTGGTCTACTGGAAGCATCGCAGAGTTAATGTTTTGCTTGCTACATTGCTGCCAGCTAGGTCTATCAGATTATGCAGTGAGGATGATCTGATCTACTAGCTCTGCTTTGTGTTCCTTATCTTCATCCTCTGAGCCAGACGAAAGATAGAATCAACATGAGAACATTCATAAAACTACCAAGTGATTGAGAGCAGAGCAACCTGACTATAAGTTGAAAATTATTAGAACCTGACTATGATAAATTAAACACTGGAAGGGCCAGACATGGGAGCCCTCGAGGGCCTAGAACACCCTCCGGATCTGCTCGAGCCTCTGGCTCATAGTCCTGCGAGGCAACAAACAAATCTTCTCATGCCGCCCGGCCACCCAAACCGAAGGGGGAATGGATGTGGATGCAAAGGTTACCTTGAGTTCGAGGGGCTCTTCGGCGCACTTGAAGAGGTGAGGAGCTGCGACGCACCAAGTCTGAGGCGTATCTTGGAGTCGAGGCTACAGCGGTACCGGTCGGGATTGGGCGCGGGAGCGGCCGCCGCGGGCGAGACGCGGTGGAGGGCCGCGGCGGCCGGGGAGGCCGTGCGCACCTGGCTGACCCAGGCGGACGGGCGGCGGCCCCGCTGCTGCAGTGCGAAGGGCCCCTCCTCGGCTTCTTCCTCGTCCTCCTCGTCGTCGGCAAAGCTAGGGTGGCTCGCACCGTGCGCCCTAGGCTTGGGCGGGGGCTGGGACTTGGAGGAGGGCCTGGTCGCGGGGGCGGCGTCCTCGGCCTTGCCCCCGTCATTGTCGTCCGCGCGGCGGCAAAAGTTCTTGCTGTGGCTGCTCATCCCGGCCGCCCGGAAGTTCTCCGTGAGGAGGCGGCGACGAGGAGTGTGATGGGAGGAGGGATCGATGGGTGGCGGCCATGGCCAGGAGTGCGATGGGAGGAGGAGTGCGGCGGCGGGTGTGTACTCGGGGAGAGGGGGAGAAAGATCTGGATCGAGCGAGGAGAGGGGGGCCGCTAGTGTTTGGCTTGGGTTGGTGAGACCTGAGAGACGTTGGATCCGTCGGAGGTGGACGGTTCCGATCGGCTAAGGGGGTGATCCGTGTGAAGAGCCCCAATTGGTTCAGAAAAATTATGATTTAGAATAGTTTCTAAGTACTAAAATTAGGAGGGTTCTGTGAAGCATCTATCAAAAATATTTTGCAAAACAGGACAACTAAAATATTCTCTCTACTTAGACCATATTTTATGGATGATCTCAAAAATATTTTGCAAAACAGGACAACTAAAATATTTTGCAAAACAGCACAACTAAAACAGCACAGCAAAACAGAACAGCTATTTTTAATCATTTTTCGAGTGGCCAAAATGAGTTTTTTTGTGAAGGAACTACCTTATATTTGTTGTAAAATTGGACCAAATCAAATTTATAAAATACTAGGCCATATTTAATGCACAATTGACAAAATGGTTGGGTGTCAACAGTTTTGATCCACCTCTGATGAAAAAGACAAATACCAGTCGATTCCATAGGAAGCGGGTCAAATTTGAACTGCAGCTGCCTTGTTGTTTGCTCTTTATTTTTTCCAAAAATAATTTCTAGGTACATAAGTATCTATTTAAACAGAGAAACACCAAAAGTTTTCCAAAATTCATGCACTAGACGGTCATGCCCGTCGTTTTGACCGCATTTTGAAACGATCATAAAAAATTCAAAACAAATCAAAAAATTGGAAAACCTTCACATTGTGTCATTATATGTGACCAAGTTTCCAGGAAAAATAATAAACTTGTAATACGACAATTATTTTAAAAAAGTGTTCTCAGAAACGAGGTATCATGCGTGAATATTCATGGCATTCAATCCAAATGATCAATCTTATGGCCACATTCATGGCATAGTTTGGTCAAATGATCTCATATAGTGCAAAAGGGTGCATCTTGGAATTCCAAACAATGTTGTCTAAGGGAGTTTTCATTTTCTTTGGATGAAAAATTCATTTTCCATATTTCGAGTGCCCAAAATGAGTTTTTATGTGAAGGACCTATAATATATTTGTTGCAAAATTGTACCAAATAAATTTTATAAAATACTAGGACATATTTAATGCATAATTGACCAAATGGTTGGGTGTAAAAAGTTTTGATCCACCTCTCGTGAAAAAGACAAATTTCGGCCGATTCAGCAGGAAGCGGGTCAAATTTGAACTGTAGCTACCTCGTAGTTTGCTCTTTATTTTTTTTCCAAAAATCATTTTTAGGTACGTAAGTATCTATTTAATCAGAGAAACACCAAAAAAATTCCAAGATTCAACCTCTAGCTAGGAACGGTCATTCCCGTCGTTTTGAGCGCATTTACAAACGGGCATAAAAATTAAAAAAAAATAAAAAAAATTGGAAAACCTTCGCATTGTGTCATTATATATGACCAAGTTACCAGGAAAAATAATAAACTTGTAATACGGAAATTCTTGTAAAAAAGTGTTCTCAGAAATGAGCTATCATGCATGAAGATTCATGGCTTTCAAGCCAAATGATAAATCCTATGGCCACATTCTTGGCATAGTTTGTTCAAATGATCTCATATTGTGCACAAGGGTGCATCTTGGAATGGCAAACAATATTGCCTAAGTAAGTTTTCATTTTCTTTGGACCAAAAAATCATTTTCCATTTTTCGAGTGCCCAAAAGGAGGTTTTTTTGTGAAGGACCTCCCAAATAATTGTTGCAAAATTGGACCAAATCAATTTTCTAAAATACTAGGATATATTTAATGCACAATTGAAAAAATGGTTTGGTGAAAAAGTTTTGATCCACCTCTCGTGAAAAAGACAAATTTCCGCCGATTCAGTTGGAAGCGGGTCAAATTTGAACTGCGGTTGCCTCATAGTTTGCTATTTATTTTTTCCAAAAATCATTTCTAGTTACATAAGTACCTATTTAATCACAAAGACATGGTTTGGTGGCGATACGTCGAGGTTTGTGTGGTGGTCGAGGGCCCCAACTCTAGAGCGCGTAAACTCGCATGCCCGCCGCGTGGTCGCCGCGTGACTGTGGCGTTGCCATGTGTTCTGGGCGGCCTAGCCATGTCTACTGGGTTGGGCACTCTCCAAGTAGGTGCTAGGAAGAAAATTACAACATAAGATTCTCACGAGGAGACCGATCGATTCTCAAACATGAATTAGTAGCCAAGTGTTTGATTAGCTGTACGGGAAATGCACATGGCTAATGGGCGTGAGTTTTGGTTGAGGGTGATCAGTTACTAAGAAGACCGTCTTCACAAATTTTCAGCTCAAAAGGAGGAGTCTAGGTGGTACTTGCTTTGCAAAGTAGCACACTTGACATAAATACGAATGTTGAAGCTGGGGTCAAAATAATGAATGGATTGAGCTGGCATTTGGTGGAGGATAGTTATTTGGACATAGGAAAGCACTGTAGAAAATGGATACCATTTGGAGATGCCAAAGTGGTACTTCCTTCACAAAGTGATTTTTTGAACAGATTAGGAAAATGTATATATTTGAATTATTTTTGAACTAGGCAAGGAAGGTTATTTACATATTTGTCGAAGATATGACCCAAAGAATTTATGAGATTTTTTGGGGAATTTTGGGAATGACAGAAATATAGGTTGCTTCACAACCTAGGGCAAAAACTACCACATGGACATGACACATAGGCAAAACTAATGAGGTGGCGCCTAGTCGTAGCAACCCACCACAATTTACAAGGTTATGACCATCTATATTGGTCATGATCAGCAAGAAATAAGGCAGCGAACCAGTGCTATCTGCTTTATGACCATTTCGTGTAAGGAAATTACGACCTTCCTGACCAAAATGGTCGTTATAGTTTATGGATTGGAGCCCCCCGAACAGCTTTTGACCAGTTGGTCTGAAATGGTTATAGATCTATGACCAATTCTTTCAGGGTCACTGACAGAAGGTCAGTAGTTGACATAGTTCTTGTAGTGATAGGGTAAAAATTTGATGTAGTTCCAGCTTTAATCGGTTGTAGTCCCATGTTTCCAGTACCAGCAAATAGCATATACCATGTCAATGCCTTTCCCTCCAAATATAAAGGGAATACCTTCTTCTTAACTCCATCCTCTGATAAATATAGAAGCTTAAGCAATCCAAAAATTTCATCTATAGATATCAAATGCATATCCGGATGTATCATTCCATCTCGTGCATAAGGATTAGCTAGCAGTTTCTCTAACATGCCCAAAGGATTCTCATAATAAATATGTCCAATAGGTTCAATAAGTTGAGTTGCAACTATTATTGATTCCGTTCGAGGTGAAGATACCCCGAACAAACCCCTCAAAGTATTATTTTCCATAGTGACAAGTGATAGTAAATTTTAGCACGTAATATGGATGTTTCCTTACCAAAGGTGCTTCACTCCCTGACAACGGTGCCAGAAAAGAGTCTTGATGACCCACAAATATAGGGGATCAATCATAACGCTTACGACAAGTAAGAGTGTCAAACCCAATTAGGAGCAACAGGAAATGATAAACAGTTTTCAGCCTGGTATTTTTTGCATGTACTGAATTGGTAGTGGTGATGGATAGTTTTGTAGAAAGATAATTCGTAACAAGTAACATGTAGCAATAGTAACAATGGTGCAGGAAGGTGTCCCAATCCTTTTTATAGAAAAGGACAAGCGGGAATAGTCTCTTACAATAAGCAAAGTGTTCTCATGGGCACATTGGAATTATCGTCTAGTCACTTTCATCATGTTTAGTTGATTCACGTTTGCTACTTTGATAATTTGATATGTGGGTGGATCGGTGCTTGGGTGTTGTTGTTACTTGAACAAGACTCTCACTTATTATTACCCCTTCTCGCAAGCATCTGCAACTACGAAAGAAATATTAAGATAAACCTAACCATAACATCAAACATATGAGTCCAAATCAGCTCCTTACGGAATAACGCATAAACTAGGGTTTAAGATTCTATCACTCTAGCAACCCACCGTCTACTTATTACTCCACAATGCCTTCACTTATGCCCAAGTATGGTGAAGTTTCATGTAGTCGACGTTCACATGACATCACTAAAGGAAGTGATAACATACATTCATCAAAATATAGAACGAATACCAATTTCACATGATTACTTCTATCAAGATTTCTCCCATATCCTCAAGAACAAAAGTAACTACTCACAAATCATATTGATGTTCAATATCAGAGGATTATTGAATATCATTAAGGATCTAAACATATAATCTACCACCAAATAAATCAACTAGCATCTACTACAAGGAGTAATCAACACTACTAGCAACCCGCATGTACCAATCTGAGGTTTTGGGTCAAACATTGAATGCAAGAGATCAACTAGGGTTTCAGATAAGATGATGTTCGTGAAGATGTTGATGAAGAATTATCCTCGCACAATGAAAGGGTCATTGGTCATGTCGATGGCTTCGAGTTTCCCATCCGAAAGGTAAGTTTCCCCAGCGGAATAGCTCTGCCAAAGAGCAAAAGTGCTCATGCCCATGTTCAGGCGCTTCATCCCAAAAGTATTCTCTTTTTTCTAGCGAAAATGGCCTCATATAGTAGAAGATGGGCATCGGAGGCCTTCCAGGGGGCCCACAAGCTCGGTAGGCGCGCCTAGGGGGAAGGGCGCGCCCCCTAAGCTTGTCGCTCCCTGGTGGACTCCCTCCAGATGTTTCTTATGCCAATATTTGTTATATATTCCAAAACAATTCTCCTAAATTTTCAGGTCATTTGGAGTTGTGCAGAATAACTATCTCTGTTGTAGCCTTTTCCGGTCCAGAAATCCAGCTGCCGGCAATCTCTCTCTTCATGTCAAACTTGAAAAATAGGAGAGAAAGGCATAAGAATAGTATCATAAAGTTAAATAATGACCCAAAACATAATTAATAACAGTAGGAAAAATGATGAAAAAATGGACGTATCATATCACACAAGGCATCTACAACAAGGCATATTGCAATAGATAAATATCAAGATGTGTTTTTAATGCTTTCTTCCCGCGATATGGTCTCCATGTGTGAGTAGTTCGGTAAGGAATGGGTTGAGGCATAAGCCTTGCAACCCAAGGTATTAGGTAAGGGGATCAATGGTAGACTTTGACATAATGTCTCGTATGCGTGAAATAAAATTGTTCCTTGAAGAGGTCTCGTCTCTTATCCGCAATCTTCTTCCATGTAGATACCCAGGAACATGGAGATCGACAACTGGTGAGGCTAGGAGCAAGGAGACTGTGAAGTCTTATGCCAAACACCGTAACATTATGGTTCGATACGACAACATGGATCATATCCTTGGGGATAAATGAGGTGTCGTCATTAAACACCCAAAGCGGTTGTCTGGATTTATTATCATAATTATCAAGGAAACCCTGTGCGACGGATAAGGCCTGCGGTGGGACAACCGATTCTTGATGCAGGAATCGTGCCGGTCAAGATGTTATTTGGACACGTCCCCCACTTCGATTTGTAACAAGCACATTGATACGTCCAAAACGTATCTATAATTTCTGCTTGCTCCATGCCTCTTTTGTGTGATATTGCTATGATATTTATGCACTTCCATACACTTTTGATCATATTTGGACTAACCTATTAACTCAGTGCACCACAGTGCCAGTTCCTGTTTTCTGCTGTTTTTCTATTTCAGGTTACCCCCATATTAAAAATGCCCTAAAAATTCTAGGAAAAATACAGGAAAAATCAGCGTATCGGGAGCTTCCAGAAAAACCAAGGCAGGGCCAGAGGGGAGCCTGGGGTGGCCCAGGCGGCCACCCGACGCGGCCCCACCCCTGGCCGCGCCAGGGGGGCGCCTGGGGCCCCACCTCCGCCTCTGGTGACCCCTTTTTGCATATATATTGCTCGCGTCCCGAAACCATCGAGGACGGAACCCTTTTTCGCGATCTCGTCTCTGTTCCGCCGCCGCCGCGCTTCCAAGATAGGGAGCACCAGGAGAACTCTTCCCGGCACCCTGCCGGAGGGGAGAACCACCACCGGGAGCTTCTCCACCACCATGGACGCTTCCCGGATGAGTTGTGAGTAGTCTCCCTTGGACCATGGGTCCATGACCAGTAGCTATGTGATGTTCTCCTCCCCTCTTTGTTCTTCATCGATTAGACCTCGTGAGCTGCCCTACATGATCGACGCACATATGAAATCTTTATGCTGTTGCTCTGCTGAGTTTGCTGGGATTCGATGGATTATGAGATTATGTTCAGATTGTGTGTGAGTAATATATTTGATTCACCTCTTTTATATTTATGTTCTTGAGTAATTCTTGCATGTTCTCCGTTGCTGTTTATTGCTTTGGCAAGTAGTAGGTAGTAACTCCAAGAGGGAACGTTATGCTTGATTGTGGGTTCATGCCCCCTGATTACTAGCTTGAGTGACAGAAACATGAGTCTAGGGGATGTGCTGTTGCCACAAGGGGGAAAACAACGGTGCTTGTACTTGCCGGTGCAAGGATTGTTTACTTTATGCAAAGTTCTTTTAATGCAGTTGTCTGTTGCTTTGAGTTTACACTTTGGGTGGGACTCGCAACTTAATACCAGCGAGATGTTCTGGATAGATATCTCAAGGTGGATGATTAGTAGTAGATGCAGATGGATTTCGGTCTACTTGCCTTGGCGTACCGCCCATGCTTTTGAGCCTCTACCTTTTTTTACAGCATAGTTAGCATTGGTTTGCGCACATAATCCTGTCAATTGCCCAGCTGTAATCTGTTTACCTCGCTTAGATGTTTTATCATCTTTTGGGAGAGAGACATCACTAGTGAACATCATGGAATCCCGGTCCATATTACCATCACTGATCACACCCGCTATTTACTTCCTGTTCTTATTTCCTAGTTGCAGTCATACCTATGACTATTATCTCTTGTGTTTGATCCTTTGTAAACGACAAGGCCGGAGGGATTGACAACCTCTCTGTACTCGTTGGGAGAAAAGTTATTTGTATCTGTGTGCAGGTCCTGTCAAGCAAAGGTTTCTGGCGCCATTGACACCTTCTTGTCGACCCTCGGAGTCTCACGGGATTCGATCCTTGGTATCTTTGCCAAGGGAAATTTGCCGCTACGCTACATCTCAAACCTTCCACTTGGGGTAACCAACGAGGGGAGAGAAGCCATCAAGCAAGTTTCTGGCGCCATTGCCGGGGACTCCACTCTTCAAGATAGGGGAGTTGCACGCTATCTTTTATCTTTGCTTTTTAGTCTTGTTAGTTTACCTTTCAGTTTTTGCTTTAGTGTCCCTTACCAAAAATCATAAAAATAGTTATCTTGCTTGCTGTTGCTATGGGTTCCACCGAGAACACCAAGTTGTGTGACTTCACTAGTCATAACAACGATGACTTTATCTGTACGCCTATTACTACACCTGCCACTTCAGCACGTTCTTATGAAATTAAACCTGCTTTACTGAACCTAGTTATGAAAGGTCAATTTTCCGGTGCTGCAGATGATGCTGCTTTGCATTTAAATAATTTTGTTGAACTCTGTGATATGCAAAAGTACCAAGAAATAGATGGTGATATTGTTAAGCTTAAGCTTTTTCCTTTCTCCTTGACAGGAGGAGCTAAAATCTGGTTTCAATTCTTGCCTAGAAATAGCATAGATTCTTGGGACAAGTGCAAGGATGCCTTTATTGGGAAGTACTATCCCCCTGCTAAAATTATCCAACTAAGGAGTAACATAATGAATATTAAACAATTGGATAATGAACATGTTGCCCAAGCTTGGGAACGCATGAAATCTCTTGTCAAGAACTGCCCTACTCATGGTTTGACTACTTGGATGGTTATCCAAACTTTTTATGCAGGCTTGAACTTTACCTCATGGAACTTGTTAGATTCGGCCGCGGGAGGAACCTTTATGTCAACTACACTTGGTGCTGCAACAAAGCTTCTCGACGAGATGATGACCAATTATTCCCAATGGCACACCGAACGCGCTCCAACAGGTAGGAAGGTAAACTCTGTCGAGGAGATTTCCTCCCTAAATGAAAAAGTTGACTTGATCATGACTCTGCTTTCCAAGCAATCTCCTATTGATCCTCATGATGTTCCTTTAAATTCTTTGATTGCTCAAGATCAAGTAGATGTGAACTTTATCTCTAGAAACAATTTCAATAACAATGCTTATAGGAGTAATTTTGGTAGCAACCCTAGACCGTTCCCCTCTAATTCCTATGGGAACAACAATGCTTATCCTAGCACCAAGAACTCCACTTCCGAACTAGAGATTATGCTTAAAGATTTCATCACTACCCAAAAAGCCTTCAATAAGAGTGTAGAAGAAAAACTAAACAAACTAGATAACTCTCTTCGAAGGTAGACAATTTAGCCCATGAGGTAGAGTTGCTTAAAATTAGAACTTCTCCTCTTGAGGAGAGGAAGACCACTCCTATGAATGCTATTCAAGTGCAAATTAATGAAAATATTAGGATGATGGCTAAACTTAAAGAGAGATGGGCTAGAGAAAAGGAGGAAGAAGATAGAATTAAGAACCTTCCTACCCACCACACTGTTGCCACTATCCAAGTTGTTGAGGATATCCAAACTCTTAGGACCCAATGCACTCCTAGTCCCATTGGACCTATTAATGGTGATGCTATGACCTCAACCATAGAAACTACTATGACCATGGAAGCTACCAAACAAGTGAGCCTAAAGGACACCACTACCACTTTACTTGATAGTAGTGACCTTGATTTTGATAATTGCACCCTTTCTGAAGTTATTAATTTTCTTCACAATATGTCTAGAGATCCCCACACTAGCACACTTAACCTTGCCTTCACAGAGCATATCACTAATGCTCTCATCAAAGCTAGGGAGGAGAAGCTTAGGGTAGAAGCCTCAATACCTAGAAAGCTAGAATATGGTTGGGATCCTATGATTAAAATTAAGTTGAATAACTTCTCTTGCTATGCTTTATGTCATGTTGGAGCTAGTACCTCCGTTATGCCCAAAAGAATATATGATATGCTTAAATTGAAACCTTTTGATCCTTGTTCTTTTGGTGTTCGTCTTGTTGATTCTTCCGTAAAGAAACCTTTGGGGAAGATCGATGATGTTCTTATCATTGTCAATGACAATTATGTTCCCGTTGATTTTACTATTATGGATATTGAATGTGAACGTTCTTGTCCAATTATTTTGGGACGTCCTTTTCTTCCCACCGTTGGTGCTATCATTGACATGAAAGAGGGGAATATAAAATTCCAATTCCCTCTCAAGAAAGGGATGGAACACTTCCCTAGAAAGATGATTAAGTTGCCTTTTGAGTCCGTTACACGGGCTAGCTATTCTTTTACTCTTGATAAAACTTGATCCTCTCTTTTTGCATTATGCCTAGCTTAATGGCATAAAAGAAAGCGCTTTTGGGAGGCAGCCCACAACGAATTAGGTTTTATTTTTCTTTTGTTGTCTCTTGATGTTTTTTACTACAGTGGCATCATCATTGTATCTTTTCTTTTCAACTTTGTGCCAAGTTTAGCCTCTGATTGCAAGAAAGTTCAAAAGTTGTGACGTGCAGTCCAGAAAACAGATTCTGTCCTTGGACAGAAAAATTCGTATAAAATCACCAGATCATCTTTTTGATCTGAATTGTTTTGACAGCGTGCTCTATACAATTGGCTTTCGGGCGTCTGTTCTGAGTTTTTTGATTTGAGTTGCAGAAGTGCCCCGAAAAATTTATTTACTACCTGCTGGTCTGTTTTTCACAGATTCTGTCCTGTTTTGCCTTTTCTTCGTTTTGCAAACCTTGAGCTTGCTTTTTCTTTGCAAAAACCTTTTGGCAATCTTGAGAAACAGTATCTCTTCAAGATTACCCTTATTTCCAGCAGGGAAAAGTTATTTTATTATGGGTACTAACCTCGCTAATCAGATTATGATGAGTTATGTATGAAGGGAGTTTTCAAGTGTGCGAGGGAAGATGATGAAAAGATTCAGGAGGGTCAAACGCTCAAGCTTGGGGATGCCCCCATGCACCCCCAAGAAATATTCAAGAAGACTCAAGCGTCTAAGCTTGGGGATGCCCCCGTGCATCCCCTTCTCCATCAACAATTATCAGTTCGTCTTTCGTTCCACTATATTTTAATCACTTCATGCGTTATGTGCTATGCTTGGAGCGTCTTGCTCTTAGTTTCCTTTTTAGTTTTCTTTAGCTTTGCTTGCTGTTCATAACGAGTTAGAACCCAACTTTCTTTGTGTGGGAGAGAAACACACTCCACTTCAACCTAGAACACAACATAGGATTTTCATGCTTATCTTTGCTGTGTGTGTTCTTTGTCTTTCCATAGCTACTGTCATGTTTAGCTCTTAGTTTTCATGCTTTTCTTTTTAAAGAGCTTTTGTTTAGTTGGTTGCTGAACTCTCTTGAGTTTTCATGTTTATCTTGTTAAGAGAGTTTGCCTGTTGCACTGAGTTGTGTGTCTTAACATAAAGTAGGTAATTGAGCTTGCTATTTAATTTTAGTAGTAACTTGCAATAGTTTTGAGGTATTGCCATGAGTAATGTCTGAACTTTTGGTGTCAAGATCTTTAGCCTATTAGTGATAGATGTCGTATTTTGGGCAATCCGTGTTTATTTTCGAAAACCTACAAAATAGTTGAGAACTTTAGCTACTAAATGGATCAATAATCTTTGGAGGGATCGAATATTAGAGTACACTCACGTACCATGGGTCGAGGATGCGGAAGGGTAACCAAACCCCCATACACTCCTCCTCGGGGTACTTGTCTCTTTGTGAACCTCCTAATTAGATTGAGAGTTACCGATAATAAGTGCATGAGTTCTTCGGAATAATGTGAGTATTCGAAGGTTGACACTTCCACCTAACCATATTTTTCTAGCCTCTTCGGTACTGTGCATTGCCCTTTCTCACCTCGAGAGTTGGCGCATACTTCGCCGGTGCATCCAAATCCTTGGCACGATACGCTCTGTCATCATAAGCCTCATTATATCCTTCCTCAAAACAGCCACCATACCTACCTATCAAGGCATTTCCATAGCCTTTCCGAGATACATTGCCATGCAACATCCATCTTCTCATGACTTGATCTTCATGTCATTCATGCTTTTAGCTTGATCGATGAGCAGCATGCTAGTTGGGCCTTGCCCTAATCATTGCTACATGACGCGCTAGTATCATTGCATATCCTGCTACACTGGCAGAGGCATACATTTGCATACATCATGATAGTTTCATTTTCTTTATGTTGAGTTCTTTTGTAAAGTGTGAAAGATCTTCTATACTTCTTGTAATACATAGAGTGTTGCCCCTAAAGTGAGGAAAAGATCCCAAAGAGGACAAATCGAAAGATCCCAAAGAGGACAAAATCAAAAGATCCCAAAGAGGACAAATGAGAGATAAGTAGAAAGAGCCATTGAGGCCACAAAAAAATAAAAAAAATAGAAAAATAAAGAGAAAAAGATAAAAAAAGAAGGGGGCACACTACTATTTCCTTTTGAGAGATCCACACTCGTACGACATATTATACCTTGTACTCCATAGAGATTATCATTCATGCATATAGCTATGTGGGGACCTTTACACTATAGAACTTGGCTTGTATATTCCAATGATGAGCCTCCTCAAAAGAGCTCTAGGTCTTCTTGAGCAAGCAAGTTGGATTCACCCCCACTAGTTCCATTGGAGAGCTTACCTTAGCTCATATGTGCATCCGTTGCATGGCAATCCCTACTCCTCACATCATATCTATCATTTGGCTTTCTCTCGCCGATGATTGTCCTCATTGATGTGAGCCTTTCACACCTTTTTTGTCTTCCCCCTCTATCATTTTTCTCTCTTTGCCATCCTAAGTGTCGACTTTCTTGCTGACGCTCATCCATTGCATGAGTGCTCAAAATATCGAAAGGGAGTGGATCATTTTGACTTGTACCTGGCTGACGGTCTGGGGATGAGTCAAGATAAGATTCCAAAGAAGACCAAGTGTGAAACTTTAGTAGATTAAGTTCTCAACAATACAAAAACTATGTTTTACTCTCTCATATAACCCTATCCCCTTTCTTGCACGCAAACACCATTTGGAGACATTCGAGTCACGGACAGCGAGAGCTCTTGCACCTTTATGTTCTTATGTTGCTTGTTACAATGCTAATATAGACTCTTGCTTGTTATGACTTGAATTGAATTACGTGCCTTGATTACTTTACTTAAAAGTTCTTATATGGTTGATAGCATGTAACCACAGAAATTATGCTTGTTATCATTATGGTTGATAGCAGGAATTAAGCTTGGGGATGTTGATACGTCCAAAACGTATCTATAATTTCTGCTTGCTCCATGCCTCTTTTGTGTGATATTGCTATGATATTTATGCACTTCCATGAAATTTTGATCATATTTGGACTAACCTATTAACTCAGTGCACCACAGTGCCAGTTCCTGTTTTCTGCTGTTTTTCTATTTCAGGTTTCCCCCATATTAAAAATGCCCTAAAAATTCCGGGAAAAATACAGGAAAAATCAGCGTATCGGGAGCTTCCAGAAAAACCAAGGCAGGGCCAGAGGGGAGCCTGGGGTGGCCCAGACGGCCACCCGGCGCGGCCCCACCCCTGGCCGCTCCAGGGGGGCGCCTGGGGCCCCACCTCCGCCTCTGGTGACCCCCTTTTGCATATATATTTCTCGCGTCCCGAACCCTCGAGGACGGAACCCTTTTTCACGATCTCGTCTCTGTTCCGCCGCCGCCGCGCTTCCAAGATCGGGAGCACCAGGAGAACTCTTCCCGGCACCCTGCCGGAGGGGAGAACCACCACCGGGAGCTTCTCCACCACCATGGACGCTTCCCGGATGAGTTGTGAGTAGTCTCCCTTGGACCATGGGTCCATGACCAGTAGCTATGTGCTGTTCTCCTCCCCTCTTTGTTCTTCATCGATTAGACCTCGTGAGCTGCCCTACATGATCGAGGCACATATGTAATCTTTATGTTGTTCCTCTACTGAGTTTGCTGGGATCCGATGGATTATGAGATTATGTTCAGATTGTGTGTGAGTAATATATTTGATTCACCTCTTTTATATTTATGTTCTTGAGTAATTCTTGCATGTTCTCCGTTGCTGTTTATTGCTTTGGCCAAGTAGTAGGTAGTAACTCCAAGAGGGAACGTTATGCTTGATTGTGGGTTCATGCCCCCTGATGACTAGCTTGAGTGACAGAAACATGAGTCTAGGGGATGTGCTGTTGCCACAAGGGGGAAAACAACGGTGCTTGTACTTGCGGGTGCAAGGATTGTTTACTTTACGCAAAGTTCTTTTAATGCAGTTGTCTGTTGCTTTGAGTTTACACTTTGGGTGGGACTCGCAACTTAATACCAGCGAGATGTTCTGGATAGATATCTCAAGGTGGATGATTAGTAGTAGATGCAGATGGATTTCGGTATACTTGCCTTGGCGTATCGCCCATGCTTTTGAGCCTCTACCTTTCTTTTAGTTCGCATTGGTTTGCGCACATAATCGTGTCAATTGCCCAGCTGTAATTTGTTTACCTCGCTTAGCTGTTTTATCGTCTTTTGGGAGAGATACATCACTAGTGAACATCATGGGACCCCGGTCCATATTACCATCACTGATCACACCCGCTATTTACTTCCTGTTCTTATTTCCTAGTTGCAGTCATACCTATCACTATTATCTCTTGCGTTTGATCCTTTGTAAACGACAAGGCCGGAGGGATTGACAACCTCTCTATACTCGTTGGGAGCAAAGTTATTCGTATCTGTGTGCAGGTCCTGTCAAGCAAAAGTTTCTGGCGCCATTGACACCTTCTTGTCGACCCTCGGAGTCTCACGGGATTCGATCCTTGGTATCTTTGCCAAGGGAAATTTGCCGCTACGCTACATCTCAAACCTTCCACTTGAGGTAACCAACGAGGGGCGAGAAGCCATCACACATCTCGATGGGTGACTTCCAGCGCACAAAATAATATCTTAACTTATCCCAGTGCAAATACAAGGACATAAGCATAATACCTCATACACGTACCTATTTTTATTATAAGTGTTTGAAAAATTATTTGCTTGGTCATCTGGTCAAAAGGTTGATTTGACACTGACAAAAGTTTGCTAGACCATCGCTTCAAGGGAATCATCCTCTCATGGGTCACCTCTAGGGAAATAGGTGCGTGGTACCCTTATCGATTCAAATACCAGATCAATAAAAGAAGGTATCATATGTTCCCACCCTCGCCGAAGGTAACCATGATGCCCACATGATGACAACGCGTCAAATGCGGTCAATCCTAAGGCGATGGCTTGGCCACCGCATGTCACACCAATCATTGTGCCCTTCAAAACTTCAACTACTAATCTCGGTGACCTACTCCTTGCACCTGGTCTGCACACCTCCCCTCATACTTCTAGTGTATTCTCTACGATCAATCAATTATTATTGTGTATCAGGATTAGCCAGGTGGGGCGCGACACATCACCGAAGATGAAATGCTCGTCGATTGCAAAGTGAGAGGGAGGGATGTACATGCCGGACGTCACATGATCAGATGTAACATGGGTGTTCCTGCTTCCCTTTGTTGGAGAGGATGTGTAGTGCCCCATTGACATTGATATAGTGAGCGGCGACCATGGTTTGTGCGTGTATTATCCATACCAGTGTATGTACATGCATCGTGCATGTATAATCTAGCTTCTATCGGCTAGTGACGCATATCAAGGATAGCGTCGAAAAGCCGGGGCTTCACTGATGGAGCTCCAAGTTGAGCTGACTCACGTAGGTGTCGCTGTTTTTCCATTTCTTTTTGTTTTCTATTTTCTTTTACGTTTCGGTTTTTCCTCTTTCAAATAGTTGTTCTCAAACTTAAAATATTGTTCGGAATGCTAAAAAATTTCCTCGTTTTCAAAATTTGTTAATAAGTTCCAAAGATGTTTGCATTTTATGACATACTTTTATTTGTGAAAAGTGTTCTTGTATTAAAAAATGTTCATCTTTTTATTTTTATTTTCAATTCAGACTTTTTCAGCGTATATCACAAATTTCTTAATGTAAATTTAAATATTGTGCAATGTATATCTGGTCAGTGTGTATTTAATAATTGTTCAGCATATATTATAAAAAATGTTCAAAATACATTTAGAAATTGTTCAATAAGTATTTAACTATTTTCAAGTATATCACAAAAATGTTCAATGTGTATTTAAAAAAAATCAGAGTATAACACCAAAATGTTCAGTATATATTTAAAATTGCTTATCATATAAAAAATCAATAATTATTTGGAATTTCAAAATTTGTTCATGTTTTCAAAAAAATCGTCTTCCAAAAAATGTTCAGGTTTTAAAAGTTGTTCGAAATTCTAAATTTATTCACGATTTTCAAACATTATTCAAATATTTTAAGGAAAAAAATCACATTTTTTCACAAAAATTGTTGGAAAAAGAAAACAGATCTGCGGGTGTACATAATACTTTAAAGCTGCTATTTGGCGGTACTCACTCGCTAACTCCTCTGGTTGGCTACGGTGATATACAGCCTGAGGTCGCTTGTTTAACACCATTGTGCGTTCTTTTGTTCTAGAAAAAAAATCGATCGGAAAGAAACAATTAGTTCCTGAACTTCCGGGGTGTTATTCTATGGCAATAATTTATTGATTGACTCAGCCAAGTTTGGAACCAAATTACCCAAGGGCGACATATATGCATGCATGGGCGAAAATTATCCAGCCTTAATTAACGTAGACGTATATATAGCACCTACTAATTTTCAGAATTAATTGGCATATATCTCCTACTTAATTAAGAATCCAACCCTCTATATATTGCTCGGTTCATCGCAACCAAGGCCATCGCTCCTTCTTCTCACCTAAGCCGCCAGTTAACTCCATCGACTAGGCAAGCACTAAAGAGTTAACGAAAATGAGAGGGATTTATGCCATGACCTTCTTATTCCTGGGATGGCTCATGGTCACTGCACAGTGTTAGTACTACTTCTTCCCTTGATTTCTTTTCTTCAGTTTTTATTACGTGTATGAACTTAATTAGTACTGACAATTTGAACACTACATGCATGATTTTAGGTCGTCCCGAGGCCGGAAGGAGGAGTTATCTAGATGGTGGCGATAACAACGCTACCGTGCTCAACTCAAGATCATCGTTTGATGATGTCAAGTTTAGCCTGAATTTTTGCGGGGATTATGTTTGTAACTATGGTAAATGTTACTGCTGTGACAACCAGAGGGGTCGGCCGTGTTACAGGACGTTTGCTGAGTGCAATACCAATTGCCCTAGGTGCAATCCCAAGTGCCCACTTGAATGAACGATAGAATTACAAGCATGACAAAATGGCACGTTCTCGTCCCTAGAAACATGAACAATAATTGTAGATTCTCATTGTACTACCTGTTGACACCTTCTATGATATATTATGCTCCTTCCAATAAAGAAATATCACAAAGTTTCTTTGTAGCTAAGGCTACGTTGTACCCCTTATCTTCACCATCCAATTCTGCATCGCGATCCGTGCGAATGCATTTGTCTTTTTTGTTTCTCTCAGACGAGACAACATATGAACTTCAAACTTTGCAGACCGAACAAACATTAGAACATCAATGTGGGAAAAAACTTTCAGATTTTTTCAAGCATTTTAAATACTTACAATAATATTTTTAGTCAAACAAAATATCATTTTTTATATTTATATCAGACCAAAAAATCTGAAAGTTTTTTCACACATTGATGTTCTAATGTTTGTTCGATCTGCAAAGTTTGAAGTTCATATGGTGTGTCGTTTGAGAGAAACAAAAAAGAGAAATCTACATGTTGTAAGTTAGTTGAAGTGTACGGATCTCAAAGCAAAGCTAAAGTGTGGAGGATAAGAGGTTCCATGTAGCCTGAGCTAGAGAAAACCACACTCAAGAAATATTCATATAGGTGCCATTGTGTTTTTTACGTGTAAAACACTTTATTTGTCAAATAATAGACATGATGTTTACAAGAGAATGGGAAATAAAATCTGGAATTACATATTCCCAAGAAATAGATGATTTACTAATAAACAAATTCTTTGCTAACTCATCCGCCACTTGATTTGCCTCATGGTAGCAAAGCTTGAAAGAAATGCTTCCGAACTCCATCGCTAGTTGATTGCAATCAGCCACTATTGCCACATGAGGACCCAAATAATCCATGGAGTTCAAGGTGTTCACAGCAAATAAGCAATATGATTCAACCTTCACTAAATTGCACCAGAGGCTGGCCGCTAGAAAAAAGACCGTTCCTGAGTTCAGCAGCATCAACGTCTTGTATATGTTGGATAAACCAATCTGCAGCAGCAATAAAAATCTATTTTTTCCTCACGAGCTATGGCTCTAGAAAGCACCTGACAAAGTATCTCCATGAAACGATGCGTCCACATTTATTTTCACCACACGGTGACTTGGCTTCTTCCACATGCAACCATCCTTTTTGCTTGTCATTTTAGGTGATACCGACCTGATATAATTAGTCGCTAGGACCCTGATCGACAAAGCTGTCCTATCTGGTGTTTGAACCTCAATACCATTGACACGTTGACGACGTTGCCACCAGATGTACCATGCAGCGACGGCTACGTACCAACTCGGCATTTGGTATTTCAGCTGATCAATCCGGTAATTTCATCAATATTTCCATGGTAATTGATATGGATCTATCATCAACTACCGCCCTCTGGACTGCTTCCATTAGGCCAAGCTGCATTCTAATTTCTTTCACTCGGTGATAGTGAAACAAACAATGTTGTATATCATCTACCCCGACTAAACACACCGGGCATTGAGGTGAACAGGGGATATGATGTCCAACAATTACACAAAAACAGGGAAGAACACCATGTAATACCTTCCATACAAAGTGCTTCATTTCCCTGGAACCCGTAGCCGCCACACATCCTTCCAAACATAGTTGATATGAACACTTCCTTGCCCAACTGCTCTTGTCCAGTTAGAGCCGAATTGATGCTCAAACTCTCTATGGTATGCCGATCTCACAGAGAAAGTACCTGACCGAGTATAGTTCCAACCGATGAAATCATCACTTTCATCAATGAGACATCATATAGCAAGTTGGTCACTACTTATAATCATAACTACTCTGTAGCGCACCTGTAGCAATATCAGTGGCGCACCTGTAGCAATTCTGGAATAAAATTTGAAAAAAAAAATTGAAAAAAAAATTTTGAAAAAATATTAGTGGCGCAGCCGGGGGGCATACCAGTGGCGCACCAGTGGTGCGCCACTGTTATTGGGATTAACAGTGGCGCATCATAGGTGCGCCATTAGTATTTCTTATTAGTGGCGTGGTATTAGTGGCCCACCCATGGTGCGCCACTAATGGCAATATTGGGTGCGCCACTAATAGCCTTTTTTCTAGTAGTGTCATAATCATCAACTCTAACACATTATAGCACACAATAACACATTGTACCTGGGACTTACTCCTCTTAGGTAAAATAGCATAAAGCAAGATAGGCCCTCACTCTCCATTATGGAGAATGGAGATTACCCTGTCTCCAATTCTTGCGCTTCGCACAATGTTGCTTCCAAGTACCTCCCTACAATTGACCATACATTTTTTCCAATCTTTGATTGTCATGTCTTCATCGGTTTTAGAAATCTGGTATGAACAACTTAGGTTTGTAGGATGACCTGGTTGTAAGTTCATAACATCAAGGCGACCTTTCGGAAACATCAGATGAGGCACACAATTCTTCGGGATTTTGTGTTGAAAAACATAGCAATAACTTGGTAGTTAGCAATGTAGTTGATTTTTAGAAGAATTTATGCAAAAGATGCACGGATGTCGTACTAGTAAAAAATCTTACCATGACATCTCCATGGATGTTACTGTAGTTCAACACGTGCACTAGTGGCACGTATTGACCATAATGTGGAGGAGTTTGATAATAGATATTGTAATTCTCAAGATCATTAATAAATGAGATCAGATGATTTTTCTCCTGATAAGTAAATTCTGAGCCATCGGTGTAGTAGGTTATGTCTACCAAGTTCCGCACATTCTTTGAAGAATGAAAATAACCTATCAATGGAAATAAGCTGTCAACTATTTTGAGATAAATAATATAAATTACTTAAAAAATATGTTTGAGAAACTCACATAACTGTAGATTTGGAAGCGTATCACCAAGGACCCAAATGTCCATATTTCCTTGGACGATGTTAGGATCACCAAGATCCATGGTGACAAGCATACCCTCATGAAAAGCATACATCTAGCAAAGTGCTTCCCAATTCGGGCAACCAAAATGGGTTAAGGTCTCAGAATTCTATAGATTTACATCAAAATCAATACCATGATGGGTCCTTAGGTGAATTATCCTTATTTCCATACTTTCATGATCTTCAAAGTCCACATTCACCAAGACATAACGTCTTGCATGGCATGGGATCACTACTAGGGAAAACCCTAGTAGTAGCGCTGGGTCGAGCGCTACTGCTAGCGCGCTACAACTAAGTTGTGGCAGTAGCGTGAATGAAATATGCCCACGAGGCAATTATAAAGCTATTATTTATTTCCTTAATAAATGTTTATTATTCATGCTGGAATTGTATTAATCAGAAACTTAGTACATGTGTGAATACATAGACAAACAGAGTGTCAATAGTATGCCTCTACTTGACTAGCTCGTTAATCAAAGATGGTTAAGTTTCCTAGCCATAGACATGAGTTGTCATTTGATGAACGGGATCACATCATTAGAGAATGATGTGATTGATTTGACCCATTCCGTTAGTTTAGCACTTGATCGTTTAGTATGTTGCTATTGCTTTCTTCCTGACTTATACATGTTCCTATGACTATGAGATTATGCAACTCCCGAATACCGGAGGAAAACTTTGTGTGCTATCAAACGTCACAACATAACTGGATGATTATGAAGATGCTCTACAAGTGTCTCCAATGGTGTTTGTTGAGTTGGCATCGATCAAGATTAGGATTTGTCACTGCGATTGTCGGAGAGGTATCTCTAGGCCCTCTCAGTAATGCACATCACTATAAGCCTTGCAAGCAATGTGACTAATGAGTTAGTTGCGGGATGATGCATTACGGAACGAGTAAAGTGACTTGCCGGTAACGAGATTGAACTAGGTATGATGATACCGACGATCGAATCTCGGGCAAGTAACATACCGATGACAAAGGGAACAAGGTATGTTCTTATGAGGTTTGACCGAAAAGATCTTCGTAGAATATTCAACTACATCAACCGCGTCACTAGACGCTTCCGCTTTCGGTCTACGAGGGTACGTAGACACACTCTCCCACTCGTTTCTATGCTTCTGCTAGATAGATCTTGCGTGATCATAGGAATTTTTTTTAAATACTACGTTCCCCAACAGTGGCATCATGAGCTAGGTCTATGCGTAGATAATATGCACCAGTAGAACACAATGAGTTGTGGGCAATAATAGTCATACAGCTTACCATCATGTCATATTTTGATTCGGCGGTATTGTGAGATGAAGCGGCCCGGACCGACATTACTCGTATGCTTACGCAAGACTGGTTTCACCGTTTCAAGCACTCATTGCTTAAAGGTGACCGGCGGGTGTCTGTCTCTCTCACTTTAGTTGAATCGACTGTGGCTACGCCCGGTCCTTGTGAAGGTAAAAACAACACACTTGACGAAAAATCGTTGTGGTTTTGTATGCGTAGGTAAGAACGGTTCTTGCTAAGCCCGTAGCAGCCACATAAAACATGCAACAATAATGTAGAGGACGTCTAACTTGTTTTTGCAGGGCATGTTGTGATGTGATATGGTCAAGACGTGATGAGTTATACGTTATTGTATGTGATGATCATGTTTTGTAAAATTATCAGCAACTGGCAGAAGCCTTATGGTTGTCTCTTTATTGTACGAATTGCGAAGGCCATGTAATTGCTTTACTTCATCACTATGAGTTGGCGATAGTACTAGTAGCAATAGTTGGCGAGACGACCACGATGCGACTATGAAGATCATGGTGTCTAGTCGGTGACCATGGAGATCATGACGATGCTTTGGAGATGGAGATCGAAAGCACAAGATGATGATGGCCATATCATGACACATATTTTGGTTGCATGTGATGTTTATCTTATTATGCTTCTTATTTTGCTTAGTACGGTGGTAGCATTATAAGATGATCCCTTACAAAATTTCAAGGTACAATTGTTCTCCCTGATTATGCAACGTTGCGAAAGTTCGTCGTGCCGAGACACCACGTGATAATCGGGTGTGATAAGCTCTACGTTCAAATACAACGGGTGTAAGACAGTTTTGCACATGCAGAATACTTGGGTTGAACTAGATGAACCTACCATGTACAGACATGGCCTCGGAACACTGGTGACCGAAAGGTCGAGCGTGAATCATATAGTAGATATGATCAACATAAGATGTTCACCGTTGAAAACTACTCCATCTCACATGATGATCGGACATGGTTTAGTTGATTTGGATCACGTGATCATTTAGATGACTAGAGGGATTTCTATCTAAGTGGGAGTTCATTAGTAATATGATTAATTGAACTTTAATTTATCATGAACTTAGTCCTGGTAGTATTGGCATATCTAAGTTGTAGATCAATAGCTCGCGATGTAGCTCCCCGTTTATTTTTATTTGTTCCTAGAGAAATATAAGTTGAAAGATGATAGTAGCAATGATGCGGAATTGTTCCGTGATCTGAGGATTTTCCTCATTGTTGCACAGAAGAATTATGTCCTTGATGCACCGCTAGGTGACAAACCTATTGCAGGAGTAGATGCAGACGTTATGAATGTTTTGACAAAAGCTCGGTATGATGACTACTTGATAGTTTAGTGCATGATACGTCTCGAACATATCTATAATGTTTGATTGTTCCATGCTATTATATTATCCTTCTAGTATGTTTTATGGGCTTTATTATACACTTTTATACTATTTTTGGGACTAACCCATTAACCCAAAGCCCAGTGCCAGTTTCTGTTTTTCACCTGTTTCAGGGTTTCGCAGAAAAAGGAATATCAAACGGAGCCCAATTGACCTGAAAATCAACGGAGATCATTTTTGGACCAGAGGGAGCCCACAGAGTGCCGGAGGGGGACGAGAGGACCCATGGGCTGCCCACAAGGGTGGGGGGCGCGTCCCCTACTTGGCGCTCCCCCTGCCTCGTGGACAGACCATAGTCCACCTTTGCTCGGCCCCTACTCCAACACCTCCTATATATACAGAAACCTTGGGAAAATAACCTAGATCGGGAGTTCCGCCGCCAAAAGCCTCTGTTACCACCGAAAACCAATCTAGGCCCGTTCTAGCACCCTGCCGGAGGGGGGAATCCCTATCCGGTGGCTATCTTCATCATCCTGGCGCTCTCCATGCCGAGGAGGGAGTAGTCCACCCTCGGGACTGAGGGTATGTATCAGTAGCTATGAGTTTGATCTCTCTCTCTCTCTCTCTCTCTCGTGTTCTTGAGCTGACACGATCTTGATGTATCGCGAGCTTTGCCATTCTAGTTGGATCTTATGATGGTTCTCCCCCTCTACTCTCTTGTAATGGATTGAGTTTTCCCTTTGAAGTTATCTTATCGGATTGAGTCTTTAAGGATTTGAGAACACTTGATGTATGTCTTGCACGTGCTTATCTGTGGTGACATTGGGATATCACGTGATCCACTTGATGTATGTTTTGGTGATCAACTTGCGGGTTCCGTGACCTTGGGAATCTATGCATAGGGGTTGGCACACGTTTTCGTCTTGACTTTCTGGTAGAAACTTTGGGGCGCTCTTTGAAGTTCTATGTGTTCGTTGAATAGATGAATCTGAGATTGTGTGATGCATATCGTATAATCATGCCCACGGATACTTGAGGTAACAATGGAGTATCTAGGTGACATTAGGGTTTTGATTGATTTGTGTCTTAAGGTGTTATTCTAGTACGAACTCTATGATAGATTGAACTTTACTACAGACTCTTGAATAGATCGATCAGAAAGAATAACTTTGAGGTGGTTTCATACCCCTACCATAATCGCTTCGTTTGCTCTCTACTATTAGTTACTTTGGAGTGACTCCTTGTTGCATCTTGAGGGCTAATAATATAATCCAATTATGTTATCCTTGTTGAGAGAACTTGCACTAGTGAAAGTATGAACCCTAGGCCTTGTATCCTATCATTGCAACACCGTTTATGCTCACGTTTACCACTTGCTACCTTGCTGGTTTTATATTTTCTTACTACAAAAACCTATATCTACCATCCATATTGCACCTGTATCACCATCTCTTCGCCGAACTAGTGCACCTATACAATTTACCATTGTATTAGGTGTGTTGGGGACAGAAGAGACTCTTTGTTATATGGTTGCAGGGTTGTTTGAGAGAGACCATCTTCATCCTACGCATCCCACGGATTGATAAACCTTAGGTCATCCATTTGAGGGAAATTTGCTACTGTCCTACAAACCTCTGCACTTAGAGGCCCAACAACATCTACAAGAAGAAGGTTGCGTAGTAGACATCAAGTTCTTTTCTGGCGTCGTTGCCGGGGAGGTTAGTGCTTGAAGGTATATCTTTAGATATTGCGATCGAATCTTTTAGTTTCTTGTTTTATCACTAGTTTAGTTTATAAAGAAAACTAGAAAAAATGGAATTAAGGTTGCCTCATATGCTTCATCTTTTTAATATCTTTCGTGAAAATGATGGAAAGGAAAATTGTGCTCAAGTAATAGAAGAATAATTACATAGAATGCTCGACACTAAAGACTTGAATGATGAGCATGCTTGCAATATTGTTAGTCTAAATCCTTTGAATATCCATGGTACTAATGATGATTGCACTAGTCATGATGAAAATATCTCATATAAGCATGTTGATTTTTGTGGAGTGCATAGAGTTTGCAAGTACATACCAAATAGGGAAGATATATTCTGCAAGAGGCATAAATATTTAGAAACTAAATGGTTGCTATAGATGCTAGATGATTGTGCTGAAAATTTAAAATTTCTTAGCCGTACTTGTGAACTTGGCAATGAATGTGGTCATTTCATTACCCAATGCGAATTGTTTCATGATCGAATCGTGTCCAAAAATTGTGATGACTTGATTACCCTTGCACATCATAATGAACTTATCTTGCTTTTGGGTTATGAAGAAATCAAATATAGAACTAAGCATCTTCTAGGATTTAATCTTGATAAACTTCTTGATTTTGATATAGAGGAAATTTATATGTATTGTGCGTTGAATTGCATTGAAAATCCTTATATTGCCAATTACCTTAAGTCAAGAAAACAAATAGGAGATGCAGAGAATACTAATGAAAGGGAAGATATTTCCCAATATCCTCCTATTATTTCTTATGATGAATTAGGTAACGAGGAGGAGCCTCCTATTCTACCAATCTCATTAATAAGGAGCTCCAAAAAGAAGATTAAACCCATACTTAATGTGATGAAGAAAAAGAAAAGACGGAGAAGCAAAGACAAAAAGGTATCCCTCCCAAATGATGTTGCTCCTACTACTCATTGTGATAATGATAATTGCTATACAGTCGGTGCTATCCATACTATTAACAATGAGAGTGATTATGCTTATGATATGAAAAGGCCCAAGCTTGGGGATGCTATGTTTGATGAGAATGATATATTTGAGAATTTATTTGCTGCAATTAATGTTTGTCCCAAGCTTGGGGATGCTACGCTTGATGAAGATGATATTTCTTGCCTCCCAAGTCTTGATATGCAAATCTATTATGATGAAAGCATGCCTCCTATTTATGATGATTATTATGATACCACTTATGCTATAAAAAGTTGTGATGATTATATTTATCAAACCTGTCATGATTATGATTACCCCTTTTCTGAAAATTACTCTTTTAATGTGGAAACAATCTATAGTATCCAAGTCTCTTATGATACTCCCACTATTCTGAATGAGAAGAATTTTGCTTATGTGGAGAGTAATAAAATTTATATGCTTGGGGATCATGACAAGAATGCGTTATGTGCTGGTTATATTGTTGAATTCATTCATGATGCTACGGAAAATTATTATGAGAGAGGATCATATGCTCGTAGGAATTGCAATAATATCAACTTTCCTCTCTATTTGCTTAAAGTTTCGAAGCTATGCTTGTTTTGCTTTCCTATGCTGGTTGATTATTGTTCCCATAAGTTGTTTGCTTACAAAATTCCTATACATAGGAAGTGGGTTAGACTTAAATATGCTATTCATATTCTTCATGATGCTCCCTTTATGTTTAATTCTTATATTTTATGCGAGCATTATTGAAATCATTGTGCCTAGCTAGGGGCGTTAAACGATAGCGCTTGTTGGGAGGCAACGCAACTTTATTTTAGTTTCTTTGTTTTTACTTCTGCTTAGGACTAAATATTGTATCTAGCTTCTGTTTAGATGTGGTTTTGTGTTTTGTTTAGTGTTTGTGCCAAGTAGAACCTTTGGGAAGAATTGTGTGAAGTTTATGTGATCTTGCTGCAAAAAACAGAATCGTTAGCGCTCGCTAGAATGATCACCAGATTTATTGGAGTGTGCTATTTAGTTGATTCTTTTTGCAGATGATTAATAGAAAAATTCCTCACGTTTAACAATTTAGTTTGAATTTTTTGGAGTTACAGAAGTATGCGAAACCTGCAGATTACTATAGACTATTATGTTTTGGACAGATTCCGTTTTTCGTGTGTTGTTCGCTTATTTCAATGCATCTATGAGTAGTATTGGGAAGTATGAACCATAGAGAAGTTGGAATACAGTAGGTTTAACACCAATATAAACAAAGAATGAATTCATTGCAGTACCTTTGAGTAGTGGTTTGCTTTCTTATACTAACGGAGCTCACGAGATTTTTGTCTAAGTTTTGTGTTGTGAAGTTTTCAAGTTTTGAGTATTGCTTTGATGGACTCTGGAACAAAGAGTGGCAAGAGACTAAGCTTGGGGATGCCCATGTCACCCCAAGGTAAAATTCAAGGACAACCAAAAGCCTAAGCTTGGGGATGCCCCGGGAAGGCATCCCCTCTTTCGTCTTCTTCCATCGGTAACTATACTCGGAGCTATATTTTTATTCACCACATGATATGAGTTTTGCTTGGAGCGTCAATTTAGGTTTTTTTTTTTTGCTTGCTGTTGGAATAATATCCCAAGATCTGAAATTATTAAATGTTAGAGAGTCTTCACATAGTTACATAATTATTCAACTACTCGTTAATCTTCACTTATATCTTTCGGAGTAGTTTGTTGTTTGCTCTAGTGCTTCACTTATATCTTTTAGAGCACGGCGGTGATTATATTTTGAAGAAATAGATGAACTCTCATGCTTAACTTATATACTTTTGAGAGTCTATTAAAACAGCATAGTAATGTGCTTTGCCTGTAAAATTAGCCTTCACATGATAGACATCCAATATCAATGTAGTAAAAACTTTCACACTAAGTGCATTGAATATGATGAGAAGTTGGATGCTTGATAATTGTTTTGACATATGAGGATATTGATATTAGATTTATGCTAGTGGAGTTATTATGAAATTGAGAAATGCTTGTGTTATGGTTAGTGATTCCCGTAGCATGCATGTATGGTGAACCGCTATGTGACGAAGTTAGAGCATGAGGTATTTGTAAAGTGTCAACCTTTGTGTGGAGGTCGGGGGGACGCGATGGTTAACTCCTACCAACCTCCCCTCTAGGGCGTTGATTGCTTTGTTTTGATGACTCGTAGATTTTTTCAATAAGTATATGAGTTCTTTATGACTAATGTTGAGTCCATGGATTATACGCACTCTCACCCTTCCACCGTTGCTAGCCTCTCTTGTACCGGAGCAACTTTCGCCGGTACCATACACCCACTATATATCCTTCCTCAAAACAGCCACCATATATATTCCTCAAAATAGCCACCATACCTACCTATCATGGAATTTCCATAGCGATTCCGAGATATATTGCCATGCAACTTTCCACCATTCCGTTCATATGACACGCTTCATATTGTCATATTGCCATGCATGATTGCTACTTCTTGAGCTTGCATTGTATTCCCTCGAAGAGGAAAGGGAGATGCAGCACAGTAGCGTAAGTATTTCCCTCAGTTTTTGAGAACCAAGGTATCAATCCAGTAGGAGACCACGCGCGAGTCCCTCACACCTACACAAACAAATAAGAAAATTTGCAGCCAACGCGATAAGGGGTTGTCAATCCCTTTACGTTCACTTACGAAAGTGAGATCTGATAGAGATGATAGTTTATATTTTTGGTATTTTTGTTTATAAGAACAGAAAGTAAAAGCGGAAAAAGTAAAGTAGATGTGGATTGATATGTTGAGAATAGACCCGGGGGCCATAGTGTTCTCTAGTGGCTTCTCTCATGATAGCGATATTCTACGGCGGGTAAACAAATTACTGTCGAGCAATTGATAGAAAAGCAAATAATTATGAGACTATCTAGGCATGATCATTTTATATAGGCATCACGTCCGAGACAAGTAGACTGACTCCTGCCTGCATCTACTACTATTACTCCACACATCGACCGCTATCCAGCATGCATCTAGTGTATTGAGTTCATAAGAACAGAGTAACGCCTTAAGCAAGATGACATGATGTAGAGGTATAAACTCAAGCAATATGATGTAAACCCCATATTTTTATCCTCGATTGCAACAATACAATACGTGCCTTGCTGCCCCTACTGTCACTGGGAAAGGACACCGCAAAATTGAACCCAAAGCCAAGCACTTCTCCCATTGCAAGAACTATAGATCTAGTAGGCCAAACCAAACCAATAATTTGAAGAGACTAGCAAGGATATTATGAGCACACATAAAGAGTTCAGAAAAGAACGAAATATTTCTCATGGATAATCTTGATCATAAACCCACAATTCATTGGATCTCGACAAACACACCGCAAAAAGAGATTACATCGAATAGATGTCCTCAAAGACCAAGGAGAACTTTGTATTGAGATCCAAAGAGAGAGAAGAAGCCATCTAGATACTAGCTATGGACCCGAAGGTCTGTGGTAAAACTACTCACAACTCATGGTGAGGCGATGATGATCATGTAGAAGCACTCCGTGGTAGAACCCCCCTCCGGCGGAGCTCCGAAAGAGGCCCCAAGATGGGATCTCACGGGAACAGAAGGTTACGGCGGTGGAATTAGGGTTTTCTTTGTTGCTCTGTTGGTTTCGGGGTACATAGGCTTATATAGGAGGAAGGAGGGCACTGGGGGCCTCACGAGGGGTCCACGAGGCAGGGGGCGCGCCCTGGGCAAGGGGCGCACCCCCCACCCTCGTGGGCACCTCGTGGCCCCTACTCCATGCTTATCAAGTCTCCCGTGCGTGATTTTCTCCAAAAATATCTCTCCCTAAGGTTTCATTCCTTTTCTGCAAAACCATGAAACAGGCAAAAAACAGCAATCTGGACTGGGCCTAGGTTAGTCCCAAGAATAATATAAAAGTGTATGACAAAGCCCATTAAACACCCAAAACATCATAAATAATAGCATGGAACAATCAAAAATTATAGATACGTTGGACACGTATCAAGCATCCCCAAGCTTAATTCCTGCTCGTCCTCGAGTAGGTAAATGATAGAAACGAAATTATTGATGTGGAATGCTAACCAACCTAGTTTTTCAATGTTATTCTCTTAATTGTGGCATGAATGTTCAGATCTGAAAGATTCAAGATAAAAGCCTATATTGACATAAGAAATAATAATACTTGAAGCATACTAACAAAGCAATCATGTCTTCTCAAAATACTATGGCTAAAGAAAGTTATCCCTACCAAATCATATATTCTGGCTATGCTCCCTCTTCATCACACAAAATATTCATATCATGCACAACCCCGATTTCAGCCAAGCACTTGTTTTCATACTCTATTCTTTCAAACATTTCAACTTTCACACAATACATGAGCATGAGCCATGGACATAGCACTATGGGTGGAATAGAGAGGTGGTTGTGGAGAAGACAAAGAGGAGGGAGATAGTCTCACATCGACTAGGCGTCTCAACAGGCTATGGAGATGCCCATCAATAGATATCAATGTGAGTGAGTAGGGATTGCCATGCAACGGATGCACTAGAGCTAAATATGTATGAAAACTCAACAAAAGTAACTAGTGGGTGTGCATCCAACTTGCTTGCTCACGAAGACCTAGGGCATTTGAGGAAGCCCATCGTTGGAATATACAAGCCAAGTTCTATAATGAAAATTTCCCACTAGTATATGAAGGTGGCTAAACATGAGACTTTCTATCATGAAGAACATGGTGCTACTTTGAAGCACAAGTGTGGAAAAAAGATAGTAGCAATTGTCCCTTTTTTTGGGCCTTTTTTTTCTTAGGCCTTTCTTTTTTTTCTTTTTTTTGTGGAGGGGCTTTATTGATTTAGCCTTTCCTCCCATGCGACAATGCACTAATAATGATGATCATCACACTTTCATTGAATTACAACTCGATATTACAACTCGATACTAGAACAAAGTATGATTCTATATGAATGCCTCCGGTGGTGTACCGGGATGTGCAATGAAACAAGAGTGACATGTATGAAAAATTATGCATGGTGGCTTTGCCACAAATAGATGTCAACTACATGATCATGCATGGCAATATGACAATATGAAGCGTGTCATATGAACGGAACGGTGGAAAGTTGCATGGCAATATATCTAGGAATGGCTATGGAAATGCCATGATAGGTAGGTATGGTGGCTGTTTTGAGGAATAATATGGTGGTTGTTTTGAGGAAGGATATATAGTGGGTGTATGGTACCGGCGAAGGGTGAGAGTGCGTATAATCCATGGACTCAACATTAGTCATAAGAACTCATATACATATTGCAAAAATCTACGAGTCATCAAAACAAAGCAATCAATGCATGCTCCAAGGGGGGGGGAGGGGGGGGGGTTGGTAGGAGTTAACCATCGCGCGCCCCCGACCTCCACACAAAGGCTGGCACTTTACAAATACCTCATGCTCTAACTTCGTCAGATAGCGGTTCACCATACGTGCATGCTACGGGAATCACTAACCTTAACACAAGTATTTCTCAATTTCATAATAACTCCACTAGCATGACTCTAATATCACTATCCTCGTATCTCAAAATAATTATCAAGCATCCAACTTCTCATCATATGCAATGCACTTAGTGTGAAAGTTTTTACTACATTGATATTGGATGTCTATGATGCGAAGACTAGTTTTTTAGCCTAAACACATTACCATGCTGTTTTAATAGACTCTCAAAATGATATAAGTGAATCATGAGAGTTCAACAATTTCTTCAAAATATTATCACCATCGTGCTCTAAAAGATATAAGTGAAGCACTAGAGCAAAAACTATTCAACTCAAAAGATATAAGTGAAGCACATCGAGTGTTCTAACAATTCCTAGGCCATATTTAACTCTCTCAAATAGGTGTGTCCAGCAAGGATAATTGTGTCAAACTAACAAGCAAAGACTCAAATTATACAAGACACTAAAAGCAAATTACATATCATGTGGTGAATAAAAATATAGCTCCAAGTATAGTTACCGATGGATGAAGACGAAAGAGGGGATGCCTTCCCGGGGCATCCCCAAGCTTAGGCTTTTGATTGTCCTTGAATTTTACTTGGGGTGCTTTGGGAATCCCCAAGCTTAGGCCCTTGCTACTCATTGTTCCATAGTCCATCAAAGCAATACTCAAAATTTAAAAACTTCACAACACAAAACTTAGACAAAAATCTCGTGAGCTCTGTTAGTATAAGAAAGCAAACCACTACTCAAAGGTACTACAATGAATTCATTCGTTACTTATATTGGTGTTAAACCTACTGTATTCCAACTTCTCTATGGTTCATACTTCCCAATGTTACTCATAGATGCATTGAAATAAGGAAACAACACACGAAAAACAGAATCTGTCAAAAATAGAACAGTGTGTAGTAATCTGCAGGTTTCGCATACTTTTGTAATATCACGCTCCAGTAAAATCTGATGACCATTCTAGCGAGCGCTAACGATTCTGTTTTTCGCAGCAAGATCACATAAACTTCACACATGTCTTGCCTAAGGTTGTACTTGTCACAAACACTAAACAAAACACAAAACCACATCTAAACAGAAGATAGATGTAATATTTATTCCTAAATAGAAGCAAAAGCAAAGTAAATAAAACAAAGTTGGGTTGCCTCCCAACAAGAGTTATCGCTCCGTCGCATCACTCTCCCCACCCACAGCTGCTCCGCCCACGCGTTGTTCGCCACCATGGGCAAAGACAAGATGGCGGCCCTAGAGCGCACAAAGAAGGCGCCGACGACGGGGAAGGGCAAGAAGGTGAACCGGGGGTCAACGTCGAGAACCGGGCTGCCGCTCGGCTAGATCCAAGGGGACTGGATCCGGTCTTCGATGCAGCTGGAGGACATGGCGGAGCTGGTTGACGAGGCCCTGATCGCCCACGAATCTTGGAGGTTGCCGGGGGACGAGCTCGAGCCGCAGCCACAGGAGGGCGAGTGCGTCCTCCTCGTGACCCACGTTGACCAAGGTTTCTCTTTGCCTCCGCATCCTTTCTTTTGAGGTTTTTTGAACTTCTACGGTTCCCAGCTGCACCACTTTTACCCCAACACTAACACATATCTTGCTGCCTTCATCTCTGTGTGTGAGAATTTCTTGGGGTGTCGACCGCACTGGGTCTGTTCAAACACATTTTCACTTGCCGCTCCCAATCCGTCAAGAAGGCGAACCCGACTGACGAGAATACGCACGAGATTCAGTTGTGCGGCGGCTTAGGCATAGAGACTAGGGGTAGGAGCAAATTTCCTTCCATGACTCTTCCTGAGTCGGTCACAGGGTGGCAGTCGACCTAGTTCTACTACAAGGATATCCAGACCCCTGGTCAGTCGACCGGTCTTCCTCCTTTCACCTTAGATCGAGTCAGTCAGCCTCCTATGTTGGTTGTGAGTCGGGTTGAGAAAGTAGAAGTAGATATGTTGGTCGAGCGAGTGGTCCAACTAGTCCGCGACGGTGGGACTGGGATGGACCTGCTGGAGGTATTCCTCAATCGACGGATTCAGCCCCTTCATACCCTTGATCATCCGATGTGGATGTACTCGGGCACCAATGACACTGCTCGGGTCCACCCAGAGGAAGTCACTGAGAAGACGGTGGAGCAGTGTTTGCGGAGCATAACAGGGAACAAGGACAACTCCAGGGGGACCAGGAGAGTCCGTCCATTCGACGCAGAGCACGGGCCGGACAAGGTCTGACCTCTAATTCCGAATGAATTTTCTGTTACGACTTGTAGCTGTCTCCGAATCTGATTTGACGTTTGATCAACTCTTTGTCTTGCAGATATATAGTGAGACGTACTCGGTGCCCAATGGAGGGCAAGTCCACTAGCGAGTGGAGGGCGTTGGCGAGGTCACCGAGTGTAAGTCTGATGAGGAAACCGACGAGGAAAGCGAGGTCATCGAGAGGCGCTCCAAGCTAACCACCAATCCAGAAAGTCTGCGCGCCAAGACAGCTCCCTCTAGTTCTCAGGTAAAGAAATGACTCGGTCGACTTCACCTGATCCGACTAAGAAGGCCCCGAAGCGGCCTAAGGTTGTGGCTTCAAAGCCTCGGAAGGCCCTGCCTAAGATCAAGGTGGACGTTCTGATTGCTTCCACGTGAGTGTCATTCTTCCAGGTTCTTCTCTTGTTCAAGAAATCTTATGTATCTTGTCAATTCATCTGTCTGTTTGACCGAGTGAGTTCTGAAACTGCTAGTGTTGCTGCTTCTGCGACGTCTATGGATATTGACAAGGGCCACAATGATGAGGAGACTGCGGACGTGGTGACTTCCAATGCAGGTATAACTCTTCGGACATGTCTTCATCTTGTTGATTGCTTTGCCGATCGACTGAATATTCTTCTTGGTCGAATGTCTCGCGGCACCACCCAACGTTATTGAACAAAGGGAGGAGGGGTAGGAAGGCGCCTGCTGCCTCAGACGCTCAACCACAGGTTGACTCAGTCCGGGTAGCTGTTTTTTTTTTTGCCGTTCCTGTGTCGACTATTCATCCTTCGGCGTCGACTATCCAAGTTGTTGCCTCGCCCGTGCGATCCCAAGCTTCAGATCCTCTGGCTGCTCCGATAGCTCCATCGTCTTCGCTCTTTGCTTCCCACCATGTCCCGGAGGACCCGGTGAGTGCAGCTAAGGAAGCTATTTGCCAAGTAGGTCTGATGATGGAGCCGAACAGGGCAGCCTACGAGGCCAGCATGGCTGCTTATAATGCCAGTTCAGCTCTGCGGACCAACGTCCAGGTGAGTCATTTTCCGACTGAGTGTTGTTCTGTTAGGATATTCTACCTGAAAACCGCTGCTTTGTTTGTAAGATGATATCCGTGGATGAGTGTTTGAAACTTGAGACTATCCTTGTTTCACTCACACACCCACTGGGTGTTCTAGCTTATTCTAGGTAAGTCTTGTATTTAAATCGCCTCGGGTTTGTCGATAGAACCAGTGGGGGCATGCAGAGTGCACCCACTGGGTGTAGTCACCGAAACCATGGTCGACTGCGGGCAGTTGGCTACGGTCTAAGAACAAATGTTGTTGCTGTCTTTTGTACACCTTCCACTCGTACTGGACGGACCGAGTCGAGTGGGAACCGGTGGGGGCACGCCAAGTGCACCCACTGGGTGTAGTCCCCGAGACCATGGTCGACTGTAGGCAATCTTCCATGGTCTAAGAACAAATGTAGCTCCGTTTTTTTACTCCTTCCACTCGTACTTGTCGGATCGAGTCGAGTCGGAACCAGTGGGGGCACGCCAAGTGCACCCACTGGGTGTAGTCCCCGAGGATACTGTTGAGTGTTTGACTCAGCAATAGTCTTAGAACTCTTTTGGTGTAGTAATTCACTCTCTGCACTTCTTCAAGTGAAAACAACTGTCTTTATCCTTGTCGACTGAATTGTCTTTCTTGTTTGACTGTAGAAATCTTGTGAGTTCGGGACTCAGTTTGCGGATCTTGTGAAGAAGTAGATCCAACTCAATCTTGATCAAGGTTTGGCCAGGGAGAACTTGCAGAAAGCTAGAGATGAAGCATCTTGCATGAAAGGTACAGAGCTTGTCGTGTGTATTTGAATGAATGTGTCTAGCGGAAAAAAAGTGCTCACTTCAGGCTCATCTGACGAGCACTATCTCTTGCAGATCAATTGAAGAAAGACTTGGAGCAGAAGGATCTCGACTTGGCAGCAGCGCAGCAGAAGGCGCAGGAGAAGACCGAACTTGCTGACTAGAAGCTAGCTTCAGTCGGCAAGTTAGAAGAAGAAAATGCTAAACTTAAGACTTCCCTTGTTGAGGCCAATAGAGAAGTGACGCGACTGCAGAGGGATAAGCTGGCCCTGGACGACAAAGTTGGAGTCCTCACCCGGAAGAGGGATGAGCAGGAGACTTATCTGGGCGGTCTTGCCAGAAATATGTTCCTCATGCTTGAAGGTATTTTCCTTTGTCAAACTGAATCATAACTGTCGACTCACCATCTAACTGTCGACTCACCATATCTCTGAATGTGCAGATCTCTGCCAAAACTTTGAGGAAGAGACTGCACGGATCGAGACGGGTCTGGATCTTGTCAATTCTATTATCAAGGATGAGGTTGCGATGAACACCTTGCGGTTGGAATCTGGTCTTGCCACCGCCACTTGTTATCTAGCACGGCTAAAGGAGGTGATGTGACACACTGACATGGCGCTCTGGCGAGGAATGGTGCTCGAAAATGACCTCGAGTCTCTGATGACTCGGCTTAATGAGATCCCCGGCCTAGTGCAAGAATGGAAGAAGTCATCTGCTAGGTGCGGTGCTGACGTGGTTCTATGTCTGGTACATGTCCATTGTAAGGAGGTCAAGGAAGAGAGGTTGGCAGCTCTCAAGGTCGCCAACACCAAGAAGCTTCATTTCCAGTCATTCATGGAGACTTTCCTCGAGGCCGCCACCGGCATTGCTGACGGAATCGACCTGGAGGAGTATGTTGCGCCTGCAAGCCCTCCTCCTCCTGAGGACTGAACAAACTTTATGCCCTAATTCAATTTGACTTGGAATGCCGAGTGGTTTTGTAACCGTTAAACTCTCTCGGGCCTCATGCTCGAGTACTTCTGCCCGAACCTTGCGGGTTTTATCTGAACTTGGTTTTCTTCTGAGTATGCTTGCTTTGTTTCCGCTGTTTTCAGACCTTTTGATTCCGAATGGACATTGTACTTATTGTGCAGATCGGAGAGCCAAGGTACGTTGTACTTATGGCACAACTCGGAGAGCCAAAGTACATTGTACTTATGGCGCAGCTTGGAGAGCCAAGGTACATTATACTTATGGCATAGCTCGGAGTGCTACCAAACCCCCGAGTGAGAGGGTTGCTCTTCACTTGGAATGTCTCGTAAAACTTAGTCGATTACGGGGTCGCAGCTAAGCACCCGAGTGAGAGGGTTGCTCTTAACTCAGAGTATTTTGTAAAACATAGGCGAGTATGGGGATCGCAGCAAAGCCCGCGGGTGAGAGGGTTGCTCGTCACTCGGAGTATTTTGTAAAACTTAGGCGTGTGTGGGGTCGCAGCTAAGCCCCCGAGTGCAGGGTTGCTCTTCACTTTGAGTATTTTGTAAAACTTAGGCTAGTACGGGGACGCAGCTAAGCCCCCGAGTGAGAGGGTTGCTCTTCACTTGGAGTGTTTTGAAACTCAGGCGATTACGGGGTCGCAGCTAAGCCTCCGAGTGAGAGGGTTGCTGTTCACTCGTAGTATTTTGTTACACTTAGGCAAGTACGGGGATCGCAGCTAAGACCCATAGTGAGAGGGTGGCTCTTAACTCAGAGTGTTTTGACACTTAGGCGATTACGGGGTCGCACCTCAGCCTTCGAGTGAGGAGGTTGCTCTTCACTCGGAGTGTATTGAAACTTAGGCGATTATGGGGTCCCAGCTAAGCCCCTGAGTGAGAGGGTTACTCTTCACTTGGAGTGTTTTGAAACTTAGGCGATTACGGGGTCGCGGCTAAGCCCCGAGTGAGAGGTATGCTATTCACTCGGAGTGTTTTGAAACTTAGGCGATTACGGGATTACAGCTAAGCCCCCGTGTGAGAGGATTGCTATCCACTCGGAGTGTTTTGAAACTTAGGCGATTACGAGGTCGTGGCTAAGCACCCGAGTGAGAGGGTTGCTCTTCACTCGGAGTGTTTTGAAACTTAGGCGATTACGTGATAGCAACTAAGCCCCCGAGTGAGTGGATTGCTCTTCACTCAGAGTGTTTTGAAACTTAGGCGATTACAGGGTCGCAGCTAAGCCCCCGAGTGAGAGGGTTGCTCTTCACTCGGAGTGTTTTGAAACTTAGGCGATTACGGGATCGCAGCTAAGCCTTCGAGTGAGAGGGTTGCTCTTCACACGTAGTGTTTTGAAACTTAGGCAATTACTGGATCGCAGCTAACACTACTAGGAAAAGGCCTACTAATGGCGCACCTAATTTGGCCATTAATGGCGCATTAGTGGTGCGCCATTAGTGCCACGCCATTAGTATATATTACTAATGGCGCACCTCTGGTGCGCCATTAGTATCTGGTATACTAATGGCGCACCACTGATGCGCCATTAGTATGCACAATAGTGCGCCATTAGAATGCCTCCCAGGGGCCATGTGTACCTAGGTGCTTTGGCATACTAATGGCGCACTACAGCAGGATACGCCATTAGTAATGTCCGCATAGTAATGGCGCACTGTCTGGTGATGCGCCATTAGTATCCTTTGGCATACTAATGGCGCACTATGTTGTGATGCGCCATTAGTATGAATATTAGTTTTTTTAATATTATTTTTCTGTTTTTTTGCACAGATTACAAAATGTATAATTGCACAGAATATAGACAGCACACATCAACAACAAATTCATCGAATACAATAGAAGATTAGTCTCTGAATACAATTCATCATATTAGTCTCCGAATACAATTCATCATATTAGTCTCCGAATTGAAAAGACCGAACGAAGATAGAACAATATATTACAAGTCTCGAGACCGCGAGTAGCGAGTTTGTCTTCACATTACAAGTCGATATCGATCATCTAAACTCCCATCACATAGAAGAGAGATGCGGTCATCACGATGAGCATCATCACGATGAAACTCGTCTTCATCCGGTTCCTCCAACGCTCCCTCCCCTATCCCGCTAGATAGCGGGCGTATCTAGATTCGGCCTCGGCCCTAGTGGTGTACCCTTTGTAACTGTTACCACTGAATCGGTGAACCTGTCTCCGACACTCCTCCCAGTCGTCGTAGACTCCGGGAACCTTACCCTTGTACACGCCATACGACGGCATCGCTATGCACTAGCCAAACGAAATGTTAGTACCAATTCACAGACAATACATAAGCAATATATAAGTATGCAACAGAATGATCTAAAGAGAAAAGCAAGACATTAATAGCATCGATTACATCTAAGTTGAACGACTCTCGAAACCAAAGAGACATACTACAAGTTCATTAAAGTTTAATTACAACATGAGCCAATCGATGTTTCAGAACTAGACACAGCATCACTGCTTTCGACTCGACTCAAGGGACCGGAGCGTGGATGAAGCCGCCGTCTATCGTGGGAGTCATGAAATCACGGGCGTTGTTAGCCTGCATTTGTAGCATTGTGTCGATGTCACTGTTCGACGGTTGATTTCTGAGGTAGAACTGCCCCGAGGTACGAAAGACATCTTGATGGATGATTTCCGCAAACTCCGACTGGATGCGAAAGAATTCTTGTCTGCTGTCCGCGTCCTGGATTGCCGACATGCTCGCGGCCCAATCTTTGAGTTTACTCGGTAGCAGAAGTTGATGATGGTCCCGTACGATCGCCCGCATGTGATGGATGGCGTAGTAGGCACCCTTCTGACCGCAAGGCGGCTGCTTGACGCAGCAGAACATCGTATTGTGGGAGAACACGTGCTTGCCGGTCTTACGAATAGGCCTGGTGAAGGTGCCTCCAGATTTGGCGTAGCCGGGGAGAACATCATCAAGAACCTTCTTGACATTTGTGTAGTCTACTTTCGACTGACGGTCCGGGTCGAAATACGTGGCCATGGAATATTTGGGGCTTAGGAGGATGAGCGTGCAATGTGTGTCACTGCAGAAAACACGGAATGTTAAAAGAAGAATGATCGAAATCTAAGAATTCATATGTTACGGGGCGGTTGAGGCGGAGGACTTACTCGGGAAAGTAAGGCACGAGGAAGTTATCCTTATCTCGGTTTGCCAGAATGACGCCTTCGAGGTAAGAACTCGCGACTTGCCGGTCCCCAGCGCTGCCCAAGATCTTGGCACGCATGTAGAAGGGGTCGACTATCACGATGTCCGGGGTCTTGTCGCGAATGATCCGCATCTCCATACTCAGCGAAAATAGCTGAACGAAGGTGTAGTGCGGCGGAAGAAGGTTCAACATAGCGTGGATGTCATCAAACCGCAGGACGATCGTACCCCCGATGGAGTTATCCACAAAGCCCTTGCCCTCTGGCACCTTGGCCGCGAAAACCGGGTATGCCACATCCTTCTCTCTGAGACGCCGCTTCTCCAAAGAAAGAACACTGTCATGCATACTCCGCATAGCACCGGTTGCAGCATCGAGCATATTTCTCGGTAGCATCGGCCTACCCGCCACATGCACCCTCCTCATTACATCCTCAGGTGAAGGTGGCCCGTCCTGAGCACGGATCGTACTCGGTGCCGGCTGGCTCGCACCCTTGTTAGTTTTTCTTTTGCGTGCCTTCTTCTTCTCCTGAATTGGGACCGAGTTCTGCTCAGAGACCGCCTTCTTGAGTGTGTTTGGGCTGATAATATTTCGCACCTCGCCTATCTAAGGCTCGGTGAAGTCGGCAGCTGGAGGCGTCTCCTAAGAGCTGAACGGCAGACGACGCCTATTGCAACTTGGCTTCTCCGCGGTACCAGCTAGATCGCACACGTCTTTCGTTGGGTTGGGTTCTTGAGAAGGAGGCCCCATGAAGTCGCCACCGTACCCATGATCGGCAAAGTACTGATCGACGTTGCCAAATGTATCGGCGTTGTCATCGTTCTAATCCTGTACCATATGCATGTTTGGATCCAGTGGCATAGGGATTTCCGGCACCGTTGCGGCGGTCTTGCCATGGGGACGACTTGGCGCCGGCACAACTGGCGGTGTTGTCTTTGGGGTGGTGTCCCCCACCCCCAAACGAATCTGGCTCTTCGGCCAAAGCATGGGCCAGCTCAGGCAGGCGCTGAGGGCCATCACGTCATCATCGTCGGCCTCGACGGGTCGAATCGGAGGTAACACCTCGTCGCAGCCGGGCAGCACCCGAACCAGTTGATCCCTAAACAAGCTGGGTGGCTTCTGGGTACCGTGGAACAAGGGGTTGCCCGGTTGAACGATTTTGCCCTTGGCGACATCGACCAACTCGTTGTTCACGAAGTGTAGGAGAGTGCACGGAACGTCGGCGGCGCCCTGCGAAAACATGTAGGGCGTCAGGGATGCCCAGTCAAAAGCAAGGAGATGAAGTCCTCGGCCGAGAGAGGCTTAATTAGTTACCGTGATGATGGCGTCGAGCTCGGCTAATGTCGAGGCACCGCCAACGGCGGACGTGCAGTTGACGGAGGGGCAGCTTGCTGCAGAGGTGCCGACCGGCGTACACACGGGTGCATTAAGCTCCCGTGCCGTCGTCGGAGACACCAATGCTGCCTCCGCCGGAGACACCAATGGCCCCGCCATCGCGTTCTGCGAGTTGCTGGCCGTGAAGCTGGGAATCGGGGGCGGCCCCTGTTGGCCGCCCGCAATCCACGCCTGCAACCCCTCGATCAAACTAGGCACAATGGCGGTGATTGTCGCTCCGAGCTGTTGTTACACTTGCTCTTGGACAATCTCCGGAATCCGCGCCACCTATGCCTTGAGTTCTTGAACCTCGCGCGCCTGGCTTTCCGAGCTGGTCTTTTTCTCCTTTCGCCCACCAGCGTTATAGTATGACGACCATTTTGTCGACAAGCCTTTGCCGGCCACACGACCAGTTGACGTCGGCTTATCGAGCTTATCCTTGTTCTTCATTACATTCAACGCCCTATTTAGAGTCGTGTCCCAAGGGTTGCTCTTAGTCGACCCCGCGCTACTGCTTTCAGTCGCCTGCGGAAGGAATGTGAATCATTTAGAAATTTGGCTTCATTAATTATAATCCAACCATATGGAGCTAATTACGCGGGGGTGTATTCCTTACCACAACAAGCTCAAGCGCCCTGGTCTTCGGATCCGTGGTAAGCTCCTTTGTTTTCGGGTCCTTCTTGTACCGGGCCCTGACAAAGTTCCTGGTCTGCTTGTCACCGTATTTATCGAAGAGAGGCGGTAGGCCTTGCTCGGCACGGTCCGCCTCCTCCTTGTCCCATATAGGCTCCACCACTCTGTAACCGCCGGGATCGAGTGTGTGTTCCCCTAAGTTGAGCTCCCGCATTTCTTTCCCCCACTGACTTGATTCGGAGTGTGCGGTGCTCGAGCAATTGATCTTGAAGTCGTTGTAGACATCTTTGGTGATCGAAGGATTTTTCTCGTTGATCTTCTCATAACTCTCACCTTTCTCGATCATTCTCTTCACATTGGTTTTCCAAGTAGACAGGGCCTTGCTCAATCTCGTGAGGGCAGCATTGTTCACTTTATTCCCTTTGAGGCTTGTGTTTGCAAATTGAGCGGGGAACTTGTATCGTTCGTGCAGCTTCGTGAAGAGGAGGTTGCGCAAATTCCCTCGGTCAGGATGCCTCAGGTTCTCGGTGTTGATCGAGATGGTGCTCCGGAGAATGCACCCGAGCTGAAGCGAGTACCACTTGACTATTCGTTCGGGCGCCGTTGGATTCCCGTCGGAGTCCACTTCAGTAATTTCCTCCTTGAGGGTGCGGAGCACGGTCGGGCGCCGGTCCTTCCGTTGCCTCTTCGGTTGGCTGTCATCTGTGCGTGCGCCACCATCATCAGTGGTGGCATCATCGGCGGCACCATCGGTTGTGGCATCAGTGGGGTAATCCTCGGCGGTACCATCAGTGGTCTCAGGATCGGTGGGGAAGGCGGCGTCCTCATACAAGTGAGGTTGTTCCTCCATCTCCTGGGACAGCTCCCAGAATGCCTTGCCGCCCGAACCGCCGGCCTCATCGTTGTTGGCCATGTTTCTCTCTAAATAGGAACAAAGTTTGGGCAAAAAGTTGGTTATTTTCAAGGAACAAGATCATGGTCTCATTATTTAGGGTTTGTCGACACCGAGGCATCATAAAAGCTATGCTTTTATAATTGAGGGTTTTTCGACGCCGAGGCACCCTAAAAGCTTAAGCTTTCATCATTTCGGTTTTTATCGACACCGAGGCACCCTAAAAGCCAAGGTTTTATAATTTATGGTTTGTCAACACCGAGCCATCCTAAAAGCTAAGGTGGGAAGGAGAATTCTAAGTTGGGCCTAATCATTTGGCTCTATTGCCGCCTATGGTTTAATGCAGGTAGAATAAAGGGGCACTTGATCCTACTTAATTAACTACTAAGATACCCTGGCCCATGCATTAGTCACAAGTACCCTATATGTCCTATTTTTAGCAAAGTCATGCTAAAATTCATGGAAAATTTCAGCATGACCTTTGCTGAAAATAGGACATATGGAGTACCCGAATTGGCCGGAACGGAAGTTAATCGACATTCCATCAAACTCAAGGGCCTCTTGGGGTACCTGCAAAATCATTATCCCCGCCTAATGAAGTCGCCAATGGGTCATTTCAGAAGATCACAAGTAGCATCATCACAAGTACAACATCATGACAAGTACAGTAGCAACAGCAGTGAATACAGGCATAACAGCAGCATCAACAGTTAAGAAAAAGTTGTAGAAGCTTGTAAAAAAATAGTTTGAAGTTCAAATATTTACAACAAGGAACCAAGTACATGACCACCATTATTATCATTGTGCTAGTGTGACATACAAGTAGTACTAGTGTACATGAAAAAAAAAACCTAAAACCTAAAACCTAGTGTGACATACAGTCACGGCTTGATAGCAAACTGACAACAACTAAAAAATCAGGTGTCAACACTTACTATTCCATTTATCTTTATTTATTTACCCTTTTTCAAATAGTTTTCTTTTTTGTTTGCTTTTCTCTATTTAATTGTTTAGTTTTATATATAATTATTTATTGATGAGGTCAGAAGGCTGATGAAAGAAGGGAGGTAGTTCAAACTTGCTCATGTAGCTCATGAGCAGTCAACTGAGAACAACTACATAAGGGTCGTACTAGAAAAATTCAAGTAGTAAAGGTATACATTTTCCTTTTACTAAATTCAGCAGCAACAGGTATGCCCACCGTATCCTCATTTATTTCTGTTTTCCTAAATTCATTAAAGATAGGATACTCCTGTTACTCAATTAGTACTGCAATATCCCTTTTGTAGCTGGACACGGATACACAATTATAATACTCTAAATTGGTTAAAAGCATATATATACATATATATACACTGCACCAGCCCTGGACGTACAGAGGGATACTCAATTAATACTCCTGTATCCCGTGTGTAAGGACGTGGATACTCAATTATTACCCTAACATTGGTTAGAAGCATATATATACAAGGTACTGCACTACTCATGGATGCATAGCGGGATACTCAATTAATACCCTCGATATGTTGTGTCGCAGGACGACGATACTCAGTTAAGATTGGGTAGAATCATCTATATATAGACTATACTGCACTACTGGAAGACATATAGAGGAATTAACCTCCAGCAACCAATTATACGCCCATGGCCTTCGACTCCGACCATCATAACTCATCCAAAAAGAGAAGTAAACAAGAGGGTAATGCCACCTTTCATACTGTATTTACATCAGATGGAGTGCTCTAGCTACTATCTGATGGCATCCCTAGTAGGCTAGGAGGATCTTGTTGCAAATGACTGCCATGGATGCAACAAAGGTGTCTGGGCGCAACAAGGCTACCGGGACATGGCATATCCGCTGCACGATCCTCCCTGGTGAGGACAAGATCAAGGAGATGATCCCGCGCCTCAAGGAGTTCCACGAGTCCTTCATTAATGAGTTCCGCGACCGAAGCTGATGCGCATTTTCAGCTACACAAGCCACAGGCCGGTCAGAGCCCCGAAGGCGGTGTGATCTTCACTACCATGTAAATTAAGCCTAGCTGTACTACCAATAAATAAACTTTCACAACCCTGTAAATTAAGCCTGTGTTGTACTACCAATAAGTAAACTTTGGCAGCGGTGTGTTCGTCCTTCCCTGTAAATTAAGCCTGTGTTGCTATAATACACTTTGGCTTTGCAAAGTCTCGTTGCCGCGATGATCATAGTCAATAGTGCAACGAAACTGGCAGTTGAATGTACACTGATTCTGCACCTCAATTCACACCATCCGACATTCAGAGGATCAACACTATAAAAGACTTGAGCTCCTACACTGAACCAAATTAATGGGATGATAATACAGATCAACACTACAAAAGCCTCCCCCCTCTATCAGGCCTATACCCTACCACCGACTCATCACCCCGAAACCTAGGGCAGAGAGGCGAAAAAAGGAAAAGCAAGAAAAGAAGAATGCAAGGACTGGTAGGTAGGAGGGGGATGCCATGGGGAGTTTGTAGCTTTATACCTTGGTGTTGGCGACGGTGAGGGGCCCGTGGTCGGCGAGGATCTAGAGGAGGCGGCCGGAGATGGCCACGCACCTGGGGGAGGCCGGGGTGTCGAGGCCGGGGCGTCGGGGCCGGGGCGTCGGGGGCCAGGGCATCGGGGGCGCGGGCGGCGGCGGCGTAGCTCCGGGCGTCCGGGGCGTCGATGGCGCGGGCGTCGAGGGCGTCGGCGGGTGCGGCCGGAGAGAGAGGCGTCGGCGGGTGAGGGAGAGAGAGGCGTCGGGGAGAGGGGGAGATCTGGCGAGAGGGAGAGAGAGGAGGGTGCGGCCGGTCCCATAAGTATGGGTGTATTACTAATGGCTAACCGCAGCTCCGTGCGCCATAAGTATGTAGACTCTAATGGCGCACCACCCCAGGTGCGCCATTAGTATTGTGTTCTAGTCAGTAGCCCGTCAGAAAGCTGTATATTCCACCTAACCCACTACATAACAGAACCCCCGCACTAGCCCGACTGGTCAGCACTCTACACACCCACCAGGAGGGCCTGGGTTCGATTCCCAGGATCCCCAAATTTTTTTTGCTTTTAAAATATTGCTGTTTGACACTTATTTGTGTTTAAATATGTTCAAACTTGTTTAAATCATAACAGTAATATTTTTTTTATAAAAAAGTAATAATTTTTTTAAAAATATCATCAAATTTGTTATTTGAAAATATTTATGAATATGAAAAAATATCATCAAATTTATTATTTTGAATATATCATGGGTCGGCGGTGGTGGTTGAGTAGGGGAATCGAGGGTGCGGGGGGTCGGCGGCGGCGGACGCTGGACCGGGGGGTGCTCGACGGCGGCGGTTGAGTAGGGGAATCG
>LR738713.1:653782316-653927214 GCA_902687465.1 Secale cereale
ATCTGGCGAGGTGGGATAGCGATCGAGATGGAGGGGGGGGGGGTCGAGATCGAGTGTCCATGAAATTTAAAAATATTCATGATAGTTCAAAAAGTGCCCATGAAATACAATCGAGAAATGAAGGGTACGATTTAAATACAATCGATCTTAGCTAGCTATCTGTTCACAATCTTCTTGCCCTTCTTTTTCGCAAATGGAGTTCTTCTGTGGAACGGACGTCCTTTAGGTAGGGTGGTCCTGCTTCTTCTTGTGGTGTAAGCTGCTACTTCATCATCGTCGTCATGTTCGATCCTCGGGTTGCCGTACTTGTCGAAGTCTTGCTCATTGGCTACTCCATCCATTCCGATGATCTTCCTTTTGCCTCTCCTCACGACAACACGACTGGGCTTTGACGGATCAGTAATGAAGAAGCATTGGTCAACTTGGGAAGCCAGTACCCATGGCTCATTTTTCGCGGTGACGTTTGCGCCCGCGGTCTTGGATTTGGCTTCGGGTATAACCATGGTGGTGAAATACCGGTCTTCTTTTAGGACGCTCTTGGCCCATCTGACACGGAACATCGGGACCTTCTCTCCAGCGTAGCTCAGCTCCCAGATATCCTCGATCCTTCCGTAGTATCTGTCCTTGTCATTACCGGTGTAGGATTGCATCGTTACCCCGGAGTTCTGATAACTATCGCTCTTCATGTCCTTGGCCTCGGTGTAGAATGTGTAGCCGTTGATATCGTACGCCTCATAGGTCATCAGGTTGTGCTTGGCGCCCTGTGACAAGGCGAATATGAGTTGTTCTTCCGCGGAATAATCATCATGTAAAGGGTACGACAGAAGCTTCTGCTTGAACCAATGCGTGAAACATGAGTTGTGCTCTTTGATTATATCTCCGTCCGTCCTCTGTTGGCCTCGGTCATTGTACGTCTTCTCAATAAAGGTTTTGTGCTGAACCACCCAAGGATCGACCACGTCTATGTGTTGTAGCGCGACTAGGTTTGGTCTTTCAAAGTCGGCGAGTCGACCCTCGAAGTCGACATGCATTTCGCGACGACCCTCACGGTGACCCCATCCAGCGAGCCTGCCGAGGTGCCTATTGACGGGCAGACCAACGGGGTTCTCGATGCATATATAATTCGTGCAGTAGGAGATGCACTCTTCAGTCAGAAAGCCCCTGGCTATGCTTCCCTCTGGACGTGATATGTTGCGAACGTATCCTTTGATGACACCATTCATCCTTTCAAACGGCATCATGCTGTGCAGGAACGTCGGCCCGAGTTGGATGATATCGTCCACGATATGGACCAGCAGATGCACCATAACGTCGAAGAATGCGGGCGGGAAGTACATCTCAAGCTCGCATAGTATGACCACGATCTCTTCCTGTAGCCTTCTGAGTTACCTCACGCCAACAGACTTCCGAGAGATGACGTCGAAAAAGTTGCATAGGCCAAATAGGGTTTCACGGACGTGCGCGTCCATGATACCACGGATTGCAACTGGAAGTATCTGCGTCATCAGCACGTGACAGTCATGAGACTTCATCCCGCTGAACTTCAGCTTCGCCCGGTCTAGGTATCTACTTATCTTCCCCGCGTAACCGTAAGGAAGTTATACTCCTACGAGGCAGGTGAAAAACTGCTCGATCTCCTCCTGACTTAGAGTGAAGCACGCGGGAGGGTAGTCATTTGCGGTCTTCTTGGCCTTTTTGCCTTTGCGACGACTTTCCGTGTCCTGCTTCGCCTCATCATCATCATCATCATCATGATGATAATCATATATAGCGTGAAGCTCCAGCCTGATGCCCATTGATTTCAAGTCTGCCCTTGCTTTCGGCCCATCTTTTGTCCTCTCTGGCATGTTGAGCAGGGTACCAAGCAGATTCTCGCACACGTTCTTCGTGATATGCATTACATCAAGGCTGTGAGGCACACGGTGGATCTTCCAGAACGGCAAGTCCCAGAAAACAGACCTTGTTTTCCATACCTTCAGCAGCGGCTCTGGCGCCTTTCGCTTCTTTCCCGGCTCTGGCGCCTTTTGCTTCTTTCCCGGCAGTGGGCATTCTTTCCAATTTTTCAACAGCTCGTCTATTTCCTCGCCGCTCCTCGTACGCGGGCGTCCTCGGGGTTCGGTTTCACCATCGAACAGATCCTTGGGTTTTCTCCACAGGTCATCGTCGCGAAGCCACCTTCGATGTCCCATGAACACGGTTTTCGAAGACCCGGGATCTCTATCTAGCTGGCGATACGTTGTGTCATCCATGCACCTGACACATCCAGAAAATCCGTGGACCACCTGCCCCGCGACATATCCGTAACCGAGATAGTCGTGCACCATCGTGAGAAGCACGGCTCTCATAGGGAAATATTCTTTCTTTGCGGCGTCCCACGTATTGGCTGGCGTTTTCCACAGCGTGTCTAGCTCCTCTTGCAGCAGCCCCAGATACAGATTGATGTCGTTCCCTGGTTGTTTCGGTCCTTCAATTAGCATACTCATGTGAATGTACTTCCTCTTCATGCACAACCAGGGGGGAAGGTTGTACATCCACACAAACACAGGCCAGGTGCTATGAGTGCTTCTCTGGCTGCCAAACAGATTGACTCCATCAGTGCTCGCGCCCAGCACGATGTTCCTTGGATCGTTCCCAAATTCAAGGTCTTCGAAGTTCAACGCTTGCCACTGGCTCGCATCCTTAGGGTGACTCGGCATCTTGTCTTTTTTATCTATCTCCGGATCATTTGCGTCATCTTCTCGCTTCTTCTCCTCCCTATCCGCGTGCCAATGAAGGAGCTTTGCTACCTTAGGGTCCGTGAAATACCGCTGCAGACGAGGAGTGGTCGGAAAGTACCACACCACTTTTCGAGGAGCTTTCTTCCTCTTCTTGTATCGAGTGACGCCGCACACCGGACATATGGTAGACTCCGCGTGCTCGTCCCGATAAATGATGCAATTGTTCATGCACACATGGTATTTCACGTGCGGTAAATCCAGAGGACACACGATTTTCTTCGCCTCCTCCAAACTGGTGGGGCACTTGTTCCCCTTGGGAAGACGTTCGTGCCAGAATGACATGTTCTCGTCAAAGCATGCGTCGGTCATTTTGTGTTTTACCTTCATCTCCAGAGCCATGAGCGTTACTTTCAGGAGGGTATCCTCGGGCCTGCATCCTTCATACAATGGAGTAACCGCGTCTAACTCAAGTTGATCCATCTTGGCTTTCTCTCGGGCGGCAGCTGATACGTCCAAAACGTATCTATAATTTCTGCTTGCTCCATGCCTCTTTTGGGTGATATTGCTATGATATTTATACACTTCCATACACTTTTGATCATATTTGGACTAACCTATTAACTCAGTGCACCCCAGTGCCAGTTTCTGTTTTCTGATGTTTTTGTATTTCAGTTTTTCCCATTACGAGAACTGCCAGAAAAATGCCGAAAAAATTATATAAAAAATCAGCGTTCCAGAAGGTTCCCGGTAGCCAAAGTACAGCCGGGAGGGGGGAGGGCACCAGGGCTCCAGGCGTCCTAGCGGCGCCCCTCCCCCTAGGCCGCGCCGGGGGGGCGCCTGGGCCCCCCGAGCCTCGTCTGGTGCCCTCCTTTGGCATATATTTAGACCGTCTCCCAAAACCCTCGGGACGGAAACCCTTTTTCGCGATCTCATCTTTGTTCCGCCGCCGCCGCCGCTTCCAAGATCGGGAGCACCAGGAGAACTCTTCACGGCACCCTGCCGGAGGGGAGGATCACCACCGGGAGCTTCTCCACCACCATGGACGCCTCCCGGATGAGTTGTGAGTAGTCTCCCTTGGACCATGGGTCCATGACCAGTAGCTATGTGATGTTCTCCTCCCGTTCTTGTGCTTCACTAATTAGTCCTCGTGAGCTGCCCTACATGATCGAGGCAAATATGTAATCCTTATGCTGTTGCTATGATGAGTTTGCTGGGATCCGATGGATTATGAGATTACGTTCAGATTGTGTTTGAGTAATATATTTGATTCACCTCTTTTATATTTATGTTCGTAAGTAATTCTTGCATGTTCTCCGTTGTTATTTATTGCTTTGGCCAAGTAGTAGGTAGTGACTCCAAGAGGGAACGTTATGCTTGATTGTGGGTTCATGCCCCTCGATGACTAGCTTGAGTGACAGAAACATGAGTCTAGGGGATGTGTTGTTGCCACAAGGGGGAAAACAACGGTGCTTGTGCCCGCGGGTGCAAGGATTGTTTACTTTACGCAAAGTTCTTTTAATGCAGTTGTCTATTGCTTTGAGTTTACACTATGGGTGGGACTCACAACTTAATACCAGCGAGACATTCTGGATAGATATCTCAAGGTGGATGATTAGTAGTAGATGCAGATGGATTTCGGTCTACTTACCTCGGCGTACCGCCCATGCTTTGAACCTCTACCTTTCTTGCAACATAGTTAGCATTGGTTTGCGCACATAATTCTGTCAATTGCCCAGCTGTAATTCGTTTACCTCACATAGCTGTTTTATCGTCTTTTGGGAGAGAGACATCACTAGTGAACATCATGAGACTCCGGTCCATATTACCATCACTAGCGAAAAAGTAAATAGCGGATGTGATCAATGATGGTAATATGGACCGGAGTCTCATGATGTTCACTAGTGATGTCTCTCTCCCAAAAGACGATAAAACAGCTATGTGAGGTAAACGAATTACAGCTGGGCAATTGACAGAATTATGTGCGCAAACCAATGCTGACTACATTGCAAGAAAGGTAGAGGTTCAAAGCATGGGAGGTACGCCGAGGTAAGTAGACCGAAATCCATCTGCATCTACTACTAATCATCCACCTTGAGATATCTATCCAGAACGTCTCGCTGGTATTAAGTTGCGAGTCCCACCCATAGTGTAAACTCAAAGCAATAGACAACTGCATTAAAAGAACTTTGCGTAAAGTAAACAATCCTTGCACCCGCGGGCACAAGCACCGTTGTTTTCCCCCTTGTGGCAACAACACATCCCCTAGACTCATGTTTCTGTCACTCAAGCTAGTCATCGAGGGGCATGAACCCACAATCGAGCATAACGTTCCCTTTTGGAGTCACTACCTACTACTCGGCCAAAGCAATAAATAACAACGGAGAACATGCAAGAATTATTTATGGACATAAATATAAAAGAGGTAGATCAAATATATTACTCAAGATCAATCTGAACATAATCTCATAATCCATCGGATCCCAGCAAACTCATCATAGCAACAGCATAAGGATTACATAGGTGCCTCGATCATGTAGGGCAGCTCACGAGGACTAATTAGTGAAGCACAAGAACGGGAGGAGAACATCACATAACTACTGGTCATGGACTCATGGTCCAACGGAGACTACTCAAAAGTCATCCAGGAGGCGTCCATGGTGGTGGAGAGGCTCCCGATGATGATCCTCCCCTCCGGCAGGGTGCCGGGAAGGGTTGTCCTGGTGCTCCCGATCTTGGAAGCGGCGGCGGCGGCGGAACAGAGATGAGATCGCGAAAAAGAGTTCCCGTTCTGAGGGTTTCGGAGGACGCTTTAAATATATGCCAAAGGGGGGCATCGGGGAAGCTTTGGGGGGCCCAGGCGCCCCCCCGGCGCGGCCCAGGGGGGGCGCGCCGCTAGGGTGTCAGGACCGGTTTTCCAATAAAACATTTATTGAAAAATCGCCCCTTTCATCAAACTAGTATAGAGAATTCCTCCATACTGGCAGACAAATCCTTGATACAGAAATCCAGAAGTGCTAAATATTATACAGGGTTGAGCTGAGGTTGCTCAACAATTTATTACAAGCACGCCAATATTATACATAGAGGCGGATATGACACAACTGGATATGGTGGCATAACTACTAACTCGTGGATATGGTGGTAGTGGATATGTCACAGCGGTGTGGGTGGCGTGACTCCAATATCTTACACTCATCAAGCGCCGGAGTGAGGCTTGATGATTTTATTATGGTGGCGGAAGCGTATATAATACAAGTGACCAACTCCAGGATCGCAAGGGACTGACTGGGACTCCTCTAGGCGTCGGACTCGCTATCGAATTCTTCATCCATAAGATCGCCTTCGTCAACATCTGGCCAAATCAACAAGCCAGGTGAGTACTTTGAATGTACTCGCAAGACAGTTTGGACATAAGGTATAACAAATGCAAACATGATGCACAAGAGCAATAATGCACACGTAAGTAATTCAATTAGTGTTGCAAGATAAATAAATAGCGGAAGACCAATCGGGTGTCTGGAGCGACGCCTCGAAAGGTAAAATAGAATAAACGTGCCACAGTCGGGCGTCAGGGCGACACCGCAGAAAGGGCTTATATCAAAGGTAAATAACAAGAATGCCACAGTCGGACGTCTGAGCGACATCACATAAAGGGCTTATATCAAAAGTAAATAACATGAATGCCACAGTCGGACGTCTGAGCGACATCACATAAAGGGCTTATATCAAAAGTAAATAACATGAATGCCACAGTCGGACGTCTGAGCGACATCACATAAAGGGCTTATATCAAACAAGGAAAAATTTGAGTAGTTCCTGGAGGTAGCACCGTCCTAAGGAATACTCGGCACATAAAAGTAAACGGGTTAGTCCATTCACAGAGGTAACGATCAACCGGGTTTACCCTTGTCAGAAATATTAATTCTACAGAGACTGACACTGAGACTGACACGGATCTGCTAACCAACGTCCTTGTCCAAGGACTTGATTATGCGAATAGTTTTGACTCTGCAGAGTTTGTACCTTACCACAGCCAACGGATTTCAGTAGTCACCAAGGACTAGTTCCGTTCACGGTATTTTAGAAGAAAACACATCTAACCAGTACACACCCATTCCACATTCCGCTGCCAGGAATCACCCTAGGCAACGTTCACGAAGACTCTTGAGGCGGGGAGGCCACTCCTCGAATAGCATGGGATCAAATTTATACCGCGCGCTCTAAGGGGTGCCCCCCTCTCGGTCCCAACCGGAAACACCCATGCCCCCTGACCGGATGACGGCTTTAATCCAGGGCCATGGAACCTTCATCACGGCCTCTCTATTTGGTGTGTACCAGGAAAGAGGTTTGCAACATACTAAACCGTATTCTTTGCAGAAAACATGTGGTAGCACAACAAGGAAAAATGGACGTGATCGAGACTTGGCCCACGTCAACACCGTAGTTAAAAGTTAATGTAAAACTGGCATGCTCCAACAATACCAGCTTTCATCTTATCATGCCACCACATGATCAGACTATTCTTCATCAACTGATCTCATCAAGTTTTTGTAGCTCACTTGCAACTTACCGTGCATGGAATATAACATCCACCAAATGCTTATATAAACATGCCTTAAGAAAACCACACTAGCAAACATGAAAAACACTCATCATATCAAAGGTTCAAACATGCTTGCCTGGTTCGGAGTAGTCGGAGTCTAGTTCGGTGAAGTTTGCGGCTCCGTCACCTCCGTCGGTATCTACGGTAAAAAAAAACCGAATACTACGTAAATACGTGCATGCGCAAAAGTGTTCCAAACATTTTTCAAATAAATATGATAAAAAAACTAGGCATAATTATGAAGGTGACAGAAAAGGAATCAACCAAAAATCCTTTTTAGTTTAAAAGTTATAAAGAAAACAAACCCAGGGACTAGTCTGTAATGAAACAGAAACTATCCAGGGGGTAGTTTGTATAAACAGAAAACGCTTCGGATGAAAATACGCCGAACCGAATGGAAAGCGCACTTTGCCCGAAGGCGTTTTCAGAAAACGGTTCGAATAAAAAAAGAGAAAGCTGACAGGGGGGGCCCGCATGTCAGGTTTAAAAGAGGAAACAGAGTTCGCCGGCGCCAGAGACCTGCGGTGATCGCCGGCGACGAACTACTGCGAGGCAGAGGGAGGGGGAGGTACCGGCGTGTTCAGGGGGTTCTTCCGCGTCGGTGGGTGGTGGAAGTGACCGAAGGGAGGCACCACAACGACGGCGACTTCCTCTACGGCGGACGGCGGCGTCGGGTGATGATGGATCTCACCGGACGGGGTCTCTGACTGCAAATTGATGCTTGGGTTAGACTAGGTGGTGGACTAGGAGGTTGCTGACCGAGTCTGGTAAGCGGAGGTGCCCTCACCAGAGCGAACCTTGCCGGAGCCCGAAGCGGATCGGGGCGGCCGGAGTTGGGGAAGAAGGCCCTTCCGAGGCCCCCTGAGTGGTTTTGGCGAGGCTGTGGTGAGGTGTGGTGGGCGCGGTGGCTTCACAACGTCTCTGGAGCCCTATTTATAGGCTGGCGAGGGAGGTGCCGCGGACGGAATATCTCCGGCGAGGGATTACGGCGAGGTAGGAGTCGGACTGGTGGTTTAGGGGGTTGAGCATCTTCAGGGTGGTCCACTGGCTCCATTCCGCGTCTAAGCTCGTCCGCATTTGGCTTGCTCCGCTGTTTCAACGGAACGGCGCTTACGGGCCCGCCGGCGGCAGAGAGCGCGTTCTGCGCTACTCAGGCCACGGCGACGGTCTTGCAGCGCGTTCGGGGGATGTAGGCGTACACGCGGAGGCCACCGGTGGCTTGGGCGGCGCGGGGCGGCGCCGTACTGCAGGGCTCACTCCTGACGGCCGCCACGGGCGGTACTGTCACCGCTGCACTCGCCGGAGACGACGGGACAGCTCAGCACCGACGCCCACGTCCAGCCAACCGACCATGCGGCGCACGGATAAGGAGAGGGAGCAGTGAGCAAGAGGCCAAAGCGAGTCACTGGCGAGATTGGCGACGGCGACTGAAGAAAACGACACTGACGACTGAAGATCAATACTAAACCCTGAAACCTAACAGAAACAGTGCAAGCAAGGTGCTTGATGAAATGTTTGCTGCATGTGGAGAATTTTCCTTGAGCTGGGACTTGGTGAGGGGGTCTCTTGATGTATCTGGAGGCTGCATGAACTTCCCCAGAATTTTTGGAAAGATGAAAGAATGAAATTCATCAAAATTAGCAAATCTGCTCCAAACTTGTAGCAAGCATATTTTGAAAATTTTGAACTGATGACCAGTGGGTCTTGATGGATATGAGTTGAGGGTACTAAGGACTAGCCCTAGGAATTTATTTGGAGCCAGGATTCAAAAGGGATCCAGTAGTTCCTTTGTAAACCACTAGGGTCCAAATAAATGACAGAAAAATATTTTGTGGTTTAAATAAATAGAAATAAAATCTAGAGGAAGTTGAAACTTGCTGGAATTGATGCTTAACCTGACCCCAAGGTAGGGAAGAGGGTTTTGGAAGGAAGTTATCCACATAGGTCATGGTAAGAGAGCATCTTTGAATAGGGAGGGATAAATCCAAGGATTTAAAAGAATTCTTTTTAACAAAAGAAATAGTAAAAATGATCCAAGAGTAATTGTGTTGAACCAACACAAGTTGAAAGACCCTCAAGACCAGAATCAAAAATTGAGAAGGGTTCAAAAAAAAAAAGATTTGTCAGAAGCAAAAATTTGGGAAGGAGGGTCTCTCAAAAGGAAAATTTCAAATAACCTCCTTTAAATCAATTAAAGAATTTGGTAAAAACCAAACCAAAAATTTTGGGGTGTTACAACACCCACCCCCTTAGGAAAAAATCTCGTCCCCGAGATTCCAGCTGATCCTCAAATAGGTGTGGGTACTATGTTCGAAGAAAATCCTCTCTCTCCCAGGTTGCTTCATCTTCGGTGTGGTTGCTCCACTGAACCTTGAAGAATTTAATTGTCTTCTGACGGGTCCTCCTTTCAGACTCCTCCAATATTTTTACTGGACGTTCCCTGTAGGTGAGGTCCGGTTGCACGTCAATGTTCTCGTGAGATACATGCTTTTCTGGGTTGCTTACACACTTCCTCAATTGTGATATGTGGAACACGTCATGGACGTCAGATAGTTCTTTGGGTAGGTCTAGCTGGTAGGCTACTGTGCCTCTTCGTACAGTCACACGGAAAGGTCCAATAAAACGTGGTGCTAGCTTTCCCTTAATTTTGAATCGCTGCAGGCCCCGCATAGGGGATACTCTTAGATACACATAGTCACCGGGTTCAAAACTGACTTCACGATGTTTCTGGTCATAATAACTCTTTTGTCGGCTCTGGGCTGTCTTGAGTCGATCCCTGATTAATTTAACCTTCTCCTCAGCTTCTTTGAGCATGTCTGGGCCGAAGATACGGCTGTCTCCTGTCTCTGACCAATTTAATGGGGTACGGCACCTTCGCCCATACAAAGCTTCAAAAGGTGCCATCTGTAGACTGGATTGGTAACTGTTGTTGTATGCGAACTCGGCATATGGTAAGCTTTCTTCCCAGCTGGTTCCATAAGTTAGAACACATGCTCTCAACATGTCTTCTAAAATTTGGTTCACACGTTCGGTCTGTCCTCCAGTCTGGGGATGGTATGCCGTGCTGAATACTAGTTGAGTTCCCAGAGCTTGTTGCAAATGATCCCAAAATCTAGAGACGAATTGAGTGCCTCTGTCGGATATTATGGTCCTTGGAACTCCATGTAGACAAACAATACGGGAGAGGTAAAGCTTGGCAAGCTTCTGTGTGGTGTGGGTTGTCTTTACCGGAATAAAATGTGCCACCTTGGTCAACCTATCGGTGATGACCCATATGGCATCATTTCCGTGTCGTGATTGAGGTAGTCCAACAATAAAATCCATTCCAACCTCATCCCATTTCCATTCAGGTATCTTGTTTGGCTGTAATAGTCCTGCTGGTTTTTGGTGCTCGGCTTTAATGCGCTGACATGAATCACAACAGGCAATGAATGTGGCTATATCCCTCTTCATACCGTGCCACCAAAATCTTTCCTGAATGTCCTTGTACATTTTTGTTCCTCCAGGGTGGATGGAATATGGAGCGGTATGGCCTTCGGTCAAAATTTGTTGTTTGAGGTCTTCTATATTTGGCACGCAAAGCCTGTCTCCGTACCATAATATCCCCTCATTGTCTATGACGAATTCTGAGGCTTTGCCCAGACTTACTTTTCTTTTTATGCCTTCGATGCTGGGGTGTCCATGCTGGGCTTTCTTAATTTGTTCCATTAGGGTGGGGTGTATTTCTAAATTTGATATAGAGCCTTCAGTGACCAACACCATGTTGAGTTTGGCAAACTCCCTTTGAAATTCTGGTCTCAAGTTTTGTGAACTGTCGTTGCTGGAGCTTGGATTACTGCTGAGAGCATCTGCCACTACATTTGCCTTTCCTGGATGGTAGTGAATGCCAACATCATAGTCTTTTACTAGTTCCAACCAGCGTCGTTGTCGCAAATTGAGTTCAGGTTGTGTGAAAATATATTGGAGGCTTTTATGGTCTGTATATATTTCACAACGATTTCCAAGCAAAAAGTGCCTCCATTCTTTGAGTGCATGTATAACTGCTGCTAATTCCAAGTCATGAGTGGGATAGTTCTCTTCATGCTTTCGCAGTTGCCTGGAAGCATATGCGACTACTTTGCCTTCTTGCATTAATACGCATCCGAGGCCTTTCCGGGACGCGTCGCAATATACTTCAAAATTTTTGTGTATGTCTGGTACGACCAATACTGGTGCTGTGGTTAATCTCTTTTTGAGTTCTTGGAAACTTTTCTCGCAGTCCTCAGTCCACACAAATTTCTTATCCTTCTTGAGTAGCTGTGTCATAGGCTTTGCTATGGTGGAGAATCCTTCAATAAATCTTCTGTAATATCCAGCCATTCCCAAAAAGCTTCGTACGTCGGTTACGTTGGCTGGTGGTTTCCAGTCGAGTACAGCCTTGACCTTTTCTGGGTCTACGGCAACACCTTCTTGGGTTAATACGTGGCCCAGAAAACCAACCTGTTTTAGCCAAAATTCACACTTACTGAATTTGGCGTACAATTGATGCTTCCTTAATTCTCCCAGCACAATTCTGAGATGTTCAGCATGTTCTTCTGGTGTTTTAGAATATACCAAAATATCATCAATGAACACCACAACAAATTTGTCCATAAATTTCATGAACACTTTGTTCATGAGGTGAACAAAGTATGCGGGGGCGTTTGTCAGTCCGAACGGCATTACTGTAAATTCATATAATCCGTATCTGGAAGTGAATGCTGTTTTAGGGATATCTTCTGCCCGTACTTTTAACTAATGATATCCCGACCTTAAATCAATCTTTGAGAAGACCTTGGCTTGTGCAAGCTGGTCAAATAAATCATTGATCCGTGGCAGCGGATATTTGTTTTTGATGGTAACCATGTTGAGTGCTCGATAGTCTATACATAATCTCAGTGTTCCATCCTTTTTCTTGGCAAATAATACTGGCGAACCCCAAGGTGAGGAGCTGGCCCGGATAAATCCTTTGTCCAGTAATTCCTTTATTTGCTTCTTCAATTCTACCAACTCGGAAGGTGCCATCCTATAAGGTTTCTTGTAAATGGGAGTGGTTCCAGGTGCTAGTTCAATAGTGAATTCTATTTCTCGATCTGGTGGCATGCCTGGTAGCTCTTCAGGAAATACATCAGGAAACTCACATACCACTGGAACTTCATTTAAATCTGAAATATCCACCTTGTTCAATCTTGGTCGCAATGATACTGGTCTTACTTGAGCTGCAATTTTTATCGTCTTCCCTTGGTGATGAGTGAGGATCACAGTTCGATTGAAACAGTCGATAAATCCCTTGTTGGTAGTTAACCAGTCCATTCCTAGGATAACATCCAATCCCTTATTTTCCAATACAATGAGGTTTGCTTGAAACTTTAATCCCTCGAGCTCAATAATCACACCTTGGCAATAAGTCTGGGTGATTTGCTTAATCCCGGGGGACTTGATGGTCATAGAATTTTCCAAGGGGAGAATTGAAAAATTATGTTGTAAAGCAAATTTCTTTGAAATGAACGAATGAGAAGCTCCAGAATCAAACAAAACCGTGGCAGGTATTGTGTTGACAGGAAACGTACCGAGTACGATATCCGGAGCATTTTGCGCTTCTTCCTTGGTCACAAGGTTCACGTGACCCTTCTTGTGATTGTTGCTGGGATTGAAGTTGTTACGCTTGGGGGCTGAATTATTTCCACCATTATTTGTCTTGGGGGCCGAGTTTCTTGGCTTTGGGCATTGCTTGGCATAATGTCCTTCCTCTCCACAAGCGAAGCAAGTAACGCCCGGGTGATACGTAAAATCTTTATCCCTTGCATGAAAATTCTTGTTTGAGCGGGGAACATTGTTTGCGGATTTGTGCGCCCCATTTTTCCGAGAATCAATCTTGTTCCGGTTGTCGCGAGATTGAGAAGTCTTGTCCCGCTTGCGCTTGCGAAAATCCTCCAAACTACGGCGTTCATTCTCCAAGGTAATAGCTTTGTCCACAAGTGTTTTGAAATCCGGAAAGGTGTGCACGACCAGTTGGCATTTAAGTGCTGGTGCCAGGCCGTCCAGAAATTTTTCCATCTTTTTATTCTCAGTCATATGTTCTTCGTTGGCGTAGCGAGATAGTTGAGTAAACTGACTATTGTACTCAGTCACTGACATGCTTCTCTGCTTGAGGTCATCAAACTCCCTTTTTTTGATCTTCATAATACTTTTGGGAATGTGCGCCCCACGAAAATTTTCCTTAAACTCCTCCCAGGTGATGTTGTTTTCATTGGGGTGCATATGTAGAAAATTTTCCCACCACGATGCAGCTGCTCCAGTAAGGTAGTGAGGTGCATAAAGTACTTTCTCACGGTCTGAACATTGTGTGATAATTAATTTCCTCTCAATGTCTCGAAGCCAGTCATCAGCCTCAAGGGGTTTATCCGTGTGGGAGAACGTCGGGGGACGCGTCTTTTGTAGTTCAGCCAACTTGGAATGCTGCTGGTATGGTTCACGGTGATTTCTCATGTTGATAATATGGTTCATCATTTCTTGATGTTGCTGCTGGCTTTGCTCATAACGGCGGCATACTTGAGAAAGTGCTGCTTCACTGTTTTGCTGACTTGACTGCCCCTGTGTGAAATCGTTACTTGCCTGGGTACCATTATTTTCTTCCGGAGGGCTTCGCATGGAACGAGTCCAGGGGCGATGCATTCTCCACTCTGGGGCATTTTGCAGAACTCATGAGAAAAACCGAGTAGTAAAAACAATTAATATTGCGAAGGCAGAAATTTTAAAACTCCAAGATTTTTCAAGAAAACACTTGATTGCGCAAGGAGAAGGACCGCTCAGTATCTTACAAACAAGCCATAATTATACAATACTTCACTCAGGATGTGTGTACACATTCCTGACCTGTTATTTAGGCTAGTGCACTTCTCCCAGTCCCTACATGATGCGCACACAAACTACTTCTCACCAAGCCTATGTACATATAAAACATATCATACAAGCAGGTACATCGCACGGCTGCTCGGCGCACTCAGTCGGAGATGGTAAATACTTCCTTCGGCCTGCCGAGGGTAAGCCCCAGTGCTGCTGGGGAATCAACTTCTTCCTCACTAATAGGCTCCAGGCGCGGGGTACTAGGTCGTGCGGTTGAAATGGGAGTGGTAGGCAGTGCAGCACGAACTGGGGTAGGAGCAATGACTTGGTCAAACTCCTCAGTGGTAGGTAGGCGGCGAGCGATGGCTCGGATGGCAGGTGCATAGGATGATGAGGACGAGATGTATGACAGTGGTGGTGCTGTATGGAGCAGCTCCCTCCTGTTGGCAACACAGCCCTGAACTGAATCCATACGGGCAGCCACCAAGTCGTCCACGAGGTTATCAAAAGCTGCCTCAAGAGTCTTGAGATACTCAACAAGCATCTCAATAGCATCATCTCGTTCCCCCCTAGTGCATGCGAATGCATAGTGACAAGTGTACGGCACGTGGCAGGGGAGGTAGCGGTAGCGACGAGCCTTCATCGAAGGAAGAGCATCCCGGAGACGTGCTATTGCCTCACGGGCCGCCATCTGCATGGCATGCTTCTCTGTAGGCATGGCCCTCCCAACAAATCGGAAGCGGCGTAATTCAGAACGCCCTCCCTTGAATTGCACCGCAGCCTGGTGCATAGACACGCTGTCGCTGATCTTGTGCTCGTAGAGTGTGAACTCTGGACGAGTCGATGGCCCGATCGCGACCTTGACGATGGAGGCGAGGAGTTTGATAAACCCCTCAGGCACGTTGGCGAACACCTGCGATTCGCAGTCGCGGCCGGCCATCTACAAAAGTAGACAAAAATTCCAGATAGTCAAATCATAAATTTATGATGACTAACAGAAAAATTTGCTACGATTGCAATATGCTAAAACAGCACCTATTACGCTAATAACCGATTAGCGAGCGCACCTAGTGGCTTCCTACAGTCAGCCTGGCTCTGATACCAAGGTTGTCAGGACCGGTTTTCCAATAAAACATTTATTGAAAAATCGCCCCTTTCATCAAACTAGTATAGAGAATTCCTCCATACTGGCAGACAAATCCTTGATACAGAAATCCAGAAGTGCTAAATATTATACAGGGTTGAGCTGAGGTTGCTCAACAATTTATTACAAGCACGCCAATATTATACATAGAGGCGGATATGACACAACTGGATATGGTGGCATAACTACTAACTCGTGGATATGGTGGTAGTGGATATGTCACAGCGGTGTGGGTGGCGTGACTCCAATATCTTACACTCATCAAGCGCCGGAGTGAGGCTTGATGATTTTATTATGGTGGCGGAAGCGTATATAATACAAGTGACCAACTCCAGGATCGCAAGGGACTGACTGGGACTCCTCTAGGCGTCGGACTCGCTATCGAATTCTTCATCCATAAGATCGCCTTCGTCAACATCTGGCCAATTCAACAAGCCAGGTGAGTACTTTGAATGTACTCGCAAGACAGTTTGGACATAAGATATAACAAATGCAAACATGATGCACAAGAGCAATAATGCACACGTAAGTAATTCAATTAGTGTTGCAAGATAAATAAATAGCGGAAGACCAATCGGGTGTCTGGAGCGACGCCTCGAAAGGTAAAATAGAATAAACGTGCCACAGTCGGGCGTCAGGGCGACACCGCAGAAAGGGCTTATATCAAAGGTAAATAACAAGAATGCCACAGTCGGACGTCTGAGCGACATCACATAAAGGGCTTATATCAAAAGTAAATAACATGAATGCCACAGTCGGACGTCTGAGCGACATCACATAAAGGGCTTATATCAAAAGTAAATAACATGAATGCCACAGTCGGACGTCTGAGCGACATCACATAGAGGGCTTATATCAAACAAGGAAAAATTTGAGTAGTTCCTGGAGGTAGCACCGTCCTAAGGAATACTCGGCACATAAAAGTAAACGGGTTAGTCCATTCACAGAAGTAACGATCAACCGGGTTTACCCTTGTCGGAAATATTAATTCTACAGAGACTGACACTGAGACTGACACGGATCTGCTAACCAACGTCCTTGTCCAAGGACTTGATTATGCGAATGGTTTTGACTCTGCAGAGTTTGTACCTTACCACAGCCAACGGATTTCAGTAGTCACCAAGGACTAGTTCCGTTCACGGTATTTTAGAAGAAAACACATCTAACCAGTACACACCCATTCCACATTCCGCTGCCAGGAATCACCCTAGGCAACGTTCACGAAAACTCTTGAGGCGGGGAGGCCACTCCTCGAATAGCATGGGATCAAATTTATACCGCGCGCTCTAAGGGGTGCCCCCCTCTCGGTCCCAACCGGAAACACCCATGCCCCCTGACCGGATGACGGCTTTAATCCAGGACCATGGAACCTTCATCACGGCCTCTCTATTTGGTGTGTACCAGGAAAGAGGTTTGCAACATACTAAACCGTATTCTTTGCAGAAAACATGTGGTAGCACAACAAGGAAAATGGACGTGATCGAGACTTGGCCCACGTCAACACCGTAGTTAAAAGTTAATGTAGAACTGGCATGCTCCAACAATACCAGCTTACATCTTATCATGCCACCACATGACCAGGCTGTTCTTCATCAACTGATCTCATCAAGTTTTGTAGCTCACTTGCAACTTACCGTGCATGGAATATAACATCCACCAAATGCTTATATAAACATGCCTTAAGAAAACCACACTAGCAAACATGAAAAACACTCATCATATCAAAGGTTCAAACATGCTTGCCTGGTTCGGAGTAGTCGGAGTCTAGTTCGGCGAAGTTTGCGGCTCCGTCACCTCCGTCGGTATCTACGGTATAAAAAAAAACCGAATACTACGTAAATACGTGCATGCGCAAAAGTGTTCCAAACATTTTTCAAATAAATATGATAAAAAAAAACTAGGCAGAATTATGAAGATGACAGAAAAGGAATCAACCAAAAATCCTTTTTAGTTTAAAAGTTATAAAGAAAACAAACCCAGGGACTAGTCTGTAATGAAACAGAAACTATCCAGGGGGTAGTTTGTATAAACAGAAAACGCTTCGGATGAAAATACGCCGAACCGAATGGAAAGCGCACTTTGCCCGAAGGCGTTTTCAGAAAACGGTTCGAATAAAAAGAGAAAGCTGACAGGGGGGGCCCGCATGTCAGGTTTAAAAGAGGAAACAGAGTTCGCCGGCGCCAGAGACCTGCGGTGATCGCCGGCGACGAACTACTGCGAGGCAGAGGGAGGGGGAGGTACCGGCGTGTTCAGGGGGTTCTTCCGCGTCGGTGGGTGGTGGAAGTGACCGAAGGGAGGCACCACAACGACGGCGACTTCCTCTACGGCGGACGGCGGCGTCGGGTGATGATGGATCTCACCGGACGGGGTCTCTGACTGCAAATTGATGCTTGGGTTAGACTAGGTGGTGGACTAGGAGGTTGCTGACCGAGTCTGGTAAGCGGAGGTGCCCTCACCAGAGCGAACCTTGCCGGAGCCCGAAGCGGATCGGGGCGGCCGGAGTTGGGGAAGAAGGCCCTTCCGAGGCCCCCTGAGTGGTTTTGGCGAGGCTGTGGTGAGGTGTGGTGGGCGCGGTGGCTTCACAACGTCTCTGGAGCCCTATTTATAGGCGGGCGAGGGAGGTGCCGCGGACGGAATATCTCCGGCGAGGGATTACGGCGAGGTAGGAGTCGGACTGGTGGTTTAGGGGGTTGAGCATCTTCAGGGTGATCCACTGGCTCCATTCCGCGTCTAAGCTCGTCCGCATTTGGCTTGCTCCGCTGTTTCAACGGAACGGCGCTTACGGGCCCGCCGGCGGCAGAGAGCGCGTTCTGCGCTACTCAGGCCACGGCGACGGTCTTGCAGCGCGTTCGGGGGATGTAGGCGTACACGCGGAGGCCACCGGTGGCTTGGGCAGCGCGGGGCGGCGCCGTACTGCAGGGCTCACTCCTGACGGCCGCCACGGGCGGTACTGTCACCGCTGCACTCGCCCGAGACGACGGGACAGCTCAGCACCGACGCCCACGTCCAGCCAACCGACCATGCGGCGCACGGATAAGGAGAGGGAGCAGTGAGCAAGAGGCCAAAGCGAGTCACTGGCGAGATTGGCGACGGCGACTGAAGAAAACGACACTGACGACTGAAGATCAATACTGAACCCTGAAACCTAACAGAAACAGTGCAAGCAAGGTGCTTGATGAAATGTTTGCTGCATGTGGAGAATTTTCCTTGAGCTGGGACTTGGTGAGGGGGTCTCTTGATGTATCTGGAGGCTGCATGAACTTCCCCAGAATTTTTGGAAAGATGAAAGAATGAAATTCATCAAAATTAGCAAATCTGCTCCAAACTTGTAGCAAGCATATTTTGAAAATTTTGAACTGATGACCAGTGGGTCTTGATGGATATGAGTTGAGGGTACTAAGGACTAGCCCTAGGAATTTATTTGGAGCCATGATTCAAAAGGGATCCAGTAGTTCCTTTGTAAACCACTAGGGTCCAAATAAATGACAGAAAAATATTTTGTGGTTTAAATAAATAGAAATAAAATCTAGAGGAAGTTGAAACTTGCTGGAATTGATGCTTAACCTGACCCCAAGGTAGGGAAGAGGGTTTTGGAAGGAAGTTATCCACATAGGTCATGGTAAGAGAGCATCTTTGAATAGGGAGGGATAAATCCAAGGATTTAAAAGAATTCTTTTTAACAAAAGAAATAGTAAAAATGATCCAAGAGTAATTGTGTTGAACCAACACAAGTTGAAAGACCCTCAAGACCAGAATCAAAAATTGAGAAGGGTTCAAAAAAAAGATTTGTCAGAAGCAAAAATTTGGGAAGGAGGGTCTCTCAAAAGGAAAATTTCAAATAACCTCCTTTAAATCAATTAAAGAATTTGGTAAAAACCAAACCAAAAATTTTGGGGTGTTACATAGGGCGCCTGGAGCCCTGGTGGCCCCCCACCCCCGGCTGTCCTTCGTGCGCAAGGAAGTTTCCGGAATGCTGATTTTTTATATAATTTTTCTGGATTTTTCCTGGCAGTTCTCGTAACGTGAAAACCTGAAATACAAATACAGCCGAAAACAAAAACTGGCACCGGGGTGCACTGGATTAGTAGTTTAGTCCAAATATGATCAAAAGTGTATGGAAGTGTATGAATATCATAGCAATATCACCCAAAAGTGGCATGGAGCAAGCAGAAATTATAGATACGTTTTGGACGTATCACCAAGCAAGCAAACATCTTTATAGACATGGTACAAGAGCTCTTCCAAATCCAACCCAGGAGAGGGTTGGCCACCATAGGTTGATGCACATGAAGGTAGAACTTCTTGGCTGTGTACTCAGAGGGCTTATTATGCTTCCATAGCCATGTATCAGGAATCTCCTGGTTTAAGTGCACAGAGGATAATAGTTTTGAAAGAGCCAGCATTTCATTGCGGGCCACCTGAGAAAGAGGAAGGGAGAACAATTCCTGGATGTCCTCAGTCATAAAGAAATCCCTGACTGAAAGATATTTATTGGAGCAGTAAGAGTGTAGTCTTGGAAATCTATCCCTCAAAGGTAATACCTTGTTATCCAATTCCCAGCTATCATACCAGAACAGGGCAGTGTCTCCTGAGCTCACCTTTATCATTGTTACTGCTCTGAACTTGTCCATTAACTTGGACACATCCTTCCACCAAAAGGATCCACAAAGAGTAGTGTCACGTGGTATCCTGTTAAAGTAATAGGAGTCCTAGATCAGGTTTACCCATGGTACATCTGCTTTATTGTAGAATTTGCTGAGGTGCTTCATAAGAAGGGCTTCATTCTGTAAGCCAAGATTTAGAACACCAAGGCCCCCCTTGGATTTGGGCCTACAAACTAAGGGCCAAGCAGCCAGAGAAGGGCCCTTCTCCTGGCCATATTTTCTCCATAGGAATTTCCTATGTATTCTCTCCAGTTGCTTCAGAATGGCAGCATGTAATGAGAGGCTGCATAAGAAATATATTGGCAAAGAGGAAATAACATAGTTAACTAGTTGTAACCTGCTACCCTGTGGTAAGAACCAGGAGCTAGCAGTAAGCCTTTTTTTCCATGCAATAAACCAAGGGCATGAAGTCAACTATCTTAGGCCTGGTGGTGCCAACAGGTAGACCTAGGTATGTAAATGGCATTGAACCTAACTTACAACCAAGCGGGTTTGCCAAAGCAGATGCTGTGTTGACATTAGTATTAATAGGGTACATTGAAGACTTGTGGTAGTTGATCTGCAGGCCAGTAGCTGAAGCAAAGGAGTCCAAAACCCTTCTTAGTGCAAGCAATTGGGATTCCTCTGCTGGAATAAAAAGAAGTGTGTCATCTGCATATTGCACTTTTGGAAAGTAAGGGTCCTGAGTTGGAATGGGCAGATTGATGTCTCCTTGGCGCAGAAGGTTATTAATCAGTGTTTGCAGAAGGTCAGCAGCTATGACAAAGAGCAATGGGGACATTGGATCGCCTTGCTTAACCCCACACTTGCATTTGAAGTGCTTACCTGGCACTCCATTAAGAAGGACTGTGGATGTTCCAGAAGATAAGAGCTCTTTAACCCAACCAATCCATTTTGGGGTGAAACCTTTAGCCTGCAGGATTCTGATTATTGCCTCATGTTGTATTGAGTCAAAGGCCTTTTCAAAGTCCAATTTGAGCAGAATAATGGACCTCCTAGACTGATTGCATTGGTGAATGTATTCAAAAGTCCAGGCCAAACAATCCTGGATTGTTCTGGATTTTATAAAGCCATATTCGTTCTTGTGGATGCAGTCCATAATCATTTCCTGAAACCTATTAGCAGCCAATTTGGTTAAGAATTTTAGGCCTACACTGGTTAGAGAAATAGGCCTAAAATCACTTGTTGTCTCAGGAGAGTTCTTCTTGGGAACCAGTGTGATGAATGCATCATTGAGATTCTCCAGCCCGACTGTTCCTGCATGGAATTCATGAACCAAAGAGATGAAATCCTGAGAGATAGTAGGACAACATTGCTTGAGGAATAGGCCATTTAAACCATCAGGACCAGGCGCCTTATCAATGGGCATTTCTTTGATAACCTTTTCAATCTCTATGGAAGAGAAAGGTTTAGACAAAACCTCTAGGCCAGGAACATGCTAAATGAGAGACAATATTTCCTCACCCAACACTATGGGTTTGACTGTTCCCATTCGGTTTTTGAACACCTGCAAGAATTATGCTGCCATGTCATCATGATCAGCCGTTGATCTCCCATCTGGTAACACTAGATTTGCTATTGCATTTTTCCTGTGCCTCTCAGTTGCCATAGCTTGGAAAAAATTTATGTTGTCCTCTCCCACCTTTATGTATCTGATAGTGCACCTTTTCTTCCAATATAGGAATTGGAGATGCAGAAGGTGCTCATGATGTAGCTTGACCAACTTTCTGAAGTTTCTCACAGGCACTGAGAGGGGTCTGATCTCCTCAAGATCATCAAACCACAGGATGACCCATGGGTTTTTAGGAGCAATTTCTTAATATGTGAGAGCCCTTTCTGCCACTTCTTTAGGGCATATCTCAAGGATTTCAACTTGTCAACTATGATTGCAGAAATATGAGACTTTCTTGATTTCCTCTGCCAGACTTCCTTAACACAGTCCATGAAGCTAGGTTGCTCAACCCAAAAGTTTTCAAATCTGGAAATATGTGCCCTGGGGATATTTGTGCTAATAGTAATGAGGCAAGGCACATGATCTGATGTGGTTTTGGCAAGTGGAGTGACCTGTGTCATTGGGTACTTAAGGATCCAGTTGGCAGACGTGAAAACCCAATCAAGCTGCTCAAGTAGGGGTGAGCTCTGCATATTAGACCAAGTGAACTTTCTTCCTTTAAGAGGTAATTCAAGAAGACCCAGATGCCCAATTATTTCATTGAAAATAAAGATATCGTTAATATCTCCTCCAGGAAGGTTTCTATTATTCGATGACCTAATGAAATTAAAATCTCCCATGAGCATCCAGTTGGCATTAGGGTCAATATCAAGGCTGTATAACCAAGCTACAAAAGCATCTCTCATTATTCCATGACAGGGCCCGTAAACATTCACTAATGTCCATGCTTCATTGTTATGAACCGAAGCGAATTTGACAATAATACCACAAGGTTCAACTTGAAGTAATGTGCCCGTGAACATGTCAGACCGCCAAATAGTGATGATACCCCCAGAGGCACCATTGGAGGGTGATTCAATGAAATGGTCAAAGCAAGGGGGGCAAATCTTTTTTATGAGAGCACGATCGGTGTTCTGAAATTTAGTTTCTTGTAAGCAAACGACAGCACATTTGCTAGAGACCACCTTTTCTCTGACTGCACGTTGGCGGGCCTCAGAATTGAGCCCTCTCACATTCCAACAAAGAACATTCCAACTACGAGTATCAAAATTACTCATTATATAAACTAGTTAAGCAGTAGGATAAAAGCATGGTACATAATACCATTGCAGGTTCAGAAGTATCCAACGCAAGGACACCCTCCAATGCAAGAACAACCTCCACAAACATTGTATCATAACAGAAGAAACCAAAAGGATAGGCCCAAATACAGGGCAAATGACGAGCATAAGTTTGTGTCAACAACATTAAGCATCCTTTGGCGACGAGGAATCCACCTAGGGAACAGCCATAAGCTTCTCCACTGTCAGAAGGGAAGGATCCATCTCCAGCTCAGCCCCAGCTGCTTGTAGCACCTTAATTGGGGTATAAGGTGGAACTTGGGCACCTTCATGGGGCTTCTCCTGATCCACGTCAGACTTGATGGCATCGGCAAGTGGCTTGGAGCGAGGGCGCTTCTTCCTGGGCTGGGACACAAGCTGCTCAAAGACAGCGTGCAGTAAGTCACTCAGAAGTACGGCCTCAGCACCATATACCATGAAGAAGGGGGTCCGATCAGTCGACCGGTTCGGAGTTGTTCTCAGTCCCCACAAAATAGATGGCAAATTAGTCACCCAAGCTCCAGCGGCATGCTTGAGATCGCGCATCAGCCGTGGTTTCAACCCTTGAAGGATCAAACTGTTTGCCCTTTCTGCCTGCCCATTCAACTGCGGATTTGCAACAAATGCGTAGTCGACTCGAGTGCCCTGGGAAGCGTAGTATGCTCTGAATTCATACGAATCAAAGTTGGAGCCATTATCTGTGATAATGCTGTGCGGGACTCCATATATGAATATCAGCTCTTTGATGAAGCTGACGGCGGAGCCTGCACCAAGGTTCTTGATAGGCTTTGCTTCGATCCATTTGGTGAACTTGTCGACTGCCACAAGCAAATGAGTGAAGCCGCTTCTGCTAGTCCTGAAGTGTTATGCCCAGTATGTGACTATGCCTCCCACATGTCGAGGCACGACTTAAAGGCATAATCACATATTAGAATGATCTCAAGTATGGCATCTTTGCACAACTCATGTAAAAGAGGGGATGAAACTTTAAAAGAGTAGTTGGCTTACACTTGCGATGTCACACAATGTAATACATTAACATACATCATCCAAATGACATATACCATAAATAAAGCAACACACGGTACTGATCATCCTAGTAAGAGCCCTACTGATCCTCGGGGTAAGACACATAGTATCGCCCACGCTCTTCATCGAACTCCCAATACAACTCTGAACCACCACCTGTGTAGTTCTCAACGGTACCTGCATCTGGTGTTGTGTATAATCTGTGAGCCACGGAGGACTCAGCAATCCCGTTCTCGGGTAGCAATACTATCAAAGCCTTAGGTGTGGAAAAGGCTTAAACAAGGTTGCAGCAGCACTAGCACTAACTTACGGGTTTGAAGCAAGAAGAGAAATTGCCAACGATCGTCAAAGTGATCACGAAGTGATCCTAACTACTCACGTCAGACATAACCCCAGCGTGTTCGCTTCCCGAACCCCGTCGGAAAGAGACCGTCACGGTTACTCACGCTGGTAGTGAGCAGATAGAACAAATACAAGATAGAACCCTCGTTCCACATGTTCGTGCAGAAAGCTCATGGAACGTGTTACAAAAGGGTTTTGCAATCCCCGGATCAGCATAGCCAAGGACCCTTTAAGATGCAACTCCCGATTGGAACAACGCCCATAAAACCACTTCACTGAATGTTGAACCCCGAACTCCATATCATGCACTCGTTGGACGAATGCCTACGAGCTACTATAAGAACTCACCTATTAATTTTCGAATGTTTCCGGTTATGCAATCGGGTCTTGGGGATACAGGGGAAGCACCACGCACTCAACTCTAATACCACATCCAGCTGTATCCATCCTTCAACACATAATCAGACATTTTCGGAAACCGTTTACCTCGGACCTTCGAAACACATCTGCTATATAAGTTGTGGCAATACTCCCAAACTACCTCCCCAGTACTGGGTGATGTCGGGGTTGTCTCACCACTAACCGCATAGAAGAGTTTTCGATGTCGGCCGTCTTAAGTATTCTATAACCGCTACGATACATTTGAGACGACAACACCTCGAAGCTCAACTCCCCGAGACACTGCCACAACCCCTAAATGACAGGAGGCATCGAGAACAATGTTCTCGTCAAAAAGATATCGGAACAATCCAAACAATACTCGCGTGATCCTAGAAAAATATTTAGTGAATTTTCTGAGAGTAGAAGAGATAGAACATCGTCAGGAGTCCTCACCAGAGCGATGAAGGGATGAGGAGTAAAAAGAAATCCTACTCTCCGATATATATATTGGACTCAAAACATTTTCATGTGTGTGCCTAGATTCAACCGTCAACGATTCGATCAATCAGGGGGGCTCCTTGGTCGGAGAAGGCTCTGATTACCAACTTGTTATGCCCAGTATGTGACTATGCCTCCCACATGTCGATGCACGAGTTAAAGGCATAATCACATACTAGAATGATCTCAAGTATGGTATCTTTGCACAACTCATGTAAAAGAGGGGATGAAACTCTAAAAGAGTAGTTGGCTTACACTCGCCACGTCACACAATGTAATACATTAACATACATCATTCAAAACATCAGAGTCCGACTACGGGCGAAGATCCAAAGAAAGATACCATAAATAAAGCAACACAAGGCCCCGATCATCCTAGTAAGAGCCCTACTGATCCTCGGGGTAAGACACGTAGTATCGCCCACGCTCTTCATCGAACTCCCAATACAACTCTGAACCACCACCTGTGTAGTTCTCAACGGTACATGCATCTGGTGTTGTGTAGAGTCTGTGAGCCACGGAGGACTCAGCAATCCCGTTCCCGGGTAGCAATACTATCAAAGCCTTAGGTGTGGAAAAGGATTAAACAAGGTTGCAGCAGCACTAGCACTAACTTACGGGTTTGGAGCGAAGTGCCAACGATCGTCAAAGTGATCACGAAGTGATCCTAACTACTCACGTCAGACATAACCCCACCGTGTTCGCTTCCCGAACCCCTTTGGAAAGAGACCGTCATGGTTACTCACACTGGTAGTGTATTATGAACATGGTGTCAAGTTATCTACAACCGGATATTAAAAAATTCCATCTGCCACATAACTGAGGGCACGACTTTCGGAAGATCAAACCCTGCAGGGGTGTCCCAACTTAGCCCATCACAAGCTCTCGATCTGCGGAGTTGCAACTCCAAGGTGGGAAGACCGAGTAGTCTCGAAATCCCGTGCTCAAGATATTCCGACATAGGTAAAACTAATCCAGCAATACCTCTCGGCGTGCCGACACCCTGATAGTAGCCGCGCGTATCTCGTCTGAGGTCTTGACCGGATGGGACAAGCTACATGTTTTTACCAGCCCTTGAGTTTCCCCGAGGTGACCCCGCAGCACGGCCAGTTTGGACCAACACTCATGAGGAGCACTGGCCCGGGTTGTTAATTAAGAAAACGGGTTTGCAACACCCTATGCAAGTTTTGGTTACTAGGAAAATGTAAAACCAATGTTGGGCCTTGCTGGAAAAGCTTTAGCGCTAAGCGGGTTATCGAGGGGGGCCATAAACCCCAACCGTGTTAGGGACGCAAAATCAAGGAACATAACACCGGTTTAACGGTTCCTAGGGTGGCATGAGTGGAACAAAACACCAAGCAAGAGGCTTAGCCTTCCACCCATTACAAATATATAGATGATTTAGTTTAATAGATTATATATTGTGATATCCCAACAATAACTTCATCATGAAGCAAGAATCTTCAAATCTTCACCTGCAACTAACAACGCTATAAGAGGGGCTGAGCGATGCTTACGTAGCCAAACAACGGTTTGCTAGGTTGGTGGTTAGAGAGTTTCATGGCAACAATAGGAGGCTGACAAACAGACATAGGCATCGAGGCAATATCTAAAAGAGCGAGACATCTAGCATAGGCAAAGATAGTAGTGATATCTGGGTAACGTCATCTTGCCTGTTGATTCCACGAAGGGATCGTAACCTTGCTCCTCAAACTCAACCTCGGTAGGAACCTCGTACTCCATATCGTCACCGGGCTCTAACCAAACACAACAATGCAACAACGGAACACAATCAATCACAATGCAATGCTCAGGCACATGATGCCTAAACATGATGAACAAGGACAAGAGTAGATATGATGCATGGCCAAGGTCACAAGAGAGCAACATCATCAAAACAACAAGATCACCCACAAGAAAGAAACAAACAAAAGAACAACTATCAAGATTATGTTGATTATTCAAACAAGCGTCCAACAAATTTTAAAGGAGTTGGTTAACATGGCAAGGTGCAACTAACATTACAGCAACATGCTAGCACATTTAAATGGGCTGGAAATAATAAACAACAATTTCCAGAAACTCCCATATTAATTTATTTGCATTTGGGACAGATCTGAAAAACTTCTGTGATAGAGTTGTCAAACATGCTAAACAACAACACCAAAATATTCTACACATTTTTCCACCCCAAATGCATATAAAGTTTGTTAGATTTCGAGTTGTAGATATTTAGTTATGATTTTTACAAGTTTAGGCATATTTAAAACAAGATTAATTTCAAACAGCATTTTAAATGTTTTTAATCATGGCAAAAAAACAACATATTCATAAACTACATGAAATTCTTAGCACTTTTCATATAGGACTTATTTCCATCAGAACAATATTTTCACAGATATTAAATAAACAAGAAAAGGAGAAAAAGAAAAACACAAAACAGAAGAAAAAAAACAAAACAAGCGCAAGGGCCAGAGTGACCCAGGGCTCATCTAGCCAGAACCATTGACAAGAGGGCCCTGCCTCGCTGAGCTGGCGCCAGCGGGTGCGTGTGGGGCTGGAGAAGGGCTGTGAGGCTGGCAGGTGGGTCCTACCTGTCAGCCACACGAGAAAATTAAAAAGGGGGCGAAACCCGCTGCCCCGCACCGGATTCGAACACAAGACCCGGCGCTTATCTGACGGAGACACAACCACTATGCTAGCATACGACACTTGACAGATAACAGGTGCTCTTCCTAAAGAGGCAACTGCGGAAGCAGCTGACTGAAGAAAGCAAGAGGCTCGTCGGAGCTGCTTCGGCGGCCAAACGAGGCGGCAAAGGTGTGCGGGGTGCTCCTGGAGGAGTACCGCATCCAAACGACGCACGCGCAGCACCTAGCAACTAATGCAACGATGGCGGCGAGCACATGGCAGATATGCGGCGACGGAGCTCTACGCGGCGCAGGGGCCTAGGCAGGGTCGGCGATGAGCGGCGGGCGGCACGCGAGCAAGCACGCGAGCAAGCGGAGCACTAGTAGGAGAAACAAAGTGCACGGATGCGCGGGCGCGGCTGCGAGCTCCTCTGACAGATGAAAACGACAGGCAGTCTTCGAAGCACCGAGAGCACGGCTACGGCAAGGCTACGACGACGCGTACAGGGGACCATCGGTGATGAGCAAAAGGCAGGGAGGAGCTGGGTATAACTCCTTACCCTTGGACAGGACGGAGTCGACGGAGACGAGCTGAACCTAGGCGCGGTTCTATCCCGAGAAGAAGAGGAAGAAGCTGCGATGGCGAGTGGGCGCCCGATCCGTGTTGTAGGGGAAGTAGTCGACGACGGGGACGAAGGGGAAGCCGGAGGACTTAGCGGTGGCGGCTGGAGGTGACCGGAGGACGGCAGCAATGGCGTCATGCTCTCGGTAGCGCTTGGTCGTTCGTGTGGGGAAGGAGAGAGAGGGAAGGGGAGGATTCCCTCGGAGGCGGCGGCGAAGCGGAAAACCTAGAGGAGGCTCTGCGGGTTAAATAGGGGGGCGGCGACCCGGCCTCGACATCCTGAGTTCACTGCACGACGGCGCGGGCGCGCTCTGCCTCTGGACGCGGTAGACGGAGAAAGACGGCGACTCGGGGGCGTGAGACCGACGGGTGGGGCCAGGGGGAAAAAGGCATGGCGCGACTGCTGTGCCCTGCTAGCTGGGCCTGCGGGTGGAGTTGGGCCGCTGGGAGAGGCTGGGCCTGGGGGAAGAAGGAGAGGAAGCCCAGGCCACTGCGCTAGCTGCTGTATTCTTTTCTTTCCCATTTTCTTCAAACAGAAAAGAAAAAGAAAAGCATAAACTAAAAGAAAAAGAGTTAGGGGAAAAGAAAAATATCCGCATGCTCAGTGATTTATGCCCTATTTAATAAAATTGACTTGGACATTTTTGGAGGCAGAAAAATAAAAGGAGTTTGAATAGGGTTCAAACTCTAGTAGTTTTAAAATCCAACAAAATCAATTCTAAATGGGGTGATATTTGGTGGAGAGGTTGTAGGCATGGTGCAAGATCTATAGGAAAAGAGAGAACAAGAATGGGCTTGGCTAAGTGACTTGCGAAAAGTTGTAAAGAAAGGACAGAAAACAAAAGAAAGAAGAAGAATAAGAAGAAGAGGGGTTTAGGGTGTAGCTAGGCATAGCTAGAACCACTCACACAACATCACAAGGCCTCATACACACTGATCAACAAAAGTAAACTAAGATGCCATGATGCCATGATGATGAAGCAATGCAAGGAATGCAAATAAAATGGACAAGAACCCCCAAGGATAAGGACAAGGATCAAATGAGAAAGATTTATTTCCCTAATTGGAAAGTATTACACATGGGGTGTCACATGAAGGGTCCACCCATGTCCAATCCCCAAACACCAAACGGCCAGACCAACGTGATAGTCTTCAAGGCAGACGCATGCTTGTGGGACATGTTCGAGTAGAACTGACAGCCTTCACATTTGTCGAGTATATCTTTCACCATCTCATTCGCACGTGGCCAGTAAAATCAGACTCGGTATGCTTTGGCAACAATGGTCCGAGAGGACGCATGGTGACCACAGGTCCCCGAGTGGATTTCATTCAAAATCATTCGACCTTCCTCCGGGGTAATGCAATGCTGGGCGACTCCCGTGACGCTCTCTCTGTAGAGCTGCCTTTGTATCACCGTGAAGGCTATGGATCAACGGACAATTTGGCGAGCCTCATCCTCATCCTCTAGAAGTTTATGTCTGATCAGGTACGCGATATACGGCACTCTGCAGTCGGGTGTGATCGCTAAAACCTCCATGCTCAAGTCGACCATAGCCGGGACTTCCATTCTAGTCGGGTTGGATGCACTTATCGGTTGTGGGGGCTCTTCCTTGAAGTGGTCTTCCTTGATTGAAGGGGTGTGTAGATGTTCCAAGAACACATTCCTGGGGATGGGTTTCCGAGTGGAACATATCTCGCCAGATCGTCATCAAGCTGGTTCTTGATTCTAGGCACATTGTGAAGCTCCAACCCTTCAAACTTATTCTCCAAATTTCTCACTGCGTTGCAATAACCGGTCATCGCTGGGCTCCTGACATCCCATTCTTTCATCAGTTGATTGACCACTAAGTCTGAGTCGCCGTAAACCATGAGGCGACGGACGCCAAGTGAGATGGCCATACGCAACCCATACAAAAGTGCCTCATACTCAACTTCATTGTTCGAAGAATCAAAGTGAATTTGAAGGACATAGCTAAGCTTGTCACCTCTAGGGGACACCAAACCCACACCTGCACCGGATCCACTCAGCATCTTGGGACCATAAAAAAGCATAGTCCAATTATCGGACTGAACTTTGAGTCGATTGTTCTTGCTCAATCCACTCGGCGATGGAATCTGCAATTGACTGAGACTTGATTGTTTTCTTTGCTTCGAAATTGATATCTAACGGAAGGAGTTCAATTGCCCATTTAGACACTCGACCGGTTGCATCTCGATTGTTCCAAATTTCAGATAACAGGGCGTCGCTGACGACTAAAATTGAGTGATCTAAGAAGTAATGCGCAACTTTCTTGGCGGTCAAGTAGATCCCATACACAAGCTTCCGACAATGCGGATATCTCTGCTTAGATGGGGTCAAGACTTGAGAAATGTAGTAGACTGGGTGTTGAACTTTATAGGCATAGCCTTCTTCTTTCTACTCGACCTTGAGCACTGTGCTGACAACTTGTCCAGTGGTTGCGATATATAATAACAAAGGCTCTTTGCTGACTGGGGCAGCAAGCACCGACTAGGTGGAAAGGAGGGTCTTGATTTCCTCAAACACTACTTCAACTTCAGAATTCCACTCGAACTTGTCAGACTTCTTCATCATTCAGTAAAGAGGTAATGCCTTTTCACCTATATGTGAGATGAATCGACTCAATGTAGCCAACCAACCAGTAAGCTTCTGAACGTCATGCACACGCACAGGGTGTTTCATTCAAAGGATTGCGCTGACCTTTTTTGGGTTTGGGTCGATTCCCCATTCGGAAACGACAAAACCAAGTAACTTTCCGCCTGGGACTCCGAATGTGCACCTCAACGGGTTGAGCTTGATATCATAACTTCTCAAGTTTGCAAATGTTTCGGCGAGGTCAGTCAGTAGGTCATAACCTTTACGTGACTTGACCATGATATTTTCCATGTATGCTTCCACATTCTGACTGATTTGCTTCAGCAGACACTTCTGAATCATGCGCATGAATGTCGCGCCAGCATTCTTGAGGCCAAAAGGCATGGTAACGTAACAGAAACACCCGAAAGGGGTGATGTAGGCTTTTTTTTATTTCGTCGGGCCCAAACAGTTGGATCTGATGGTATCCGGAATATGCGTCCAAAAAGGACAAACGCTCACACCCCACGGTTGCGTCAACAATTTTATCGATGCGAGCTAGAGGGAAGTGATCTTCCGGGCAGGCCCGATTGATATGTTTGAAATCAATGCACATGCGGAGTGACTTGTCCTTCTTGGGGACCATGACAACATTGGCAAAGCACTCGGAGTGGTATATCTCGCGGATGTACTCAGCTGCAACAAGCCAAGCCACCTCTTCGCCAATTGCTTTTCTCTTCTCTGCGCCGGATCAACGGAGATGCTCTTTGACAGGTTTCACTTTAGGGTCGACTCGCAAACGGTGCTCAGCCAGTCCCCTGGGTACACCTGGCATGTCAGATGGTTTCCATGCAAAGATGTCCCAGTTCTCACGGAGGAACTAGATGAGTGCTTCTTCCTATTTGTTGTCAAGCGTTGTTGAGATGTGAGTCCAAGCGGCATTGGGGTCAGTCGTATGAATGTGCACAGGCTTCGTCTCCCCGGCCAACTGAAATGCTGACTCAGAAGCAGGTTTCTTGGTTTGCAACAAATCATTCGGATATGTGTTTTCTGGGACTCTTCCATTTCCACTACCGCCATCTGCTCATCAGCAATTTTTGAGCCCTTCTCGAAGCACCCTTCTGCTTTTTGCCGATCTCATGTGACTCTGATCACGCCATTGGGGCCTGGCATCTTCAGTTTGAGATACACATAACACGGTCGAGCCATGAAACGGGCATAGGTAGGTTTGTCCAGGATAGCATGGTAAGCACTGTGGAAATCCACCACCTCAAATGTCAACTTTTCTTTGCGGTAATTATTCGAATCACCGAAACCTATGTCAAGAGTGATCTGATCGAGTGAGTCGGCCTTCCTCTCGGGGATGACTCCGTGGAACCTCATGTTGCTCTCACTCAGCTTGGACATCGGAATGCCCAACCCATGGAGGGTTTAATCATACAAGATATTCAGACCACTACCGCCATCCATCAGAACCTTGGTCAAGCGCGTGCCATCAACGACTGGGTCGACAACCAACGCTTGCCGCCCGGGGGTAGCAATGTGTGCCACATGGTCTGTCTAGTCGAATGTAATGGGAGCCTTCGACCACTTCAGATATGTTGTCGTTGCCGGAGCAACCATGTTGAATTCTCTGTTGATAACCTTCAGTCGACTCTTGCTCTCGACGTCAGCAAAAATCACCAAAGTGGAGTTGATATGGGGGTGACCTCCATCTTCTTCTTTGTCCTCATTCTCCTCAGATTCCTTCTCCTTCTCATTCGGCTGGTCCTTCTGAAAGTTCTGAATCAGGAGTCGACACTGTCGAGTGGTATGCTTGGGGTAAATGAAATTCCCCTCCTTATCCTTCTTGGTATGTATAGGACATGACAAATCAAGCACATAATTTCCTGCTTGATCCTTCACTTTCTTGGGGATCCAGGGGCCTTTGGGTTTCCCTTTGTTTTCCCCTGGTTCACGACTGCAGCCTCTCCTGGAGTCACGGGTTCTGCTTTGCCCTTCGGTTTCCGATTGGAATTTCCGTCATCTTGGCCGACTAGTTTCTTGCCGCTGCGGAGTCGATCCGCTTCTTCTCCGTTACCGTACCGATTGCCTATCTCAATCATCCGAGTCAGGGACATATCTCCTCTCCGACCGAATTTCAGTTTCAGCTCCCTGTACCGTACGTCCTCTTTAAAGGGGCATACTGCCTGATGCTCTGACACATTCTCCACCGCATGATGTAGAGTGGTCCACCTCTGGATGTAATATCTTAAAGTTTCATTTGGTTTCTCGTCGCAATGTTGTAATTCCGCCAGTTCGGTAGGCCGTTTGCAGGTGCCCTAAAAGGTCCTGACAAACACTCGGGCCAATTCTTCCCAGCTGAATATGCTACCAGGGGCCAACTGATTCAACCAAGCTCTCGCTGAGCCTCCTAGCATCAGGGGGAGGTGCTTCATGGCCACATCTTCGTTGCCGCCTCCAATCTGCACAGCCACGCGGTAACCTTCCAGCCAAGTATATGGCTTCGACTCACAAGTGAACATACTCACCCCCGCCGCCAACCTGAAGTTGGGAGGAATCTATACTGCCCTGATGGCGCTACTGAAACACTTGGGCCCAGAAATGTACGCTCTCCTGCCACTCGGACGGTCTCTGTCTTGCCCTTCTCTGTGGGCCTGGTTCCTGTCGACCAGACCTTGCACAAGAATCGATCTCGCATCGAAGCTAGGTCTTAGGGGATCGACCGGGATCATTCGCTCGTCACCATGTGGGCACTTGCCATCATACCACCGAGGCGAGTACGATCTGCTCCTCGGAGGTGGCGTAGGCACTCGACGGCGGTCATTATGACCGAGTCGACGGTCATATGATCATAATTTCGACCCAGATGTTGCTCTTGGCAAGGCCCATGACCTTCACGCCGCGGGGGCGACCTTGGGCTGTGGGCCGACCAGACTGTGTCCACTGCTACAGACCTGTTGTGAATTCTGTTGCGCGAATGGGAAACGGCTGCATTCTGCTCACCAGCTGTTTGGAGCAGTGCCCGAATCTACTGCAGACCTCTTCTAGCTTCCGATTGGGAGGGCTGGATCGACTCTGCAATATGGGCCGCAGCTGCGAGGTTCTGAATCGGAGTGCGGAATACCTGTGGATCAACAGGAAACAACTGTTGCAGCCGTCGATTGGATTCGTGAATCAGTCGGTGGGCTCGATCGTCGAGTGAACGCTAAATGTTCTCCAGACGCGCGTGTGATGTCTACTACACAACCTTCTTCTTGTAGATGTTGTTGGGCCTCCAAGTGCAGAGGTTTGTAGGACAGTAGAAAATTTCCCGCAAGTGGATGACCTAAGGTTTATCAATCCGTGGGAGGCGTAGGATGAAGATGGTCTCTCTCAAACAACCTTACAACCAAATAACAAAGAGTCTCTTGTATCCCCAACACACCCAATACAATGGTAAATTGTATAGGTGCACTAGTTCGGCGAAGAGATGGTGATACAAGTGCAATATGGATGGTAGATATAAGTTTTTGTAAACTGAAAATAAAAAAACAGCAAGGTAACTAGAGATAAAAGTGAGCATAAACTGTGCTGCAATGATAGTAGACAAGGCCTAGGGTTCATACTTTCGCTAGTGCAAGTTCTCTCAATAAGGATAACATAATTGAATCATATTAGTAGCCCTCAACATGCAACAAAGAGTCACTCCAAAGTCACTAATAGCGGAGAACAAACGAAGAGAATATTGTAGGGTACGAAACCACCTCAAAGTTATTCTTTCTGATCGATATATTCAAGAGTCCGTAGTAACGTTCAATCTATCATAGAGTTCGTACTACAATAACACCTTAAGACACAAATCAACCAAAACCCTAATGTCACCTAGATATTCCATTGTCACCTCAAGTATCTGTGGGCCTGATTATACGATATGCATCACACAATCTCAGAAACATATATCCAACCAACACAAAGAACATCAAAGAGTGCCCCAAAGTTTCTACCGGAAAGTCAAGACGAAAACGTGTGCCAACCCCTATGCATAGATTCCCAAGGTCACGGAACCCACAAGTTGATCACCAAGACATACATCAAGTAGATCACTTGATATCCCATTGTCACCGCAGATAAGCACGTGCAAGACATACATCAAGTGTTCTCAAATCCTTAAAGACTCAATCCAATAAGATAACTTCAAAGGGAAAACTCAATCCATTACAAGAGAGTAGAGGGGGAGAAGCATCATAAGATCCAACTATAATAGCAAAGCTCGCGATACATCAAGATAGTGCCATCTCAAGAACACGAGAGAGAGAGATAGATCAAACACATAGCTACACGTACAAACCCTCAGCCCCGAGGGTGGACTACTCCCTCCTCGTCATGGAGAGCGCCAGGATGATGAAGATAGCCACCGGAGAGGGATTCCCCCCTCCGACAGGGTGCTAGAATGGGTGTAGATTGGTTTTCGATGGCAACAGACGCTTTCTACGGCGGAACTCCCGATCTAGGTTATTTTCCGAAGGTTTCAGTATTTATAGGAATTTTTGGTGTAGGTCCCACGTCAGGGGGATCTCTGGGCTGTCCACGAGATAGGGGGGCGCCACCACCTGGAGTGGGCACGCCCCCCACCCTCGTGGGCAGCCCGTGGCTCTCCTGGCCCAACTCTTTTACTTTGGGGGCTTCTTTTGGTCCAGAAAAAATCATCAAAAATTGGCACGTCAATTGGACTCCGTTTGATATTCCTTTTATGTAAAACTCAAAAACAAGGAAAAAACAGAAATTGGCACTGGGCTCTAGGTTAATAGGTTAGTCCCAAAAATCATATAAAACTGTATATAAAAGCCCATAAAACATCCTAGAAGGATAATATAATAGCATGGAAAAATTAAAAATTATAGATACATTGGAGACGTATCAAGCATCCCCAAGCTTAATTCATGCTCGTCCTCGAGAAGGTAAATGATAAAAACAGAATTTTTGATGTGGAATGCTAACCAACATAGTTTTCAATGTAGTTCTCTTAATTGTGGCATGAATGTTGAGATCTGAAAGATTCAAGACAAAAGTCTATATTGACATAAGAAATAATAATACTTTAAGCATACTAACAAAGCAATCATGTCTTCTCAAAATACTATGGCTAAAGAAAGTTATCCCTACAAAATTATATAGTCTGGCTATGCTACATCTTTATCACACAAAATATTTATATCATGCACAACCCCGATTTCAGCCAAGCAATTGTTTTCATACTCTATTCATTCAAACCTTTCAACTTTCACGCAATACATTAGTGTGAGCCATGGATATAGCACTATTGGTGCAATAGAGAGGTGGTTGTGGAGAAGACAAAAAGGAGGAAGATAATCTCACATCGACTAGGCGTATAAACGGGCTATGGAGATGCCCATCAATATATATCAATGTGAGTGAGTAGGGATTGCCATGCAATGGATGCACTAGAGCTAAAAATGCATGAAAGCTGAACAAAAGAAACTAAATGGGTGTGCATCCAACTTGCTTGCTCACGAAGACCTAGGGAATTTGAGGAAGCCCATCGTTGGAATATACATGCCAAGTTTTATAATTTAAATTCCCACTAGTATATGAAAGTGACAAAACAAGAGACTCTCTATCATGAAGATCATGGTGCTACTTTCAAGCTCAAGTGTGGAAAAAGATAGTAGCATTGTCCCTTTTTTTTCTTTTCTTTTTTCTTTTTTTGGTCCTTTTTTTTCTTCGCCTTTCCTTTTTTTCTTTGCGACAATGCTCTAATAATGATGATCTTCACACTTATATTGATTTACAACTCGATACTAGAACAAAGTATGACTCTATATGAATGCCTCCGGCAGTGTACCGGGATGTGCAATGAATCAAGAGTGACATGTATGAAGAATTATGCATGGTGGCTTCGCCACAAATACAATGTCTACTACATGATCATGCATGGCAATATGACAATATGAAGCATGTCATATGAACGGAACGGTGGAAAGTTGCATGGCAATATATCTCGGAATGGCTATGGAAATGCCATGATAGGTAGGTATGGTGGCTGTTTTGAGGAAGGTATATGGTGGGTGTATGGTACCGGCAAAAGTTGCGCGGTATGAGAGAGGCTAGAAATGGTGGAAGGGTGAGAGTGCGTAAAATCCATGGACTCAACATTAGTCATAAAGAACTCATATACTTATTGAAAAAATTTACGAGTCATCAAAACAAAGCAATCAACGCATGCTCCTAGTGGGAGGTTGGTAGGAGTTAACCATTGCACGCCCCCGACCTCCACACAAAGGATGACAATCAATAAATACCTCATGCTCTAACTTCGTCCCATAGCGGTTCACCATACATGCATGCTATGGGAATCACAAAATTTAACAAAAGTATTTCTCAAATTCATAATTACTCCACTAGCATGTCCCTAATATCACTATCCTCATATCTCAAAACAATTATCAAGCATCCAACTTCTCTTCATATTCAATGCACTTAGTATGATAGTTTTTACTACATTGATCTTGAATGTCTATCATGTGAAGGCTAGTTTTATAGCCAAAGCACATTACCATGCTGTTCTAATAGACTCTTAAAAGGATATAAGTGAAGCATGAGAGATCAACAATTTCTACAAAATAAAATTACCACCGTGCTCTAAAAGATGTAAGTGAAGCACTAGAGCAAACTATTCAACTCAAAAGATATAAGTGAAGCACATAGAGTGTTCTAACAATTCCTAGGCCATATTTATCTCTTTCAAAAAGGTGTGTACATCAAGGATAATTGTGGCCAACTAAAAAGCAAAGACACAAATTATACAAGACGCTCCAAGTAAAACACATATCATGTGGTGAATAAAAATATAGCTCCGAGTAGAGTTACCGATGGATGAAGACAAAAGAGGGGATGCCTTCCCGGGGCATCCCCAAGCTTAGGCTTTTGGTTGTCCTTGAATTTTACCTTGGGGGGCTGATATGTCCAAAACGTATCTATAATTTCTGCTTGCTCCATGCCTCTTTTGGGTGATATTGCTATGTTATTTATACACTTGCATACACTTTTGATCATATTTGGACTAACATATTAACTCAGTGCATCCCAGTGCCAGTTTCTGTTTTCGGCTGGTTTTGTATTTCAGGTTTTCCCATTACGAGAACTGCCAGAAAAATCCCGGAAAAATTATATAAAAAATCAGCGTTCCAGAAGCTTCCGGGTAGCCAATGTACAGCCGGGGGGGGGGGGCACCAGGACTCCAGGCGCCCTGGTGGCGCGGCCCCCCCTGGCAGCGCCGGGGGGGGCGCCTGGGCCCCCCGAGCCTCGTCTGATGCCCCCTTTGGCATATATTTATATCGTTCCCCGAAACCCTCGAGACGGGAACTCTTTTTCACGATCTCATCTCTGTTCCGCCGCCGCCGCCGCTTCCAAGATCGGGAGCACCAGGAGATCTCTTCCCGGCACCCTGCCGGAGGGGAGGATCACCACCGGGAGCCTCTCCACCACCATGGACGCCTCCCGGATGAGTTGTGAGTAGTCTCCCTTGGACCATAAGTCCATGACCAGTAGCTATGTGATGTTCTCCTCCCGTTCTTGTGCTTCACTGATACGTCCAAAACGTATCTATAATTTCAGCTTGCTCCATGCCTCTTTTGTGTGATATTGCTATGATATTTATGCACTTCCATACACTTTTGATCATATTTGGACTAACCTACTAATGGTTGCAAAAGTGCACAATGTTATTGTTTTACACTTTATTGTGTAGGAATTACTTGGAAATTGACAAAAGCGCAAAAGGAGTCGTATTGGAGTAGGACACTGACTTTCCTGAAATCTGTCTAAGAACGTTTTTTAAAGATGGTCATGTTCCGGCCCGTAGACGACGTCAAATGGAAAAAGTCTAGTTGTGAAAGTTGTGGGGAATTTCGAGGCGATGCTTCTGGAAATAAAATTCGTCCATATCGGAGTCCGGACGGCCGAGTAAAGCCCATTTTACTGAGGCCTAAAATCTGATGACGGGAATCCGAGAGTCTATATAAAGAGAGGAAACCTAGGTCACCAAGGGCCACGAATTTTCCTCCTCCCGAGCCGCTGTCTTGGAGGGGAGGACCAGCACCATTGCATCACCATCCACAAGGAAGAAGGGGGGCCAAGGAGCCGCTGTCCCCTAGGGCCGCCGCCGCCCCGAGGGCCGCCGCCGCCCCCTAGGGCAGCCGCCGCCGCCGGGCCCCCAAGGGCCGCCGCCGCCGCCTCCGTGGCTGCCGCCGGCCGTCTCCTCCTCGCGGGGCTGCACCTCTCCATCAACACCATCATCAACCTCCTCCTCACCATGTCCATGCGTGAGTAGTTTCCTCCGGGGCCGAGGGCTCATACGTGTAGCTATGTGGTTATCTCTCTCTCCCATGATGTGATCTTCGTTGTGATTATAGGCTATGTTAATCTAGGGTGATCCCATGATATTTCCCCTTCCTCTATGTATTGGATTGATGTACTCACTTGTCTTTATCTAGTATAATCCCCGAGACCAAGGTGACAGCGGTCTATTGGACATGGATTAGAAAAATATTTTCATGTGTGATATCCTCTCTTGTGTGTTGATTGAAGATTGAGAGTCTCTTGGTGCTTGTCTTTGACTATCCTTTAGATATGTTGTGGTGATTGTGGGACTCTCTTTGGATGGCCGCGGTGACATTGGGAAATCCTTAGATTGAGAACTACGAACTTTGAGGTGTGCTTTTGTAACCCTACATAATTCTCGTCCTCTCTTGACTACGAAGGAATGACCTCTGGGTGCGTCTCCATTGCATGTTTTATGGGAAATATCATGTGATTCGATTATGTTAATGTTGTTGGAAGTTGCCACTAGTGAAAGTATGATCACTAGGCCTTGTTTCCACCATTGCAATATCATTTGTGCTCACGTTTACCACTTGTTTGCTTGCTGCACTTTTTATTATAGATTTATATTACTTTGCTTTGCCACTCCTATCATCCATATTTTTTTACCATCTCTTCGCCGAACTAGTGCACCTATACAACTCCTAGTTGTATTAGGTGTGTCGGGGACACAAGAGACTTCTTGTATCTTAGTTGCAGGGTTGCTTGAGAGAGACCATCTTCAACCTCTACTTCCCTGAGTTCGATAAACCTTAGGTCATCCACTTGAGGGAAATTGTTGCTGTCCTACAAACCTCTGCGCTTGGAGGCCCAACATAGTCTACAAGAGTAGAAGCGTGTGTAGACATCAAGCTATTTCTGGCGCCGTTGCCGGGGAGGTGAGTGCTTGAAGGTATATCTTTAGATCTTGCAATTAAATCTTTTTGTTTCTTGTTTTTATTTCACTAGTTTTGCTTAATGGAAAACAACAAAAATATGAGAGAGCTTTATAAGCTCTACCTTGAACTTGGACATGATGTGTTTGAAGAGAAAATTAAAAAACCTTTGGAACTTTATTATTTGCATAACAATCATGATGGTGGTGATGTTATTAGTATGTTTCTTTTTAATATCAATATTGCCAATGACATGGAAAGCTCTAAGCTTGGGGATGACACGTTTGATGAACATGATATTTTTAGTCCCCCAACTTTTGAAGAGAAAATTTACTTTGATGATGCTTTGCTTCCTATATATGATGATTACAATGATAAATGTGAGCTTTTTAGTCCACATACTATTGATGATAAAATTTATTATGATTATGATATGCCTCCTAAATATGATGATTACCATGATGGTTATGATTGCTTTACTCTCACTATTCCTAATAAGAAAGATTTTGCTTATATGAAGAGTAATGATACTTTTATGCTTTTGGATCATGGAAATAATGCCTTATGTGATAGTTATATTGTTGACTTCATCCATGATGCCACTGAAATTTATAATGAGAGAGGGAGACATGGTTCTAAATATCTTAATAATAAGAAGTTTCCTCTCTTTATGGTGAATATTTTGAAGTTATGCTTGTTTTGCCTTCCTATGCTAGTTGCTTTATGCTTCAATAATTTATTTTCTTACAAGATTCCCATGCATAGGAAGCATGTTAGGCTTAAATATGTTTGGTATTTGCTTCTTGATGCTCTCTTTTTTTCTTCAACTCTTATTCCTACGAGAGCATCATTAAAGTCATAAGCATATCTTTATGGCTATAAAGAAAGAGCTCTAGGGAGACAACCCTTGTTATCTATGCTTTCAGCTTGTCCTTTCAGTTTTTAGTGGTCTTGATGTTTGTTACTACTGTAGCAACATCATAGTATCTTTATTTTTCAGCTTTGTGCCAAGTTTAGCCTTTGATTGCAAGAAAGTTCAAAAGTTGTGACGTGCAGTCCAGAAAACAGATTCTGTCCATGGACAGAAAAATTCGTATAAAATCACCAGGTCATCTTTTTGGTCTGAATTTTTTCGACAGCGTGCTCTATACAATTGGCTTTCGGGCATCTGTTCTGAGTTTTTTGATTTGAGTTGCAGAAGTGCCTCGAAAAAATTATTTACTACCTGCTGGTCTGTTTTTCACAGATTCTGTCCTGTTTTGTCTTTCCTTCATTTTGCAAACCTTGAGCTTGCTTTTTCTTTGCAAAAACCATTTGGCAATCTTGAGAAACAGTAGACATTCAAGAATATCCTTATTTCCAGCAAGGAAAAATTATTTTATTATGGGTACTAACCTCGCTAATCAGATTATGATGAGTTATGTATGAAGGGAGTTTTCAAGTGTGCGAGGGAAGATGATAAAAAGATTCAGGAGTGTCAAACGCTCAAGCTTGGGGATGCCCCCATGCACCCCCAAGAAATATTCAAGAAGACTCAAGCGTCTAAGCTTGGGGATGCCCCCGTGCATCCCCTTCTCCATCAACATTATCAGTTCGTCTTTCGTTCCACTATATTTTTATCACTTCATGTGTTATGTGCTATGCTTGGAGCGTCTTGCTTTTAGTTTTCTTTTTAGTTTTCTTTAGCTTTGCTTGCTTTTCATAACGAGTTGGAACTCAGCTTTCTTTGTGTGGGAGAGAAACACGCTCCACTTCAACCTAGATCACAACATAGAATTTTCATGTTTATCTTTGCTGTGTATGTTCTTGGTCTTTCAATAGCTACTGTCATGCTTAGCACTTAGTTTTCACGCTTTACTTTTTAAAGAGCTTTTGTTTAGTTGGTTGCTGGAACTCTCTTTAGTTATCATGCTTATCTTGTTAAGAGAGTTGGCTTCTGTTGCACTGGTTGATATGTCCATGATAAAAATGCTATGTGCATAATGGTGCTTAGTAGTTCATGTTTTCTTATGGTTAGTCTCAAATAGCTGGGGGGTTCTCAATGTGTTATTGGAGTACCAACATGATTTGTTTGCCTATGATGTGGTATGGTTTAGTGATATCTTCCTCCGAGAATTTATTTTGATTGACTTGGCATATGCTCACGCATATTTAAGACTGTAAAGAAAGTCTATCAAGCCTTGATGATCTTTAATTTTTGAGTAGCGATATAACTTCCATGCCTGATTCAATGTTGCTTTGTCGCTCAACATGATTATGACCGTCATTGCTCTTTTAGTTGGTCGCTCCCAGTCTTTTGCTAACCTTCGCGTGTACTAAGCGGACTGACTGCTTGTGCATCCAAAATCCTTTAAACCAGTTATGTCATATGAGTCCACCATACCTTCCTATACATGGTATTTACCTGCCATTCCTAACGAAGACTTTCATGTACCATCTCGAAATTATTCAAAAGAAAAGCATTTCTCTTTTGTGCCTCTGTTTTAGCTCATGAGGAAGTAGTAGTTAATTCATGATCTTTTTAAGTTGGACAAGCTTCACCCTGGGATTGCATATCTAATGTGCAAACCCATAATACGAGAAGGAACTGGCATAGAGTGCGCCCGGCTCATTAAAAAATATACAAACAAACAAACCCTCCTTCACGCTTTGTTCATGAGAAATCAGAAAACTTTGGCAGTGATAAACAAAGGAGATTAAGAGGATGTGATCGTCCTCATTCGGGAGCTGTTCCTTGAAACTTGTCCAGCTCAAGAAGTGATTGAGTTATCTGCTAGCATTCGTTGACGAAATATGCATATTCTAAAATAATAATTATTACCTCTGTTTTTAAAACCAAGAGTTCTGGTACATGTTTAGTTTTTGTTTCCGACCACGGGTTTTCAACCTTGCCATCAAAAGCCACGGTTCGAGAGTCTCCACCTTCTTTAAAGCACAAACTATTAAGAGCATGATTGTCATTCTGAGTGTAATGTGCATTGTCTTCTGCATGATTATGATATGGTTTATTCTGAAATCATTGTATCTAGTCGTCACTTAAACTTTGGAGGTGCCCTTGCATTTATGTTTTGCTTCACTAAAGGGGGCAAGCGAGGTACCACTTTATCATATTTGCACACCATGCTCACTACAAATCTATTTGATGTTTCAGTATCATATTGTAAAACTTTCAGTTCTTTGTGATTTTCTCATGAGGCAACTTAATTACTACAGATTCATTGTCTCAGTAAGCTTTTGTCATGTGACTGTGAAAAATCCTTATATGGTTAATAGCATGTCACCACAGAAATTATGCTTGTTATCCTTTACCTACTCGAGGACGAGCAGGAATTAAGCTTGGGGTTGTTGATACGTCCAAAACGTATTTATAATTTCTGCTTGCTCCATGCCTATTTTGTGTGATATTGCTATGATATTTATGCACTTCCATACACTTTTGATCATATTTGGACTAACCTACTAATGGTTGCAAAAGTGCACAATGTTCTTGTTTTACACTTTATTGTGTAGGAATTACATGGAAATTGACAAAAGCGCAAAAGGAGTCGTATTGGAGTAGGACGCTGACTTTCCTGAAATATGTCTAAGAACGTTTTTTAAAGATGGTCACGTTCCGGCCCGAAGACGACGTCAAACGGAAAAAGTCTAGTTCCGAAAGTTGTGGGGAATTTCGAGGCGATGCTTCTGGATATAAAATTCGTCCAAATGGGAGTCTGGACGGCCGAGTAAAGCCCGTTTTACTGAGGCCCAAAATCTGATGACGGGAATCCGATAGTCTATATAAAGAGAGGAAACCTAGGTCACCAAGGGCCACGAATTTTCCTCCTCCCGAGCCGCCGTCTAGGAGGGGAGGACCAGCACCATTGCAGCACCATCCACAAGGAAGAAGGGGGGCCAAGGAGCCGCTGCCCCCTAGGGCCGCCGCCGCCCCGAGGGCCGCCGCCGCCCCCTAGGGCCGCCGCCGCCGCCGCGCCCCCAAGCACCGCCGCCGCCGCCTCCGTGGCTGCCGCCGGCCGTCTCCTCCTCGCGGGGCTGCACCTCTCCATCAACACCATCATCACCCTCCTCCTCACCATGTCCATGCTTGAGTAGTTTCCTCCGGGGCCGAGGGCTCGTATGTGTAGCTATGTGGTTATCTCTCTCTCCCATGATGTGATCTTCATTGTGATTATAGGCTATGTTAATCTAGTGTGATCGCATGATATTTCCCCTTCCTCTATGTATTGGATTGATGTACTCACTTGTCTTTATATAGTATAATCCCCGAGACCAAGGTGACAGCGGTCTATTGGACATGGATTAGAAAAATATTTCATGAGTGATTTCCTCTCTTGTATGTTGATTGAAGATTGAGAGTCTCTTGGTGCTTGTCTTTGACTATCCTTTAGATATGTTGTGGTGATTGTGGGACTCTCTTTGGATGGCCGCGGTGACATTGGGAAATCCTTAGATTGAGAACTACGAACTTTGAGGTGTGCTTTTGTAGCCCTACATAATTCTCGTCCTCTCTTGACCACGAAGGAATGACCTCCGGGTGCGTCTCCATTGCATGTTTTATGGGATATATCATGTGATTCGATTATGCTAATGTTGTTGGGAGTTGCCACTAGTGAAAGTATGATCCCTAGGCCTTGTTTCCACCATTGCAATATCATTTGTGCTCACGTTTACCACTTGTTTGCTTGCCGCACTTTTTATTACAGATTTATATTACTTTGCTTTGCCACTCCTATCATCCATATTTTACCATCTCTTCGCCGAACTAGTGCACCTATACAACTCCTAGTTGTATTAGGTGTGTTGGGGACACAAGAGACTTCTTGTATCTTAGTTGTAGGGTTGCTTGAGAGAGACCATCTTCAACCTCTACTTCCCTGAGTTCGATAAACCTTAGGTCATCCACTTGAGGGAAATTGCTGCTGTCCTACAAACCTCTGCGCTTGGAGGCCCAACATAGTCTACAAGAGTAGAAGCGTGTGTCGACATCATTCACTAATTAGTCCTCGTGAGCTGCCCTACATGATCGAGGCACATATATAATCCTTATGCTGTTGCTATGTTGAGTTTGCTGGGATCCGATGGATTGTGAGATTATGTTCAGATTGTGTTTGAGTAATATATTGGATCTACCTCTTTTATATTTATGTTCGTAAGTAATTCTTGCATGTTCTCCGTTGTTATTTATTGCTTTGGCCAAGTAGTAGGTAGTGACTCCAAAAGAGAACGTTATGCTTGATTGTGGGTTCATGCCCCTCGATGACTAGCTTGAGTGACAGAAACATGAGTCTAGGGGATGTGCTGTTGCCACAAGGGGGAAAACAACAGTGCTTGTGCCCGCGGGTGCATGGATTGTTTACTCTACGCAAAGTTCTTTTAATGCAGTTGTCTGTTGCTTTGAGTTTACACTATGGGTGGGACTCGCAACTTAATACCAGCGAGTTGTTTTGGATAGATATCTCAAGGTGGATGATTAGTAGTAGATGCAGATGGATTTCGGTCTACTTGCCTTGGCGTACCGCCCATGCTTTGAACCTCTACCTTTCTTGCAACATTGTTAGCATTGGTTTGCGCACATAATTCTGTCAATTGCCCAGCTGTGATTTGTTTACCTCACATAGCTGTTTTATCGTCTTTTGGGAGAGAGACATCACTAGTGAACATCATGGGACTCCGGTCCATATTACCATCATTGATCACATCCGCTATTTACTTTCCGTTTTACTTACTATTGCAGCAATACCTATCACTATTATCACTTGCGTTTGATCCTTTGTAAATGACAAGGCCGGAGGGATTGACAACCTCTCTGTACTCGTTGGGAGCAAAGTTATTTGTATCTGTGTGCAGGTCCACGTTGATTGCTAATATCTGGCGCCGTTAGCAGTTGACACCTTCTTGTTGAAACTGGGAGTCTCAGGGAAATCGATCCTTGGTATCTTTGCCAAGGGAAAACTTTCGCTACACTGCATCTCAAACCTTCCACTTGGGGTAACCAACAAGGGGCGAGAAGCCAACAGGCGCCATGGGCATCCCCAAGCTTAGGCTCTTGCCACTCTTTGTTCCATAGTCCATCAAAGCAATACTCAAAACTTGAAAACTTCACAACACAAAACTTAGACAAAAATCTCGTGAGCTCCGTTAGTATAAGTAAGCAAACCAGTACTCAAAGGTACTGCAATGAATTCATTCTTTGTTTATATTGGTGTTAAACCTACTCTATTCCAACTTCTCTATGGTTCATACTTCCCAATACTACTCATAGATGCATTGAAATAAGCGAACAACACACGAAAAACAGAATCTGTCAAAAACAGAACAGTGTGTAGTAATCTTCAGGATTCACGTACTTCTGTAACTCCAAAAAATTCAAAATAAATTGGTAAACGTGAGAAAATTGTCTATTAGTTCTATGCAAAAAGAATCAACTAAATATCACGCTCCAGTAAAATCTGATGACCATTCTAGCGAGCGCTAACGATTCTGTTTTTCACAGCAAGATCACATAAACTTCACACAAGTCTTCCCAAAGGTTCTACTTGGCACAAACACTAAACAATACACAAAGCCACATCTAAACAGAAGCTAGATGCAATATTTATTCCTAAATAGAAGCAAAAGCAAAGAAAATAAAATAAATTTGGGTTGCCTCCCAACAAGCGCTATTGTTTAACGCCCCTAGCTAGGCATAATGATGCTCACATAAAAGATAAGAATTGAAACATAATGGGAGAATCATGAAGCATACGACTAGCACATTTAAGTCTAACCCACTTCCTATGCATAAGAATTTTGTGATCAAATAACTTATGGGGACAATAATCAACTAGCATAGGAAGCGAAACAAGCATAACTTCAAAACTTTAAGCACACATAGAGGAAACTTGATATTATCGCAATTCCTACAAGCATATGTTCCTCCCTCTTAATAATTTTCAGTAGCTTCATGAATGAATTCAACAATATAACTAGCACAAAAAGCATTCTTTTCATGATCTACTTGCATAGAAATTTTACTACTCCCATCATAAGCAAAATTCTTCTCATTCAGAATAGTGGGAGTATCATAAGAGACTTGAATACTGTTGATTGTCTCCACATTAAAAGAGCAATGTTCAGAAAAGGGGTAATTATAATCATGACAAGTTTGATAAATATAATAATCACTACTTTTTATAGCATAAGTATCATCACAATAATCATCATAAATAGGAGGCATGCTTTCATCATAATAGCTTTGCTCATCAAAACTTGGGAGGCTAAAAATATCATCTTCATCAAATGTAGCCTCCCCAAGCTTGGGACAAACATTAATTGCAACAAATAAATTCTCAAATATATCATTCTCAACAAACATAGCATCCCCGAGCTTGGGCCTTTTCATATCATAAGGATAATCACTCTCATCATTAATAGTATGGATAGCACCGATAGTATAGCAATTATCATCATCATGATGAGTAATAGAAGCAACAACGTTTGGAAGGGATACCTTTTTATCTTTGCTTCTCCGTCTTTTATTTTTGTTCTTCACGTTATGTGTGGGTTCAATCTTCTTTTCGGAGCTCTTTATTAATGAGATTGGTTGAATAGAAGGCTCCTCCTCGTTACCTGATTCATCATAAGAAATAATAGGATGATATCGGGAAATATCTTCCCTTTCATTAGTATTCTCTTCATCTCCTATTTGTTTTATCTTCTTAAGGTAATTGCCAATATAAGGATTTTCAATGCAATTCACCGCACAATACGTATATATTTCCTCTATATCAAAATCAAGAAGTTTATCAAGGGCAAATCCTGGAAGATACTTAGTTCTACAATTAATTTCTTCATAACCCAAACGCAAGATAAGTTCATTATGATGTGCAAGGGAAATCAAGTCATCACAATTTTTGGACACGATTCGATCATGAAACAATTCGCATTGGGTAATGAAATGACCACGTTCATTACTAAGTTCACAAGTACTGCTAAGATATTTTAAATTTTCAGCACAATCATCTAGCATTTGTAGCAACCATTTAGTTTCTAAATACTTATGCCTCTTGCAAAATATATCTTCCCCATTTGGTATGTACTTGCAAACTCTATGCACTCCACAGAAATCAACATGCTTATATGAGATATTTTCATCATGACTAGTGCAATCATCATTAGTACCATGGATATTCAAAGGATTCACACTAACAACATTGCAAGCATGCTAAGCATTCAAGTCTGTAGTGCCAAGCATTCTATCTAATTCTTCTTCTAGTACTTGAGCACAATTTTCCTTTCCATCATTTTCACGAAAGATATAAAAAAGATGAAGCATATGAGGTAACCTTAATTCCATTTTTTTGTAGTTTTCTTTTATAAACTAAACTAGTGATAAAACAAGAAACTAAAAGATTCAGTTGCAAGATCGAAAGATATACCTTCAAGCACTAACCTCCCCGACAACGGCGGAAGAAAAGAGCTTGATGTCTACTACACAATCTTCTTCTTGTAAACATTGTTGGGCCTCCAAGTGCAGAGGTTTGTAGGACAGTAGCAAATTTCCCTCAAGTGGATGACCTAAGGTTTATCAATCCGTGGGAGGCGTAGGATGAAGATGGTCTCTCTCAAACAACCCTGCAACCAAATAACAAAGAGTCTCTTGTGTCCCTAACACACCCAATACAATGGTAAATTGTATAGGTGCACTAGTTCGGCGAAGAGATGGTGATACAAGTGCAATATGGATGGCAGATATAGGTTTTTGTAAACTGAAAATATAAAAACAACAAGTTAACTAAAGATAAAAGTGAGCATAAACGGTGTTGCAATGATAGTAGACAAGGCCTAGGGTTCATACTTTCACTAGTGCAAGTTCTCTCAACGAAGATAATATAATTGAATCATATTACTAGCCCTCAACATGCAACAAAGAGTCACTACAAAGTCACTACTAGCGGAGAACAAACGAAGAGATTATTGTAGGGTATGAAACGACCTCAATGTTATTATTTCTGATCGATCTATCCAAGAGTCTGTAGTAACGTTCAATCTATCATAGAGTTCGTACTAGAATAACACCTTAAAGACACAAATCGATCAAAATCCTAATGTCACCTAGATACTCCATTGTCACCTCAAGTATCCATGGGCATGATTATACGATATGCATCACACAATCTCAGAAACATTTATCCAACCAACACATAGAACTTCAAAGTGTGCCCCAAAGTTTCTACCGGAAAGTCAAGACGAAAACGTGTGGCAACACCTATGCATAGATTCACAAGGTCACGGAACCCGCAAGTTGATCACCAAAACATACATCAAGTAGATCACATGATATCCCATTGTCACCACAGATAAGCATGTTCAAGAAATACATCAAGTGTTCTCAAATCCTTAAAGACTCAATCCGATAAGACAACTTCAAACGGAAAACTCAATCCATTACAAGAGAGTAGAGGGGGAGAAGCATCTTTAGATCCAACTATAATAGCAAAGCTCACGATACATCAAGATCGTGCCATCTCAAGAACACGAGATAGAGAGAGAGAGAGAGAGAGAGAGAGATCAAACACATAGCTACTGGTACATACCCTCAGCCCTGAGGGTGGACTACTCCCTCCTCGTCATGGAGAGCGCCGGGATGATGAAGATAGCCAACGGAGAGGGGTTCCCCCCCTCTAGCAGGGTGCCAGAACGGGTGTAGATTGGTTTTCGGTGGCAACAGAGGCTTTCGGCGGCGGAACTCCCGATCTAGGTTATTTTCCGACGGTTTCAGTATTTATAGGAATTTTTGGCATAGGTCCCACATCAGGGGGGTCTCCGGCCTGTCCACGAGATAGGGGGGCGCCACCACCTGGAGTGGGCGCGCCCCCCACCCTCGTGGGCAGCCCGTGGCTCTCCTGGCCTAACTCTTTTACTTCGGGGGATTTCTTTTGGTCCAGAAAAAATCATAAAAAATTGGTTAATATAATAGCATGGAACAATAAAAAATTATAGGTTACTCCCAAGGCGCGCCAATGGCTCTAGGTTACATTGTTCATTACGGTTCATTAATGGGTATAAAGTGATACATTGTTCATTACGTGTCGTTAATGGTATAAATTTTTGATTGTTAGTCCCAAGGCGCGCCAAGGGCTCTAGGTTAATAGGTTAGTCCCAAAAATAAAAAAGCCCATAAAACATCGTAGAAGGATAATATAATAGCATGTAACAATAAAAAATTATAGATACGTTAGAGACGTATCAGCGTGCCCGGCCACGGTGGCCAGACGCGTGGCTTCCAGGGCTGGAGCCTTAGGAGTCTCTCCCACGATAGGGGTATACAGGGCTTCTTCCTTACGGCGACACATGTCTTCTCTTTGCTCTGCAGTGAAAGGTTCAGGCACGTACCCATCGTGATCGTACAACTGACCATCGTCGCTGCCGCCGCCATTACCACGAGGGTACCCAGGCGTACAGCACCGAGAACAGACCATGAGGACCTCCGCCGCGGGGTCGCTCCTCCTGCACTCGGAAAGCGTATCTACGGAACCAGTCGACCGGCCCGTAGTGGTATTCGTTGGGCTCGATGGCCGCGACTAGGGGGTGGTCGACTGGCGAGCCACCGCGTGCTTCACCCACCGCTGGAGCCACGACCGACCGGATCGCTTGCGACGGCGTGCAGCGGGGAGAGCAGATGACGAGGGAGCCGACCGATACTGGGTTGACAGCTGCCGGAGAAGGACGCCATATGCACTCGCACGAAAGTGCGCTCCCCGCAGACGAGAAGTGCCTCGACGTCGAGGGGGGCCTCTTGGAACCAAGTGGAGTCACCGGCGATGAAAACGAGCATGCCGAGTCGGATCTCGCGGCCCAACGCCAGACCGCCGCCGGAAACCATGCTGATGAAGATCGGACAAAACTTGCAACCTCACCGGAAGTCGCTAAGATATCTGCCCCACGGTGGGCGCCAACTGTCGTGGTATTAGGCCTGACAGTGAGAGTAGGGGGTACGCAGGAGGAGGCAAGGTCCTAGCTATGGCAGGGTTGTACACATGAGTTTTACGAGTTCACGCACCTCTCAGAGGAGGTAAAAGCCCTACGTCTCGGTGCCCAGAGGCTGTCAACTGGAATATACATGTATGTGTTACAGGGGGTGCGAACTCTTGTAACGGAGGAGGGGGTGGGTTATATAGAGTGCGCCAGGACCCCAGCGGCCCCACGTTACAGAGGGTTCAATGTACATAAAGTCAGGACGTTACTGGTAATGCCTGTAATAAAGAGCAATAGAGCCCATTAAGACCGCTGAGTGAATGCCTGACCGTTGCTAGCCTTGTGTGACCTTAGACCTTCTGCGTGTCTAGTGGTTTCTTGTATGGCTGAGTGGCTTCATTATGTCGAATGGAATTGGGATATCCGAGTGAGGTATATGGTCGAGTGGATTGCTCTCCTCGATCATTTCAGTCGGTATCTTTTATCATTCTTGGAACGTCTTTGATACCGGGGCAGTGACCTTGGGTAGGGTACCTAGGTTAGGCCTATGACCCTACCCTAGGTCCATGGTATCATCAGACCTGGTGCGACCGTGGACAAGGAGATAGGGCACATGGAGGCGGCTCGAAGCACACCACGGCATCGGCGACTCGATAACGTGACAGAGCGGGCCACTAAGGCGGAGCGAGGCAGGTGGCTGAGACCACGATAGAGGAACCGGTGAGGCGGGCCACAACAACAGTGAGTCGGCCACCGGCGAGGCGACTCTTGGCAGGGGCGTGTCAACGGAGGCAAGCGCAAGTGGTGTTTGCGCAGCTGATGTATAGTCCGACGGCTCAACAAGGTGGCTATGCAAGAACAACAGCAGCTTGGAAGTAGGCGACTTTGAGAGAGGTCGAACCACGGAGGCGTCCGGGCGAGCACGACGATTTGGGTGAGCCGTTCAGCGAAGTGAGGTCGCGGCTAGCGAGGCATGCCATTACGGCGGTGGCAGCGAGGCCGGTTTGTAGGTGGTGCCTTGGCAGCCGCGATGGCTTCGGCGGCTTCAAGGTCATGTAACGGTAGAAGAAAAGCTAGGCCAAGGCAGTAGAACGAGGCCACTTCTATACGTAGTAGAGCCAGAGGCCAGCGTGCAGACACACGGTGGCAAAGATATGGCGACTTGCAGTGAAGGCTTGGTGGCAGAGGCCAAGGGGGGCAACTCGAAGCGGTGAGCCGTCGGGGCGAGGCGACGACTACCTGCGGCGAAGGCATGGCGGTGGCTGGAGGAGCCTGCTTCAGAAGTAGATGTGGGTCTGGCTGTGGAAGCGATGCCGCCGAGGGGAGGCCACCGACGGCAGAGGCATGCGGCGGCTCGCGACATCAACGGCTCGGAGCGGCCATGCATCAAAGAAGCGACCCATCGAAGGCGACTTGAGGGCACGTCGGCTCAAATTGCGAGAGTTTGACCGCATCAGCGCCTAAGCAAGCGGCCGAAATAGTTATTGAGCGACGACGGTGGCTTAAGCCAGCTACTCGAAGCCATGGAAGCGAGGCCGGGGCAAGGCCTCAACTATGGAGGTGACAGAGGCGGGTCCACATGGCGCGGTGGCAGAACGGAACGTCAGAGGCGACGAGTCATGGCAGAGTGGGAAGCGAGGTTGGCTTGGCGCGATCGAGGCAGCGCCAGGGGCGCAGCGGTTGCTCGAGGGAGAGTTGGTGGTGGAATCTGAGTCCGTAGACATATCTGACTCGCTCCACTGTTGCACACTGGAATCTCGGGTTGATGTTTCCTGTTAGGGCATGTACAATTGTTCTATCTTAGCAATGCCACATAAGATAAATGATAAGGTGGAAAGAGAGAAGGGGGAGAGAAATCACAAGAGAAGGCTTGTCTTCTCTTAATTAAGAGAAGGCAAGAGATTATCTCTTAGCACAATATGGCTCACCATGTTTTTAGGAATAACTAGTTATTGAAGGTAAGGCTAAGATATGATCCATTGTAGACATGTTTTTTTTTCATCTCTAAATTACATGCAAGAGTTAAGATAAGACCGCCTTATCAACCATTGTACATGCCCTTAGAAGGGAGAGAGAGGTTCGCTGGAATAGTTTTTGTATTGCTTGAGCCTCATGGGCATATATATATGAGTACAATGATCAACTTGGAGTACAAGACAAGGGAGGACAAATCCTAGTCTATCTTATATTTCCTAATTAATCTATATACTCAACATCCCCCCGCAGTCACAACGGTAGCGACGCAGACGATGAGACTGGAAAAGAATCCAAAGGCAAGACGACGGACACCCCCCCACAGTCGTAACGGTCGATGCATCGCAGAATCGTGGCTGGAGTGGTAACTGAGGAGGTTGCTCAAGCAAGGTGGTAGCCCTTTGTGCCGTTAGTGGAAGTAGCCGAGAGTGTAGGTGGTGTAGCCGTTGTCGAGGTTGCCGTGCGAAGAATGTCGTGGTCGATGTCGAGTCGAGTAGCCTGTGTCGAGGAAGTCACCGAGAAGCCACGTGCGCAAGGAGGCGCCGAGTTAGTATGGGCGCAGTGACGTCGAAGTAGTGGTGCGCCGGGAGGAAGACGGTGTTGACGATGCGTCGCAGCGGGTTTCCATGCCCGGTGACACGTCGTGGACGAAGGCACACATCGGTGTTGCGAGCACCGGGCATGCGTAGATGGACGAAGATGTAGTTGACGAAGCTCCGCACCAGGCCTGCCAGGCCCGGGGACACGTCGTGCGGACGAAGGCACGGTGTGGCCAGCACCGGGCATGCATAAACTGGGACCTGCACGAGCTATATGCCATGTCGAAGATGTCGAAAAGGCCAGCAGAGAAGGACTCGACGACAGTTGCGGCGCCAATCAGCGCGGGGCCAATGTCGCCCGCGGTTGCCGGAGTAGACGAAGCGGTCGGGTAGATGACGGCGACGCTGGAGCGGTGGCCTGACTTGGAGTGTGACAGCAGCCTGACTAGGAGCGCGGCGGTGATGCTCGATGTAGGCAAAGAACCCTGTCAGCGTAATGAAGTTAGGCGCGGACGGTGGTGTTCCTGCGCCCAGGGAGACATCGCGGTGCATACCATCGGAATTCGACGCGCGGAGACGGCGGGGGACCGCGGGCCGCGACGCTACGGCCCGAAGGGGCGACGCAGCGGCGGCGGGCAGGTCAGGGCGATTGCGGGGACTGCGCGCCACGGCGCGACAACCCAAAGGGGTGGCGTAGTGGTGGAGGGTGGGTCGGTGCAACCGTGGGAACGACCTCGGGCGGCGGCGTGGATCACGTGTCACGCTCGCTACAGCCCGACGGGGCGACGCAGCGGCGGCTCGAGGGTTGGGGCAACCACGAGGACGGCCTGGAGCTGACGCCTCGGGGCGGCGGTGGACCGCGGACCGCGGCACTACGGCATGAAGGGACGACGCAGCGGTGACGCGGATCGGTGTAGCCACGGAGAGAACTATAGGGCGGCGATGCTGCGGCCCGACGCTGCGTTGCTGCGGCAGCCCGTTGCTCGACCGGTAGAGGGGCGCGTCGAACTCGGGACGGTTTTCATGGGGCCTGCGAAGGCGCGCGCAACCGACGGGCCAGGTCAGTTGCACGGCGTAGATGAAGCCGATCGTGGCGGCGGGCGGGTGAACAATCCAATCGCGCGGGAGGTCGGGGACGCCGCTTGGTGAAGACGGGGTGGCGGCGGAGTCCGAGATGAAGCCGGCGAGGACGGATGGCGTGGGACGTCGTGCGACCGGCACCCGGGCTGCCAAAAGCGGCGCCCGAGCTGAGACAGTCGACGAGCCTGATGCCGTCGGAGACGAGACAGGCGAGGCAGACCGCAGGGCCGCCATGCAGACGCGACGGAGGAGGGTGGCGTGGATAGATGGGCGGACCGACACACAAACGGCGGCTATGATTGGCTGCCGCATGACACGAGGCAGCCAGGTGGGCGACGCAGGTGTCTCGGTCGGAGCAGAGCGGGACCGCCGGCACACGGCGACGGGTGGGCGGGCACACGGACGACGGCCTTGAGGGGCCGCCTGTCGCATAAGGCTGCCGGGTCGGTGAAGTAGCCGGCTAGTCACTGCCGAAGCCGGAGTAGAGGCGCGGGGTGTCGACGGCGGCGGCGGGCGACGTAAACTGATCAAGAAAAGATCGGAAAACAAAAAAGAAAATGCCGATCAAAATGACCGGCGAGAGAGCGAAAAACCTGGAGCGAGGGAAAAAGACTCTCTAGAGCAGCCGGATAACACGGCCGGCGGACGAACCTTAGGTACGGGTGGCACGGCCCCCGGCGGCGGTCATGGAAGCCGACCGCCGGCGACGGCTAGGGTTTAGAACTCGGAAACTAAAACCCTATGTTATAAGGGAGAGAGAGGTTTGGTGGAACAGTTTTTGTATTGCTTGAGCCCCATGGACATATATATAGAAGTACAATGATAAACTTGTAATACAAAACTAGGCAGAACAAATCCTAATTTATCTTATGTTTCCTAATTAATCTATATACTCAACGTTTCCGATAATATGTCTCGATGGTAGGCAATGATTGAAGACCAAAGAATATGATCTATACAGAATTAGTACTACAGGAGACGAAAGATCTAGGGGTTGTTTGGTTTGAGACTAAGTTTGCCAATGGTTGCCACACCTAAGCTTAGGCAAGTTTGACCAACTAAGGTGTGTGTTTGGTTCAAGCCACATCTTTGGCAAGCCACACTAGGGTCCCACATCACATACACTCAAAAAGTGTGGCAAGATTCCCTTAGGCTTGCCAACTTGTGGCTCTCATTTTGAAGAACTAACCTTAGGGCATCTCCAGCCGCGCCCCCAGGAAGGCCCCCCAGGCGATTTTTTCGCGCCGGTGCCAACAAAACGGCCCAGTCGCGCCCCCAGGAGACCGATTTTCGCCGTCCTGGGCCGAAAACAGCGCCGGTGGGCCCAGGCCAAACCCGGTGCGATAGAGGGCGCCCGGGGGCGACGGGGCGAACTATTTTGGCGCGAAAAAGCCGCGGGCCAGCCGCGTCAGCGACACGGCGGCTCGTCTTCCCCCAACTGCCTCAGTTCCCTCAGGGAATCAATGGCAAGGCTGCCGCCGGTCGGCCTTGCCATTGATTCCTCACGGGCGGCGCGTCACGGGACGGCGCGCCGACGCCTCCCTCCCTCGCACGCGTACACACGGCCGCGGAGCGGCTATAAAGCCGGCGGTCTCTCAGTCGCCTGTGCCCACACCAGACTCGCCCATCGCCTCCGACCAGCCCCTCTCTCTCCGTCTCCGTCTTCCTCTCCAGAGCGCCACCGGCAGCCCCTCTCTCTCCCGCTCTGCCTCCGCCGAGCCCGTCGCCATGGCAGAGCGCTTCCCCGGAGACGAGGCGGCGGCCAATGGCTTCGGCCGCCGTTCGCTCTGCGAACAGGAGTCCTGGCTCCTGTTCCAGGCAAACATACCGACGCCGCCGGACATGCACGTCGGGCCGACGGGGTGGCGGCTCAGCGACAGGGGGAGTGCCCGTTCCGCCGCTGCCCGACGCTGTGGCGAAGCCCAAGTACTTTGCCGAGGAGGTCGAGGTCGCACGCGCCTCCCTGACCGACGCCGAGCGCTCCCTCCCCCAGTACGCCGCGGACAACCACGTGGCTTGGGCGGCGTACTACCAGCGCTGCCAGCAACAGCGCCTCGCGTCCACCAATGGCGCGCCGGTGGTCGGCGGCGTGAAGAACAGCGAGGGGCGCCACCTGTGGTGGGGCGTCCCCGGCCGCACGCTGGAGGGCGTGCTGACGTACCTCGACGGCGGCAACAACCCGCCGTTGACGTATCCTGTGACGAGGGCCGCCTCGTCGCAACAACGACGCGCATGGGTGCCAAGGAGGTTCGCCTCCTCCTCGTCTTCCTCCTCTCTCTCTTCTTCTCACTCCTCCGGTACTCCGGCGCTTCTCGGTGTCAAGGCCGAGCCCGTGGCGGAGACGCCACTCGGTCGGCGCACTCGCAGCGTCGTTATCGTCATCAACGAGGGCGGCCGGTGCGCCTCCTCATTGGCCCCTTCGCGCTTCGTCAAACCAAAGACGGAACCGGGGCTGGCGCCGGTGAAGACGGACCAGGGCTGGCGCTGGTGAAGGCGGAGTTCGACGACGACGACGCGGCCCTGGAATGGGCACGCCAGGACTCCATTGCGATGGAGAAGGCGCGCCGGGAGAAGGAGAAGGAGCGCCAGAGTGCCGCCCTGCACCGCTTCGAGGAGTGCCGACGCGGCCGCGATGAAGGCGGGGTAGTCGTCTTAGGCGACAGCGACGACGACGACGACGCGCCACCACCAATCCGCCATGGCAACGCCGGGCAGGGGTCCAGCAAGGGCGCGCGCGTCAAGGAGGAGAAGGCCGACGACGATGATGGCGGCGATGACTTCAACTGTCGTTTCTTTTTTAGATTAGGTTAATGTAATGAAAATGCGCGAATTTCACCGAAATTTGTCATGTTTGACCAAAATTTAACTTGTTCGTATCATAACTTCGCCGGACGGTGCTACCTTTTTTTAATACGCACCTGGGGCGGCCTGGGGGGCCAACGGCTGGAGATGCTCTTAGGAAAATTTGGCAACATTGTATGGCAAAGTGTGGCACTCCTAGGCCTAGAACCAAACAGCCCCCTGATCTTGTAGACCAGCCTTGACCACCACCATATGAGTAGTAGTACTACAGTACTACTTGTTCGATGGATGATGGCCAGATGGGAAGCGGCAGCAGCGAAACCTTGTAATATCACGGGAGTAGTAGCTATACTAGTCCATTGGAAATCACATAATAGCAGGTGGCCTCCTCGGGATTTGAAGCCTATACGTGGAGGCGAGCAGGAGTAGGGGAACTCGGCGGATCCGGCCATAACCTAGGAGTAATTTGTATGCATACGTTCAACAGATCAATTCCCTTTTGATCTCAGACTTGGCATAGAAGCGGATTTGACGGATCGCCTCGTCACGTCTGGCGGCACAGACGACGAAATCCTAACATCTTTATCTCAAACCTCTCATTATCAACTCCAAAGTTAATCATGATTTTGAAAATCATACCATATTTTCTTCATCTGACCAACCGCGAGCTTCTCGATCCCTGAAGAGCTGGCCCTATGGTGGGCGCCAACTGCAGTGGTTTTTTCATGCAAGATGGCCTAGTGTGAGGATTTAGTCGTAAGGCATCGTAACTAGGTAGTAGCTTGAACGGGGATCGAGAGACGCGAGATTTTACCCAGGTTTGGTCCCTCGCGGTGGAGGTAAAATCTTACATCCCGCATGATTGATATTGATGATGATGATGATCTCGGTTATAAGGGTAGTGCTTTGGTACCTCTATCTCGAGATCATCTATTTTGATCATGCCTAAGACTTTTCTGTTTGTCTAAACTTGTCCGTCTTGGGGTGCCTTGCCCCTCCTTATATAAGTTGAAGGGGCTCGCTTACATGTAGAGTCCTAATAGGATTAGGATTAGTCTATCTTGTATTACAAGCCGGATACAAGTCTGGGTCTTGCTTCCCTTTTGCCAGGTCTTGCTTTTTTTGTATCTTCCCTGTGAGGCGCCCGTTCAGGCCTCTCCTTGTGCTGGCCCTATCACGAGCCGCCTTCAGGTCCTTGGGCCTTGTCACCTGTCCGACCCACTGACCGGATCAGCAACGAGCCGCCAAGTCCGAGTGGGTTACCGATGAGGCGCCAAGTTCTGGCCAGGTCATACATCAGGCTGGGTTATACCACGGGGTATATCCCCGACAGCCTACCTCGCATCACCATTTCTTTCAGTAGTGTTACTGGCGCTGCGATGAGCGATGCCATACCCGAGCTCTCGCTATTGCTCTATGGAGCTTATAGGATTGCACGGGAGCTTGCATCCAAAGATTGTTGTTTCTTACTTTTTTCTATGCTTAATTGCCTATCTGGTAGTTCCGTTTGTTACTGACAATTCAACAAATTGTGACTCAAAACTATACTCAGGTATGTGCTAAATTTTGTTTTGCAGAACAACACCAAATGTCACAACTGATGGGGAGTCTTTGAACTGAAAGAGTAGGCCATCTTATCTCCTGTCATAACTAAGAACTAGTGTTGTTCGTGTTGTTCTTGTTGCATCTGCTACTTGATGAATACAATAGTGTATTGCTTTATATATAAAGCAGGGCAAAATCCTTTTTCGGTAATACGATAGTGTATATGGGATCATGAGTGTCACTCACAAAATCTGAGTCAATTGCAAAAAAAAAACACCACATTTCTGGCTAGGTTTGCAGGAAACCACCAATTCATTAATCTATTGCAGAAAACACGAGAAAATCTGTTAAGTCGTTGGAAAAATCACTGATCGGCCACTTAGCTTTGTTTGATCTCTTTCTGATAGGTGGGCCCAGAAAGTGGTGATGTGGCATAACGGCTGGGTAGACAGCGTCATTTGGACAAAAACGATCGAGACCCTGCGCAAGTCGGTCTTGGTGAGACAGTCCGTCCACCCCCTCGCGCCCCTCTCCTCTCTCTCTCTCTCTCTCACCCCGCACCCCTCCCCTCTCTCGCTCCTACTCGCTGTCGGTGATGGCCACATCGTGTGACGATGGCGGCGGTGACGGTGCTGGTGATGCATTTGGTGGCAGTGGTGCTACTGCAGATCCAGCAGAGGTTTGTGGTAGTTCAAACCCATCTCATGCTCCGACTCCGCAGGGGTCATCGCTGGCTTATTGTGTTGAATATGCGGTAACAAGGGCGTTCGCCAAAGCCATGAAGGAAGATCCAAAGGGGAGCCATCACTAGGTATCCTCCTTCGATGGTGTCTCGTAAGTATTCTCTTTCCCTACCCTGATTGGCTTCTAGGGTTAGGTTTCTAGGGTTCTAAGATTATGTTGTTCAATGGGTCTAGGATTATTGTTCTATTTTGTTTATGTGGTCAGATATGTAACTGAAGTATGAGTAGGCACCTAAGTTTAACTGAAATTACCCTCAATTTTAACATAACAAAACTTTGTGTTGGAATTTAACAAGTGAATTTGGACTTAATGCATTATGCTTACAATGGGTTAACTAAATCTGTTACTAAAACTATATTTAAATTTCAACTCACCCTATGTTAACTGAATGTTTAACTTAATCTTTAATTGAAACTTTATTGAATCTTTAAGTGAATTTATAACTGAAAATATTACTAAATTTTTAACTGAAACTTTAATTGAATCTTTAATGTTGGTTTGGTTAGGACATGTTCAAGGGATGCCACTCCTTCGAGGAGTAGTCCATGGTGGCCTCAGATAATGGAGAGTATCTCGGATTGTCAAGAAAGGCGAAACTGGTCTACTGAGCCAAGGACTTTGGTTCTGGAGTTGTTAACATCAACGAGATCATCATCGGCGTAGAAGACCAGTTCGGGGGCTACCGATGGTGTCCTAGACTAGGGGGTGCCAACCTAGTTGGTCCCTTGTCCTCGGGATGTGCCTGCATGCCCTCATCCTAATTCGTGTGGACTCCGGATGCTACACACCTAAACGTGATCAAGACAACATCTACCAAAGACTTGACATATACTTCAACACATCTCCTACCGCCTCCATATATGGCCCTGGATACCGACCATGTAACCCTAACCTGGTGTGTGTGTGTAAGCCAGAGGGTTTAGCCTATAGAGGGGACCGAATCGCACTTACATTCACCTAGCCCTAGGCTTCTTATAATCTCGAGGTAGATCAAGCTTGTACTCGATACACCGTCATCAATATAATAAAAGAAGGACGTAGGGTATTATCTCTTCGAGAGGACCCAAACCTGGGTAAACACTTGTCTTCATCGTTTCTGTTATCACCGATCCGAGATCCACAGCTTGGGACCCCCTACCCGAGGTCTACCGGTTTTGAGACTCTGTCTTATATACACAACAGGTAGTGGATCTAGGGTTAGATGGTCGGTATCCAAGGGTGTGCATGGAGGCAGCAGGAGATGTGTTGGAGTATACGCTAAGTCTTCGGTAGATGCAGTCTTGATCACCTCCACGCGTGTAAGTTCCGGAGTCCACCCAAGTGAGAATGAGGGCATGTAGGCCCAGCCCGAGGACTATGGGCTAGCTAGATTGGCACCCCTAGTCTAGGACACTGTCACTAGAATATCCATCTAAGACGCAAAAGTGTGTATGCTTAGACATTCTGTCTAATATTTGATCGATTAAAGGGAGAGGATAATGCTCTTTTCTAGTAGCTTTATTTAATTTCCTGAAACCAATTACCATCGTATAACCGGTTAAAATTCCTTCTCGGATAAGTTCAATTTTATCATTATGAACAAAGGTAATGCCTATTTTCTTAGGGCCACAAAGAAGAGGACTTACCCATCTACTATCAGCTATAGGATAAATTATACCCATTTTCAGTTCTTACCACATCCTTCATTTTGGGATTTAGATGAAGTTTATGATCAGCAATTGTCTTAGCAACGGGCTTAATATAAATTTTGTGTTGACATAAAGTGGGACTAATGCCCTTAAGATCATTAAGACTATAGCCAATAGTAGCACGATGCTCCCTCAGAGTTTCAAGTAATCTCTTTTCTTCGTGCTCTGAAGGCTAGCACTAATAATAACATGATATACATCATTTTCATCAAGATAAGCATATTTCAGTGTATCAGGTAGTTTCTTTAATTCAAACACATGATCACTTTTATGTGGAAGAGGATCTCCAAAAGGTTAAGGAGGTAAATTATGTTTAAGGATAGGTGCTTGTTCAAATAATATCTCATGTATTTCATCTATTTCATACATATGCATATCATTTTCATGGTCTAACAAATGTTGTTCTAAAGGATCGATAGGAGGAACAAAAAATAGAAGCAAGACCAATAATTTCATCTTTACTAGACAATTCCTTCTCACGTGGTTGTCTACGAAACTTAGTGAAATTAAATTCATGAGATACATCACCATACTTAACTTTAACCTTTTCTTTAATGCAATCAATTTTAGCATTAGTGGTATTCAAGAAAGGTCTGTCAAATATAATGGGACACAAATTACCTTGTTGTGAACCAAGTACTAAAAATCAGTAGGGTATTTGATCTTACCATACAAGACTTCAACATCTCGAACAATCTCAGGTGGTGAAATAGTATCTCTAATTAGAGGCTTAATAGTAACATCAGTATCTTCGATCTCAGCAGTTGTAGTATCATTTATGACTTCTTGATGTAAAGAAAATGGAATAGCACTCACACTAGCAGCCATATCACATAAACCATGATAGCAATGATCTCCAATTTTGACATAAACAAAAGGCATAACAACTACGAGCTTATTCTTATCTAATATATCTTGTTCATTTCTAACAGGATTAGCAATTCTAGCAGCCCCATCGTAGAAGTAAATAACATGCCCATCAACATAACAACTAAGAGATCTTTACCGTTGCAATATTAGATTCCAGTTTAATTTGTTCACTGGGTCTAGGTTTTATAATGTTACTTTTATTAACAATAGTTGTATCTTTAGCATGTTCTTTAATCCTAACTGGGAAAGCATGTTTCTCGATATAAGCAGTAGGCGTAACTCGATCAACATTATAAATCTTCAGAGTTGCAGTTAATTCTTTCCAAAAGAGTCCATTTTAATTCAATATTTTTTTTGTAAAAGATACAACATGGATTGTTCATAATGAGAAAGCCGAGCATAAAAATTCTGAATAATTATTTCTCGTTATAGCTCATGATTGGGCCATCTGTGCATCATGTAGTTAAGCCTCCCCCAAGCTTGTGCGATACTTTCTCCTTCACGAGACCAAAAATTATATATATAATTTCAATCATGATGAAGCAAATGCATAGGGTAAAATTTTGATGTAGTTCCAGCTTTAACCGGTTCCAGCCCCATGATTCCAGTATCAGCAAATAGCATATACCATGTCAATGCCTTTCCCTACAAATATAAAGGGAATACCTTCTTCTTAACTCCATCCTCGGATAAACCTAGAAGCTTAAACAATCCAAAAATTTCATCTATAGATATCAAATGCAGATCCGGATGTATCATTCCATCTCCTGCATAGGGATTAGCTAGCAGTTTCTTTAACATACCAAAAGGAATCTCATAATAAATATGTCCAGTAGGTTCAATAGGTTGACTTGCAACTCTTATTGATTCCGGTCGAGGTGAAGATACCCCGAACAAACCCCTCAAAGGATTATTTTCCATAGTGACAAGTGACAGTAAATTTTAGCACGTAATATGAATGTTTCCTTACCAAAGGCGCTTCACTCGCTGACAACGGTGCCAGAAAAGAGTCTTGATGACCCACAAATATAGGGGATCAATCATAGCGCTTACGACAAGTAAGAGTGTCAACCCCAATGAGGAGCAACAGGAAATGATAAACGGTTTTCAGCCTTGTATTTTTTGCAAGTACTGAATTGGTAGTGGTGATGGATAGTTTTGTAGAAAGATAATTCGTAACAAGTAACATGTAGCAATAATAACAATGGTGCAGGAAGGTGACCCAATCCTTTTATAGCAAAGGACAAGCCGGAATAGTCTCTTACAATAAGCAAAGTGTTCTCATGGGCACATGGGAATTGTCGTCTAGTCACTTTCATCATGTTTAGTTGATTCACGTTCGCTACTTCAATAATTTGATATGTGGGTGGACCGGTGCTTGGGTGTTGTTCTTACTTGAACAAGACTCTCACTTATTATTACCCCTTCTTGCAAGCATCTGCAACTACCAAAGAAGAATTAAGATAAACCTAACCATAGCATCAAACATATGAGTCCAAATCAGCTCCTTACGAAATAATGCATAAACTAGGGTTTAAGCTTCTGTCACTCTAGCAACCCACCGTCTACTTATTACTCCGCAATGCCGTCCCTTATGCCCAAGTATGGTGAAGTTTCATGTAGTTGACGATCACATGACATCACTAATGGAAGTGATAACATACATTCATCAAAATATAGAACGAATACCAATTTCACATGTTTACTTCTATCAAGACTTCTCCCATATCCTCAAGAACAAAAGTAACTACTCACAAATCATATTCATGTTCCATATCAGAAGATTGTTGAATACCATTAAGGATCTAAACATAAAATCTACCACCAAATAAATCAACTAGCATCTACTACAAGGAGTAATCAGTACTAATAGCAACCCGCATGTACCAGTCTGAGGTTTTGGGTCAAAGATTGAATGCAAGAGATGAACTAGGGTTTCAGATAAGATGGTGTTGGTGAAGATGTTGATGAATAATTATCCTCCCACAATGAAAGGCTCATTGGTCATGTCGATGGCTTCAAATTTCCCATCCGAAAGGTAAGTTTTCCCAGCGGAATAGCTCTGCCAAAGAGCAAAAGCGCTCATGCCCATGTTCCGGCGCTTCTCCCAAAAGTATTATCTTTTTTCTAGCGAAAATGGCCTCATATAGCAGAAGATGGGCACCGGAGGCCTGCCAGGGGGCCCACATGCTCGGTAGGCGCTCCTAGGGGGTAGGGCGCGCCCCCTAAGCTTGTCGCTCCCTGGTAGACCCCCTCCAGATGTGTCTTATGCCAATATTTGATATATATTCCAAAACAATTCTCCTAAATTTTCAGGTCATTTGGAGTTGTGCAGAATAACTATCTCTGTTGTAGCTTTTTCCAGTCCAGAAATCCAGCTGCTGGCAATCTCTCTCTTCATGTAAAACTTGCAAAATAGGAGAGAAAAGGCATAAGAATAGTATCATAAAGTTAAATAATGACCCAAAACATAATTAATAACAGTAGGAAAAATGATGAAAAATGGACGTATCATATCACACAAGGCATCCACTACAAGACATATTACAATAAATAAATCTCAAGATGTGTTTTTAATGCTTTCTTCCCGCGATGTGATCTCCATGTGTGAGTAGTTCGGTAAGGAATGGGTTAAGGCATAAGCCTTGCAACCCAAGGTATTAGTTAAGGGGATCAATGGTAGGCTTTGACATAATGTCTCGTATGCGTGAAATAAAATTGTTCCTTGAAGAGGTCTCTTCTCTTATCCGCAATCTTCTTCCATGTAGATACCGAGGATCATGGAGATCGACCACAGCTGAGGCTAGGAGCAAGGAGACTATGAAGTGTTATGCCCAACACCGTGACAGTACGGTTCCATACAGTAACATGGATCATATCTTTGGGGATAAATGAGGTGTCATCATTAAACACCCAAAGCACTTGTCTGGATTTATTATCTTAATTATCAAGTCAACCATGTGCGTCGGATAAGGCCTGCGGTAGGACAACTGATTCTTGATGCAGGAATCGTGCCGGTCAAGATGTTATTTGGATACATCCCCCACTTCGATTTGTAACAAGCACATCTCGATGGGTGACTTTCAGCGCACAAAATAATATTTTATCTGATCCCAGTGCAAATACAAGGACATAAGCATAATACCTCATACACGTACCTATTTTTATTATACGTGTTTGAAAAATTATTTGCTTGGTAATCTGGTCAAAAGCTTGATTTGACACTGACAAAAATTTGCTAGACAATCACTTCAAGGGAATCATCCTCTCGTGGGTCACCTCTAGGGAAATAGGTGCGTGGTACCCTTTTCCATTCAAATACCAGATCAATAAAAGAATGTATCATATGTTCCTACCCTCGCGGAAGGTAACCATGATGCCCACATGATGAAAACGTGTCAAATGTGGTCAATCCTAAGGCGATGGCTTCCCCACCGCATGTCACACCAATCATTGTGCCCTTCAAAACTTCAACAACTAATCTCGGCGACCTACTCCTTGCAGCTGGTCTACACACCTCCCCTCATACTTCTAGTCTATTCTCTACGATCAATCAATTATTATTATGAATCAGGATTAGCCAGGTGGGGCGCTACACCTAACCGAAGATGAAATGCTCGTCGATTGCAAAGTGAGAGGGAAGGATGTACAGGACGGACGTCACATGATCAGATGTAACATGGGTGTTCCTGCTTCCCTTTGTTGGAGAGGATGTTTAGTGCCCCATTGACATTGACATAGTCAGCGGCGACCATGGTTTGTGCGTGTATAATCCATAGCAGTGTATGTACATGCATCGTGCATGTATAATCTAGCTTCTATCGGCTAGTGATGCATATCAAGGGTAGCGTCGAAAAGCCGGGGCTTAACTGAAGGAGCTCCTAGTCGAGCCGACTCACATAGGTGTCGCTGTTTTTCTATTTCTTTTTGTTTTCTATTTTCTTTTACGTTTCGGTTTTTCCTTTTTCAAATAGTTGGTCTCAAATTTAAAATATTGTTCGGAATGCTAAATAATTTCCTCGTTTTCAAAATTTGTTAATAAGTTCCAAAGATGTTTGCATTTTATGACATACTTTTATTTGTGAAAAGTGTTCTTGTTTTAAAAAATGTTCCTCTTTTTATTTTTATTTTCAATTGAGAATTTTTCAGCGTATGTCACAATTTTTTTAATGTAAATTTAAATATTATGCAATGTATATATGGTCAGTGTGTATTTAATAATTGTTCAGCTTATATTATAAACAATGTTCAAAATACATTTAGAAATTGTTCAATAAGTATTTAACTATTTTGAAGTATATCACAAAAATGTTCAATGTGTATTTAAAAAAAATCAGTGTATAACACCAAAATGTTCAGTATATATTTAAAATTGCTTATCATATAAAAAATCAATAATTATTTGGAATTTCAAAATTTGTTCAAGTTTTCAATAATTTTTCATCTTCCAAAAAATGTTCAGATTTTAAAAGTTGTTCGAAATTCTAAATTTATTCACGATTTTCAAACATTATTCAAATATTTTAAGGAAAAAATTCACATTTTTTCACAAAAATTGTTGGAAAAAGAAAACAGATCTGCTGGTGTAGATACAACTTTAAAGCTGCTATTTGGCGGTACTCACTCGCTAACTGCTCTGGTTGGCTACGGTGATATACAGCCTGAGGTCGCTTGTTTAACACCATTGTGCGGTCTTTTGTTTTAAGTATGAAGTTAAGTGTTTCCGTAGAAAAAACTCGATCAGAAAGAAACAATTAGTTCCTGAACTTCCGGGGTGTTATTCTATGGCAATAATTTATTGATTGACTCAGCCAAGTTTGGAACCAAATTACCCAAGGGCGACATATATGCATGCATGGGCGAAAATTATCCAGCCTTAATTAACGTAGACGTATATATAGCACCTACTAATTTTCAGAATTAATTGGCATATATCTCCTACTTAATTAAGAATCCAACCCTCTATATATTGCTCGGTTCATCGCAACCATGGCCATCGCTCCTTCTTCTCACCTAAGCCGCCCCACTGCAGAGAGTTAACTCCATCGACTAGGCAAGCACTAAAGAGTTAACGAAAATGAGAGGGATTTATGCCATGACCTTCTTGTTCCTGGGATGGCTCATGGTTACCGCACAGTGTTAGTACTACTTCTTCCCTTGATTTCTTTTCTTCAGTTTTTATTACGTGTATGAACTTAATTAGTACTGACAATTTGAACACTACATGCATGATTTTAGGTCGTCCCGAGGCCGGAAGGAGGAGCTATCTAGATGGTGGCGATAACAACGCTACCGTGCTCAACTCAAGATCATCGTTAGATGATGTCAAGTTTAGCCTGAATTTTTGCGGGGATTATGTTTGTAACTATGGTAAATGTTACTGCTGTGACAACCAGAGGGGTCGTCCGTGTTACAGGACGTTTGCTGAGTGCAATACCAATTGCCCTAGGTGCAATCCCAAGTGCCCGCTTGAATCAACGATAGAATTACAAGCATGACAAAATGGCACGTTCTCGTCCCTAGAAACAGGAACAATAATTGTAGATTCTCATTGTACTACCTGTTGACACCTTCTATGATATATTATGCTCCTTCCAATAAAGAAATTTTCATATAGGTGCCATTGTTTTTTTTTACGTGTAAAACACTTTATTTCTCAAATAATAGACATGACGTTTTCAAGAGAATGAGAAATAAAATCTGGAATCACATATTCCCAAGAACTAGATGATTTGCTAATAAACAAATTCTTTGCTAACTCATCCGCCACTTGATTTGCCTCATGGTAGCAATGCTTGAAAGAAATGCTTCCGAACTCCATCTCTAGTTGATTGCAATCAGCCACTATTGCCACATGAGGACCCAAATAATCCATGGAGTTCAAGGTGTTCACAGCAAATAAGCAATATGATTCAACCTTCACTGAATTGCACCCGAGGCTAGCCTCTAGAAAAAAGACCGTTCCTGAGTTCAGCAGCATCAACGTCTTGTATATGTTGCATAAACCAATCTGCAGCAGCAATAAATATCTCCTTGTTCATCACGAGCTATGGCTCTAGAAGCACCTGACAAGGTATCTGCATGAAACGATGCGTCCACATTTATTTTCACCACACAGTGACTTATCTTCTTCCACATGCAACCATCCTTTTTGCTTGTCATTTTAGGTGATACCGACCTGATATAATTAGTCGCTAGGACCCTGATCGACAACGCTGTCCTTTCTGGTGTTTGAACCTCAATACCATTGACAAGTTGACGACGTTGCCACTAGATGTACCATGCAGCGATGGCTACGTACCGACTCGGCATTTGGTATTTCAGCTGATCAATCTGGTAATTCCATCAATATTTTCATGGTAATTGATCTGGATCTATCATCAACTACCGCCCTCTGGAGTGCTTCCATTAGGCCAAGCTGCATCTAAATTTCTTTCACTCGGTGATAGTGAAACAAACAGTATTGTATATCATCTACCCCGACTAAACACACCGGGCATTGAGGAGAACAGGGGATATGACGTCCAACAAGCACACAAAAACAGGGTAGAACACCATGTAATACCTTCCATACAAAGTGCTTCATTTCCCTGGAACCCGTAGCCGCCACACATCCTTCCAAACATAATTGATATAAACACTTCCTTGCCCATCTGATCTTGTCCAGTTAGAGCCGAATCGATGCTCAAACTCTCTATGGTATGCCGATCTCACAGAGAAAGTACCTGACCGAGTATAGCTCCAACCGATGAAATCATCACTTTCATCAATGAGACATCATATAGCAAGTTTGTCACTACTCATAATCGGGCCAATAGGTCATGTGGGACATCTTTGAGGTGCAATGGATGCAGCGCGATGTAGTTGGTGAAAATAGATTTGGTGCTACATTTTAGAAGCCCAAATAGCCAAGGCCCACTCGGGCCATTAAACAGGCCGTGAACGGGAGTGAGGTTATGTTTTAGACATGTGGGTTCGACTTGGCAGTGCATCTAGTCACGGGCCCCACTTGGCAGTGCATCAGGTGAAACGTGTCCCCGTGGGTCCCACTTCGCAGTGCCCCTGTCTGAAACCGTTGCTCCCACCCCCCTCCTCTTCGTTCTCGGCGGTGAGCTAGCGACGGCGCCGGAGATTCTGTCCTCGGTGACAGCAGCGCGGAGCTTTCGTTCTTGGCGACGACGGCGGCTGTGGTAAGTGAATCAGGAACCCTGTCCCGTTCCCCTCCGGCGTACCCCCCTTTGTGTCGAGCTAGATCTCACCTCTGCATCGCCTCTGTTTTCCTTTTTGGTCGATTTGATCCAGATTTGGGTGGGTGGGAGGGGGGATGACCGCGATGGAGCCGCCAGAGATAACAACATCGACTAGGTAGTCCCTTAATGTGCATCGATTAGTGCCTCGTCTGCTTCCGCTAGCTCGCTAGCTCAGCTCACACTACTCCATGATTGAGAAACAAGGGGGATGGTGCTCGGATGTTTGAATTCACTGTGGAATTCCTTCCTTCTAAGGCGAAGCTAGGTGATGGTAGCATGCGGGACATAGAGAGAGCACTAGTAGAAAACAGGGCTTTGGTCCAGGCCTGTCCCCATTAGCACCGGTTCATTCAAGAACCGGGACCAATGGGGGCATTGGACCTGGTTCGTGAGCCCAGGGGGCCGGCCGGGCCACGTGGGCCATTGGTCCCGGTTCATCTGGACCTTTTGGTCCCGGTTGGTGCGACGAACCGGGACCAATGGGTCTTGCTCCTGGCCCACCACCATTTGTCCCGGTTGGAGACGTGAACCGGGACCAAAGGCTCACCTTTAGCCCCGGTTCGTATCACCAACCGGGACCACTAAGGTGCCTATGTATAACCCCTCGCGCATGAGCAGAGCACACTGCTCTGTTTTTTCTTGCCGAGGGGGAGAGGGCTTGGTGGTGCTCTAGCTCACCTCCTATGCACACAACGTGTTCGATGGAATGCTCGAGCCACACTAGTTAAGCTTTTGTCCACTCGAAGCTCTATTTTCTCCAAGATTTGTCTAGGTTTAGCGGTCCGTCACGTCCCGTCCCCGTCTTCGCCGCCGTCGATCGCCCCCGCCGATCTCGTCACCGGCACCATTGTGGTGAGCCTCTTGTTATGTCCATGCTTTTCTTACTTTTATTTTTGCTTGTTATTATTGCTTTAGATAGATATTTGTCTAATTTTCTTACGTTTATTATTGCTTGTTATTATATAGTGCGATGGTTTTGATATCCGCCCACGTGGGCCCTCGTCCTGTCAACGATTCGGATGTGGTATATTATCTTTAATTTATAACTATTTGTTTTAGTGTTTATGACAATTATTCCGACCAACCTGACATGCATAGATGTTTTATTATGTCTAGGAGGTAGTTGAACCTAATCCTCTTGTGGAGAGGTTAAATTTAGTTGAAGAGGAAAACATTTCCTTAAAGAAAAAATGGAAAAAATGGAGGAGGAGAAGATGGAATTGGAGTTGCATATTGCGGAAGTCGTCGATGATCACAAGATCAAGATGGACCCTATTGTCGAGAGGTTAAATTTAGTTGAAGAAGAAAACAAATTCTTGAAGGAAAAAATAAAAAAAATTGAGGACGAGAAGATGATATTGGAGTTGCATGTTGCGGATGTCGTCTATGATCACAAGATCAAGATGGATGCAATGCGGTTGAAGATTAGAAAGATTAGAAAATATGCCATTCATACCGAGGCTTGGCATCATTATGCCGTTGGATCAATTGTTACCTTGGTTGCGATTATGATCGCATTTGTTTTTGCATTGAAATGTTTTACATAGTTTTGATGTGTATGGAGAGCTATATGTTGTTAGATGAGAACTATGTATGTACTTTGGTTTTAATATGATGATGACCTTCTATTAATTTGGTCACTTAATTATCTATTTATGATGTTCTGTAATGGTTTTTGACACACTTAATTATATATAATGCACGCAGATGAACCGGCAATGGATGTACGGTGACAGACACACCTCCGAGTACATTAAGGGCGTGCATGAGTTTCTAAATGCGGCTGAGGCAAACAAGCAGAATGGTTTTATGTGTTGTCCATGCACTAAATGTGGGTATACGATGTCTTACCCTAACCGGAAAATCCTTCACTCCCACCTGCTTTACAAGGGTTTCATGCCACACTATAATGTTTGGACGAGGCACGGAGAAATAGGGGTTATGATGGAAGACGGCGAAGAAGAAGAGTACGATGACAACTATGTGCCCCCTGAATACGGTGATGCTGCAATGGGGGGAGCTGGTGAAGATCAAGAGGAACCGGACGATGTGCCCAATGATGCTACAACGGGTGAAGCTGCTGAAGATCAAGAGGAACCAGATGATGATCTCCGCCGGGTCATTGTCGATGCAAGAACGCAATGCGAAAGTCAAAATGAGAAGCTGAAGTTCGATCGCATGTTAGAGGATCACAAAAAAGGGTTGTACCCCAATTGCGAAGATGGCAACACAAAGCTCGGTACCGTACTAAAATTGCTGCAGTGGAAGGCAGAGAATGCTGTGGCTGACAAAGGATTTGAGAAGCTACTGAAAATATTGAAGAAGAAGCTTCCGAAGGATAACGAATTTCCCGATAGTACATACGTGTCGGTGTACTAAGATAGGGGTACCTTAGTACCCCAACTTGTGCACGGGCAGAAGCAGCTTCCCGCGGCAGGGTCTACCACGCGCTTGCCGGAAACCTCTCTGGTCCTTTTTAAGCCATTCAAAAACAAAGTATACAAGACAGAAGATCATGGCCCCGGCAAGTGGAACTTGCCGGGAAGGCCGTCCCAGGCCCAAGATTTCCTCATCAACTCAAGACCCTGGTAAGAGGAGCTTGCCAGGGAGACCAGAAGATTACATTTCAGAAGACATGCCTCGGCGTAGCATGCGCCCCGGCAGGGCCCGGGGAGCGACAAGCTTCAGGGCCCAGCAAGGTCAAGGCCCCGGCAAGGTGCTTGCCGGAGGAACTCGCATTGTGTGCCTGCGCTCCAGCTCATCGACCCACGCGTCGCCCTGGGGCCCTTCCAGGGACGCGTGGCGGATGGCTGTGCAGCCTGGGGGACACGGTGGCACTTCACGGTGACGAGGCTATCGCCGTGGCGAACGGAGACGCAAGGGCGGGCGCTTTTGGGGTCAACGGCGACGGGCATTTAATGCTTTTGTCCCCCACTGTCAAAGTAGGTGGTGACCACTGTTCATCCACTGTTACCGCACTGTTACAACTACCACCACAATTACATTTTTGCCCCTTTCTCCTACGTTGACACCTGTCGGTGACCCCTTGAGCTATAAAAGGAGGCCCATGCACAACGTAGAAAGGGTTCGGAACCTAGATCGCTCATTCGCTCGGTGTAGCTAGTTCTTCAAGCTCCCGAGCTCTCCAACTCAATACAAACCAAGCAGGAGTAGGGTTTTACGCGTCCACCGCGGCCCGAACCTGGGTAAACTGCCTGCGTGTGCTCTACGATCTGCTCTTTGTGCTCCCTCCGCTCCCTTACCGCACGAACAAGGGCCTCCGGTCCCATAGGTGCTCGTGGTGGACAGTTTCCCCCGACAATACGCAGTAAAGAAGGTCGTATGCCCTCTAGGATTGGAGGTGCAGAAGATACATGCATGACCTAATGACTGCGTCCTCTACCATGGTGCATACGCATTGCGGTATAAGATGAGACGAGATGACCCTGGTGAAGTAGACGGCGAGCCCGCCAGGAAGAGGGTTCCTGCAAAGGTGATGTGGTATGCTCCTATAATACCACGGTTGAAACGTTTGTTCAGAAACGGAGAGCATGCCAAGTTGATGCGATGGCACAGTGAGTACCGTAAGAAAGACGGGAAGTTGAGAGCACCCTCTGACGGGTCGCAGTGGAGAAAAATCGAGAGAAGGTACTGGAAGGAGTTTGCAAAGGACCCAAGGAATGTATGGTTTGCTTTAAGCGCGGATGGCATTAATCTATTCGGGGAGCAGAGCAGCAATCATAGCACCTGGCCCGTGACTCTATGTATGTATAACCTTCCTCCTTGGATGTGCATGAAGCGGAAGTTCATTATGATGCCAGTTCTCATCGAACGCCCTAAGCAACCCGGCAACGACATTGATGTGATTGATGTGTACCTAAGGCCATTAGTTGAAGAACTTTTATAGCTGTGGAATGGAAACGGTGTACGTGCGTGGGATGAGCACAAACAGGAGGAATTTGACCTAAAGGCGTTGCTGTTCGTGACCATCAACGATGGGCCCGCTCTCAGTAACCTTTCAGGACAGACAAACAAAGGATACCACACATGCACGCACTGTTTAGATGACACTGAAAGTATATACCTGGACAAAGGCAGGAAGAATGTGTACCTGGGCCATCGTCGATTTCTTTCGACCAACCATCAATGTTGAAATAAAGGCAAGCATTTCAAAGGCGAGGCAGATCACCGGAAGAAGCCCGCCATGCGTACCGGTGATCACGTACTTGCTATGGTCAATGATTTACACGTAATCTTTGGAAAGGGCCCTGGCGCACTAGTTGTTCCGAATGACGCTGAGGGACACACACCCATGTGGAAGAAGAAACCTATATTTTGGGACCTACCCTACTGGAAAGACCTAGAGGTCCGCTCTTCAATCGACGTGATGCACGTGACGAAGAACCTTTGAGTGAACCTGCTAGGCTTCTTGGGCGTGTATGGAAAGACAAAAGATACAGCTGAGGCACGGGAGGACCTGCAACGTTTGCACGAAAAAGAGGGCATGCCTCCGAAGCAGTATGAAGGTCCTGCTAGCTATGCTCTTACGAAAGAAGAGAAAGAAATCTTCTTTGAATGCCTGCTCAGTATGAAGGTCCCGACTAGCTTCTTGTCGAATATAAAGGGAATAATAAATATGCCAGAGAAAAAGTTCCAGAACCTAAAGTCTCATGACTGCCACGTCATTATGACGCAACTGCTTCCGGTTGCATTGAGGGGGCTTCTACCGGAAAACGTCCGATTAGCCATTGTGAAGCTATGTGCATTCCTCAATGCAATCTCTCAGAAGGTGATCGATCCAGAAATCATACCAAGGCTAAGGAGTGATGTGGCGCAATGTCTTGTCAGTTTCGAGCTGGTGTTCCCACCATCCTTCTTCAATATCATGACACACGTCCTAGCTCATCTAGTTGACGAGATTGTCATTCTTGGGCCCGTATTTCTACACAATATGTTCCCCTTCGAGAGGTTCATGGGAGTCCTAAAGAAATATGTCCGTAACAGCGCTAGGCCAGAAGGAAGCATCTCCATGGGCCATCAAGCAGAGGATGTCATCGGGTTTTGTGTTGACTTCATTCCTGGCCTTAATAAGATAGGTCTCCCTAAATCGCGGTACGAGGGGAGACTTACTGGAAAAGGCACAAGCGAAGAAAAAGTGAAGACTTTTTTCCGCAACTATTATGATGATACCATGCTAACATTGTAACTGACGAGTATGATACCATTGTCCGTTTTGTACATGCACATGCTATGCCAACTTTTTCAGAGTTCATTTGAAAACTATGAATTTAGGTCGAATTTTCTCTATATATGGACTATAAGGCCCAGCAAGCTCACAGGGCAGCGCGGAGAGTTTGGCCCAGAAGCCTGCAATAGAGAGGAGTTCAATACAGCCACCGCAGTGGGGCTTATAAACCACTCCCAGCCCCTGTCAACTAGCGAGGTGGGACTAAATATTTTTCCGCGGGGCAAGACAAGGGCTTTGGTCCTGGTTGGTGGCAACAACCGGGGCTAAAGGGGGGGCATTGGTCCCGGTTCGTGGCACCAACCTGGACCAATGCCCCCCTTTAGTCCCGGTAGGTGCCACCAACCGGGACCAAAGTTCCTCCTTCCCGCCCTTTGGGCTGCTGAAAAGAGACCTTTGGTCTCGGAGGGTGGCACCAACCGGAACTAAAGGGGGGCATTGGTCCCGGTTTGTGCCACGAACGGGACCAATGCCCTGGGTATATAAGTGACACTTGTGAAATTTTCAGTTTCCAATCTCATTTCCCCCCGCCGAACTCTCGTACCCGTCGCCCTGCGCCGTGCTCGCCGTCGCCATCGACCCGCGCCCCTGCGCTGTGCTCGCCGTCGCCGTCGACCTACCCCGTCGCCCCGCGCCGTCGCCCCGTGGCCCCGCGGCGTCGCCCCGCAGCGTCGCGCCGTCGCCCCGTCGCTCCTCGTCGCCGGCGCCCTCTGCCCCCGCGCTCCTCGTCGCCGGCGCCCTCTGCCTGCCCCTGCGATGTGAGGAGAAATAATATGTTTTTTTTCATATGTGATATAATATGTATAGAAATTTTGTATGTGTATATATATAGTTGCATATATGTGTACATGTTTATGTGTATATTGTTGCTGTATGTGATGTATATGTGTATGTGGCTATAATTTTTTTTATTTTTCTTAGGAATTTGCTAAATATATATGTTAAAAATGTTATTTTTTCATAAAAAGTTTTTTGTTTATATATAGAAAGTAACAATTGTGACGTATAGTTGTTGTATGTGATGTGTATGTGATGTATATGTGTATCTGGCTATATAGTTTTTTGTTTACATATGCTAAATATATATAGAAAGTTTTATATATGCAAAAGTTACAAATTTAGAAAAAGAAGGATAGGAAAGAAGAAAACAAGAAGAGGAAATAAAGAAGAAGAGGAGAGGAAGAAGAGGAGAAATAAATAAGAAGAAGAAAAAAGAAGAAATAAAGGAGGAGAAGAAGAAAGGAATAGAGGAGAAGAAGAGAAAACTTTTTTTTCTTTTTTTCTTCGATCTTCTCCTCTAGCTGTTCCTTTCTTCTTCTCCTCTTTTTTTTTTCTTCTTCATCTTCTTTTTTTTATCGGGTATGTCGTTGACGATATACCCCCTCCCCGATAACTTCGACATGAGGGGGGGGGTCGAGGGTCATCGAGGGACCGAGGGTCGTCAAGGGTCGAGGGATCGCCGAGGGGTCGAGAGGTTGCCTAGTGTCAAAGTATTGAAGAAATCCATGCCTTCATCATTTGCCAGAAGTAACCGGGGCATGTTGGTACGAAGTTCTGCAAAGTTATTTTGGAATGGAGTTCCTGATAGGATAATCCGTCTTTTGTTACGAATTATCCTATCTGGGACTCCGTTCCAAAATAACTTTGGAGAGCTTCGTACCATCATACGACTGTTACTTTCGCCTAATGATGAAGACATGGTGTCGGGGATATACCCCGCGGTATGAACCGGCCGGAATTATAACCCGGCCGGACATGGCGTTTTACTTAATACGGTTTACACTTGGCAATTTACTGGTAACCCGGCAGGCGGATAATGGATGACAAGGCTCAAGGCCCAGGAGGCCGTTTCGTGTATGGTGGGCCGGTTTATGAAGAAAGCATAAGGAATATTATCCTACAAAGGAAGCAAGACTAGGACTCCTTGTAATAGATCAATCCTAATCCTACTAGGATTCTACATGTAACCCGCCCCTTCAACATATATAAGGAGGGGCAGGGTTCCCCAAAGAGGGACAAGTTAGAAGAAACAATCTCTAGGGCTAGACACAGAGAGCCGGTTTACCGGCGACACCACGAGGATCATAATGAGATCTAGCCTCGAACAACACGTAGGGCTATTTCCGGATGATGTTTCCCGGGGCCCGAAGCTGTCTAAATCTTTGCCTTGTGTTGCGTCTCTCGATTCCGCTCAACCCCTCTCAAGCTACTACATAGATGCGCGGCCTCACGACTAAGTCCGCTAACCCGGACATCTGACGTGTTAATTCCACGACAGTTGGCGCCCACCGTGGGGCCTGCGCACAGGTGTGGTTGAGTTCTTGGAGGGATTTTTCTAAAGGTTTGAGAAGCTCGCGATTAACCGGACGAAGAAGAACCGGCGCGATCGGATATACATTGTCAATGAGGAGCCGGCTGTTTGAGCATGTACAATATTGTGAGAAAGAGCTTTTTTAGGGTCAAACATTATGCGACCACCGCACGCATCATAAAGATCCGCCGAATCCGAGTTGAAAGAAATTTCAATTGCTACAAGTCCCAAGGAAATTTCCATAGCGGCGATGGCAGGCGAAGCCAAAAGCGTTTCGTAGTCGTTACTTTTTATGGGAAGACAAGGTTGCACCATCAACAGGAGAAGGAACGACTAGTGTAACGCCCCGGACACACCCGCCGCTGGTCGTTACTCCTGGCGGGATCTAGACTGGCCTCACATATCAATACTAGTATTTTCTGCGCACTTTGTCCTAACTCGTGCGCACCCGGGAGCAACTTCCCGGTCGGTCACCCATCCTGAAACTACTCCAAGCTGAGCACGCTTAACTTTGGAGTTCTATCCGAATGGGCTCCCGGAAAAGAAGGAATTCCTTATTGATATGAGTAGTCTATCATCCCTAATAAGCCAGGCCATCACATACACCATCACTCAGAGGAACCGACGTCCTCGTCGGGCCACAGAAACGTTCCCTCTTGACACAACCGTCTGTGCTTCCAGGACAGCACATGTGCCATGCCGTGTGCCACGACGGGTCACAAACGTCACGCACAACATGACTGCAAACTGTCTGCAAACATCCGTGTAACCGCGAGGGTCGGCTCTGATACCAACTTGTAACACCCCGGACACACCCGCCGGTGGTCGTTACTCCTGGCGGGATCTAGACTGGCCTCACATATCAATACTAGTCTTTTCTGCGCACTTTGTCCTCACTCGTGCGCACCCGGGAGCAACTTCCCTATCGGTCACCCATCTTGAAACTACTCCAAGCTGAGCACGCTTAACTTTGGAGTTCTATCCGAATGGGCTCCCGGAAAAGAAGGAATTCCTTATTGATATGAGTAGTCTATCATCCCTAATAAGCCAGGCCATCACAACTAGTCCAAACCGATTCCGTCTCAAGCCAATCATCCACGGGTTGATGTCATCGGCAGCCCGTGCGGCTGTTCCAGGCCAAGCGGCCCCTCCACGCCACGTGATCTGCTGAGATGCCACCCCACCACTACTACTACAAGCCACTACAGGACCATGTTCGAAAGGTCAAATCACCGTCGAAGCAGACTGCGACCCGGAGAAAAAAGACAGGGACTCAGGTTAGTCTCCGCCGCGGCCTCGGTTTCCGCTGCAGTCGCGACTGCGCCGCGAGCCCCCGACCCGCCAGGTTTGCCTCGGCCGTCGACCCGCGATGGTGCGCTCGTGTTGCGATACCCCGGCACCGGCTCGTTTTTATCGATCTTGCTGGCCGCCCGCGCCGGGCTCCGAGTCGTTTTCTGTGCAGCTATTTTCCTGGATTACTGATTTGAAGATCCAAAGTTGATTCGCTCTCAGGATATTACGTGGAGTCAGGCTGCTAAGCGTTGCAAGGTACTGCTAGCAACTATCGATTGATCAGTCATCTACTGAAGAAAGAAGAAGGAAAGAAGGTAACGACCCGGAAAGCGGACATACTGTGCCCGGCCCAATCCGCCCATCTTCGATGATTTCGAGTCGCCCGGGCAAGTCGCCACTGCTAGCTGCATCCATACGACCCGGCCGTAGCCACTGCCGGCGAGTCACCGCCGCGGTTTCCAGCGAGCCACTGCTCCGCTGCGTGCTCTCCACCGTGGTCCCCGTTCAAACCGGCTTGCCACCTGTGCTACGGCCGCCAATGACTCACCAAGCGGCCCTGATGTTGCCGTTGCCGGGCATCACTTTGTTTCGACCTGTTCAAACTCTCCGCGGATGACCCGCCCCTGTTTAAGCCTCCCTACAATTTGTCGATTGACGCTGTTCAACTGCCGCCTGTCGTGGTTGTTTGGCCACCTGGACAAGGAACAAGAACAAGAAGGGCCTGGTTGGACGCAAAGTCAAAGAGGTCAAGTGTCAGGAGAAGGAGACAACCTGCATGAATTATACGGCCAGGGTGCCAGTCACATGCATATACTGTTCACTTTCCATGCACTTCCAGTACCTTATACACAGTTTAATCACAAACTGGGAGTGCTGGTCGTACATCCAACGAGATAGTGTCGATCAAGCACTCGACACAAAGGATCAGATTATCCAGTTATGCATGGCGTGATTCCCTAGATAAAAAAGAGGAAGCGAGAGGAGACGTACTGATCCAGCATCATTTGAACGCAAGTGTCCGTATTCGCCCGACAAAACATCAGGTGATACCCAACCTATCTATTTTCGTCTGTATACAGTAATTTGTGTGCGAACAATTACTTCGGTCTCCAATATTGTTTATGCAGGGCGAATATTAAAAGGAACATGGGTGGTGTTATGCCACGGATGCACGTTCAGCGGTGTCGCGCGGTTTTTACGGGCACGTGTATCGCGGTCCGGTTTACATTGACGCGCCGGCCGACTCGCCCGTCCGCGCCGCCTTACAACACCACCGACGATTCTCCCGTCCACCCCCGCAGTCGGTTCACACGTCTTTCGCACTGGTTTACAACACGGATGACAGTTTACTCATCTCCGCCGGTTTACAATACCGTGGCCGATTCATGTGACTGTCCTGTCTCTGATGCTGCGGTCGTTTTTACTGTCTGCCCGGCGATCAGGTCTATTCAATAAACCGGCGTCCCTGATAAACCGGGGGATCATCCATCTTCTTCAAATATAAGTGTCTTATGGACATCTAAAGTTTATTTCTCTTGATATATGTCATATTTTAAAAGAAAATAAAATGCTTTGATTAGTCTATCTGGTTGTGCAGGACAATTGCCGTATATGTACTCTGGAGCTGTGATCAATAAAGGGCTTCCTGTTCAAACATAGGTCGTATTAGAACCAAAGAGAACATAGCCAAACTTACTGAAGGGATTCCTCTTCAAACATAGGTCGTATTTGAACCAAAGAGAACATACCCAAACTTATTGAAGGGATTCTTGTTCAAACATAGGTCGTATTCGAACCAAAGAGAACATACCCAAACTTACTGAAGGGATTCCTGTTCAAACATACGTCGTATTTTAACCAAAGAGAACATACCCAAACTTATTGACGGGCTTCCTGTTCAAACATAGGTTGTATTCGAACCAAAGAGAACATACCCAAACTTATTGACGGGCTTCATGTTCAAACATAGGTCGTATTCGAACCAAAGAGAACATACCCAAACTTAATTAAGCCATTCTGTTCAAACATAGGTCGTATCCGAACCAAAGAGAACATGGCAAAGGCCAGTAGGGGGCAGGATCGTATCTGAATCCTAGCTTAGCCCCTATGGTCCGGTTTGTATGGTCGTATCCGAACCATAAGCTCAATGGACCGTATCCGAATCCATTGCTTGGCTGAATTTTTAAGGCCAGTAGGGGGCAGGATCGTATCCGAATCCTAGCTTAGCCCCTATGGTCCGGTTTATATGGTCGTATCCGAACCATAACCTCAATGGATCGTATCCGAATCCATTGCTTGGCTAAACCTTGTTTTGGAGCCTAGCAGCTCGCAAAAAGCCTCGACTACATGGTCTTATTTGCAAACCTGTGTTTTTGTGTTTGTGTTTTCATGTGTTTCTATGGTTCTTTGATCCGGAGTGGGACAACTTCAAAGTTGACCACATATCTTCAAAAGTCTGGACACCGAGCTCCAACATTATTTAAACCGGTAATTCTTATAAACCCGGAATAATTGGGTACGCCCCAACGGAGCCAAGAGCTTCCTGAGAAACAACAATGTTCGCCGGATTAAGGATATCAAGCATACTTAATCACATGTATGAAGTATTTTGTTTTTAAATACATATTGGCAGTACATGATCAGTTATAATGACCGGTGTTTATTAAACCGGCCTGGCTTTGACTATAAGTCGCCAGAATGAGACGAAATAATGACTGGTGTTTATTAACACGGCCTGGTTGTGATCAAATATCACTGGAACCGGTTTTCAAAGACCGGATTATATTATTCAAAATCTTTAATAGCCTACATGGCTGGATTATTATTATGGTTATCAATACTATGATTGAGGTTTTCAAAGTCGCTTTAAGCGCAATGGATATTATGTCGTTGATGGAAGTGCTTTATTTTACAAAGGAATAGTCCCAAGTCGCTGCGGGCTTACAACCCGGCACTTGGGGGCTACATTATTCAAATTGAGATTACATCAAATACACAAGTCTCATGTCGCTGCAAGCATGCACCATGACACTTGGGGGCTAATGCAAAGTCACTTTTTACTGGCCTTATTGAAGACCCGACTAATAATATCATAATGAGCCGGCCCTTGGGGGCTACCAATCGCTTCTGTCAACAATTCAAGGTACACAAGTATTAATCCATTATATTGAAGGGTCCACTGCTCACTGGGTAAAGCACAAAGCTCTTAACCTTGTGGACGTGGGTTCAAACCCCACGATGGAAGTTACATTATATAATGTTATTTTCAATGATTATATCTACAAAGTCCCTGCTCATTATAACATAATGACCCGACACTTGGGGGCTACATGTTGCTGTTCAAATTTACATGATCATATTTTCAAAGTCCCTGCTCATTATTGCATAATGACCCGGCACTTGGGGGCTACATAATATGGAATATTCAGTTTCATAGTGATTGGGATGAACAATCCGGATTTCTTCAAGATTATACAATGCTATTTTCAATGAAGCATATACAAAGTCCCTGCTCATTATTACATAATGACCCGACACTTAGGGGCTACAGGTAATATGGATATAAAGGAGGAACATCTGGAAATTCCCAGTTTTGGATAAGTCCGGAAGATTAATTATGTGACCCGGCGTTGGCAACAATCATAACCCGGCATCTATAAACAATCATAACCCGGCATCTATAAACAATCATGACCCGTAATTATCAGTTTTTATAACCCGACAATGATGGTAATTATAAACCGGCAAGTTATACATCTTCAAGCTGGCTGGATACCAATTGAATATTTGAAGATCAACATTTTTGTCAAGTCAGAGCATTGAAAGGCTGATTCGAATGGATTCTGGATTTACAATATTTCTTATGCAAACAAGTTGATTATGGAGCTGGTCTATTGATCCGGATTTTCTAGAAGAAGGAAAGGACAAAGGACTAAAGGATGGTCAGGTGCCGGTTTACAAGAAATTCTTAACCCAGATCACAACCTGTCAGATTTGTTCTTGTGTTATTTTGCAGCATAAGTTTACCATGGATAAATCCAAGCTAAACTTGGGGGCTAATGTCGGGGATATACCCCGCGGTATGAACCGGCCGGAATTATAACCCGGTCGGACTTGGCGTTTTACTTAATACGGTTTACACTTGGCAATTTACCGGTAACACGGCAGGCGGATCATGGATGACAAGGCCCAAGGCCCAGAAGGCCGGTTCGTGTATGGTGGGCCGGTTTATGAAGAAAGCATAAGGAATATTATCCTACAAAGGAAGGAAGACTAGGACTCCTTGTATTAGATCAATCCTAATCCTACTAGGATTCTACATGCAACCCGCCCCTTCAACATATATAAGGAGAGGCAGGGCTCCCCAAAGAGGGACAAGTTAGAAGAAACAATCTCTAGGGCTAGACACAGAGAGCCGGTTTACCGGCGACACCACGAGGATCATAATGAGATCTAGCCTCAAACAACACGTAGGGCTATTTCCGGATGATGTTTCCCGGGGCCCAAAGCTGTCTAAATCTTTGCCTTGTGTTGCGTCTCTCGATTCCGCTCAACCTCTCTCAAGCTACTACATAGATGCGCGGCCTCACGACTAAGTCCGCTAACCCGGACATCTGACGTGTTAATTCCACGACACATGGTTTTGTTGAATCCTTTGACAGTAGACAAAATGTGACATGAGGGGGTCTAGGGTTGTGGATCGCCGAGCAATCGAGAGTCGAGGGGTCGAGAGGTTGCCTAGCTAGTGTCAAAGTATTGAAGAAATCCATGCCTTCATCATTTTCCAGAAGTAACCGGGGCATGTTGGTACGAAGTTTTGCAAAGTTATTTTGGAACGGAGTTCGTGATTTGATAATCCGTCTTTTGTTACGAATTATCCTATCTGGGACTCCGTTCCAAAATAACTTTGGAGAGCTTCGTACCATCATGCGCCTGTTACTTTCGCCTAATGATGAAGACATGGTTTTGTTGAATCCTTTGACACTAGACAAAATGTGACATGAGGGGGTCTAGGGTTGTGGATCGCCGAGCAGTCGAGGGTCGTCCAGGGGTCGAGGGTCGAAGCATTGTCGAGGCCACCCGAAACCCTAGAGAAGCAGCGTCGAGGCCACAAATTAATATATATGATTCCTTACTGTGATTAGCTAGCTAGTTCTATGTTTGCCATTAATATATCCATCTGTCATGTTTGAATAATAATTGGCATGTTGTAAATATTTGTAGAAACTATGGACAACAACACCCGAGACGAAGCACAAGAAGCGATGTTGATGGACATAATCGCAGAAGGACAAGATGCCGTCTTGTTGTTTCTCAACGACACCAATGAGCTGCTGGAAACAGAGGAAGATCTAGGCTATGATATTGATGGCTCCGGTGACCCAATACACATGGAAGAAGTAGACAGTGAGGACGGCTCCGGTGACCCAATGCCAGTGCAAGAAGGAGACCGTGATGCTGGCTCCGGTGACCGAACCGAGTCCGGCCAGCAGGTATATATATTATTTAAGCCTGTGCTGACTAGTTAATTGATGCATTCATTAACTCTCGTCTTTCTTCTTTTTTCTAGCCCTCCGGATCGCGCAAATCTTCGGTGAAGAGACGAGGCGCGAAGAAAAAGTTGAGGTCGGATGAAAAGTTTGAGATCACAGAAATCTCGCACACCGGCGAACCGATTGAACCCATCTGGACAAAGAACGCATTTGTTAATCAGTGCGGGGTTCTGGTTAGGGACAAGATCCCGATCAGCGTCCATCAATGGTTAAAGCCGGCTGCAAAAGACGCTCAGGTGTGTTATGTCACTGATATGTAGAAAGAAGATCTTTGGACTGGGCTGAAGTCAAATTTCACCCTATCGCCAGAGGCTGATCCGGCGAAGCCAGTTACAGAGGATTTAATCAAGTCTTTTGCTCTTACGAAGATGGCAGAACTATTCAGGGCGTGGAAGAAAAAACTGAATAAGTTTGTCCGCAAAAAAGATACTCCAGAATTCGTGGGCATATATGAGAAGATCAGAGATGACTGGCCCGCATTTCTGCCCTATAAGACATCGGAAAAGAGTAAAAAGATGTCGGCGACAAAACAGAAAAATGCTGCGAAGAAGATGCATCACCATCGCACGGGGTCAGGTGGCTACCTCGGAACCCGACCTAGGTGGGCCAAGGCTGAGAATGATCTGCTTAAAAAAGGGATCGAACCAGAGACAATGAACTGGCTAGACCGTTGCCGGACTTAGTTCTTCGGGGCTGGCAGAACCTTGCACCCTGTATCAGGGAGGTGCATTTGGACGAACAAGCAATTGGAAATACCACTCAAGAAGCTTCGTTTCTATATCAAAGCAGCAGCAAGGGACGTTCTTTCCCGACAGAGAGAACGACGAGCTCACAATGGCCCTCGGGAATCCTGAGCACCCTGGACAAACACGAGGCACGCCAGGCTCCGTTCCGTGGAGTGCTGGGTTTCTGGATGCAGGTGGTTACAAATGCCATGAGAGGAGGAAGAAAATGCAGCAGACCGAACTGCAGGCACTGCGCGCCAGAATACAAGCGATAGAGGAACGAGAAGCAAATCGGGACAAAAGAACTGCCGAAGCTTCCCCCGAAGCTACCCCGCCATCTTAGCGGAGAAGCAGCGTGGCTTCCACCGAGCTGCTTCAGCCGGAGCATGTCTGTCGGTGTACTGAGGTAGGGGTACCCCAGTACCCCAACTTGTGCACGGGCAGTTGCAGCTTCCCGCGGCAAGGTTTACTGCGTGCTCGCCGGAGACCTTCCTGCTCCCTATTTAACCATTCAAAAACAAAGTATACAAGACATAAGACCGAGACCCCGGCAAGAGGAGCTTGCCGGGAAGGCCGTACCAGGCTCAAGACCGTTCCACCAACACAAGACCCTGGCAAGAGGAGCTTGCCAGGAAGACTAGAAGACAACGCCTCGGCGCTATATGCGCCCCGGCAAGGGGCCCGGGGAGCGGCAAGCTCCCGGGCCCGGCAAGATCAAGGCCCCAGCAAGGTGCTTGCCAGGAAGGCTGCGCTGTGTGCCCGCGCTCCAGCTCATCGGCCCACGCGTCGCCCTGGGGCCTATCCAGGGACGCGTGGCGGATGGCTGTGCAGCCTGGGGTACACGATGGCACTCCACGGTGATGGATCCGTCGCCGTGGCGGACGGAGGCGCTAAGGCGGGAGCTTTTGGGGTCGACGGCGACGGGCATTAAATGCCCTTGTCCCCCACTGTTAAAGTAGGTATAGACCACTGTTTTGTACTGTAGCTCCACTGTTCCCGCACTGTTGCAACTACCACCTCTTTTACATTTTTACCCCTTTCTCCTACGTTGACACCTGTCGGTGACCCCTTGCACTATAAAAGGAGGCCCATGCACAACGTGGAGGGGGTTCGGAACTTAGTTCACTCTCGCGCCTGGTGTAGCTGCTTCTTCAAGCTCCCGAGCGCTCAAACTCAACACACAACCAAGCAGGAGTAGGGTTTTACGCGTCTACCGCGGCCCGAACCTGGGTAAAACTGCCCGCGTGCTCGTCACGATCCGCTCTTTGTGCTCCCTCCGCCCTCGTACCGCACAGACAAGGGGCTCCGGTCCCATAGGTGTTCGTGGCGGACAGTTTCCCCCGACATCTTTGGCGCGCCAGGTAGGGGGCGTCGAGGTTGTGCGAACCTGATCCGGCGTTCGCGCGGGCGCATTCTTCATCAACCTCTTCAGCTTCGTCAGCAACGTCATCAGCGACAACTCCATGGCCCCGAAGAAGAAGCCTTCGGAGGTCGGAGGCCCGTCTGCGTCTCACCCGCTGCCACCAGAGCCCACGGTGGGCGGGGGAGATGCCGTCGGAAGGGTGACCGCCGGTGAGGACACTCACGGCGCCACCAGATCCAAGAACAGAACGGATGACCGAACCTCGGTCTCCGTGGACGCGCCGCGTCCATCGCAGCACACGACGACCCAGCAGCGCCATACCACGGGAGGTGGTATCCGCTTGCTGGGGCAGGGCCAAACCGGAGGCTCGCGGGACGCCCCGGACCCCCGTCCGGGCACAAGCAAAGCGAAGGCGCCGGCGCGGGACCCCGCTCCTTCTAACGTTGTTAGAAGTCCGAGCGTATCCCGCTCCTCGCACCGCTCACCCGCGTTCCCCTCTACTCCAGCAGAAGCACTCGCAAGGGCGCAGCTGCTCCTCGACTTTCCTCCGGCGGCCGACAAGGCCGAAGAATGGAGGGCCACCATCCGGAGCCTGATAGACTTCGCCAACAACGAATCTCCACAGCAGCCGTCGACCTCACGGCCGCGGCAGGCTGAGAAGACGAAGGCTATCGGCGACAAGACCGTCGGGGGTGCGACAAGCGTGCACTCCCCGCCGCAGAAGCAGAAGACGCCGCCCCGCCGGAACAACCCCGACGACGGCTCCACAGCCTCGTCGGACCCGCGGGCCCGTCGGGACCAGCGCCAGGTCCTCGACGACCGGCGAGATGAAGACGCTCGGACCACAATCGAGCGCCGCCGAGAAGCTCGGCGACAATCCGACAAGAGAGCTGGGAACACTGTCGACGCGCACGCGCCCGGTGAACCAGGCGACTTACCGTACGCGGCAGGCTGCCCTGCGTTCACCCGCGAGCTGCGCCGCGTCCAGTGGCCCAGCATGAAGAATTTCAAGCCCGACGTACCGGAGAAGTACGACGGCAAGACGCACCCCTCGGAGTTTCTCAGCGTCTACACCATCGCAGTACAAGCTGCCGGGGGGCGCGACGAGAAGATCTTGGCGAATTACTTCCCGCTCGTGCTAAAGCCGAACGTCCGTTCGTGGCTCATGCACTTGCCGGAAGGTTCCATCTCTTCTTGGGCCGACCTTTGCCACCAGTTTGTTGGCGCCTTCACCGGCGGCCACAAACCCCATGGCCAGGAGAGCGATCTCCATATTTTGGCCCAGAAGGAAGGCGAACCCCTGCGCAAGTATATCCAACGCTTCAGCCGGGTGCAGCACAACATCCCTGACGTTCACCCTGCCGCGGTTATCAGCGCGTTCCATCAGAACGTGCGTAACCGCCGCATGCGTGAGGAAATGGCGATGACCAAGATTAGGGACGTCAGCGAGCTCTACGCTCTTGCTGACAAGTGCGCACGCGCAAAAGAGGGGAGAAAACTCCCCGGGGAGGATGCTGGCGCGGGAGGAAGTGACAGCGACGACGCCGCCCCGGCAAAGAAGAGCCGGCGGCGGAACAACAGAAAGAAGGGCAAGAAGGAGGTGCTTGCCGTCGAGAAGTCCGGCAGGGAGGCCCCCGCCAAGCAAGCGCAGGCTGGCGGCTCCGGCAAGGAGCCTGCCCCTGCAGCGGCGGCCGACAAGCCGGGTAGCTCCGACAAGCAATACTGTAAGATCCACCGCACCAAGGGTCATGATCTCTCCAACTGCAAGCGCGTCGAGTATCTCGTCGAGCAGCAGAAAGCTGAGTACGAGAGGCGCGACAAGGAGAAGGCCCAAGGTGGCGGGGAAGAGCCCAGCAAGAAGCGGCCGTTCAACGGCCGGGGAGGACGCCACGGCAAGGCTAAGCAGCGGCAAGGAGATCAACCTCCCCGGGGCCGCGACAACGACGAAGACGACGATGAAGACATGGAGGACGACGAGAACAGCGAGCAGGAGTTCCAGAAGGCCACAGAGGTCCTCTGCGTTGACGGTGGCGCCTCCCTGCATACCTCCCACCGCCAACTCAAACAGTGGGTGCGTGAGGTAAACGCAGCGGAGCCGCCCGTGGAGTCGCGCAGGCTCCTCAAATGGTCGAGCACGCCCATCGTTTTTGACCTTGAGGATCACCCTGACCGCACCACCGCGGTCGGGTGCTTGCCGATGCTGGTTTCTCCCACCATCCGCAACCTCAAGGTCACCAAAATGTTGGTTGACGGCGGGGCCGGCCTGAACTTGATCTCCTCTGCTGTGATCAAGAAACTCCAGATTCAAGATGGCGAGCTCGAAGAGACCGGTTCATTCCAAGGAATCAACCCGGGAAGGAGCAAGCCCAAGGGAAAGATCACTCTGCCGGTGACCTTTGGCGGGGAGCTCAACTTCAGGACTGAGCGCATTACCTTTGACGTCGCCGATATTCCATTGCCCTACAATGGAATACTTGGCCGTCCTGCCCTCGCCAAGTTCATGGCAGCTTCCCACTATGCCTACAACGTGCTGAAGATGCCGGGGCCGATAAGCGTCATCACCGTCCACAGCGACAAGAAGGATGCGCTTATTTGCGCCGACAAGATTTACCGGGATGCGGCAGCTGCGGCCGAGAAGGATACTCTTGCCGCTGAAGCTCCCGGGGGGAAGAAGACGAAGACCAAGTCCGGCAAGTGCTCTGGGACCCACTCCGGCAACCGCACCTCCTCGGAGTGCTGCGCTGCCGTCGAGGACGTTCCATCGAGCTCCACCGGCAAGAGTAAGAAAGGAATAGCTGCTCCCCCGGCGACAAAGAAGGTGTCCGCAAAGGAGGACGGCACTGGTGGTACCTTCACCATCAGTGCCACCCTTGACAGCAAATAGGAAAGCGCGCTCGTTGCCTTCCTGCAGGCGAATGTCGATGTGTTTGCCTGGCAACCATCTGACATCCCCGGTGTTCCCAGGAAGGTGATTGAGCACAAGCTTGCTGTCTGTCCTCATGCGCGGCCCATCAAGCAGAAAGTGAGGAAGCAAGCCGTGGAGCGCCAAGAGTTCATCAACGAGGAAATCAAGAAGCTAGAAGCAGCAGGCCTAGTTAGAGGTGTGATCCATCCGACGTGGTTGGCAAACCCGGTCGTCGTGCGCAAGGCCAACGGGAAATGGAGACTGTGTATAGACTTCACCGATGTCAATAAAGCATGTCCCAAGGATCCATTCCCTTTGCCGCGCATTGACCAGATCGTTGACTCCACTGCCGGATGTGAGCTACTCTGCTTTCTTGATGCATACTCAGGCTATCATCAGATTTTCATGGCCAAGGAAGATGAAGAGAAGACTGCATTTATCACTCCATGTGGCACTTATTGCTTTATCCGCATGCCATTTGGACTGAAGAATGCAGGCTCAACTTTTGCAAGGGTAGTGTACACTGCTTTTGAGCCACAGATCCACAGAAATGTAGAAGCTTACATGGATGACATCGTGGTGAAAAGCAAGAGCAAAGAAACCCTGATTCATGACTTGGAAGAAACATTTCAGAACCTGCGCAGGATACAGCTCAAGTTGAACCCCGAGAAGTGCGTCTTTGGAGTCCCCTCCGGCAAGCTTCTTGGGTTCTTCGTATCGCAGAGGGGGATTGAAGCCAACCCCGACAAGATCAAAGCCATTGAGCAGATAGAGGCCCCGAAACGCGTCAAGGATGTCAGAAGGCTTGCAGGTTGTGTTGCTGCCCTCAGTAGGTTCATTTCAAAGTCTGCAGAACGCGCCCTACCTTTCTTCAAAATCTTGAAGAAGGCAGGTCCCATGAAGTGGACTCCGGAAGCGGAGGCGGCGTTGCAGGATTTGAAACGGTACCTGTCTTCCACTCCTATACTTGTCGCACCTAGACCACAGGAAAAGTTGTTGCTATACTTAGCGGCAACCAACCAAGTGGTTAGTGCTGCGTTAGTAGCGGAGAGGGAGTCCGACGAGGAGTCAGCATCACCGGCAAGCGAATCCAGCGACAAGCAGGGGGCTGTCCCGACAAGCTCTGGTCCCGACAAGGAAGACTCTGCGCAGGAACAAGGAGAGGTGCGGAAGAAGATGGTGCAGCGCCCAGTGTATTTTGTAAGTTCCCTTCTCCAGGGGGCTAGATCAAGATACTCTGGTGTACAAAAATTGCTTTTCGGCCTCCTCATGGCCTCGAGAAAGTTGCGCCATTATTTCCAAGCCCATGAGATAACAGTGGTCACTCGCTTTCCGTTGAAGAGGATATTGCACAATCCAGAAGCAACAGGCAGGATCGTCGAGTGGGCACTGGAGCTGTCGAGCTTTGGACTCAAGTTTGAAAGTACTTCAACCATACAGAGCCGAGCTTTGGCAGAATTCATAGCTGAGTGGACCCCAACGCCAGATGAAGAAGTTCAAGAAACAAGTGCACCCGTACAAGAAGCGACAAGTGAATGGCTAATGTATTTTGACGGTGCCTTCTCGCTGCAAGGCGCCGGTGCCGGCGTGGTACTCATTGCGCCCACCGGAGAGCACCTCAAATATGTTATCCAGATGCACTTTCCCAGGGAGCAAGCGACAAACAACACTGCAGAATATGAAGGCTTGCTTGCCGGCCTCAGGATTGCGGCCGAACTTGGGATCAGAAAGCTGATTGTGCGGGGAGATTCTCAGTTGGTGGTCCGACAAGTTAACAAGAGCTATCAGAGCCCTTTGATGGAAGCTTATGTCGATGAGGTGAGAAAGCTTGAAGAGCACTTTGAAGGTTTGCAGATGGAGCAATTCCCGAGAGCTCAAAATGAAATTGCAGATGGCCTTTCAAAGTGCGCCACAATGAAGTTACCTGTGGAACCAGGGACCTTCTTACTCAAGCTGACTCAACCATCCGTTACACCATCAATTGGGCAGTCCAAGAAGAGAAAGTTGGTCTCCGGCGACTACTTGCCGGCGGATCTTCCTGAAACCGCCGCCAAGGTCCCCAAGATCAACAACCAGAACGCTGAGGAACAGTTTGCTCCTGCAAGTCCTCGGGCTTGTACAGTTGAAGCAAACGTTCCCGGCAAGCCTCGCCCCGGCGAGCTTGCCGGGGGACCGTCAGCTCCGGCAGAACCCGAGGTCCTTGCCGTAGAAGCTGAGGTTCCCGCATCGGCCCTCGAGCCTTTAGTCCTTGCCGTCGAGCCTCGGGCTCCGGCATGGGCGCAGCAGATCGTCCGTTTTCTGCAAACTGGAGAACTTCCCGACGACCCTCAAGAGATAGAGAAGATAACCAGGCAGTCAAGTATGTATCAGTTCGTGGATAACGAGCTATACATAAGAAGACTCAACGGTGTAAGGTTGAAGTGCATCTCCAGAGAAGATGGACAGAAGCTGTTGGCGGAAATACACGGAGGCATATGTGGCCACCACATTGGCGCAAGGGCGCTTGCCGGGAAAGCTTTCCGGCAAGGGTTCTTTTGGCAAGAAGCCCTCCAAGATGCAACTGCACTAGTAACCAAGTGTGAAGCGTGCCAGTTCCATGCAAAGCGAATCCATCAGCCAGCTCAAGCTCTCCAAACAATCCCTTTGTCATGGCCCTTCTCGGTCTGGGGGCTCGATATCCTCGGCCCTTTCCCTCGTGCTGTCGGGGGCTTTGAGTACTTGTACGTTGCAATCGACAAGTTCACAAAGTGGCCAGAAGTGGAGCCGGTGAGGAAGGTGACAGCACAGTCAGCGGTCAGGTTCTTCAGGTCAATTGTTTGCCGTTTCGGGATCCCTAACAGGATCATCACCGACAACGGTACGCAATTTACAAGTCGCACCTTCATGCAGTACGTCCAAGACCTTGGCGCCAAGGTCTGTTTCGCTTCTGTTGCTCACCCGAGGAGCAACGGTAAAGCGGAGAGGGCAAATGCTGAAGTGCTGCGCGGACTCAAGACAAGGACCTTTGACAGGCTGCGCAAGTGCGGAAGAAATTGGATAGAGGAGCTCCCGGCGGCTCTTTGGTCAATCAGAACGACACCAAGTCGAGCCACCGGGCAGACACCTTTTGCTCTAGTCTATGGAGCAGAAGCAGTTCTCCCCACGGAACTCGTATACGGATCTCCTCGAGTACTCGCTTATGATGAGCTCGAGCAAGAGCAACTGCGGCAAGATGACGCATTGCTCCTTGAGGAGGGACGTCTCCAGGCTGCTGTACGAGCTGCTCGATATCAGCAAGCTTTGCGCCGCTACCATAGCCGCAAAGTCAAGGCCAGGAGTCTCGAGGAAGGCGACCTTGTTCTTCGGCGCGTTCAGTCCGCCAAGAATTCCAACAAGTTGACGCCGAAGTGGGAAGGCCCTTATCGGGTGAGACAAGTTACGAGGCCCGGCGCTGTCCGCCTCGAGACCGAAGAAGGCTTACCGGTGAGCAACTCCTGGAACATAGAGCATCTTCGCAAGTTTCACCCCTAAGGCGCGGTTGCCGTGATCCGCTCCGGCAACCACCTTTTGTACAAGCTTTGCCGCTGTTGCATGTAACCCTTTGTACAAAGCCGGGCGCAGACCCCGTGCATCAGTAAAAGCTTTCGTGTTTTTTGCATCGATTGCCTTTTGCATGCTTCTCTTTGCTGTTTGCATGTTCTGTTTGGCATTTAATGCAACACTCAAGTATACGGTAAGCATTGGCACGCCGAAAGGCCATATACTTGTTTCCCTCTCCCTTTTCTTTCCTCTTAAGCAGAAGGAACCTTCCTCGCGCACAAGTTTGCCGGGGGGGAAGGAGGTGGAGGAGGAACCAAGTGCTGTTCAAGAAAGAGAAGTCTTACCGGAAAGCGAGCGATATAAGCAAGCAGCATATGAAAGATAAGTTGTTAGGATTTGACCAGTTCAAATTTTAAATTTTAGTTGTCTTCCTTGAACGATCACATTTTGTATGGAAAACCTGTGCGCGGAGGAACCTACCCGTAGCTTGCCGCACCCTTATCTTGTTTTCGAGTTCACTCAACGATTTAAGTGAGCTGCGACAAGTGTCGCGCCCTTGCTTCGTTTCCGAGTACGCTCAGCAAGCTAAGTGCGTTGCGACTAGCTGCGGCAAGGTTGCTTGCCGGCGAGAACCTTGGCCAGCAGGCTGCTCAGAGTCCAGCACTCAGCGCTCGCGGCAAAGGCCCCTTGCCGGCGAGCTCCCCGGAAGCGTAGGGTGAAAAACATACAAAGTCAAAGATTGAGACAAGGAAGATAACATTGCACTGATTGATCAAAATAAAGTGAATATCTTACAAAGGATAAATTGTCGCGATGGACTAATAAGTTCATGACATAATATGCAGCAACAAGATAAAGATAATGGAGCCCTAGTCTACGCGGTCGCCTTCCTTCCTGCCAAGCTTTGCCACCTTGGCGATGATGTGGCCGACCTGCTCCTTCAGGGCCTCCGTGTCTGCATCAGCTGGCAAGCTGCGAAGAACGTTCGTGAGGTTGTTTCCCGGGTTGCGGTACACGATCTTCGTCAGCACCCGCTCCAGAGTTCCCGCGCAGAGCAGGCGCGACTCCTCGGCCAGCTGCGCGGGGATGCGGTTCCGGAGACTTGCGAGGGCCGGCGCGACCCCTCTGAAGAAGAGGCTGAGCCTGGCGCTGTGCGGGAGATCCGGATCCGGCGAGTAGATGAGATGTTCGACCTTCAACGCCAGCAACTCCTGGTCAATATTGGACGCAGAAGAAACCAGCTCTTCGGTCCACACTTCAATGGTCTGCCGGAAGAGCTCGGACGCCTTGTTGACGTTCTCCACCAAGGTCCGCTCCTTGCGGAGCTCATCCTTCAACTTGGCCTCCTGAGCCCGGGCAGCATCGAGCGATTCCTTCAGAGTGGTGACCTTCAGCTCCAAGTCCTCAATGGAGTCCTTGGCGGCCTTCAGCTCGTCGCCCCTCTTGGAGAGACTCACCTGAAGCTCGGAGTTTGTGTGAGCATCCTTCTCGCGCTCCAAGATGAGCGCGGCAACCTTCTCGGCGCTCACCTTCATCGCCTTCTCCAACTGTTCAACCTTGGCGGCGAGCTCTTTCTTGGCGTCTTCCGCGGCAACCGCGGCGGCTTTCGCCTCCTTCAGCTCCCCGCCAAGGGCAGCCTCGCGAGCGGTAAGGTCCTCCTCATGGGAGTCCAGCTCGACCTTCCGCTGCGCGAGCTCTCCTTCTCGCCGGGACATCTCCACCCCGGCGAGACGCTGCTGTTCTTCCGCTTCAGCTTTCTCGAGCACCCATTCCTGGTACTCGCCGGCGAGACGCTCTCGCTCCTCCGCCACCTCGCGGAGGGCTGCCTGATTGGCGGCGCTGAGCTCCGCCGCACGCTTCTCCATTTCCGCCGCGGCCTTGGCGGCAAGAGCTTCCCGGGAGTCGAGCTTTGCCTGCCTGGCCCGGTAAAGGGCCAGGAGCTGGCGGAGCAACCTCTCCTCCTCGGGCCCCTCACTCCCGCCGGGCGCCTCGACGATCTTCAAGCCTGCGGAGGCGAGGACTTCTCCATCGAACGCCTCGCCCTCCGCAGGAGCTCGCGATGAAGACCCCCAAGGCATCTGGATGAAGACGCCGTTGGGGGCCTCGAGATAGTACCTCTGCTCCTCGCCGGCGGAGGGGCCGGTGGCCGGTGCAGCATCTGATGCTCCCGCCGCCTCCGGGTTGGCGGTGCGGTCACCGTCCCTCTCCCCGGCCGCTGCGTCTGCAGCCGGAGCAGTCTCCTGCGCGGCCAGCTCGGCGGCCTCGGCCACCTCCTCGACGACTGGAGCGTCGCCGCCGCCGCCCTGCGCGCCCTCCTCCTCAAGGTCGATGACCTCCGTCTCCATAGGCGCAGGAGGAGGAAGATCTAAAAAGAAGAAGAAGAAAAAGAAGTTCAAGACTCAAGCAAATATCCAAAAAAGAGACAAGCCAAGAAGACAAGTCACAAAGCTTACCTTGGCGGACATCCTCAGCGACGGGCTCCCTCGCCGGGGAGCTCGGCCTTGGCGGAGTGGCCGCCCTCGCCGGGGAGCTCGGCCTTGGCGGAGTGGCCGCCCTCGCCGGGCTGCTCGCCCTTGGCGGGGTACTCTGCCTCGGCGGAGTACCCGCCCTTGGCGGAGCGCTCTCCCTTGCCGGAGAGTCTTGCCTTGGCGGGGACAGCGGGGCCTGCGGCTCCTCAACGACCGGCTCCGGGCGCTCTTCCCGCTGTGGCTCCACCTCTACACGGAACAAAACAAGAGATGTCAAGACATGAAGACAAAACCAAATCCTCAGGCGTTCCCCGACAAGCGAAAAGAGAGAACCCCAGACTTACGCTGGGGGCTGCGCTGCGGGCTACGCTGGGGGCTGCTCCTCGGAGCAGCGCTCGGATCCGGCAGGCTCGGCTCCGGCACACCCCCTGTTGCCGCGGCTGCCGAGTCTTCCGCGACCTCAGCCTCGGGCGCCTTGGCCTTCTTCGCCGCGCGATGGGCCAGGGTCCTGAAATCAGAACAATAAACAGAGTCAACATCAACAAAAAATCAAGACAAAAATCAAGAAGATATAAGGTCTTGGATTCTTACTCCTGGTCCTCCTCGTCGTCCTCGCTCAGGGCGGAGAAGTCATACTCCACCGTGGGCGCGTCGGCACGAGGAGCGGAAGACGAAGACTCCCTCGCGCGCTTGGTGTTCACCGGGGCTGGGGGCTGCGTAGACCCAGCCCCTGTGGCTGCCGGCGCCCGAGGAGCGGGCGGAGCCGTTGCTCCGCTCCGAGAAGACCCCTGCCGGCTCCCTGCCGGCCTGCGGGGCGCCTCCGTCGTGGTCCGCGCACGGGCCGCCTCCGCTGCGGCTGGTGCGCCGGACGGCCTTGGCGCGGCTTGGCTCCCCCGGGGAGCTGCCCGGCGAGGTGGCTGTTGCCGGGGCGCCTGCGCCCTCTCCCCCGTCGCCGCCTCGCGGAGGCGCTTCGCCGGGGACTGCCTCGGGCTTGCCGGGGGCGGGGAGCTCTCCGACGAGGAGAGGTCGTCGGCGTACAACTCCGTGGATCCGCCGGAGTCCTCGGCCTCCTCCTCCTCCTCTGCCCCGGCCGGCTCACTGGGCCCAGCGTCCTGCGCTGCAGCCCCCTTTCCCTTGGCGCCTCCACCCCTTGCGGCGCCTCTGCTCCCTCCGGCGGTGCCCTCCATTGCTGCGGCCTCCGCCGCGATCCCGTGGATCCCGGAGTGCCTCAGCGAGGGGACCCCGGCGAGCGTGTCGGGTGGAAGATTCAGCAACCTGCGGATCTCCGCCTCCTCCGCCTGGGTGGACGCGTCCTCAGCCTCCGCCTCCTCCGGCGAGAATCCGAAGACTCCTGCCGCCGCGGCTGCGGCGGCCTCCTCGGCCCGAGAAGCTATGTAGGTGATCTCCTGGTCGGTGGTGTCCCGCGTATGCAGCTTGAGGTCCTCCTTGTTCTTCGCCACCTCGGCGAGGTTGTCGTAGAAGTTGAGGACGTCGATGGGCTTCGGGGCGATCCACGTGCGGTCCAAGCCATGCGAGTCACACATGGGCATCATGGCGAGGATCCGATCCCTGACGGCGTTGTTGCAGAGCGGCACCACTTCCCGGGGAGTCCTGAACCACTCGGGGTGCGTCGGGTCGTACTTGAAGAGTTCTCGTACCATTCCCCGCAGCTCCAGCGTGGTGAAGTTGAAATTGAGCCCGGGGCGCAGCCTCATGATGTCTGCCGGGCCGCCGTACTCCCAGGCCGGCCTCTTCCGGTCTTGGAGAGGGGCGATGCGCCGGCGGAGGAAGTCTGCGCCCACCTCAGCAACTGAAAGATTGGCCAACCGAAGACGAAGAATCCGGACGAGGGCGATGTTGAGCTTGACGTCGTCCGAGTCCAGCTCACTCCAGTCCCTGCCGCGCACGATGGGTGTTGTGCGCGGCGCGGTGAAGGCTTGCGGCTGGTCTTCTACGATCCAGCACCACTCCGCTCGCCATTCCTCCCACTTGCCGCGGAGCTCCCCCGGCAAGTACGCCCCTTTCTTATTCAGACGAAAGACCCAAGAAATTCCTCCGGAGAGGGGGGCATCGGCCTCGGCTCTAGGAGTGAAGAAGTGTCTAAAGAGGGCTACATTGGGGTGGACTCCTGTGAAGTTTTCGCACATGTGTGCGAAAACGGCCATGGTGAGAATGGCGTTGGGGGTGAAGTCAAGCAGATGGAGGCCATATGTGTTCATGACGTCGCAGAAGAAGTTTGAGAAAGGAGGACAGAGACCACAATGAAAAAAGGCAGCAAAGAAGTAGTACCCGCCGGGATAGCTGTCCTTGGCGGCGGCCGGGTACGCTCGCGTGCGGGGATGCGCGTCGGTTCCCTTGGACCAGAACAAGTAATACTTGTTCCAGAGCTCCCGCACGCCGAGCTTCGGCGGGAAGACGACGTGCCGCTTCCGGTACGCGATGAGCTTGGCCGCTTGCTCCGATTTCTCCCGCTTGGCCTTCTCCGCCTTCGCCTTGTCGGTCTTTGGGGCCATGGCGGACGCGGTGGAAGGAGGGGGACGAAGAGCTCGGCGGCGGCGGAGATGTGGAGGCAGAGCGCAAGAAGGAATCTTTGGAGGAGGAAGACGACGTAATGAGAGCGCAAGGAGGGGAACCGCGCCTGCTCCCTCTGCTTTTATGGGGGAGTGGGGGGCGTTTCTCCCTTTCCATTAAGAGATCGTGGGCACGTCCCATCCCACGGCGCCGCGATCGACGCGTTCCGTTACCGTGGGGTGCGGCGGATATGGAAGTGGATTCGGCGCGCCGCGGGCCGCGGGTACCCGTGCACTGTTTTGGGCCTGGCCCAACAGCGCTCGACACCGTGTGTGGCCCAGGCCGGGGGGCTCCTGTCGGTGTACTGAGGTAGGGGTACCCCAGTACCCCAACTTGTGCACGGGCAGTTGCAGCTTCCCGCGGCAAGGTTTACTGCGTGCTCGCCGGAGACCTTCCTGCTCCCTATTTAACCATTCAAAAACAAAGTATACAAGACATAAGACCGAGACCCCGGCAAGAGGAGCTTGCCGGGAAGGCCGTACCAGGCTCAAGACCGTTCCACCAACACAAGACCCTGGCAAGAGGAGCTTGCCAGGAAGACTAGAAGACAACGCCTCGGCGCTATATGCGCCCCGGCAAGGGGCCCGGGGAGCGGCAAGCTCCCGGGCCCGGCAAGATCAAGGCCCCGGCAAGGTGCTTGCCGGGAAGGCTGCGCTGTGTGCCCGCGCTCCAGCTCATCGGCCCACGCGTCGCCCTGGGGCCTATCCAGGGACGCGTGGCGGATGGCTGTGCAGCCTGGGGTACACGGTGGCACTCCACGGTGATGGATCCGTCGCCGTGGCGGACGGAGACGCTAAGGCGGGAGCTTTTGGGGTCGACGGCGACGGGCATTAAATGCCCTTGTCCCCCACTGTTAAAGTAGGTATAGACCACTGTTCTGTACTGTAGCTCCACTGTTCCCGCACTGTTGCAACTACCACCTCTTTTACATTTTTACCCCTTTCTCCTACGTTGACACCTGTCGGTGACCCCTTGCACTATAAAAGGAGGCCCATGCACAACGTGGAGGGGGTTCGGAACTTAGTTCACTCTCGCGCCTGGTGTAGCTGCTTCTTCAAGCTCCCGAGCGCTCAAACTCAACACACAACCAAGCAGGAGTAGGGTTTTACGCGTCTACCGCGGCCCGAACCTGGGTAAAACTGCCCGCGTGCTCGTCACGATCCGCTCTTTGTGCTCCCTCCGCCCTCGTACCGCACAGACAAGGGGCTCCGGTCCCATAGGTGTTCGTGGCGGACAGTTTCCCCCCGGGAAGTCCTGAACCACTCGGGGTGCGTCGGGTCGTACTTGAAGAGTTCTCGTACCATTCCCCGCAGCTCCAGCGTGGTGAAGTTGAAATTGAGCCCGGGGCGCAGCCTCATGATGTCTGCCGGGCCGCCGTACTCCCAGGCCGGCCTCTTCCGGTCTTGGAGAGGGGCGATGCGCCGGCGGAGGAAGTCTGCGCCCACCTCAGCAACTGAAAGATTGGCCAACCGAAGACGAAGAATCCGGACGAGGGCGATGTTGAGCTTGACGTCGTCCGAGTCCAGCTCACTCCAGTCCCTGCCGCGCACGATGGGTGTTGTGCGCGGCGCGGTGAAGGCTTGCGGCTGGTCTTCTACGATCCAGCACCACTCCGCTCGCCATTCCTCCCACTTGCCGCGGAGCTCCCCCGGCAAGTACGCCCCTTTCTTATTCAGACGAAAGACCCAAGAAATTCCTCCGGAGAGGGGGGCATCGGCCTCGGCTCTAGGAGTGAAGAAGTGTCTAAAGAGGGCTACATTGGGGTGGACTCCTGTGAAGTTTTCGCACATGTGTGCGAAAACGGCCATGGTGAGAATGGCGTTGGGGGTGAAGTCAAGCAGATGGAGGCCATATGTGTTCATGACGTCGCAGAAGAAGTTTGAGAAAGGAGGACAGAGACCACAATGAAAAAAGGCAGCAAAGAAGTAGTACCCGCCGGGATAGCTGTCCTTGGCGGCGGCCGGGTACGCTCGCGTGCGGGGATGCGCGTCGGTTCCCTTGGACCAGAACAAGTAATACTTGTTCCAGAGCTCCCGCACGCCGAGCTTCGGCGGGAAGACGACGTGCCGCTTCCGGTACGCGATGAGCTTGGCCGCTTGCTCCGATTTCTCCCACTTGGCCTTCTCCGCCTTCGCCTTGTCGGTCTTTGGGGCCATGGCGGACGCGGTGGAAGGAGGGGGACGAAGAGCTCGGCGGCGGCGGAGATGTGGAGGCAGAGCGCAAGAAGGAATCTTTGGAGGAGGAAGACGACGTAATGAGAGCGCAAGGAGGGGAACCGCGCCTGCTCCCTCTGCTTTTATGGGGGAGTGGGGGGCGTTTCTCCCTTTCCATTAAGAGATCGTGGGCACGTCCCATCCCACGGCGCCGCGATCGACGCGTGCCGTTACCGTGGGGTGCGGCGGATATGGAAGTGGATTCGGCGCGCCGCGGGCCGCGGGTACCCGTGCACTGTTTTGGGCCTGGCCCAACAGCGCTCGGCACCGTGTGTGGCCCAGGCCCGGGGGCTCCTGTCGGTGTACTGAGGTAGGGGTACCCCAGTACCCCAACTTGTGCACGGGCAGTTGCAGCTTCCCGCGGCAAGGTTTACTGCGTGCTCGCCGGAGACCTTCCTGCTCCCTATTTAACCATTCAAAAACAAAGTATACAAGACATAAGACCGAGACCCCGGCAAGAGGAGCTTGCCGGGAAGGCCGTACCAGGCTCAAGACCGTTCCACCAACACAAGACCCTGGCAAGAGGAGCTTGCCAGGAAGACTAGAAGACAACGCCTCGGCGCTATATGCGCCCCGGCAAGGGGCCCGGGGAGCGGCAAGCTCCCGGGCCCAGCAAGATCAAGGCTCCGGCAAGGTGCTTGCCGGGAAGGCTGCGCTGTGTGCCCGCGCTCCAGCTCATCGGCCCACGCGTCGCCCTGGGGCCTATCCAGGGACGCGTGGCGGATGGCTGTGCAGCCTGGGGTACACGGTGGCACTCCACGGTGATGGATCCGTCACCGTGGCGGACGGAGACGCTAAGGCGGGAGCTTTTGGGGTCGACGGTGACGGGCATTAAATGCCCTTGTCCCCCACTGTTAAAGTAGGTATAGACCACTGTTCTGTACTGTAGCTCCACTGTTCCCGCACTGTTGCAACTACCACCTCTTTTACATTTTTACCCCTTTCTCCTACGTTGACACCTGTCGGTGACCCCTTGCACTATAAAAGGAGGCCCATGCACAACGTGGAGGGGGTTCGGAACTTAGTTCACTCTCGCGCCTGGTGTAGCTGCTTCTTCAAGCTCCCGAGCGCTCAAACTCAACACACAACCAAGCAGGAGTAGGGTTTTACGCGTCTACCGCGGCCCGAACCTGGGTAAAACTGCCCGCGTGCTCGTCACGATCCGCTCTTTGTGCTCCCTCCGCCCTCGTACCGCACAGACAAGGGGCTCCGGTCCCATAGGTGTTCGTGGCGGACAGTTTCCCCCGACAATGTCTTGACGGCTACTGCCAGCTATCCCATGGATGCTATCAGGGAGGTACAAAATTGCCACCTTATGACGCAGTGGATAAATATGAAGGTCAAGGCGGTTGCTGGCTCTGTTTATCCTACTGGACCCGGCGCAACTTTTCACTGCCGGCCGATTCCAGAAGGATATGCTAGGGTGATGGTGGATGAAATAACGGAGGGATTTGAGGAGCTCCAGCTTGACCACCCTACCGGTGAAGGGGAGACTCGGCTGGGTTCTTCACTGAAGACTCCATGCCTATGGCGGAAGGACCTCATCAACATTCTAAACTGGATGCCTCCGCCTCCTCCTCCTCCTCCGGCGAGTCAGGGCACTCTGCCTCCTCCACCGCCTTCTCCTCCGGCGAGTGACGATCAGGGCACTCCGGCTCCTTCTCCGGCGCGTGGCGGCACTGCGCCACCTTCTCCGCCTGCGCTGGCGCGCCCGAGCAGCCAGCCACCTCCTTCTCCGCCTGCGCCGGCGCGTCCGAGCAGCCAGCCTCCTCCTTCTCCGCCTAGTCAGCAAGGGCGGAAGAGACCTGCCGCCGCTTCGGCTGCTCCTTCTCCGGCGCGTAAGCAAGGAAAGAAGATAGTCGCTTCGTCTGGTCTGCCGACGACTAGAAGTACAACTAGAGGCGGGAGGCGATACAGATTCGGTCCTTCTATCATGCCTCTAGAGAAGTTACCATACGAGAGGTCCGACGAGGAAAACACGAAGATCGCTGAAGGCGAAGTGAAGGACTGGCTTGAAGGGTTGAAAGCACAGAGACATCCACCTCCGGAGGAGAAGATAGATCCGGTGAAAGCAAAGCGCACTCTTGCTGCCCTGAAGAAACCAGCGAAAAGTAAGCCAAAGGACAACTATGACCGCATTATTGAAAAGTCATTTCACGAAGCGAAGCGGTCGCGAAGTACTAAAAGTGATCAAAGGTTAGCACAAGGACGAGCTGGGAAACAAATTGCCCAGCTCGGCGAACAAGCGGACCAATCGTGCCCCTCGCTCAAGGTGTCTAGCGACATGGTCGCTAATGATCCGAGGATGGTGTCCCGTTATAGCAATCTTGGAGATTACCTATCCGACGATGTACATTATGATTTCTTGGAGGTGCAGATACAAAGATACGAGTACGGGAAGCCTCTCGTAAAAAATGAAAGATCTCTATCAACGAATATGCGAAGATTGCATGATTGGTACTTGAAAATCTGCAGAGAGTCTGGGGGGAGGGATAGTTTGTATGTGAGAGTTAAACCGGAGCATGACCTCGTTGGAATTGAACTGTTGCCTATTCCATTTGAGGAGTTCTATCAGTTTTTCAATCAATTGGTCCTCGATAAAGCAACGGTCACCTGCTACTGTCTGTAAGTAGTACTACTTCTGTAATTAAGTCTATCTATATAGCTCAGCTCTTTCATTGCAAGTATTTATAATTATCCTCACCATATTATGCAGATTGAAGATCATCGAATTGAAGAAAAAACAAGTCGGTGATATAGGGTTCATTAACACATATCTCATAGATGCAACCGAGTTTGAATTTCGTGCCTCAGATACCGAGGCCAACTTGCTACGATCGTTGATGATAAATGAAAACAAAGTTATAATACTCTTTCCTTACAACTTCAAGTGAGTGTTACTGTCTTGTCCATATTCGGTTTCCCTTATATATTAGTCAAGGTTATAGTAATGTAATTGATGAGTTCATGCATGCGTGCGCAGGTTCCACTATATTCTCCTAGAGATTAAGCTTGAGCAGGGAGTAGTAACTGTCTTGGACTCTAAACGAAAAGATCCCAAGGAGTATGCGGACATGACTCAAATGCTCGAGAAATAAGTTAAATCGATCATTATCCATCATGCATATCAGCAACTTTGTTCATTTCTGATATCAAGTAATTGTTTTCTTTGTCTGACAGGGTTTGCTCCGGGACTGCCGAAGAAGCTGGAATTTGGACACCCGAAAGTAAGTACTATATAGTAGCATGTTCTGCGCATCTCCTATATATTGATTCAAGCGCTAGTTTCATCAATACCATTTGGCATTCTTGCTTATCAGTTTGATTGACCTCTATTTCTTGTAAAGTGGTTGTGGTAGGAACAAGGGAATGATTTCTGTGGATACTACATTTGCGAGTCCATCCGCCACACGACCTATGAGCGGGGCTACTCTGAAGCACAATTTGAAGTGCGTAAGCAATTAATAATATTCACACTTTTATTTCATTACCATCATTTGTGTTGAGTTTCATTTATTCATATATATGTATTGTCCCCCTTCTTCAAATTAGATGTTTCGGATGCGGAATGAACTCCTAGCACCAGATCGTCTGCGAGCAATTCAAGAGGAATTGGCGGCATTCTTCCTTGAACACGTGATCGCGCCAGACGGAGAATACTATGTGGACCATGCGTCCATCGTATAGGAGATTATATTTATAAGAGATAATTATTGTATATATGTATCCGTTAGTGTCCGATAGATATACGAGAACTTGTTATTCGACCAATCTCTCGGAGAAGGAGAGGTGGTCGATATTACTTCTCTCTATATGCATATATATGTTGATTACGATCTTCTGTTTCCTTCATTTGCTTACTAGCTAGCTAGCTAGCGTGTCTACTCCTCTCTATACGTATGTGTAGTACGTAGCGTCGACCAAGCACAGACATAAGAGAGGACACTTCTCTCTATTAATTATCTAGCTAACACAATATATGAAACACCTAAATTAACCCCCGGGGTCACGTGGATGCCTTTTGGTCCCGGTTGGTGCCACCAACCGGGACAAAAGGCCCTCCTGCCTGGGCTCCGCGCACAGGCCACGTGGAGACCCATCTGCCCCGGTTCTGGATTGAAACGGGACTAAAGGGCCAGGGCATTAGTACCGACCATTTAGTCCCGGTTCAAGAACCGGGGTTAAAGGCCCTAACAAACTGGGTCAGATGTCCCTTTATCTACTAGTGGAGATACAATTGTGAAGTGCGAGATTGATTTTGCAGAGATTGATCCCCAAGAAATACAGAGCATGGAAGTGCAGGCCGTGAAGAATGTGGTTGAGAAAATTGGGGAGAGCATTTTTTGGGGTCCAGAGCAAGAGGTAGCATTGTCACGGTTTGATAATTGGAAAGGAGAGTATGTGAGAATTGAGGATGGTGAAGAGATGGTTGATGAAATCGATCGACAAGATGTGTGGACAACCAAACAAACTATGTTTCATGCAGAGCTTGTTGATCTGAAATCAGATTCTAAGGTTGGATATGTGCCCTCAAAATTAGCTTCAAAGATGGTAGATGATGATTGGGCTTTAGAGAGGCAGATAATGCCCATTTGTGCAGGTGAAGTGACAGTATTACCTCAGGGAGGTGATGGAGAAGAGGTCTCCGATGGTGTTGCAAGGGTTGTTTCTGTTGATTGGAATTCAATAGAATTAAATGACCCAACTGATTTAGTCATTACACCAATGGATGACATTGATATGGCCAAAAAAATTGGCATTCCAGTAGCTGATGAAGATAAGGAGGAGAAGGATGGTGAATCTAGTATGCCTACTGATACTAATGCTAACAGAGAAAGAACTGAAGATGTGGATGGAAAGCTGATGGAAGATGTTGCAGATGATGTAGATGATGCACATGATGATGAGTTGGTAAATGTGTATGACAAGGAAAACCCTATTATTACAGTGGGGAAGTTGTTCCCAAACATGGATGAGTTTAGTATGTGTTTCAAGACTTATGCAGTCAAACATGAGTTTGATGCCAAGACTAAGTGGACTGATAGAAAGAAGTTTTATGCAAGATGTAGAGGTTTTGATGGAAGTGTCAAGCCTTGCAAGTAGTACATATCTGCTAGACGCCAACCTGATGGAAGTACCATTAGGGTGAATCAAATCCCACACCAACATACTTGTATTACAAGTTCACAGAGAGTATGAACCATGACATCACAACTTTGGATTGCAGAAAAGATCACTCCTATTTTAGCCAAGAAACAAAACACTACTACAAAAAAACTTAAAGTGGACTTGGAAAATCAATACCCCATTAAGGTGAAGTATAACACGGTGTGGAAGGAAAAACAAAGGGCAATGAAACAATTATATGGTGACTGGGAAAATACTTTATAATTTCAAAGCAGAGGTGGAGAAAAGGTCACCTCGCAGTGTTGTGGAGATAGATACCGAGGTAACACTTGATGGAAGAGTGCTTTTATCTAAGTTTTTTATGGCTTTAAAGCCTTGCATTGATGGCTTCAAGGCAGGGTGTCGTCCACATTTGAGCATAGACTCATCATTTTTAACTGGCAAGTGGAGCGGTCAATTGGCAGCTTGCAATGCTTTGGATGGACACAACTGGATGTTCCCTGTTGCTATTGGCTTATTTCAGTCAGAGACAGAGGTCTCGGGGACATGGTTCATGATTGAGTTGAAAAGATGCATAGGGCCAGTGTCACCTTTGGCAGTCCACACAGATGCATGCAAAGGGCTAGAAAATGTACTGAAAAATATTTTCCCCCATTGTGATCAGAGGGAGTGCTTCGGCCATATATGGATGAATTTGATCAAAAAATTCAGAGGGGAAGAATTTGGTCGCATGTGGCCAGCAGCAAGATCTTACACTAAACAGACACATTCATATCACCTTGGTAAGATATTGACAGCATGCCCTGAGTTTGGTCCACGGGTGAACACCTACCATTCTCTATTATGGCATAGCTCAGGATTTAACACTCCCATCAAGTGTGATCATATCAACAACAACTTGGCAGAAAGTTTTAACAACAAGGTGAAGCAGTTAAAAAATTGCCTGTGCATGACATGGTTGACCAAATCAGGATCATGATCATGCACTTGTGGGAATTGAGAAGAAGGATTGGTGATTGTCTACAAGGGGATAAGCTTCCTGCAGTGGTACAACAGGTGGTCAACAGGAGCAGAAATCTTACACATTTATCTGTTGAAAAATCTTATGTGTGGGGTGCTGAAGTTAGATATACCAAAACTGGTAGAAGGCATGTTGTTAACACTGAAATGCATGATTGCACTTGTTTGGAGTGGCAACACACCGGGAAACCATGTGATCATGCCATACTTTTCTTGACCTCCCGACCGAAGATAAATATGCACCCATATTTGCACGAATATTACTCAGTAGCAAGATTCAAGGCTGCATATGCAACTCTAATTCCAGCACTTACAGATCAGTCTCAGTGGCTTGAAGTGGAAATTGAGTTTTCCATGTGTCCTCCCCTAATAAAAAGTAAGGCTGGCAGGCCTAAGGAGAGTAGATTCAAGGCATGCTTTGAGAAAGGTGGGAGTAGCAAAAAGGGCAAGGGAAAGAAGGATGCAAAGCCAATAAGGTCCCAGAAAGGTAACAAAAATAGATGCAAGTTGTGCCAGGAACTTGGGTACCGAGTTGGATATCCCAAATGTTGTTACACTCCTGAAAGGCCAAAGTATGTGGGCATATGTTTGCATTGTTTACTATTTTGTTGCATTTTTCAATTAGTAACCAGTTGACATGCTTTATATTTTTAGGAGGAAGCGTGTAGGTGAGCCCCTTGTTGTTGAAGAGTGTTGGGCAAAGAAAAAGGCAAGAGGCAATGGCTGTAGAAGAAAGAGAAGTTTTGGTGAAACAATGCACATTCAACCAGACTTGGATGGTGTGGTGCAAAATGAGCAAGACTTGGATGGTGTGGTGCAAAATGAGCAAGCCTTTGATGTGCTGCTGGAAGATGAGCAAGATTGTGATGTTCTGCTGCCAACTGAAGATATGGGTATCGCTGAAGATCCTACTGCAGTCAACAGTCAGACAGAAGAAACTGATGTGGAGGTGCACACCAAAGACACTGAAATTGCAGTCAACATTCAGACTGCCCTCGAGGATGAAACTGAACCTCAGCGTGTCGAGGTTCAGACTGAAGAAGCCCATGTTGAGGTACACACCGAAGAAACTGAAACTGTTGTCTACATTGAGACCGAAGACACTGATCATGAGGGTGTTGGTGAGGTGTTGAAAAGACCAGTGAAGAAAACCAAGATGATCAGTGAACTTGTGTGTGTAGTAGAACCAAAAGCAAGAAGTGCTAAGGCGAAGAAGGGAACACGACGTGGTAGGAAGAGGTAGAACAGAGAACAGTTTGAAAATTTGGGGCATGTAATAATATTTGTAAATTGGTGCGTACTGGTAGTCACTATGTATCCCCGTATTTCTATTCGAACTTGTTTGTTGGTACTTTGTCTAAACTAGCCAAATATAATGCAAATTTAAATTCAAATTTGGGCTCAAATTTGAATTAGGGATGGGGTATTGATGTTTAAATGCAATCTAAAGTACCTCAACTGAAATATGTTTGCTTGCCGATCATTGCGATCCCTTTTGGTAATTTGAACTCATAGTCATGAAAAGTTTGTTTCAAATGACCTCCAAAGGTAGGGTAAACGGCCTCATATTTAAGAAAGTTTTTTTGGCACCTTGTCTAAACCAGCCAAATAATTTTCCTGCACATCTATTCTACCTATATAGTGTAAATCTAAAGTCTCACTATTTATTGAATTAATTTTCTATTATTTCATTTTTTTAAAAACAAGGTTTAATAGAAAATTATATATAAAACAAGTTTAAAACATGGAAATGAGAAAAGTAAGTTAAGATCTTTCTTAGTCAATCCAAAATGAAGTTTTGGTGAGGTTTTCACACTTTTCATTTTCAAAACCACACCTACTCCCGGGTGCCCACTACTCTCTCCCTTTAACTCCATACTACATTGTTCGAGGAATGACAATTTTGTGAAGGATTTTTCGTAAAAATGTATGTAGACCATATTTATATATTTTTTCTCGTTACTATACGACATAATATGACTATGTGCGCAAGTTTTATATATTTTTTGATTTTTTTGAATTAGTTATGCTCAACCCTAAGCAGTCAAAACCCTTCAAAACCCATAGGCGCTAGGGTTAGCTACAGTATGCATCGATCTGCATGAGACGCGCTGATTGGTTGAATAGGTGGGGTTTGGATCAGCATCTCTCGTTGGGGCATCAGGATCTTTCGTTTCAATCCAACGACACGAGTTGACGCGGTGCATGGACCAAGCCTACGCAGCGCCCTTTCCATCGTTGCATGCATGCCCACCCGCAGAACTGCGCCCGTGTGTTGCATGCATGCCCTCGACGTAGTAGCCCTGCTCCGCCACCCCTATCGACGCGGTAAGCTGTCGCATGCCTACCATTAGGATCGATGCAGCGTCACACCAAAGCAAGCACCCAGTCACAATGCAGCAGCCATACCCCGATGAAGAGAACCAAAAAAGCCAACGGTGCAATGCGTGCGGTGCATGGCGTGCTCCTCTTTGAGGACACAATGGGCGGCCCGGACACAATACTGGGATGATGGTCGATGCAGTTCAAACGGCGTGTTGTCCATTACAAGATGGGCAAATGAAGGCGTCCATTATTGTCACGTCTCCCATCGACCGACCGGTGCCCTCTAGCAAAGCCCTAGGGCAATTTAATGGGCTACGGCATGAATGCTGGGGCGGCACACGCAGAGAACGGGGTAGGCGTGTCCCCTTGACCCACGACGGCACAAACGCGTGCGTGAGACCTTCCCCCTTGACCCGCGACCGGTTGCACAGAATCGTCGCAGCCCGTTTCCCACAATCGTTTACACACTTCATGGGGCGCCACCAAACGCCGCCGGCCCATTAATTCTACGGGGTGAAACCAAGTCGCACTTGGGCTATTTAAGCCGAACACTATTGTCTTCCTCTCCCTCTCCTTCATCTCCCATCTTCACCACAAGCCGCCCGAGCCATCCCAAGATCCACCCAAGATCGACTCGAAGCAACAAGATGCAATTCACCGACGCTACCTACCGTGTGCCACGCACCTTCCCCGAGAGGCTCTACCTTGCCGGGGTCCGGGTGGAGAACACCCTGTGGGTGTGGGCGATCTCGAGGTGGATGGGGGAAAGGGGGCTGGCCCTGTTCTTCCTCTCCGTCGGCTACCGCCACCTCCCGAGGGGCTCTCCGGTCATGTTTCGACTCGAAGACATCACCAACAATGGCTATCCTATCGGGCTTACGGTGACGTTCACCAAACCCTTCGACGCCTACCACCTCCTCGGTCATGTTTTTTGGTGTGGATGCGAGTTCATTGCATTCACCATGTACAACATCTTCACTGACTTTCAAAACATCTTCCCCGCCAATGAGCGCATGCACACCCTCCCCTACCCCACCGACGACGACGAGTGAAGGAGTTGGCCATGGAGGAGAGGATTTGGTCATGGAGGAGTTGGGCTTGGAGCAAGCAAGGATGCTGGCCTGTGGTGTTTTATCTTATCTAGGTGTCGTTTTATTATTGTCGTGTTGGGTTGAACTATGAACTATCTATATAAGTTGTAATGGTACTAACTATGTTAGTTGTAACGTGGTACTATCTAGTTCATGCAATGCTACTACTTATGCTACTATATTGTGATGTGTTCTATCTGTTTTTTTTTCTATCTAGTTGATATTGGTCAATTGATATATATCGTGCTTGATGTTCTATCTATGGACATGCAAGTGTATGCGGTACCCAAATTTTGTTGGAAAAAAATTCATATCTTGGTGTGCTGTATGTGTGCATGCATCTATCTAGGCCGTGGCTAATAGGGTCACCCTAGCTAGTAGGTGTAGGGTGCAAATATTTGTGCAACCATGGACATGCAACTAATTTAGTTCATGCAAATAATTATTGGATTAACTCAAATGCCCAAAATAAATATTTCTGGGCTCCTAAAAATATTGGTTTGAATTTTACCTCTGACCAATATTTTCAGAGCAAAAGAGCAACATTTTTCTTGGACATATTTGACGTAGGGGCACATGCATAAAAGCAATCACAAAACAATAGTGGACAAGCAACAAATATGTAAAGAAAAACAAAAAAATTACAATACATACGACCCAACATTTATTCCATAGAGAAATTCGGCTATAGAAAAAACAAGTAAAGAAGTGTATGTTTGTTAAAGGTTTATTTGCCGAAGCAACATTTTTTATATTGAGGTTTTAGTCGAATCATTTTTTCTAAACATGGGTGCCTCTATGTTATAGAACTGGGCTGGTGCCCCTACGCGGGTGGGCTTGTCTCTATTTGGGCCTGGTTATTTTCTCATGGCCCAACATCTATTCGGCAGCATGTTTTTTTTACTAGAAACTGAATTGGGTCCAAACTAAATTTGGGGGGTGCGCACTCTCTTAACTCAAGAATAAGAACAGAGCATGAACACTGAATATTTCTGCTTCGATTTAGTTACATGAACTTGCCATGGTGCACAGATGAGATGATGACCAACTATTCCCAATGGAACACCGAACGCGCTCGATGAGATGAGATGATGACCAACTATTCCCAATGGAACACCGAACGCGCTCCAACAGGTAGGAAGGTAAACTCTGTCGAGGAGATTTCCTCCCTAAATGAAAAAGTTGACTTGATCATGTCTCTACTTTCCAAGCAATCTCCTATTGATTCTCGTGATGTTCCTTTAAATTCTTTGATTGCTCAAGATCAAGTAGATGTGAACTTTATCTCTAGAAACAATTTCAATAACAATGCTTATAGGAGTAATTTTGGTAGCAACCCTAGACCGTTCCCCTCTAATTCCTATGGGAACAACAATGCTTATCCTAGCACCAAGAACTCCACTTCTGAACTAGAGATTATGCTTAAAGACTTTATCACTACCCAAAAGGCCTTCAATAAGAGTGTAGAAGAAAAACTAAACAAACTAGGTAATCTCTCTTCGAAGGTAGACAATTTAGCCCATGAGGTAGAGTTGCTTAAAATTAGAACTTTTCCTCTTGAGGAGAGGAAGACCACTCCTATGAATGCTATTCAAGTGCAAATTAATGAAAACATTAGGATGATGGCTAAACTTAAAGAGAGATGGGCTAGAGAAAAGGAGGAAGAAGATAGAATTAAGAGCCTTCCTATCCACCACACTATTGCTACTATCCAAGTTGTTGAGGATATCCAAAATCTTAGCACCCAATGCACTCCTGGTCCCATTGGACCTATTAATGGTGAAGCTATGACCTCAACCGTAGAAACTCCTATAACCATAGAAGCTACCAAACAAGTGAGCCTAAAGGACAGCACTACCACTTTACTTGATAGTAGTGACCTTGATTTTGATAATTGCACCCTTTCTGAAGTTATTGATTTCCTTCACAAGATGTCTAGAGATCCCCACACTAGCACGCTTAATCTTGCCTTCACGGAGCATATCACTAATGCTCTTATCAAAGCTAGGAAGGAGAAGCTTAGGATAGAAGCCTCCATACCTAGAAAGCTAGAAGATGGATGGGATCCTACGATTAAAATTAAGTTGAATAACGTTTCTTGCTATGCTTTATGTGATGTTGGAGCTAGTTCCTCCGTTATGCCCAAAAGAATATATGATATGCTTAAATTGAAACCTTTTGATCCTTGTTCTTTTGGTGTTCGTCTTGTTGATTCTTCCATAAAGAAACCTTTGGGGAAGATCGACGATGTTCTTATCATTGTCAATGACAATTATGTTCCCGTTGATTTTACTATTATGGATATTGAATGTGAACCTTCATGTCCAATTATTTTGGGACGTCCTTTTCTTCGCACCGTTGGTAATATCATTGACATGAAAGAGGGGAATATAAGATTATAATTCCCTCTCAAGAAAGGAATGGAACACTTCCCTAGAAAGAAGATTAAGTTGCCTTTTGAGTCCGTTATACGGGCTAGCTATTCTTTTTACTCTTGATAAAACTTGATCTTCTCCTTTTGCATTATGCCTAGCTTAAAGGCATAAAAGAAAGCGCTTTTGGGAGGCAGCCCACAACGAATAAAATTTTATTTTGCTTTTGTTGTGTCTTGATGTTTGTTACTACAGTAGCATCATCATTGTATCTTTTCTTTTCAGCTTTGTGCCAAGTTTAGCCTCTGATTGCAAGAAAGTTCAAAAGTTGTGACGTACTGTCCAGGAAACAGATTCTGTCCTTGGACAGAAAAATTCGTATAAAATCACCAGATCATCTTTTTGGTCTGAATTGTTTCGACAGCGTGCTCTATACAATTGGCTTTCGGGCGTCTGTTCTGAGTTTTTTGATTGGAGTTGCAGAAGTGCCCCGAAAAAATTATTTACTACCAGTTGGTATGTTTTTCACAGATTCTGTCCTGTTTTGCCTTTTCTTCGTTTTGCAAACCTTGAGCTTGCTTTTTCTTTGCAAAAACCTTTTGGCAATCTTGAGAAACAGTAGCCCTTCAAGATTATCCTTATTTCCAGCAGGGAAAAGTTATTTTATTATGGGTACTAACCTCGCTAATCAGATTATGATGAGTTATGTATGAAGGGAGTTTTCAAGTGTGCGAGGGAAGATGATAAAAAGATTCAGGAGTGTCAAACGCTCAAGCTTGGGGATGCCCCCGTGCACCCCCAAGAAATATTCAAGAAGACTCAAGCGTCTAAGCTTGGGGATGCCCCCGTGCATCCCCTTCTCCATCAACAATTATCAGTTCGTCTTTCGTTCCACTATATTTTAATCACTTCATGCGTTATGTGCTATGCTTGGAGCGTCTTGCTTTTAGTTTCCTTTTTAGTTTTCTTTAGCTTTTCTTGCTGTTCATAACAAGTTAGAACCCAGCTTTCTTTGTGTGGGAGAGAAACACGCTCCACTTCAACCTAGAACACAGCATAGGATTTTCATGCTTATCTTTGCTGTGTGTGTTCTTTGTCTTTCCATAGCTACTGTCATGTTTAGCTCTTAGTTTTCATGCTTTTCCTTTTAAAGAGCTTTTGTTTAGTTGGTTGCTGAACTCTCTTGAGTTTTCAAGTTATCTTGTTAAGAGAGTTTGTCTGTTGCACTGAGTTGTGTGTCTTAACCTAAAGTAGGTAATTGAGGTTGCTATTTAATTTTAGTAGTAACTTGCAATAGTTTTGAGGTATTGCCATGAGTAATGTCTGAACTTTTGGTGTCAATAGCTTTAGCCTATTAGTGATAGATGTCGTATTTTGGGCAATCCGTGTTTATTTTCGAAAACCTACAAAATAGTTGAGAACTTTAGCTACTAAATGGATCACTAATCTTTGGAGGGATCGAATATTAGAGTACACTCACGTACCATGGGTCGAGGATGCGCAAGGGTAACCAAACCCCCATACACACCTCCTCGGGGTACTTGTCTCTTTGTGAACATCCTAATTAGATTGAGAGTTACCGATAATAAGTGCATGAGTTCTTCGGACTAATGTGAGTATTCGAAGGTTTACACTTCCACCTATCCATATTTTTCTAGCCTCTTCGGTACCGTGCATTGCCCTTTCTCACCTCGAGAGTTGGCGCATACTTCGCCGGTGCATCCAAATCCTTGGCACGATACACTCTGTCATCATAAGCCTCATTATATCCTTCCTCAAAACAGCCACCATACGTACCTATTAAGGCATTTCCATAGCCTTTCCGAGAAACATTGCCATGCAACATCCATCCTCTCATGACTTGATCTTCATGTCATACATGCTTTTTTCTTGATCGATGAGCCGCATGCTAGTTGGGCCTTGACCTAATCATTGCTACATGACGCGCTAGTATCATTGCATATCCTGCTACACTAGCAGAGGCATACATTTGCATACATCATGATAGTTCCATTTTCTTTATGTTGAGTACTTTTGTAAAGTGTGAAAGATCTTCTATACTTCTTGTAATACATAGAGTGTTGCCCCTAAAGTGAGGAAAAGATCCCAAAGAGGACAAATCAAAAGATCCCAAAGAGGACAAAATCAAAAGATCCCAAAGAGGACAAATGAGAGATAAATAGAAAGAGCATTTGAGGCCACAAAAAAATAAAAAAAATAGAAAAAAAAAGAGAAAAATAAATAAAAAGAGAGAAGGGGACACACTACTATTTCTTTTGAGAGATCCACACTCGTACTCCATCTTATACCTTGTGCTCCATAGAGATTATCATTTATGCATATAGCTATGTGGGGACCTTTACACTATAGAACTTGGCTTGCATATTCCAATGATGAGCCTCCTCAAAAGAGCTCTAGGTCTTCTTGAGCAAGCAAGTTGGATGCACCCCCACTAGTTCCATTGGAGAGCTTACCTTAGCTCATATGTGCATCCGTTGCATGGCAATCCCTACTCCTCACATCATATCTATCATTTGGCTTTCTCTTGCCGATGATTGTCCTCATTGATGTGAGCCTTTCACACCTTTTTTGTCTTCCCCCTCTATCATTTCTCTCTTTGCCATCCTAAGTGTCGACTTTCTTGCTTACGCTCATCGATTGCATGAGTGCTCAAAATATCGAAAGGGAGTGGATCATTTTGACTTGTACCTGGCTGACGGTCTGGGGATGAGTCAAGATAAGATTCCAAAGAAGACCAAGTGTGAAACTTTAGTAGATTAAGTTCTCAACAATACAAAAACTATGTTTTAGTCTCTCATATATCCCTATCCCCTTTCTTGCACGCAAACACCATTTGGAGACATTCAAGTCACGGACAGCGAGAGCTCTTGCACCTTTATGTTCTTATGTTACTTGTTACAATGCTAATATAGACTCTTGCTTGTTATGACTTGAATTGGATTACATGCCTTGATAGCTTTACTTAAAAGTTCTTATATGGTTGATAGCATGTCACCACAGAAATTATGCTTGTTATCATTTACCTACTCGAGGACGAGCAGGAATTAAGCTTGGGGATGTTGATACGTCCAAAATGTATCTATAATTTCGGCTTGCTCCATGCTTCTTTTGTGTGATATTCCTATGATATTTATGCACTTCCATACACTTTTGATCATATTTGGACTAACCTATTAACTCAGTGCACCCCAGTGCCAGTTCCTGTTTTCTGCTGTTTTTCCATTTCAGGTTTTCCCCATATTAAAATTGCCAGAAAAATTCCGGGAAAAATATATAAAAAATCAGCGCTCTAGAAGCTTCCACGCGCCAGAAGTGGGGCCAGAGGGGAGCCAGGGGCAGCCCAGGCGGCCTGCCCACGCGGCCCCCCTCCTAGCCGCGCCGGGGGGGCGCCTAGGCCCCCCTCTCCGCCTCTGGTGACCCCCTTTGGCATATATTTAGAACGCGTCCCGAAACCCTCGAGGACGGAACCCTTTTTCGCGATCTCATCTCTGTTCTGCCGCCGCCGCGCTTCCAAGATCGGGAGCACCAGGAGAACTCTTCCCGGCACCCTGCCGGAGGGGAGAACCACCACCGGGAGCTTCTCCACCACCATGGACGCTTCCCGGATGAGTTATGAGTAGTCTCCCTTGGACCATGGGTCCATGACCAGTAGCTATGTGATGTTCTCCTCCACTTCTTGTTCTTCATCGATTAGACCTCGTGAGTTGCCCTACATGATCGAGGCACATATGTAATCTTTATGATGTTGTTATGCTAAGTTTGCTGGGATCCGATGGATTATGAGATTATGTTCAGATTGTGTGTGAGTAATATATTTGATTCACCTCCTTTATATTTATGTTCTTGAGTAATTCTTGCATGTTCTCCGTTGCTATTTATTGCTTTGGCCGAGTAGTAGGTAGTAACCCCAAGAGGGAACGTTATGCTTGATTGTGGGTTCATGCCCCTCGATGACTAGTTTGAGTGACACAAACATGAGTCTAGGGGATGTGCTGTTGCCACAAGGGGGAAAACAACGGTGCTTGTACTTGCGGGTGCAAGGATTGTTTACTTTATGCAAAGTTCTTTTAATGCAGTTGTCTGTTGCTTTGAGTTTACACTTTGGGTGGGACTCGCAACTTAATACCAGTGAGATGTTCTGGATAGATATCTCAAGGTGGATGATTAGTAGTAGATGCAGATGGATTTCGGTCTACTTGCCTTGGCGTACCGCCCATGCTTTTGAGCCCCTACCTTTCTTTGCAGCATAGTTAGCATTGGTTTGCGCACATAATCCTGTCAATTGCCCAGCTGTAATTTGTTTACCTCGCTTAGCTGTTTTATTGTCTTTTGGGAGAGAGACATCACTATCATGGGACCCCGGTCCATATTATCATCACTGATCACACCCGCTATTTACTTCCTGATCTTATTTCCTAGTTGCAGTCATACCTATCACTATTATCTCTTGCGTTTGATCCTTTGTAAACGACAAGGCCGGAGGGATTGACAACCTCTCTGTACTCGTTGGGAGCAAAGTTATTTGTATCTGTGTGCAGGTCCTGTCAAAGCAAAAGTTTCTGGCGCTATTGACACCTTCTTGTCGACCCTCGGAGTCTCACGGGATTCGATCCTTGGTATCTTTGCCAAGGGAAATTTGCCGCTACGCTACATCTCAAACCTTCCACTTGGGGTAACCAATGAGGTGCGAGAAGCCATCAAGTCTCATGTTGCGGAAATCGTCGATGATCACAAGATCAAGATGGACCCTATTGTCAAGAGGCTAAATTTAGTTGAAGAAGAAAACAAGTACTTGAAGGAAAAACTAAAAAAAATTGAGGACGAGAAGATGATATTGGAGTTGCATGTTGCGGATATCCTTGATGATCACAAGATCAATATGGATAACATGCGCTTGAAGATTAGAAAGATTAGAAAATATGCCATTCATACCGAGGCTTGGTATCATTATGCCTTTGGATCAATTGTTACCTTGGTTGCAATTATGATCACATTTGTTGTTGCGTTGAAATGTTCTACATAGTTTCAATGTATGGTTTAATTAGATGCTCTAGAGATATGCATGTACTTTGAATGGCATGTGATGATGAACTTATATTAATTTCATCACTTATCTATCCATGATGTTCTATAATGGTTTTGTACACGAAGTGCACCCAGTTTTTGCCGTAACCCTCTCTACCTTTTTGCGCATGCTATGTGGGTGAAAGAATGATACCATGCCAACTTTCAACCTTTTCAGAGTTCATTTGCAATGCTTTTCAATTTCAGGGTCATTTAGCGCAAAAAATTCAGTAAATGCATGAAAAATAGCAAATGAAGTCAGGAATGGTTGAAAATTGATGATGTTGCTTTGAATGGTGCATCCACGAAGACAGAAAAAGTCTGTAGTTCAAATAAGTTCAAACAATGAAATCCCTTTGTAACACACGAGTTCTCGTCTGAAATCCTCATACCTCGAAAGAGAATGTCCGTTTTGTACACGAAGTGCATCCAGTTTTTGCCGTAACCCTCTCTACTTTTTTGCACATGCTATGTGGGTGAAAGGATGATGTCATGCCAACTTTCAACCTTTTCAGAGTTCTTCTGAAATGCTTTTCAATTTCAGGGTCGTTTAGCTCAAAAAATTCAGTAAATGCATGAAAAATAGCAAATGAAGTTAGAAATGGTTGAAAATTGATGATGTTGCTTTCAAAGGTGCATCCACAAAAACAGAAAAAGTCTATAGGTCAAATAAGTTCAAAAAAATGAAATTCCTTTGTAACAGACGAGTTCTCGTTTGAAATCCTGATACCTCGAAAGAGATTGTCCGTTTTGTACACGAAGTGCATCCAGTTTTTGCCGTAACCCTCTCTAATTTTTTGCACATGCTATGTGGGTGAAAGGATGATACCATGCCAACTTTCATCCTTTTCATAGTTCATTTGAAATGCTTTTCAATTTCAGGGTCATTTTGCTCAAAGAATGAACTAATATAAAAAAGAATGAACTAGAAAACTTTTATGAAACTCTAATAGCAAAAATAATAAACTAAAAAAATGAACTAGAAAACTTTAATGAAACTCTAATAGCTAAAGGAATCAACAAAAAATAAAAAAACTAAAATAAAATAAATAAGTAGAATAAAAATAAAATAAATAAGTGGAAACAAAATAAACTTTAATAAAGTAAAAAAAATAAACTATAATAAAATAAATAAAAAATAGCAACAGTAAGTATTTTGTTGAAAGTAGAAACAAAATTAAAAAAAATAAAGCAACAAAGAAAAAATGGTAAAAAAATATATGCCTCCTACAGGGACGCCACGTCTTGAATACGACTAGAAAGCCAACAATGGTCCAGGATTCAGGCCCACATTAGGGCCAGTAGGCCCACAGGCACACAGTCACAATTAGGCCCGAAAGCCTATAGTTCAGAGGAGCTCGAGAGGGTGCGCGCAGCAGCGCTTATAAACAACTCTCGAGCTCTCTCAACTAGCGAGGTGGGACTAAACATTTGGCCGCGACGCGGGCAGCAGTAGGACGTTTGTCCCGGTTGGTGGCACCAAGCCGGACTAAGCGTTCTTATTAGTCCCGGTTCGTGGCACCAACGGGGACCAATGCCCCCTTTAGTCTCGGCTGGTGCCACCAACCGGGCCCAATGGCCTCTTTTTCCCGCCCTTTAGGCTGCTGAAAACTGGCCTATTGTCTCGGTTGGTGGCACGAACCGGGACTAAAGGTGGCATTGGTCCCGGTTGGTGCCACGAACCGGGACCGATACTTCTGCTATATAAGCAGCACTTGGGAGATTTTCAGATTGCCATCGTCAGTTGCCACTCGACGCCGCCAGGCTGCCCGCCGATCGAGCTCGCCGTCGACGCCGTCGCCGCCTCTGCCGTACCTCGCCATCGCCCTGCCTCGTCGTCGCCGTCCCCGCCGCCGTCACCCTGCTGCCTCGTCGTCACCGTCCACTCGCCCATTGTCGCCACACCGTCCGCCCCCGCCGATGTCCCCGCGCCCGTCGTCTCGCCGTCGTCTGCCCCCGCGGCCTTCCCCGCGCCGCCCGTGCCCCGACGCCGTCGCCCTATGAGCGACGCGGGCCCCCAATCCCCTCCTCTCTGTCATAAGATGTATATGTAATTTTAGTTTTAGGTATACGAATGTTAGATGAATTTTAAAAATGTTACTTAGTTATATACACAAATGTTAGATGAATTTTCTGTTTTTATAGTTTTTATAGTTTATTGATAGAATGTAGTTTTTTAGTAAGAACTAGTTCATTTTTTTATATTAAGTGCTTATTAGTTGAACTAGTTGAATTAAGAGAACTAGTTTATTTTTAGTAAAACTAGTTTAATTTTAGTAAAACTAGTTTATTTTTAGTAAGAATTAGTTCAGTTTACTTATACTAAGTGCTTATTAGTTGATCGAGTTGAATTAATAGAACTAGTTTTTATTCTTAGTAAAACTAGTTTAATTTTAGCAGAACTAGTTCATTTTTATTTATAGTAAGTGCTTATTAGATGAACTAGTTGAATTAATAGAACTAGTTTATTCTTTTAGTTCAGGAAATTATTCCCGCATCGACATCGATGATGCCTATCCCGCATCCTCGTCGTCGACTCAATGGAGGCCTGCTTGATCAGAGGGGTCATATTCGGGACTGGGCTCCGCCGGGCTGGTATTGGGAGGTGCTTCCTTCCGGTGGGCGCAACTTGATGAGGAGCCAACCCGTTGTTGACCCTTACCTTCTTTGGTGGCGGGCGCGCGGGCCAATGACGGTGCGGAGGCTTGAGGATCCCGCGGAGGTTGTAGGACACCGTGTCCGCGGGGAGGACGAACATGTCCGTCGCTACATGGTTGCGTTGGAGGGTAGGTTCAAAAATACATGGCAGGTTCTTCAGGGATCTCACTGGAGCTATGATCCTATGATGGTTCCTTCTCTTCGGGTGTCCATCGCCCGCGCCGATACCCGTCGTTCGCTAGGGTTTTAGCTGTATTAATTAATTAGTGATGCTATATGTATGATACTATTCGAGATGTATTATATTAGTGATAATATTCGACGATGTACGGACGCAAGAGATGATATAGTTTTACTTATTGAATGCTCAAACTGGAGTCCAACCAAATCTCCATGTCAATATATATGAGTCCTATAATTAAGATATTTTTATATGTTTTTGTTTATATTTTCAACCATTGAATTTTCGCATGACTTGTGCTATAATATGTAGGAAATTTCGTCGTCTGACGATGACGATAGGATCCCAGCGTGCGACTGATGTGGCGACTATCGGGGTCAATGCGATAGGCCACACCTGGTAGACGATCGATGCTTCAGTGTTAAGCTCGATGAGGCCTTCGATTTTGAGATGGTATGCTACACGACAAGTCTTGTTTGGTAATTAAGCATGACTTATGCCTTCTTTTCAATGTGTAATTTTCGTCTTTTACAATTCGACTAGCTTATCCCATGCCATGCAAGACGCTATGTCTTGGAGCATCTGGATTTCGAAGATCATGAAAGTATGGAAAAAAAAGCAAATTCATCTGAGGACCCATCATGATTATGATTTTCTTGTAAAGCTATACAATTCGGAGAGCGTAACCCATTTTGGTTGCTCGAACTGGAGAGCACTGTCAAGGCATATGATTTTCAGGAGGGTATGTATGTCACCTTTGACCTTGGTGATGATGACAATGGCATGTGGGTCCTTGTTGATACGCTTGCAGTTTTACCTCTATGTGAGTTTCGCAAACATATTTATTAAGTAATTTATGTTGTGTCTTTCAAAATAATTGACATCTTATTTGCATTAACAGCTTATTTCCATTCTTCAAGAAATGTACGGAAGATGGTAGATAGAACCCACTACACTGATGGTGCGGAATTAACTTGTCAGAAGGAAAATCATCTTGTCTCGTTACTTTCTTATTTTGAGCGTTACAATACCTATGCTACAACTCCTGCACATTATGGTCAATACGTGCCACTAGTGCACGTGTTGAGCTACGGTAACATCCATGGAGATGTCGTGGTAAGATCTGTGGTCGATCATCTTTAATTTGAATAAATTCTTCTAAAACTAAATTAACTACATTACTAACTACGAAGTTATTACTATGTTTTCAATAGAAAATCCCTATGGATTGTGTGCCTCATCTGATGTTTCGGAAAGGTCACCTCAATGTTATGAGCTTATTACCGTACTCGTCAGGTCATCATCCTACACATAACTGTCCATACAGGATTTCTAAATCCAATGAATACTTGACAATCAAAGATTGGAAGAAATGTATGGTCACTCGTAGGGAGCTACATGGAAGTGACACTGTGCGAAAGCTAAGAATTGGAGACATGATAATCTGCATTCTCCATAACAGAGAGTCAGGGCCTATCTTATTTTATGCTATTTCCCCTTAGAGAGGGTGTACTTAATTAAGTCTGCTACTTATGATCATGTGCTAAGAAATTGTTAGATGACAATGATGATAATGATGAGCAGGACTTGTTATTATGAGAACGAGTAGAAGTTGTGAGATGACGATGATGCTGGGTACGACTTTTTTATTATGACAACGACGATGATGATTTATTATTAATTATGATGATGCATTGTTATATGAGCATGCACGGAGATAAGAGAGGACACTTCTCTCTATTAGCTAGCTAACACAATATATGAAACCCCTAAATTAACCATACAAAACCCACAAACCCCCCCCCCCTTCAGAAAAAAACAAAAACCCTAGCCCATGAAGTGCCGACGCATGGAAGCTTATTTGTCCCGGTTGGTGCTACCAACCGGGACAAAAGGCTCCCCTGCCAGCGCAAGCCGCAACTGCCACGTGGAGGACCATTTTTCCCGGTTGGTATAAGAACCGGGACTAATGGTCTATGACATTTGTATCGGCCATTTAGTCCCGGTTCCCTAACCGGGACAAATGGCGCTGACGAACCGGGACAAACGGCCCTTTTTGCACTAGTGTACGCACTCTCACCCTTCCACCATTGCTCGCCTCTCTTGTACAACGCAACTTTCGCCTGTACCATACACCCACTATATATCCTTCCTCAAAACAGCCACCATATATATTCCTCAAAACAGCCACCATACCTACCTATCATGGCATTTCCATAGACATTCTGAGATATATTGCCTTGCAACTTTCCATCGTTCCGTTCATATGACATGCTTCATATTGTCATATTGCCATGCATGATTACTACTTCTCGAGCTTGCGTTGTATTCCCTCGAAGAGGAAAGGGAGATCCAGCACAGTAGCATAAGTATTTCCCTTGGTTTTTGAGAACCAAGGTATTAATCCAGTAGGAGACCATGTGCGAGTCCCTCGCACCTGCACAAACAAATAAGAACTTCGCAGCCAACGCGATAAGGGGTTGTCAATCCCTTTACGGTTACTTACGAAAGTGAGATATGATAGAGATGATAGTTTATATTTTTGGTATTTTTTTTATAGGAACAGTAAGTAAAAGCGGAAAAAGTAAAGTAGATGTAGATTGATATGTTGAGAATAGACCCGGGGGCCATAGTGTTCTCTAGTGGCTTCTCTCATGATAGCGATATTCTACGGCGGGTAAACAAATTATTGTCGAGCAATTGATAGAAAAGCGAATAATTATGAGACTATCTAGGCATGATCATTGTATATAGGCATCACGTCCGAGACAAGTAGACCGACTCCTGTCTGCATCTACTACTATTACTCCACACATCGACCCCTATCCAGCATGCATCTAGTGTATTGAGTTCATAAGAACAGAGTAACGCATTAAGCAAGATGACATGATGTAGAGGGATAAACTCAAGCAATATGATGTAAACCCCATCTTTTTATCCTCGATGGCAACAATACAATAAGTGCCTTGCTGCCCCTACTGTCACTGGGAAAGGACACCGCAAGATTGAACCCAAAGCCAAGCACTTCTCCCATTGCAAGAACTATAGATCTAGTAGTCCAAACCAAACCAATAATTTGAAGAGACTTGCAAGGATATGATGAGCACACATAAAGAGTTCAGAAAAGCACCAAATATTTCTCATAGATAATCGTGATCATAAACCCACAATTCATCGGATCTCGACAAACACACCGCAAGAAGAGATTACAATGAATAGATATCCTCGAAGATAGAGGAGAACTTTGTATTGAGATCCAAAGAGAGAGAAGAAGCCATCTAGATACTAGCTATTGACACGAAGGTCTGTTGTAAAACTACTCACAACTCATGGTGAGACGATGATGATGATGTAGAAGCAATCCGTGGTAGATCCCCCCTCCGGCGGAGCTCCGGAACAGGCCCCACGATGGGATCTCACGGGAACAGAAGGTTACGGCGGTGGAATTAGGGTTTTCTCTGTTGCTCTGTTGGTTTCGGGGTACGTAGGCTTATATAGGAGGAAGGAGGGCACCGGGGGCCTCACGAGGGGTCCACGAGGCAGGGGGGCATTTTAATAGACTCTCAAAAGGATATAAGTGAAGCATGAGAGTTCAACAATTTCTTCAAAATATTATCACCATCGTGCTCTAAAAGATACAAGTGAAGCACTAGAGCAAAAACTATTCAACTCAAAAGATATAAGTGAAGCACATCGAGTGTTCTAACAATTCCTAGGCCATAATTAACTCTCTCAAATAGGTGTGCCCAGCAAGGATACTTGTGTCAAACTTACAAGCAAAGACTCAAATTATACAAGACGCTCCAAGCAAAACACATATCATGTGGTGAATAAAAATATAGCTCCAATATAGTTACCAATGGATGAAGACGAAAGAGGGGATGCCTTCCCGGGGCATCCCCAAGCATAGGATTTTGATTGTCCTTGAATTTTACTTGGGGTGCCTTGGGCATCCCCAAGCTTTGGCCCTTTCTACTCCTTGTTCCATAGTCCATCAAAGCAATACTCAAAACTTGAAAACGTCACAACACAAAACTTAGATAAAAATCTCGTGAGCTCCATTAGTATAAGAAAGCAAATCACTACTCAAAGGTACTGCAATTAATTCATTATTTTTTTATATTGTTGTTAAACCTACTGTATTCCAACTTCTCTATCGTTCATATTTCCCAATATTACTCATAGATGCATTGAAATAAGGAAACAACACACGAAAAATAGAATCTGTCAAAAACAGAACAGTCTGTAGTAATCTGCAGGTTTCGCATAATTTTGTAACTCCAAAAATTGCAAACTAAATTGGTAAACATGTGAAATTTGTCTATTAATCATCTGCAAAACAAATCAACTAAATAGCAAGCTCCAGTAAAATCTGATGACCATTCTAGCGAGCGCTAACGATCCTGTTTTTCACAGCAAGATCACATAAACTTCACACAAGTCTTTCCAAAGGTTCTACTGGCACAAACACTAAACAAAACACAAAACCACATCTAAACAGAAGCTAGATGCAATATTTATTCCCTAACAGCAACAAAAACAAAGCATATAAAATTGGGTTTCCTCGCAACAAGTGCTATCGTTTTACGCCCCTAGCTAGGCACGATTTTAACGATGCTCACATGAAAGATAAGACTTGAAGCACAAAAGGGGGAATAAAATAGCATGTGACAAACACATCAAAGTCTAACATACTTCCTATGCAAAGGAATTTTATACGCAAACAAATTAGCAAGACAAGCAAGATATAGCATATGCAGGGAAGAAGAAAGAAACAAGATCAATCTCAACACAAAGAGAGGTAATTTAGTAACATGAAGATTTCTACAACCATATTTTCCTCTCTCATAATAATTGCATGTTGGATCATAAACAAATTCAACAATATAGCTACCACATAACATATTATGAACACGATCCACATGCATGCGAAGTTGACACTCTTCCGAAATAGTAGGATCAACATTAACTAAAGTCATGACCTTTCCAAGCACACTTTTATCAAAAATTTCATAAGATTGATCAATATCTAAAGTAGTGGGATCAAAAGTTGACACTCTTTCAAATCCACATTCAATATTATAGCAAACATTATTATCAATCTCATTTTCATGATGGGGTTTAAATAAATTTTCAAGATCGTAAGAATCATCACCCCAATCATGATCATTGCAACAAGTAGTGGCCATAGCAAAACAAGCATCCCCAAGCTTAGGGTTTTGCATGTTATTAGCACAATTGACATCAATAGAATTTATAGTAACATCGTTGCAATCATGCTTTTTATTTAAGGAGCTAACATGAATCACTTTTTCTTTTAACAATTCCTCACAATTTTCAGATTCATAAATTTCAAGCAAAACCCCATAAAGATAATCTAGTGCACGCAGCTCACAAGCGATAGGTTCAACATAATTTGATCTCTTGAAGAGATTGGCAAGTGGATGAGGATTCATACTTTAGCAAGCGAAGATGCAAGCTAAATGAGGGCACATAGCAACACAAGCAAAAAAGAGGCACGCGAACGGTAAGCACACGGCAGAAGAAGGTCAAATAAAACGGCAAGGGTGAAGTGGGGGAGAGGAAAACAAGAGGTAAAAATGTAATGCGAAGGATAAGGGTTTGTGATAGGTACTTGGTATATGACTTTTTGTCGGGGGAAACTGTCCGCCACGAGCACCTATGGGACCGGAGCCCCTTGTCTGTGCGGTACGAGGGCGGAGGGAGCACGAAGAGCAGATCGTAGCGAGCACGCGGGCAGTTTTACCCAGGTTCGGGCCGCGGTAGACGCGTAAAACCCTACTCCTGCTTAGTTGTGTATTGAGTTAGAGAGCTCGGGAGCTTGAAGAAGCAGCTGCACCGAGCGTATGAGTGATCTAGGTTCCGAACCCCCTCCACGTTGTGCATGGGCCTCCTTTTATAGTGCAAGGGGTCACCGACAGGTGTCAACGTAGGAGAAAGGGGTAAAAACGTAAAAAAGGTGGTAGTTGTAACAGTGCGGGAATAGTGGTGCTACAGTGCGCGAACAGTGGTTGCTACCTACTTTGACAGTGGGGGACAAGGGCATTTAATGCCCGTCGCCGTCGACCCCAAAAGCTCCCGCCCTTGCGTCTCCGTCTGCCACGGCGATGGATCCACCACCGTGGAGTGCCACCGTGTCCCCCAGGCTGCACGGCTATCCGCCACGCGTCCCTGGATAGGCCCCAGGGCGACGCGTGGGCCGATGAGCTGGAGCGCGGGCACACAGCGCAACTCTTCCGGCAAGCACCTTGCCGGGGCCTTGATCTTGCCGGGCCCGGGAGCTTGCTGGGTTCTGAAGCTCGTCGCTCCCCGGGGCCCTTGCCGGGGCGCACGTTGCGCCAAGGCATGTCTTTAATAATGGAATCTTAGTCTTCCTGGCAAGCTCCTCTTGCCAGGGTCTTGCTTGGGTAAGGTAGTCTTGAGCCTGGAACGGCCTTCCCGGCAAGCTCCTCTTGCCGGGGTCTTAATCTTCTGTCTTGTATACTTTGTTTTTTGAATGGTTTGAGATGGAGCAGGAAGGTCTCCGGCGAGCGCGTGGTAAGCCCTGCCGCGGCAAGCTGCAACTGCCCATGCACAAGTTGGGGTACTGAGGTACCCCTACCTTAGTACACCGACAGGAGCCCCCGGGCCTGGGCCACACACGGTGCCGAGCGCTGTTGGGCCAGGCCCAAAACAGTGCACGGGCACACGCGGCCCACGGCGCGCCGAATCCACTTCCGTATCCGCCGCATCCCCTCGTAACGGCACGCGTCGATTGCGGCGTCGTGGGATGGGACGTGCCCACGTTCTCTTAATGGAAAGAGTGAAACGCCCCCCCCACTTCCCCATAAAAGCAGAGGAAGCAGGAGCGATTCCCCTCCTTGCGCTTTCATTGCATCTTCTTCTTCCTCCAGAGATCCCTCTTGCGCTCCGCCTCCACACCTCCGCAGCCGCCGTCCGCATCTCCGGCGTCGCCGGGCTTTTCGTCCCCCTTCCCCCGCCGTGTCCGCCATGGCCCCGAAGACCGACAAGGCGAAGGCGGAGAAGGCCAAGAGAGAGAAGTCGGAGCAAGCGGCGAAGCTCGCCGCGTATCGGAAGCGGAACCTCGTCTTTCCGCCGAAGCTCGGCGTGCGGGAGCTCTGGAACAAGTTTACTTGTTCTGGGCCAAGGAAACCAAGGCGCACCCCCGCACTCGAGCTTATCCGGCCGCCGCCAAGGACAACTACCCCGGTGGGTACTATTTCTTCGCAGCTTTCTTTCACTGCGGTCTTTGCCCTCCTTTCTCTGATTTCTTCTGCGACATCATGCACACCTATGGCTTCCACCTTCTTGACTTCACCCCCAACGCCATCCTCACTATGGCGGTTTTCGCACACATGTGCGAAAACTTCATAGGAATACATCCAAATGTAGCGCTGTTTAGGCACTTCTTCACCCCTAGAGCAGAGGCCGACGCCCCCCTCTCCGGAGGAATTTCTTGGGTTTTCCGTCTGAACAAGAAGGGGTCCTACTTGCCGGGGGAGCTCCGCGGCAAGTGGGAGGAATGGCGTGCGGAGTGGTGCTGGGTTGTTGAGGACGAGCCGCAGCCCTTCACCGCGCCGCGCACAACGCCCATCGTGCGCGGCAGGGACTGGAGCGAGCTGGACTTGGACGACATCAAGCTCGACATCGCTCTCATCCGGATTCATCGTCTTCGGGTGGCAAAGCTGTCCGTTGCAGAGGTAGGCGCAGACTTCCTCCGCCGCCGCATCGCCCCTCTCCAAGACAGGAAAAGGCCGGCCTGGGAGTACGGCGGCCCGGCGGATATAATGAGGCTGCGCCCCGGGCTGAACTTCAACTTCACCACGCTGGAGCTGAAGGGGATGGTCCGGGAACTCTTCAAATACGACCCGGCCCACCCTGAGTGGTTCAGACCTCCCCGGGGAGTGGTGCCCCTCTGCAACAGCACAGCTTGTGATCCTCTCCGCGCCATGATGCCCGCGTGTGATTCGCACGGCGTGGACCGCACGTGGATTCCGCCCAAGCCCATAGACGTCCTCAACTTCTACGACAACCTCGTGGAGGTGGCGAAGAACAAGAATGACGTCAAGGAGCACACGCGGGACACCACCGACCAGGAGATTGCATACATGGCTTCTCGGGCTGAAGAGGCCGCTGCAGCCGCAGCGGCAGGAGATTTTGGATATACGCCTGAAGAGGCGGAGGCTACGGACGCGTCCTGCCAGGCGGAGGAGGCGGAGATCCGCAGACTGCTGCAACTTCCTCCCGACGCGCTCGCCGGGGTCCCCTCTCTGAGGCACTCCGGGATCCACGGAATCGCGGCCGAGGCCGCGGCAAGGGATGGCGCTGCCGGAGGGAACAGAGGCGCCGCGGGGAGCGGAGGCGCCAAAGGAAAAGAGGCCGCAGCGCATGGCGCTGGGCCCAGCGAGCCAGCCGGGGAGGAGGAGGAGGAGGAGGCCGAGGATTCCGACGGATCTACGGAGCTCTACGCCGACGACATCTCCTCGTCGGAGACCTCCCCGCCCCCGGCAAGCCCAAGGCGGTCTCCACCGAAGCGTCTCTGCAAGACGGCGACGGGAGAGAGGGCGCACGCGCCCCAGCAACAACCAGCTCGCCGGGCAGCTCCCCGGGGGAGCCAAGCTGCGCCAGGGGCGACCGGCGCACCAGCCACGGCAGAGGCGGCCCGCGCGTGGGCCACGACGGAGGCGCCTCGCAGGCCGGCGTCGAGCCGACAGGGGTCTTCTCGGAGCGGAGCAGCAGCTCCGCCCGCTCCTCGGGCTCCGGCTACCACAGGGGCTGGGTCTTCGCAGCCCCCAGCCCCAGGGACCACCAAGCGCCCGAGGGAATCTTCGTCTTCCGCTCCTCGCGCAGACGCGCCCCAGGTGGAGTATGACTTCTCCGCCTTGAGCGAGGACGACGAGGAGGATCAGGAGTAAGAATCCGAGATCTTACACCTTCTCGAGTTTCGTTTTGAATACTGTTGATGCTAATTTTCTTTGTTGCTTTGATTTCAGGACCTTGGTTCAGTGCGCGGCGAAGGAAGCCAAGGCGCCTGTGGTCGAGGTCGCGGAAGACCCGGCCACCGCGGCAACTGAGGACGTGCCGGAGCCAAGCCTGCCGGACCCGAGCGCTGCTCCGAGGAGCAGCCCCCAGCGCAGCCCCCAGCGTAAGTCTGGGTTCTTGTACTTCCATCCTTCCGCTCGTCGGGGTGCGCCTGAGGATTTTGTCTTGTTTCGATATCTTGATGTCTTTGTCTTGACTTGTGCAGAGGTGGAGCCGCAGCCGCAGGAGCGTCCGGAGACCGCCCCCGAGGAGCCGCAGGCCCCGCCGTCCCCGCCAAGGCCGAACTCTCCGGCAAGGGAGAGCGCTCCGCCAAGGGCGGGTACTCCGCCAAGGGCGAGTACCCCGCCAAGGGCGAGCAGCCCGGCGAGGGCGGCCACTCCGCCAAGGCAGAGCTCCCTGGCAAGGGAGCCCGCCGTCGACGACGTCCGCCAAGGTAGGTCTTGTAACTTTGTCTTCTTGGCGTTGTTTCTTTTTGGATATTTGCTTGAACTTCTTTTTCTTCTTCTTCTTCTAGATCTTCCTCCCCCCGAGCCGATGGAGACGGAAGTCATCAACATCGAGGAGGAGGAGGGCGCGCAGGGCGGCGGCGGCGACGCTCCTGTCGCCGAGGACACGGCGGGAGCCGCCGAGCCGGCCGCGCAGGAGACCGCTCCGGCTACGGACGCAGCGGCCGGGGAGGGGGACGGCGACTGCACCGCCGACCCAGAGGCGGCGCGAGCATCAAGTGCTGCGCCGGCCACCGACCCCTCCGCCAGCAAGGAGCAGGGCTACTATCTCGAAGCCCCCAACGGCGTCTTCATCCAGGTGCCTTGGGGGTCTTCGTCGCGAGCTCCCGCGGAGGGCGAGGCGTTTGACGGGGAGGTCCTCGCCTCCGCGGGTTTGAAGATTGTCGAGGCGCCCGGCGGGAGTGAAGGGCCCGAGGAGGAGAAGCTGCTTCACCAGCTCCTGGCCCTTTACCGGGCCAGGCAGGCGAAGCTCGCTTGTCGGGAGGCCCTCGCCGCCAAGGCCGCCGCGGAGATGGAGAAGCGCGCGGCGGAGCTCAGCGCCGCCAACCAGGCGGCCCTCCGCGAGGTGGCGGAGGAGCGCGAGCGACTCGCCGGCGAATACCAGGAGTGGGTGCTGGAGAAGGCCGAGGCCGAGGAACAGCAGCGGCTCGCCGGGGTGGAGCTATCCCGGCGAGAGGGAGAACTTGCCCAGCGGAAGGTCAACCTCGATGCTCACGAGGAAGAACTTGCCGCTCGGGAGCAGGCCCTTGGCGGGGAGCTGAAGGAGGCGAAGGCTGCCGCGGCTGCCGCGGAGACCGCCAAGGAGGAGCTTGCCGCCAAGGTCGCGCAGCTGGAGAAGTCGCTGAAGGTGAGCGCGGAGAAGGTCGCCGCACTCATCACGGAGCGCGAGAAGGACGCCCACACCAATTCAGAACTCCAGGTGCATCTTTCTGAGAGGGGCGACGAGTTGAAAGCTGCCAAGGACTCCATCGAGGACTTGGAGTTGAAGGTCACTACACTGAAGGATTCACTCGACGCTGCCCGGGCTCGGGAGACCAAGCTGAAGGAGGAGCTCCGTAAGGAGCGGACCTTGGTGGACAGCGTCAATAAAGCATCCGAGCTCTTCCGCCATACCATTGAGGTATGGACCGAGGACTTGGTATCTTCTGCGTCCAACATCGACCAAGAGCTGCTGGCGCTGAAAGTTGAACATCTCATCTACTCCCCGGATCCGGATCTCCCGCACAGCGCCAAGCTCAGCCTCTTCTTCAGAGGAATCGCGCCGGCCCTTGCAGGTCTTCGGAAGAAAATCCCCGCGCAGCTGGCCGAGGAGTCGCGCCTGCTCTGCACGGGAACCTTGGAGCGCGTGCTGACGAAGATCGTATACCGCAATCCCGGCATAAACCTCACCAACGTTCTTCGCAGCCTGCCGGCCGATGCAAACATGGAGGTGCTGAAGGAGCAGGTCGCCCACATCATCGCCAAGGTGAACAAGATCTCCAGGGTTGAGGGCGACCGCGTAGATTAGGCCTCCATTATCTTTATCTCTTTTTGTTGCTGCATAGGATGTTCGTGAACTCATTAATTCGTTGCGACAAGTTATCCTTTGTAAGATATTTATCTCATTTTGATCAATCAGTGCAATGTTATCTTCCTTGTCTTGGTCCTTGACTTTGTATGTTTTTCACCCTACGCTCCCGGGGAGCTTGCCGGCAAGGGACCTTTGCCGCGAGCGCTGAGTGCTGGACTCTAAGCAGCCTGCTGGCCAAGGTTTCACCGGCAAGCAACCTTGCCGCAACTAGTCGCGACGCACTTAGCTTGCTGAGTGAACTCGAAAACGAAGCAAGGGCGCGACACTTGTCGCAGCTCACTTAAGTCGTTGAGTGTACTCGAAAACAAGACAAGGGTGCGGCTAGCTACGGGTAGGTTCCTCCGCGCACAGGTTTTCCATACAAAGTGTGATCGTTCAAGGAAGACAACTAAAATTTAAAAATTTGAACTGGTCAAATCCTTAACAACTTAGCTTTCATATGTCGCTTGCTTCCCGGTAAGGCTTTCTCTTTCTTGAACGGCACTTGGTTTCTCTTCCACCTCCTTCCCCCCCCCCCGGCAAACTTGTGCGCGAAGAACGTTCCTTCTGCTTAAGGGGCAAGGAAAAAGAGGAGGGAAACAAGTATATGGCCTTTCGGCGTGCTAATGCTTACCGGGTGTCTATGTTGCACAAAATGCCAAACAATTCATGCAAATAGCAAAGAAAAGCATGCAAAAGGCAAATAGCGCAAAACACAAATCTTTACTGATGCACGGGGTCTGCGCCCGGCTTTGTACAAAGGGTTACATGCAACAGCGGCAAAGCTTGTACAAAAGGTGGTTGCCGGAACGGATCACGGCAACCGCGCCTTATGGGTGAAACTTGCGAAGATGCTCTATGTTCCAGGAGTTGCTCACCGGTAAGCCTTCTTCGGTCTCGAGGCGGACAGCACCGGGCCTCGTGACTTGTCTCACCCGATAAGGGCCTTCCCACTTTGGCGTCAACTTGTTGGAATTCTTGGCGGACTGAACACGCCGAAGAACAAGGTCGCCTTCCTCGAGACTCCTGGCCTTGACCTTGCGGCTATGGTAGCGACGCAAGGCCTGCTGGTATCGAGCAGCTCGTACAGCAGCCTGGAGACGTCCCTCCTCGAGGAGCAACGCGTCATCTTGCCGCAGTTGCTCTTGCTCGAGCTCATCATAAGCGAGCACTCGAGGAGATCCGTATACGAGTTCCGTGGGGAGAACTGCCTCTGCTCCATAGACTAGAGCAAAGGGTGTCTGTCCGGTGGCTCGACTTGGTGTCGTTCTGATTGACCAAAGAGCCGCCGGTAGCTCTTCTATCCAATTTCTTCTGCACTTGCGCAGCCTGTCAAAGGTCCTTGTCTTGAGTCCGCGCAGCACTTCAGCATTGGCCCTCTCCGCTTGACCGTTGCTCCTCGGGTGAGCAACAGAAGCGAAACAGACCTTGGCGCCAAGGTCTTGGACGTACTGCATGAAGGTGCGACTAGTAAATTGTGTACCGTTGTCGGTGATGATCCTGTTAGGGATTCCGAAACGGCAAACAATCGACCTGAAGAACCTGACCGCTGACTGTGCTGTCACCTTTCTCACTGGCTCCACTTCTGGCCACTTTGTGAACTTGTCGATTGCAACGTACAAGTACTCAAAGCCCCCGACGGCTCGGGGGAAGGGGCCGAGGATATCGAGCCCCCAGACCGAGAAGGGCCAGGACAAAGGGATTGTTTGGAGAGCTTGAGCTGGTTGATGAATCTGCTTTGCATGGAACTGGCACGCTTCACACTTGGTTACTAGTGCAGTTGCATCTTGGAGGGCTTCTTGCCAAAAGAACCCTTCCCAGAAAGCTTTCTCGGCAAGCGCCCTTGCGCCAATGTCTTGGCCGCATATGCCTCCGTGTATTTCTGCCAACAGCTTCTGTCCATTTTCCCTGGAGATGCACTTCAGTCTGACACCATTGAGTCTTCGTCTGTACAGCTCGTTATCCACGAACTGGTACATATTTGACTGCCTGGTTATCTTCTCTATTTCTTCTGGGTCATCGGGAAGTTCCCCAGTCTGTAGAAAACGGACGATCTGCTGCGCCCATGCCGGAGCTCGAGGCTCGACGGCAAGGATTAAAGGCTCGAGGGCCGCTGCGGGAACCTCAGCTTCTACGGCAAGAACCTCTGGTTCTGCCGGAGCTGATGGTCCCCCGGCAAGCTCGCCAGAGCGAGGCTTGTCGGGAACGCTTGCTTCAACTGTACAGGCCCGAGGACCCGCAGGAGCAAACTGTTCCTCAGCGTTCTGGTTGTTGATCTTGGGGACCTTGGCGGCGGTTTCAGGAAGATCCGCCGGTAAGTAGTCGTCGGAGACCAACTTTCTCTTCTTGGACTGTCCAATTGATGGTGTAACGGATGGTTGAGTCAGCTTGAGCAAGAAGGTCCCTGGTTCCACAGGTAACTTCATCGAAGCGCACTTTGAAAGGCCATCTGCTATTTCATTCTGAGCTCTCGGGACATGCTCCATTTGCAAACCTTCAAAGTGCTCCTCAAGCTTTCTCACTTCATCGACATAAGCTTCCATCAAAGGGCTCTGATAACTCTTGTTGACTTGCCGGACCACCAACTGAGAATCTCCCCGCATAATCAGCTTCCTGATCCCAAGTTCGGCCGCAATCCTGAGGCCGGCAAGCAAGCCTTCATATTCAGCAGTGTTGTTTGTCGCTTGCTCCCTGGGAAAGTGCATCTGGATAACATATCTGAGGTGCTCTCCGGTGGGCGCGATGAGTACCACGCCAGCACCGGCGCCTTGCAGCGAGAAGGCACCGTCAAAGAACATTACCCATTCACTTGTTGCTTCTTGTACGGGTGCACTTGTTTCTTTGACTTCCTCATCGGGTGTTGGGGTCCACTCAGCTATGAATTCTGCCAAAGCTCGGCTCTGTATGGTTGAAGTACTTTCAAACTTGAGTCCAAAGCTCGACAGCTCCAGTGCCCACTCAACAATCCTGCCTGTTGCTTCTGGGTTGTGCAATATCCTCTTCAGCGGAAAGCGAGTGACCACCGTTATCTCGTGTGCCTGGAAGTAATGGCGCAGCTTTCTCGAGGCCATGAGGAGGCCGAAAAGCAATTTTTGCACACCAGAGTATCTTGATCTAGCCCCCTGGAGAAGGGAACTTACAAAATACACTGGGCGCTGCACCATCCTCTTCCGCACTTCTTCCTGTTCCTGCGCAGAACTATCCTTGTCGGGGCCAGAGCTTGCCGGAGCAGCCCCCTGCTTGCCGCTGGATTCGCTTGCCGGTGGTGCTGACTCCTCGTCGGACTCCCTCTCCGCAACTAACGCAGCACTAACCACCTGGTTGGTTGCCGCTAGGTATAGCAACAACTTTTCCTGTGGTCTAGGTGCGACAAGTATTGGAGTGGAGGACAGGTACCGTTTCAAATCCTGCAGCGCTGCCTCCGCTTCCGGAGTCCACTCCATGGGACCTGCCTTCTTCAAGATTTTGAAGAAAGGAAGGGCGCGTTCTGCAGACTTCGAAATGAACCTACTGAGGGCAGCCACACAACCTGCCAGCCTTCTGACATCCTTGACGCGCTTCGGGGCCTCGATCTGCTCAATGGCTTTAATCTTGTCGGGGTTAGCTTCAATCCCCATCTGCGATACAAAGAACCCGAGAAGCTTGCCGGAGGAGACTCCAAAGACGCACTTCTCGGGGTTCAACTTGAGCTGTATCTTGCGCAGGTTCTGAAATGTTTCTTCCAAATCTTGGACCAGGGTATCCTTGCTCTTGCTCTTCACCACGATATCATCCATGTAAGCCTCTACATTTCTGTGGATCTGTGGCTCAAAAGCAGTATATACTACCCTTGCAAAGGTCGAGCCTGCATTCTTCAGTCCAAATGGCATGCGGATGAAGCAATAAGTGCCACATGGAGTGATAAATGCAGTCTTCTCTTCATCCTCTTTGGCCATAAAGATCTGATGGTAGCCTGAATATGCATCAAGAAAGCAGAGTAGCTCACATCCGGCAGAGGAGTCAACAATCTGGTCAATGCGCGGCAAAGGGAATGGATCCTTGGGACATGCTTTATTCACATCGGTGAAGTCTATACACAGTCTCCACTTCCCGTTGGCCTTGCGCACGACGACTGGGTTCGCCAACCACGTCGGATGGATCACACCTCTAACTAGACATGCTGCCTCTAGCTTCTTGATCTCTTCGTTGATGAATTCTTGGCGCTCCACGGCTTGCTTCCTCACTTTCTGCTTGATGGGCCGCGCATGAGGACAAACAGCAAGCTTGTGCTCAATTACCTTCCTGGGAACACCGGGGATGTCAGATGGTTGCCAGGCAAACACATCGACATTCGCCCGCAGGAAGGCAACGAGCGCGCTTTCCTATTTGCTGTCAAGTGTGGCACTGATGGTGAAGGTACCACCAGTGCCGTCCTCCTTGGCGGACACCTTCTTGGTTGCCGGAGGAGCGGCCATTCCTTTCTTACTCTTGCCGGTGGAGCTCGATGGGACGTCCTCGACGGCAGCGCAGCACTCCGAAGAGGTGCGGTTGCCGGAGTGGGCCCCAGAGCACTTGCCGGACTTGGTCTTCGTCTTCTTCCCCCCGGGAGCTTCAGCGGCAAGTGTGTCCTTCTCGGCCGCAGCTGCTGCATCCCGGTAGATCTTGTCGGCGCAGACAAGCGCATCTTTCTTGTCGCCGTGGACAGTGATGACGCTTATCGGCCCCGGCATCTTGAGTACGTTGTAGGCATAGTGGGAAGCTGCCATGAACTTGGCGAGGGCAGGACGGCCAAGTATTCCATTGTAGGGCAATGGAATATCGGCGACGTCGAAAGTGATGCGCTCAGTTCTGAAGTTGAGCTCCCCGCCAAAGGTCACCGGCAGAGTTATCTTCCCCTTGGGCTTGCTCCTTCCCGGGTTGATTCCTTGGAAAGAACCGGTCTCTTCGAGCTCGCCATCTGGGATTTGGAGTTTCTTGATCATAGCAGAGGAGATCAAGTTCAGCCCGGCCCCGCCGTCAACCAACATTTTGGTGACCTTGAGGTTGCGGATGGTGGGTGAGACCAGCATCGGCAAGCACCCGACCGCAGTGGTGCGGTCGGGGTGATCCTCAAGATCAAAAACGATGGGCGTGCTGGACCATTTGAGGAGCCTGCGCGACTCCACGGGCGGCTCTGCTGCATTCACCTCACGCACCCACTGCTTGAGCTGGCGGTGGGAGGTGTGCAGAGAGGCGCCACCGTCGACGCACAGGACCTCCGTGGCCTTCTGGAACTCCTGCTCGATGTTATCTTCGTCCTCCATGTCTTCATCATCGTCCTCTTCGTCCTTGTCGCGGCCCCGGGGAGGTCGATCACCTTGCCGCTGCTTGGCCTTGCCGCGGCGTCCTCCCCGGCCATTGAACGGCCGCTTCTTGCTTGGCTCTCCGCCGTCACCTTGGGCCTTCTCCTTGTCGCGCCTCTCGTACTCAGCTTTCTGCTGCTCGACGAGGTACTCGACGCGCTTGCAGTTGGAGAGGTCGTGGCCCTTGGTGCGGTGGATTTTGCAGTATTGCTTGTCGGAGCCGTCCTGCTTGTCGGCCGCCGCTACAGGGGCAGGCTCCTTGCCGGAGCCGCCAGCCTGTGTTTGCTTGGCGGGGGCCTCCTTGCCGGACTTCTCGACGGCAAGCACTTCCTTCTTGCCTTTCCTTCTGTTATTCCACCGCCGGCTCTTCTTTGCCGGAGCGGCGTCGTCGCTGTCGCTTCCTCCTGCGCCAGCATCCTCCCCGGGGAGTCTCCTCCCCTCTTCTGCGCGTGCGCACTTGTCGGCAAGAGCATAGAGCTCGCTGACATCCCTAATCTTGGTCATCGCCATTTCCTCACGCATGCGGCGGTTACGCACGTTCTGGTGGAACGAGCTGATAACCGCGGCAGGGTGGACATCAGGGATGTTGTGCTGCACACGGCTGAAGCGTTGGATGTACTTGCGCAGGGTCTCTCCTTCCTTCTGGGCCAAAATGTGGAGATCGCTCTCCTGGCCGTGGGGTTTGTGGCCGCCGGTGAAGGCGCCAACAAACTGATGGCAAAGGTCCGCCCAAGAAGAAATGGAGCCTTCCGGCAAGTGCATAAGCCACGAACGGACGTTCGGCTTAAGCACGAGCGGAAAGTAGTTCGCCAAGATCTTCTCATCGCGCCCCCCGGCAGCTTGCACAGCGATGGTGTAAACGCTGAGGAATTCCGAGGGGTGCGTCTTGCCGTCGTACTTCTCCGGTACGTCGGGCTTGAAATTCTTCATGCTGGGCCACTGGACGCGCCGCAGCTCGCGGGTGAACGCAGGGCAGCCTGCCGCGTACGGCAAGTCGCCTGGTTCACCGGGCGCGCGTGCGTCGACAGCGTTCCTAGCTCTCTGGTCTGATTGTCGCCGAGCTTCTCGGCGGCGCTCGATCGTTGTCCGAGCATCTTCTTGTCGCCGGTCGTCGAGGACCTGGCGCTGGTCCCGACGGGCCCATGGATCCGACGAGGCCGTGGAGCCGTCGTCGGCGTTGTTTCGACGGGGTGGCGTCTTCTGCTTCCGCGGCGGGGAGTGCGCGCTTGTCGCACCCCCGGTGGTCTTGTCGCCGTCGGCCTTCGTCTTCTCAGCTTGCCGCGGCCGCGAGGCCGCCGGCTGCTATGGAGAATCGTCGTTGGCGAAGGCGATCAGGCTCTGGATGGTGGCCCTCCAGTCCTCGGCCTTGTCTGCCGCTGGAGGGAAATCGAGGAGCAGTTGCGCCCTTGCGAGCACTTCTGCTGGAGTAGAGGGGAACGCGGGCGAGCGGTGCGAGGAGCGGGATATGCTCGGACTTCTAACGGCGTTAGAAGGAGCAGGGTCCCGCGCCGGCGCCTTCGCTTTGCTTATGCCCGGACGGTGGTCCGGGGCGTCCCGCGAGCCTCCAGTTTGTCCTTGGCCCAGCAAACGGATGCCACCTCCTGTGACATGGCGCTACTGGGTCGTTGTTTGCTGGGATGGACGTGGTGCGTCCATGGAGACCGAGGTTCGGTCGTCCGTCCTGTTCTTGGATCTGGTGGCGCCGTGAGTGTCCTCGCCGGCGACCACCCTTCCGACGGCGTCTCCCCCGCCCACCGTTGGCTTTGGTGGCGGCGGATGAGACGCAGACGGGCCTCCGACCTCCGAAGCCTTCTTCTTCGGGGCCATGGTGCTGTTGTTGATGAAGCTACTGAATTCGGAGAGGTTGATGAAGAATGCGCCCGCGTGAACGCCGGATCAGGTTCGCACAACCTCGACGCCCCCTACCTGGCGCGCCAAAGATGTCGGGGGAAACTGTCCGCCACGAGCACCTATGGGACCGGAGCCCCTTGTCTGTGCGGTACGAGGGCGGAGGGAGCACGAAGAGCAGATCGTAGCGAGCACGCGGGCAGTTTTACCCAGGTTCGGGCCGCGGTAGACGCGTAAAACCCTACTCCTGCTTAGTTGTGTATTGAGTTAGAGAGCTCGGGAGCTTGAAGAAGCAGCTGCACCGAGCGTATGAGTGATCTAGGTTCCGAACCCCCTCCACGTTGTGCATGGGCCTCCTTTTATAGTGCAAGGGGTCACCGACAGGTGTCAACGTAGGAGAAAGGGGTAAAAACGTAAAAAAGGTGGTAGTTGTAACAGTGCGGGAATAGTGGAGCTACAGTGCGCGAACAGTGGTTGCTACCTACTTTGACAGTGGGGGACAAGGGCATTTAATGCCCATCGCCGTCGACCCCAAAAGCTCCCGCCCTTGCGTCTCCGTCTGCCACGGCGATGGATCCACCACCGTGGAGTGCCACCGTGTCCCCCAGGCTGCACGGCTATCCGCCACGCGTCCCTGGATAGGCCCCAGGGCGACGCGTGGGCCGATGAGCTGGAGCGCGGGCACACAGCGCAACTCTTCCGGCAAGCACCTTGCCGGGGCCTTGATCTTGCCGGGCCCGGGAGCTTGCTGGGTTCTGAAGCTCGTCGCTCCCCGGGGCCCTTGTCGAGGCGCACGTTGCGCCAAGGCATGTCTTTAATAATGGAATCTTAGTCTTCCTGGCAAGCTCCTCTTGCCAGGGTCTTGCTTGGGTAAGGTAGTCTTGAGCCTGGAACGGCCTTCCCGGCAAGCTCCTCTTGCCGGGGTCTTAATCTTCTGTCTTGTATACTTTGTTTTTGAATGGTTTGAGATGGAGCAGGAAGGTCTCCGGCGAGCGCGTGGTAAGCCCTGCCGCGGCAAGCTGCAACTGCCCGTGCACAAGTTGGGTTACTGAGGTACCCCTACCTTAGTACACCGACACTTTTGCGTTAGCCTCCCCGGCAACGGCGCCAGAAATTTTTCTTGCTACTTCTCGAGCTTGCGTTGTATTCCCTCGAAGAGGAAAGGGAGATGCAGCACAGTAGCGTAAGTATTTCCCTCAGTTTTTGAGAACCAAGGTATCAATCCAGTAGGAGACCACGCGCGAGTCCCTTGCACCTGCACAAACAAATAAGAACTTCGCAGACAACGCGGTAAGGGGTTGTCAATCCCTTTACGGTCACTTACGAAAGTGAGATCTGATATAGATGATAGTTTATATTTTTGGTATTTTTGTTTATAAGAACAGAAAGTAAAAGAGGAAAAAGTAAAGTAGATGTAGATTGATATTTTGAGAATAGAACCGGGGGCCATAGTGTTCTCTAGTGGCTTCTCTCATGATAGCGATATTCTACGGCGGGTAAACAAATTACTATCGAGCAATTGATAGAAAAGCGAATAATTATGAGACTATCTAGGCATGATCATTGTATATAGGCATGACGTACGAGACAAGTAGACCGACTCCTGCCTGTATCTACTACTATTACTCCACACATCGACCGCTATCCATCATGCATCTAGTGTATTGAGTTCATAAGAACAGAGTAACGCCTTAAGAAAGATGACATGATGTAGAGGGATAAACACAAGCAATATGATGTAAACCCCATCTTTTTATCCTCGATGGAAACAATACAATACGTGCCTTGCTACCCCTACTGTCACTGGGAAAGCACACCGCAAGATTGAACCCAAAGCCAAGCAGTTCTCCCATTGCAAGAACTATAGATCTAGTTGGCCAAACCAAACAAATAATTTGAAGAGACTTGCAAGGATATTTTGAGCACACATAAAGAGTTCAGAAAAGAACCAAATATTTCTCATAGATAATCTTGATCATAAACCCACAATTCATCGGATCTCGACAAACACACCGCAAAAAGAGATTACATCGAATAGATCTCCTCGAAGAGCGAGGAGAACTTTGTATAGAGATCCAAAGAGAGAGAAGAAGCCATCTAGATACTAGATATGGACCTGAAGGTCTTTGGTAAAACTGCTCACAACTCATGGTGATATGATAATGATGATGAAGAAGCACTCCGTGGTAGATCCCCCCTCCGGCGGAGCTCCGGAACAGGTCCCAAGATGGGATCTCACGCGAACAGAAGGTTACTGCGGTGGAATTAGGGTTTTCTCTGTTGCTCTGTTGGTTTCGGGGTACGTAGGCTTATATAGGAGGAAGATGGGCACCGGGGGCCTCACGAGGTGTCCTCGAGGCAGGGGGTGCGCCCCCACCCTCGTGGGCACCTCGTGGCCCCTACTCCGTTGTTCTCAAGTCTCCCGTGCGTGATTTTCTCCAAAAATATCTCTCCCGAAGGTTTCATTCCGTTTGGACTCCGTTTGATATTCCTTTTCTGCGAAACCCTGAAACAGGCAAAAAACAACAATCTGGACTGGGCCTTTGGGTTAGTAGGTTAGTCCCAAAAATAATATAAAAGTCTATGACAAAGCCCATTAAACATCCAAAACATCATAAATAATAGCATGGAACAATAAAAAATTATAGATACATTGGAGACGTATCAATGATCATGTAGTTTACATCGTATTTGTGGCTAGGTCACCATGCATAATTTTTCATACATGTCACTCTTGATTCATTGCACATCCCAGTACACCCCCGAAGGCATTCATATAGAGTCATACTTTGTTCTAGTATCGAGTTGTAATATCGAGTTGTAATTCAATAAAAGTGTGATGATCATCATTATTAGAGCATTGTCCCATGTGAGGAAAGGATAAATCAAGAAATCCCCTCCAAAAAAGGAAAAAAGAAGAAAAGAAAGGCCAAAAAAGGCCCAAAAAAAGAAAAAAAGAAAAAAAAGAAAAGAAAAGAAAAAGGGACAATTGCTACTATCTTTTTCCACATTTGTGCTTCAAAGTACCACCATGTTCTTCATGATAGAGAGTCTCATGTTTAGTCTATTTCATATACTAGTGGGAATTTTCATTATAGAACTTGGCTGGTATATTCCAACGATGGGCTTCCTCAAATGCCCTAGGTCTTCGTGAGCAAGCAAGTTGGATGCACACCCGCTTAGTTTCTTTTGTTGAGCTTTCATACATTTTTTAGCTCTAGTACATCCGTTGCATGGCAATCCCTACTCACTCACATTGATATCTATTGATGGGCATCTCCATAGCCCGTTGATACACCCGCTTAGTTTCTGTTTTTCTCCTGTTTTAGGGTTTCGCAGAAAAGGAATATCAAACGGAGCCCAATGACCTAAAAATCAACGGAGATCATTTTTGGACCAGAAGAAGCCCACGGAGTGCCGGAGCGGGACGAGAGGACCCACGGGCTGCCCATGAGGGTGGGGGGCGCGCCCCCCTACTGGGCGCGCCACCCTGCCTCGTGGACAGCCCGTAGTCCCCCTTTGCTTGGCCCCAACTCCAACACCTCCTATATATACAAAAACCTCGGGAAAATAACCTAGATTGGGAGTTCCGCCGCCGAAAGCCTCTGTTGCCACCAAAAACCAATCCAGACCGGTTCTGGCACCCTGCCGGAGGGGGAATCCCTCTCTAGTGGCTATCTTCATCATCCCGGCGCTCTCCAAGACGAGGAGGGAGTAGTCCACCCTCGGGTCTGAGGGTATGTATCAGTAGCTATGTGTTTGATCTCTCTCTCTCTCTCTCTCTCTCTCTCTCGTGTTCTTGAGATTGAACGATCTTGATGTATCGCGAGCTTTGCTATTCTAGTTGGATCTTATGATGCTTCTCCCCCTCTACTCTCTTGTAATGGATTGAGTTTTCCCTTTGAAGTTATCTTATCAGATTGAGTCTTTAAGGATTTGAGAACACTTGATGTATGTCTTGCACGTGCTTATCTGTGGTGACAATGGGATATCATGTGATCCACTTGATGTATGTTTTGGTGATCAACTTGCGGGTTCCGTGACCTTGGCAATCTATGCATAGGGGTTGGCACATGTTTTCGTCTTGACTTTCAGGTAGAAACTTTGGGGCACTCTTTGAAGTTCTATGTGTTGGTTGAATAGATGAATCTGAGATTGTGTGATGCATATCGTGTAATCATGCCCACGGATACTTGAGGTGACAATGGAGTATCTAGGTGACATTTGGGTTTTGATTGATTTGTGTCTTAAGGTGTTATTCTAGTACGAACTCTATGATAGATTGAACGTTACTACAGGCTCTTGAATTACCGATCAAAACGAATAACTTTTAGGTGGTTTTATACCGTACGATAATCTCTTCATTTGCTCTCCGCTATTAGTTACTTTGGAGTGACTCTTTGTTGCATGTTGAGGGCTAGTAATATCATCCGATTATGTTATCCTTGTTAAGAGAACTTGCACTAGTGAAAGTATGAACCCTAGGCCTTGTTTCCTATCATTGCAACACCGTTTATGCTCACGTTTACCACTTGCTACCTTGCTGTTTTTATATTTTCTTACTACAAAAACCTATATCTACCATCCATATTGCACCCGTATCACCATCTCTTCGCCGAACTAGTGCACCTATACAATTTACCATTGTATTGGGTGTGTCGGGGACACAAGGGACTCTTTGTTATTTGGTTGCAGGGTTGTTCGAGAGAGACCATCTTCATCCTACGCCTCCCACGGATTGATAAACCTTAGTTCATCCACTTGAGGGAAATTATCTACTGTCCTACAAACCTCTGCACTTGGAGGCCCAACAACGTCTACAAGAAGAAGGTTGCGTAGTAGACATCAATGCACCATGCTTTATAGCTTAGAACCGAGACATAAAAAAAAATTGAATGCCACGGAGCATATAATATGTTCCTAAGAGTTGAAATTGGTATTTCATACTCATGCCCGTATCAAGAGGTATGAGACCGCTGACAGTACTTTGCCTACAAGATGGAGGAGAATAGCTCAACCAGCGAGCATGTGCTCAGATTGTCTGGGTACTACAATTTCTTGAATCAAGTGGGAGTTAATCTTCCAGATAAGATAGTAATTGACAAAGTTCTCTAGTCACTATCTCCAAGTTACTAGAACTTTATGCTATAATATGCAAGGGATGACGAAAGTAATTCCCGAGCTCTTCGCGATGCTGAAATCGACGAAGGTAGAAATCAAGAAAAAGAATCAAGTGTTGATGGTTGACAAGACCACTAGTTTCAAGTAAAAGGGCATAGGAAAAGAAAGGGAACTTCTAGAAAATGGCAAGAAAGTTTCTACTCCCATGAAGAAACCCAAAGCTAGAGCCAAGACTGAAACTGAGTGCTTCTACTGCAAAGGAAATGGTCACTGGAAGTGGAACTACCCTAGAAACTTGGTGGATAAGAAGGATTGCAAAGTGAACAAAGCTATATTTAATATACATGTTATTAATGTGTAGTTTACTAGTGTATATAGCAACCCCTCGGTATTTGATAATGGTTTAGTTGCTAAGAGTAGTGACTCAAAACAGGAGTTGCAAAATGAACAGAGACTAGTTAAGGGTGAAGTGACGATGTGTGCTAGAAGTGGTTCCAAGATTGATATGATCATCATCGCACACTCCCTATACTTTCGCGATCTGATCTCCATGTGTGAGTGATGGCTTCTCGCCCCTCGTTGGTTACCCCAAGTGGAAGGTTTGAGATGCAGTGTAGCGGAAGTTTTCCCTTGGCAAAGATACCAAGGATCGATTTCCCTGAGACTCCCAGTTTCAACAAGAAGGTGTCAACTGCTAACGGCGCCAGATATTAGCAATCAACGTGGACCTGCACACAGATACAAATAACTTTGCTCCCAACGAGTATAGAGAGGTTGTCAATCCCTCCGGCCTTGTCGTTTACAAAGGATCAAACGCAAGTGATAATAGTGATAGGTATTGCTGCAAATAGTAAGTAAAAGCGGAAAGTAAATAGCGGATGTGATCAATGATGGTAATATGGACCGGAGTCTCATGATGTTCACTAGTGATGTCTCTCTCCCAAAAGACGATAAATCAGCTATGTGAGGTAAACGAATTACAGCTGGGCAATTGACAAGATTATGTGCGCAAACCAATGCTAACTATGTTGCAAGAAAGGTAGAGGTTCAAAGCATGGGCGGTACGCCAAGGCACGTAGACCGAAATCCATCTGCATCTACTACTAATCATCCACCTTGAGATATCTATCCAGAACATCTCGCTGATATTAAGTTGCGAGTCCCACCCATAGTGTAAACTCAAAGCAACAGACAACTGCATTAAAAGAACTTTGCGTAAAGTAAACAATCCTTGCACCGGCGGGCACAAGCACCGTTGTTTTCCCCCTTGTGGCAACAGCACATCCCCTAGACTCATGTTTCTGTCACTCAAGCTAGTCATCGAGGGGCATGAACCCACAATCAAGCATAACGTTCCCTCTTGGAGTCACTACCTACTACTTGGCCAAAGCAATAAATAACAACGAAGAACATGCAAGAATTACTTACGAACATAAATATAAAAGAGGTAGATCAAATATATTACTCAAACACAATCTGAACATAATCTCACAATCCATCGGATCCAACCAGAACTAATTAGTGAAGCACAAGGATTACATATGTGCCTCGATCACGTAGGGCAGCTCACGAGGACTAATTAGTGAAGCACAAGAACGGGAGGAGAACATCACATAGCTACTAGTCATGGACCCATGGTCCAAGGGAGACTACTCACAACTCATCAGGGAGGCGTCCATGGTGGTGGAGAGGCTCCCGGTGGTGATCCTCCCCTCCGGCAGGGTGTCGGGAAGAGTTCTCTTGGTGCTCCCGATCTTGGAAGCGGCGGCGGCGGCGGAACAGAGATGAGATCGCGAAAAAGAGTTCCCGTCTCGAGGGTTTCGGGACACGATATAAATATATGCCAAAGGGGGGCATCAGCGGAGGCTCGGGGGGCCCAGGCGCCCCCCCGGCGCGGCCAGG